>OZ020240.1:10009033-10756084 GCA_963971235.1 Cryptus armator
CCTATCGGCCTTTTTTTCCATCGGCCTTTTTTTCTCCGGCCATTTCTGATACCAGATTTCAAAGCATCAGATTTTTTTGTTTGTCTGATAGTTAATTTGTGTAAAAACTGATGATTCCTCGGACCCGAGTAATGGCAAAGTTCTTGTATATCAAATCTATTTATTACCTGAGAACTGAGATGTGTTTTTCACGATATCAGGCATTTTTTTCTTACGTAAGTTCATTTCTTGTAGTCAATATAAAACAGTTTCGTGAAAAAAAAACGGATAAATTCGCACATCTACTTCAAGTTTATACAAACGAATAATTAGATATCGAAACTAAATTACAACAATTATTGTTATCATATAGTAATATTGTTTTGCACCGTGAATAGTGTAACTTTGGCTGTAACTTAGAATTACCGTTTGCGTTACGCTAAATCACGGCGTATCGTTTATTTTTTTACAATTTTTAGCGACGATCGTAAAAACGTTGGAACGATCTTTCGGTTCCAACGGAAGTGCACTCACGCGCGGTATCGCCAAATATTCAAGAATCTCGAAAAAAAATCGTTGCGCCTACTTTTTTCTGTCCATTATCGGTGCGAAACGTACGCGGCTTACGCGCACATATCCTCTCGATCCGCACCAACACCGTCCGCGTCCTCGAGACTCGAGAAATTGAGGAAATGCGCAGGTCGATGCACCTCGTGATAGAATTCCTTTGGATTCGCCAGTTGCAATTCGTACTTCATAGTCGGATCGTGTCTCACACCTGAAAAGACGTATCATTTGTTAACATAGTAGAAAAATTTCTCACCCGAAAAGCGCGAAACACAAGTGATTTTTTTTTACTACTTGCAAAAATATTAAAAGTAAAAAAATTTTTTTTTAAATTTCAAAACATTTCTCATCTGAATGAAAATTATGAATATTCTGTATAAATAATTGCTAAACATTACTTCATTAACGAATTCCACTATTCTATTAACAGTATGGTAAGGAATTGCAAGATTTTTACCCATGAAGTTGTAATTCCAAGATCCTTGACTCGGAACCATAAAGAAACCGAGGAAACGATCGGACAACAGCATTTGCACTTTTTCGTAATGACTTGGCAAATATCCTTTCGGATTGTTGCCTTTGTCGGTGTTCTGTTTTCCCCATTCGAAACCACTGGAAAAGAAAATAAAAACGGAAAAATTAATAAATACAAATATTAAGATTTCGAAGGAAATTTTTTCTGCAAATTTCTATGACTGACCTCGGCGTGAGTTTGTAAGCAGTCAGAGAGCACGAACCCGGCGTGAAACTGCAAGTTATAACTATCGTTTTTTCGCCGTCCCAGACGGTGTTTTCCGCCATTATTCTCGCGTGTGTCGAAATATCCTGCGAACATACAACATACAATTTCGTTAAAGGAATTACGATTGTCATCCCATTGTAGAGAGGCGTTCGCGTTCGTCACTGACAAATAGCACTGATCGAATTCTTTTTCCCATTACCTGAGGCGACAGTTGAGGCAATTCATTCGGTTGAGTATGAATCCATCCGAGAGGTTCCATTTCCTTCAAGTATTGGTGATTCGGCAACGAACCGGGCAGATGAACTGTTTGATGTGTTCCCCATTGCGGTGCCATCACTATACATCGAATTTCTTTCACCTGAGGATTGTCCGGCGGACTGATGCCGTACAGATATCCAGCGATCTTGTGACGAGCAAATAAATTTAAAAAAATTAGTCATCAATAAAACGACAACGTGACTCCAACTTTCGACGATTATAAACTTCATTTCGACTAAAACCAGAAAACTTCGATAATTTGAAAAAAAAAAATGCATCGAACTTCATAAATCGTAAATTTGAAAAAAAAAAATTAATTAATTATAATTCTCCATTTATCAGCAATAAAAATTTGATATTTTGCGAAATTGGTTTAAAAATTCGAATTTACGAGATTTCGTAGGATTGAGTCGAGAAAAAAAAAAACAATTTCTCACCTGCGCTCGAAGATCCGAAATCGTGACAAACTTCTTAAGCACATTTTTCGGCAGAATATAAGTGTAACCGGTTTCCTTGATGTCATCCGAAGAAACATAGATATGATTGGTTCGAAGATGAAGATTTGTCGCTGAAATGGCTCTGACGCGCCATTCCGTTTTCGAACTGAATGTTTGTGTCTCGTAGTTCGACGTTGTAGCAGTTATTATTTCGTCGCCGTGCTTGTTGGCGGTTCTCGTCGTAGTGGCGGTGAGTTGCGACTGTTCCTTCGTCTGTTTCTCGATTTCAGCGATTTGTTGACGCTGTGCCGACGGCGCGCTTATTTCCATACCGAGAATAATGTCTCGAATCTCCGATTGTGTGAGAGACGCGACATTGACGTTATTCTTTTTACCGTAATCGGCGAGAATCAAATCTTTGAGTTGAACTTCAACTTTGATCCATTCGTCATCGGTAAGCGTCGGCCATATGTGATGAGGTTCGGTTATCGTTGTTCTGTCGGGTTTAAGAACGACTTTGGTACGTTCGGTATTTACGTGAAGAGCTCGCAGTATGAGAATCAATCGCGAGAACGCTGTGTACGACGAGATCGTCTTTAGCCAATCGTCGTAAAGATTGAATAGCACCATCTGTGGTTCGGTGGCTTTCAGAATCAAATCACCGAATTTTTCGACCTTAAGACACGCCTGGAAGGGCAATTGTAATTCCGAGCCCTTGATAACGATATTCGGAAAATCAAGCAAATGCACTTCGAGAGGATCCAACATTCCTTTTCTCGTAACGATAATTTGTTTGGGTTGTTCCTCGACGGGTAGCGATCTAATCAATGCGGCGACTTCCTCGGCGGTCTTCCACTTGGCTAACTGTCCAAGACGCTTTTGTCCCGCCCACACGGAGGTGTGAATTATCTTAAGAAACAGTTGACCGGTACGAGGATTGAAAATAAAGATCGCGCCGTTTATGGGTTTCGTCGTCAAATTTCCCTCGAAAGTCTTGTGAATCGTTACTCTGTAGACATTCGTGTCGTCGACGAACCAAATTATCTGATTCGAGAAGAGTTCACCGTAATTTTGCGACGAAAGATACGGTTCGGTCGGTTCAGAGGAGTACAACTGCAAAGCTTTTCTTATTCTCTCCCGCAACACGTATAACGCAGGATTTGCCTTCATAATCTTCGCCATTGCTTGCTGTATCAATGGTTTGCAACCGGGGAACCAGTTGCCATAGGCGCTGTGAAGATTGTAAGCTAAATCAATAGCAATCAACAGTCCCGTTGGTGACGGATATATCGACATGTTGTCGGTCGTGTAATCGAGGAATTTCGCTCTCGCGTAACGCTCGATATCGTGCGAATCATAATCACCCCATCTGAGCTGTACGTCTATCCAATATTTTTGCGTTGTCGTGTTGTCCATTAGATCTTTAGAATCGGCGAGCAACGAGGGTCTCGATACGTTCCATTTGTAAGCGGAGAACAGCAGTATATCGGCACAAGAGGAATTCATCTTGTAAGATTTTCTCGGATGTATAGTTTCCTTCTGAACGGTTTCGATCTCTAACGCGTCCAATTCCTGATCGAACACCTGACAAAGATCCATGACGATTGATTCGTGAACTTTTTGCCACAAGTGAGCGCGGAATATCTGAATTAACGAGATCTTTAGAGTCGGTATTTTTCCGTGCATAAAGATACCGGTAAGATCGAGTTGAACCTGAAAACCAACGTATACATTGGCGCGATTTATCGTCGGTGACCACCAGAGTGTGAAACGACGATTCGGTATCTGATTCAAACCGGACCTCTGGGCATTCGTAAGTTTCTTGTACTTCATCGATTCTTCGAAACCCGATGCTTTCTCCCAGAAAAGACCTTCCCACGTTGGGAAATACGTGCCTTTGAAAAGCGTGTGTTCGAGAATTCCCTCGACACCACCGAGCGCTTGAATCATATCGGTACGATAGTTGTTAAGATTCCACAATTTGCCGTCGTGGCGTTGATGTGTCCACCAGAATGGATTTTGCTTAAGTACCTGATACTGTTTGAATTCCGTTCTTATACGCCAACCCTTGTCGTACGCGAGGGTATGCCGATCCTTTTGGAAAAGTGTGTTTATACGCGGTATACCGCGATCCCAACTGTCCTCGAGATCCTCGAGTGTTAAGCGACGATTCTGCGCGTTCGCCTCTTGTCTCTTCAACGCGTACTCCGCCCATACACGCTGCGAATCGATGAATTCCGATTCCCACGGTTGTATGTAACGATAGAGATTGGGAATAAGTTGATCCTCGTCGTGACTCATACCTGAGCGGAAATGCGTTATACCAACGTCGGTCTGTTTCGACCAACGAAGATCGGACTGTGGTATGAGAACGTGTCCCATCGACAACATTCCCAAACCGCCCAATTCCTTCGGCGTGTAAAACACAACCGGCGGAAATCTCGAAGGCATTTTCGAATTGAGACCAATTTTTATACGCGTTTGTATCTTATTCTCGCATTTAACCAAAAGATCGAGAAGTTCCTGCGTGTTTACGACAGCCTCGCGGAAGTAAGTCATGAGACCGATCAGCGCGGTGTTCCATTTGTTAACGATTTTCGTGAAAGTCGTCGATCCCGATGCCATGAGAATTTGTCGTACGCGATTGTGGAATCTCTGAAGACTCTCGTCGTCGACGCGCAAGAAGCACTGCGCCGTGCGCTCCTTCGATATCTCGTTTTGTAGATTCCAAACGCCGTCGCGATGCGTGAATTCCTCGTGAGTCGTGCGGCACTTCGGCAATATTCGACACTCAAAACCACTCATGTTGAACAACAAATTCGGATTATCTTTGCTGTAGACGCTGACAAAACTGTTTTCCCACTGTATCGTCGTCGCCGAACGTGGCAAACGATTCTTTATGTCCCAAAACACCGCCCGTCCGAGATTAACGTCGTGTTTCATGAGTCTCATACGAGCGTCGCGCGGCCAACATTTCTTGTTGTTGTAACCGACGATATTCTCGTTGTTGGGATCGGGATGTTCGGTGAGATATCGTTGTATCAAATCGCGCGCTTCCTCGGCGGTGAAGCGTAAGAAAAGGTGAATTCTATCGACGTATCTGCAGTAGAGACGTATAGGATGCGCGGTTTCGGACGCTACGTCTTGGAAGGTCAAGAAATCATTCGGCATTTGCGGCGGTCCGGCCATTTCGCTCGCTCGCTGAAGTCCGAGAACCAACAGATCGAGAACGAGTCCGTAATACTGCGCTATGAACGAAGCAAATTGCAGACCACGTATGATACCGTAACTGTTGGTGTGATTCATATCCTTGTAATTGATAACAACGTTGTTCTTCGCCGTCATGTAATCAGCTATATTGTGATCGACGATAAGACGCAACAGACGATTGAGAATCGTTAGATCGATCTTTTCGTAGAGTTTCTCGAATTTCGATTCAAGAAGCACGTCGCATTCACCCTCACCGACGTCCCAAACGTCTTGAAGATTATTGACGCCCTGACACCACTTATAGACGAGAAGGGGCGGCGGTTCGGAGTCCGAAGGTTTAACCCACGCGGGAAATAGTCGTCGCTTGTCGGCTTCATACCAGAGATACTGATCGAGATAGGCGTCGGTTATTTTTTCCAACGGCTCAACGTCGTAAACGGGAATCAGATGACTGTACAGATCCATGAATTCGATTCCGACTTCTTTGAATGCTCGTTGCGTGAGTAAATGACGCTTTATACGCGACAGAGCTTCGTGAGGATTGTCGTATGCTTGTTCGATGAGTCCCAACTCCTCGCGTTGACTCTGATTCAATCGCGACTTAACGCTGTAAGCTTCCTTGAGCCTTTCTAACGCGAGAATCAAGAGTTTCGTGTCGTGTTTGTAGGACAACGGTGGGAAGGGAATCGGCGCGAATCTACGAGACTCGAGCCAATGAACGGTCGTCGTATAGATCGCAACGGCTTCCTCCGGCGAGATGTAAGGTCCGTCTTTCAGATAATTGTGTTGTCTCTCTTGTTCGGCCTTAAGATACAATCTCGTGAGGCGTCCGAGATTTTTCTTGCAAACGGTCTTATCGACGGTCGCGCCGCGACGAATTCTCTCGCGATTATAGTGAGCCGTGTTGGTCCACCAATCGGATTTCATCTTCACGTAACGGAGGATCATATTTTCGATGGGTATCGGTAGTCCCGGAACTTTCCATGGTATATTAGCCTTCCAGCAACGCCAAGCTTCGCTGAGATGTTGCAGTATAGTACGCGCTTTGTTTTGCTTTATACCCTCCGGCATCATGTCGACAATGTCGTGCATAACGGAGGCGCGAAGCTCGAGATCGAAGTGCGACTCGACACGTTGCTTTGTGACGGTTTTCGCAACGCCCTTCGAGTGTCGTCCCTCGAACTGTCGCGACAAAAGATTGCCGAGCCAACGCTCTAGCAGAGGCGTTATACCGCGCATGAAGAACAACCAAACGCGCCAACCCGGTGCCCAGAATCCACAACCGGGACCTTTGCCTACCGGTCCCGTGTTGAAACGATAGTAAATCAGATGTTTCAAATCTTTGCACATTCTTATTTGTCTCATCAGCTTATACTTGTAACGATACATTCCCGTCAATTGACCGACGTGAGCGAATATGTATTGCAGACCGTCGGCGAGCTGAAAAGCGTCGACGTTGTTCAGACGATATTGAACGTGCGAATCGATTATAAGTTTTGTCAAACGAAGAATCTCACGACACAGATGGAACGCGTTACCGAAACGGGATTTTTTACGTTCTTTCGTCGTCAGTGTTTTCACGGGTTTCAGATTGAAATTGTAATCGAGATGAAGGTAATTCAAGTTTTTACGATGGATCAACAGATTCAACATGTTGTAACCCTGTCGACAGACCTGAAGACCCGCCTCCACCCAATCGATCGTCGTTGTTTGAAAGAACTTCGTCGACTTGAACGAACGGAAGAGATAACGTTTCTTCTGGGGCTTTGGCTTGCGATGCTTCAGCGCGTTCAGTACGTAGTACTTGAGAAGCTTCTGATAACTGACGCGAACCTTAACCGGTTGACCGGGTGGACAGTGCTCCCGATACCACGATTTAACCAATGGAATGTCGATAGCGCGCCTTGTGCGTCCCGAACGCGTATTGTACGGACGCGGAGCCCACAGAAGAGCGATTCCGTTCGCTGTATTGTCGGTGTACAACGGAGTCTCCTGGAGAAACGGTTGAACGTCCTCTGGTAACACGAAATCCTCGTCTTCTTCGATCTGCGGCTCCATCGTCTTGAAAAAAAATTAAAATAACAATTAATCTAATTTTTTTTTCTACCATAATTTCTTCTGTTATTGCAGTGAATATTTGTACGAAATTTCTGTTCGACACATTTGTTTTACAGTCCGAATCTCAATGGTTATAAATGAAACCATAAAAATAGCGTTGACGCAAATTAAATTAATTTTGTCGATGTTAACAGCGTTTCTGACTGCAAAAAAAACATTGACACCACTTTGCGCGATCTTTGATATTTGTTTTTTTTTTTTCCTGTGCTTTCAGATTAGCGTTTGATCCAACTAAGACACGCCGTCAGCCTTGTCGAGGACAAGCCGGCGGACGCGCCTCGGCTGACAACCCACATGTACGGTTGATTTCAGGACCCCTACGCTCTTCATCACGAAGCAACATAAGTAAACCTTTTTTTTTTCCTTTTTTTCATGATTTCTTTTGAAGTTATTGTTGTAATCGTGTCGCAACGTCAATGCAATTATTCAAATGTTTAAAAATATTCTGTTAATGAAATAGCAGAATATTATGTTCCCATCCCTCGTCCATAATAAAAGAATAAATAAGCAATTTAAAACGAAAAAAGCAAAAAGATTAATTACTACTCGTTAAAGATAACAATATATCCCAGAGATTGACTCACCTTAAGCGAATTTCTGTGCGATATGGGATTGATGAGGGGATCAAAGTAGAACGCCGGTAGATCGGGATCCTCGGTTTTGATGTAAACAACATTCGGCGCATGATACCTAAAGAAAAAAGAATTGTGGGGTAAAAACTTGATATCAAATGATTCAGAGACACGTTAAGCAGAACGAATCTTTTGGATCGTAAGAAATGTCGATAGTACCAGCGGTTTCCATCTTATCTAAGCGAAGGATACGAATAACAAATATCTTTTGATGTACCACACTGCTAGTGAGACCATCAACGCTCGACGACAAGTCTCAAAACTAAGCGTGGATTGTATAACATTCTATAAATTAAACAATACAAAAGAAATTTATGATTTACTAACCAAGAAAGGTGAACGAAGTGAGGCATATTGTTATACAGATACGGAAACGCAATTCTGTACTCAGTTCTGATCGGTTGGCGTATAATAATCTTATTTATGTCGTTGAATTCATTCCAATCCTCGTCGGCGGCGTTGGAATCCTTGACGAGAGGTTCGAACTTCGGACCGCCGGGTATCGCCATATTCAGCGCCTTTGCCGTGAAGAAAGACTTCGGATCGAAGAGATAGAAGAAATTCTGATCGACCAAATCGGTCAGAAGCTGATTAGCGAGACGGTAGAGCGTTGCCATTTGCGGCAATTCCAAGTTCCATCGGCGATACGTCGATCCATTCACGGATCTTGAAAAAAAAATTGAATTCGATACTTTAAAAATCGTTGAAGTTACTGCGTTAAGTTGAATGATCAATTATTTAGTTTTTTGGGATTTTTCTTTCAGATTAGCGTTTGATCCAACCGAAATACATCGTCAGCCTTGTCGGAGACAAGCCGACGGACACATTCCAGTTGACAACCCACATGTACAGTTGATTTCAGGACCCCTACGCTCTTCATCATAAAGAAAATAGCTGTAAATCTTTGAGATACTTAAATAATCAATGTTTCAATTCGATATTCTTTCTATCGAAACACTGTTTCAATAAATATTCATTTGAATATCACTATTGTATTATTTCAGTAATTTAAATGTTTGATTATAGCGATACGCCGTAAGCACCTCGCAAATTTTTCTATAAACAGCATTTTGTTTCGCTATCGAGTTTTTTTGTTTTTCTATAATTCGAAAATAAGTTTTTGCTCATTGCAACATCTAATTAAAGAAAAATGGTGATGTATCCGTGAACAAGAAAATTAGAGTCATAAATTTAGATTTGAAAAACTCACTTTGTTCCGACGAGAGGTTTGTGATCGTAAAACCAATCGGCGACGAAGCGATCCTCTTCGGAGTCGAGTTCGATTTGTATAGCTTCGAGGGGCTCGACGTCGAGAACATTGTCGGCATAATCGAGCGGTGGTTCCTCGTCGTCGAACGGCGGAAATCTCATTCTCTTGAAGTGCCGACGATCGCGTTTTTCTCTTCTCATCATAATCCACATCGTTCCCCATTGTGCTATGTACACCGGTTCAATGACCCAAGGAATCTCGTTGACGAACGTTATTGCGCCGGTTATGTGATACAATACTTTAACGTCGCGTATCTGTTCCCAAGGCATCGGCATGTTTTCCAAGAGCTTCATTACCGCGTGAGGCATGTATTTCAACGCACTGAAAACAAAACAAACAAAATCCCATTAAAATCCGTTCCATATAAGAAACTGCGATTCATGATTCGTTAACGTGTACATTTTTCTTTGTCTTTTTCAATTGCGAACTTTGGGCCTTTGGAATATCAAAGTCTTACCCCAAGTAAACTCGCTTGTCGTGTCTATATTTTCGACTGCTCATGTCGCCGTGATCCCGAATGATTTTTCGTATATGTTCCGGCGGCATATCCTCCTTCTGCGCGTCTACAAAGCCGAACTTTCGCTTTTCCGCGAAACGCTTGTTCTGCAATTGTTGCCATTGTTGTGCTGAACAAAAAAAAGATAAAAAATTATTGGCACCCATACATTCGATAAATTCTACAAATTTTCTTCATTTTCATTGTATTTTTTTTTGTATCGGAGTAAATCACAAAATTACTTATTTCAATATAAAAAATAATTTTTATTTGTTAAAAAAAATAATAATTGCGTATATTCCAAAAATATTTTTTAAGTAGGAAACTCTTTGTAGGTAATCCGCAGATAAGTATTCTGTGATAAACGACGCTTTCATCAACGTTCTTTAAATCTCTATAAACAGATAGTATTTGCTGGATATCTTTGCAAATAAAATTGTATCATTTTTTTATATCCTCCATTAATGCTATAAATTCAATTTCTTTTGTTTTTTTTTTATTTTTATACCTTTTTCCTGCAATTGCGTTTCGGAAAGTTCCTCAGGCTGTTTAGGCATCTGTGGCAACGGCGGGCCGGCCATTGCATGCATGTGGGCATGATGAGCCGCCTGTGCATGAGCCGCGGCTTGTGCGTGCGCCTGAGCCGCTGCTAGCTGTGCGTGCGCCTGCTGCTGTGCCATCATCGTGGCCCAGGGATTTGGCCCCAGCAGGTACGGTGGGATCGACATTATTGCAAAGTTTATCGATCACCTAAAGCAAAACAATACCATAAATGTACAATTAAAAAAAAAAAAAACTTTTTGCATGTAAAAATCGTAATTTCTATAAAATATACGCGATATCTTATAAATTCGTAAAGTTGTGAATAGAAATTACAAAACGAAAGACGAGTAATAAAAGAGTCAAAACGCAAAATACATGTACTTGAATTTTTTTTATTGGTTAAACATAAACTATAAACAAAACTCGAGATTGTTGTGACAAAAGTTAAAAGCATAAGAAAGAAAGTTCGTTTAAAATAAAAATGGAAAAGAAAAAGATGGCCAAATATTTTTGTGACTTAAATCGTGCGAAACTCTCGAAACCGTGAGGAAATCATAAGAAAAAAAAAAATGCAAAATGGGGGGAAATCGCACCACGATCGACACAATATGGGCCAACGCTATGAAAATCCAAGAAAAAAAAGTGCGAAACGGTTTTAGATCGTTCATTGAGCCGAAAGTCACATAATAAATGAATATCGATGCATCGTGAAATGCGAGAATGAGCGAAATCATTGGCGCAACGAAGAAAATAGGAAGATCAATGCATCGCGCGATAAAGTTTGTGCCGACGGAATGAAAATGCAAGAATAAAACAAGTCGTCGGGGTCGAAAATGTTTGAAAACTAATGAAAACCAGTATAAAATACACACAGGTACTTCGAAGTTTATGGATGACGAGAAAAATGAAATAAAGTACGACTTATGAGAATTTACAGATGAAACGAGAACGTAAAAATAATACAAGTTCCAGCAGTTTTGAGAGAGGGAAGGGGGGGAAGCCGCGTGGAATTTTATCCTCGTATTCGGAACGATAAAAAATGTATCTTTACCTTGGATGCAGCGATTCTTAGGTTTCACTCACAGCATAATTTCAAAACGGGGGCTACCCGAATGTGCCACGATTACGTTAAAACAACAAACGCAACAAATACGTTGCGAAACAACCTATTTTTTTGGAACCGACGAGGTTCTTTTCTTTTCGCCTCGGGTTCCCAACTGAACCAGCCACGCCGTCGTCGGTGGCGTCGTTTTCATCGCCGGCACGCCAACGCCACTAACGGCGTTAGTTCGCGTTATCTCGCGGTTTGGCGACAGAATTACAAATGACAATAAAAAGATTGCAACTCTTACGAATTATTATACTATCACAAGGGATTCTTTTTATTTCAATGTAATAATAAATAAAACTCTGCATAACAAAAATGTTCTGTTGATTTTCGTTTTCCAATAAAGAAAACCAAATACGAGTCAATAACAATATGTAATCAAACACTGTTTTTTATTTCAGTTATCGGCAAACAAGTCGTGAAAAACAATCGGATTGGTAACATTCAGAAAAAGGCATCGAAATATATCGTTGTAAAAGTCGGGATAATACTCGCACGCTCTCTTATTGTCGGGTGAAAAATTAACTTCGAGAATAACCGGTTGCATTTCGTCGTTTCTCCATTCGAGCATCAAATCCACTGCGTAGACTGCTCGGCTTTGAGGACTCTTCGCTATTCCTCTCGGTGGTTCGGCCGCTGTAGCCGCTTCCAAAACTTCTCTCAGCATTTTAAATATCTTTGGTTCGACGTTGTTCTTCCAGTCAAAATTCTCATACATGCCGTTCCACTGATCAATAAAATCGGCGCATTTAACGTGGCAGAGTTCCTCGCTTTCCGAATAATTCATCACGGTAAAGTGTTTCTCGTACACATCCAAGTTGTTCAGAGCAAATTCCTTGTTGGCGAATCTCAGAAAAAAATTCGTATAGGCATAAGCCTGAAGGGGATGAACGGATTTCAAAAGTAAAACGTATCTTATGTCGAATTTAACTCTGCCGATTTCGGGTCTCGTGTACAAAACCGGCTTTTCGATGTATTTCTGCGCTATTTTCGGACCGGTGCAAGGCAAACGTAATATGTGATGCAAATTGTTCGTAATATGAATATCTAAACCGCGCGCGAGATTCCACGGTTTGCAGATCCAGTGATTGTCGAGACCGCGAGATTCGCGCTGCTGAAAGTACGCGACGAATTGCACGAGTTCGGTGCTAAGATTGTACGTTGTGGGAAGCCACGACGGATAAGTCTCGAGAGTCTCAGTATCGTACTTCCGTTCGCCAGATTTGCGCCGACAAACGATCGCCAAAAGATCCTTTATCGTCAAAACGTTTTCGAAAGGAAATTGATTAACGAAAGTCCGAGGCTTGTCGATACTCAATTCTTTGTAATCCTTAAAATGATTCATCAGAAACAAAATATCAGCATTAAAGATATTATATTCCTCGAACTCGAAAGCCGGATCGGTTAAATACTCGTTTACGTATCTGTACTCCGAGAATACTTTAAGTTTTCCCGTTGTAACGATCGTATTATCGTCTATTTCCGCGGGTAAACTCTCTCTCACGTGACCCGAGAGAAAATAACTCTCGTCGGGTTCCGTCTGCACGAAATCGACGTTCGAAAAATCGTCGTCGATCCACGGCAGAAGCAAAGCTCGCCGCTTCTCCGGGTCGCTGGTCTGACCCTCGACAAAGTCCCGCGTAACTTCGTCGCCGTTTTCGCAATTTTTTATCGGAAACAGAAGTGTATACATTTCGTTCATATAACAATCCCAGAATGGGACGGTTCTGAAATTCGGCTCATCGCTGTGATTTATCGCGGCTCCGAGTTCGTCCATTACATACCATATCGGTAATTTTTCCTCCACCGGACCGTATTTCAGGGAAAATGTTTGATTGTATCTCCACATTTCCGATAAAATGTGTTCTATCCTCTCGTCTCTTGGCTTATCGTTGTCGAAGCCCACAAGATTGCACATTCGCTCCAAGAGACCCGGAACCTCTATCAAGTTTTTTCTCGCGTCTCTCGGCTTGCAGGTCCATGCGTGATCTATCAAAAATATGTTGTTGGAATCGTCGGCTGATATTCCGTCTTCCGCTATAACGAATACTTTCCAAATGGGATCTTTGGGTTCTCGCTGAACATCGCCATAATCGATTTTTGCTATTTGAAAAAAGAGACCCGCGTCGAAGGTCTCATGACGCAATTTGTGAAAAAGCGCCTCCCAAAATATCATCGGTACGCCTGATGCCTCTAGTTGGTCGCTGTACGACTGCAGGAACTGGTCAAACTGCGACGTTTCGATGAATTTAAGATCAACCATTGTTAACGATTAACTGTAATAAAATACGAGTTAAAAGGATGAAAATTATTTCGAAAAAAAGAGAGAAAAATTTCGGAAAAAAATATAGATGAATTACTTTTTCGACAGACTGGGCATTTTTTTTTTTTTTTTCGAAATCGAAGATCGAGGTTTTGCGGGAAAATTGTAATTGTTGAATGCGAACTTACGTAAATTAATTGTGACTGTAGATTTTTTTTGGTAAATAGAAAATCAGAGTTGACTCATTGCTGCGTAGAATGCCGGGAGGACATAATACTTTCGATAGAAATCACTGGACGTCTATGTGCAGCCGGCACGTAAGTGGAGGCGGCTCTCGAAATACCGGCAAAATCGACGTCGCGATAAATTAGCTGAGATTGATATATCAGAAATAATGTTATTACTGATGTCTAAGCATTGTTGGTATCGATGTGGATTGATTGTTCGATAATTAACAATTGAGTTTCTATATTGACATTTGTTATTACCAAATGGAATTAATGATTTTCTTTTATGTTTCGAATTTTATCGTTATAAATTATGGAAAATGCCTATTCCACTGTGTTTTTCGTGTCGGTTAACTACCGCAGCGCCGTTTTTCGGCTTCACGAAAGTATATGTGAACGCGCCGACGCTAAATCACTACGCTGTTCAATAAACGATTCAACAAATTCATGTATCTTTAACAAACATTGATTTTAAGTACTTGAAAGTTAATAACTTGATGTAAAAAAAATATTGATAAATTATAAACATTAGCTATCGCATGTCGTGCTATTGTTACGTGAATAAATACAACGAGTGGGTAATTTATTAGTCGATAAGAAATTAACGTAGTCCATTTCCGATTACCGCTCGCAACATTTCGCGCTGAACTCGCACCCTGTGGTGTGTTGAAGGAGTTCGCCTGTTGAAGAACGAAAAAGCCGGTAGGAATTGACCTGCCGAATCTCATTGTTCCCGACGAGTTTATCGAGGTAAGTTGGCTGACACTTATATTTTCGAAGACCAATGATATATCAAGTTCTCGAAAAATCATATTCATCGTCATAATCAATAATTGCCGAGGAGTAATAGCAAAAATTATCGATTTAATCACAATAATCCACGTGGGCAATGTCGACCTTTTGTTTATTCGAGAATCTTGTAACGGTTTTTCGTATAGCACCTGTTCTTTTGTTTTGTTTTGCTCTTAGCGAATGACAAAGAAACCTCGCGATTTTCGTGTTCCATAATAACCGTACGATAATCGCGTATGTTCTGAAAATAACGAACACTTTTCACGTCAAAATGTAATGCATTTTTTTCATTTTGCCAATTATTACAGTTTATCGAAATAAATACACAAAATTATCGACTAAACATGATTATTCACCGATAATAATGAAGAATTCGCATTTCGATCAACTATCATTGAATTCGTTGACAAACGACGAAAAAAAATATATATATTGCGACTAAAAGATAGTAATTGAAATTGGCGTTCTAACCTAAATGTCTACTTGCCGATCTGCAAAGCTCACACTTGCCAATGTTATAAATGCTTTAATGGGACATTGTGCAAAGTATAATATTTCAGATTCTTTCATAATCATTCGCCAAACCTTCAAACGATATTTCATAGCAATGAAAAAATATATTTTATAATTTTTATTCATAAAATTGGCTTTACTTAAAAAATTTATTCTGATTATCTGCGTTTGCAGAAACAGCTGAAAATCAACAACAAGAGTTTAACAAATCGAGAAAAAAACAAAAAAAAAATGACTAAAGTTAAGTCGGCGCAAGGCGCTGTGAAGGACGTCAGTAGACACGTGAAAAACGGATCAATAAATAAAAAGAAACATCAAAAATTCAAGCAGACGCCGAAAGGCAAAGTTGCTTTGATAAACGGCTCTCAGGCGCGCAGCAACGGTAATTCAAAACCTCAGAAAAATGGCGGCAACATTCAGAAATCACCGATGCAAAATAAATCGCCGAAAGGCGGCAATAAACATTCCAATGCTTCTGCAGTCTTGAGTTCAGGTAAAAAATCTCCCAAAACTGCTGCCACCCGAACAGTAGAAGAATCCGAATCATCGGATGACGATGAGGAAGATATCAATGAGGGAATATCGATCGTAGAAGAAGTTAGCGCACCGGAAGACGAGGCCGACGATGCCGACTCTTCCGACGAAAGTGCCGGCGATCTTAGCGGCGTTCAGGCGATACTTAGCACAAGTTTAGCCGACGAAACGGACGAAGACGACGACGAGTTCGACGCGGACAGCGCGACCGAGGAGAACGTCGAAAACAAAGGCGTCAAAATGTTCAAAGGCTTAAAACAAAACGCAAAAAAGGAACAATCATCCGACGACGATGAGGACGCGGATGATACCGAGGAGGAGGAGGAGGACGACGAAGATGAAAAAGCCGGTCCGGGATTGGCGGCTCTTCTCGGCGCGAGCATCGCTGATGACTCCGACGACGAAGAATTCAAAGCGGCGGAAGACGATTCCGACGACGACGAAGATGTATCGGAGGACGATGACGAAGATTCCGAAGTCGATCAGTCGATGAATACGTCCGTTTTGAGTTCCGCGAACGTCGGAGAAGATGACGATGATGACGATGATGAGGATGACGAGGAGGAGGACGACGACGACGACGATGATGATGATGAGGACGGTGACGACTCGTCACCGGATATCACAGCGCTTCTCGGCAAAAGTATCGCCGACGATGAGGACGATGAGGACTTCGAAGGTGAAGAAGAATCCGAAGACGACGATGACGAGGAGATGAGCGAAGACGACGACGACGCCGCTGCCCTTCCATCGCCGGGAAAGAAATCAAAGGTCGCGAAAACCGAGGAATCCGACGATGATGCAGAAGAGCTTTTAAACGAAAGTGCCGATTCCACTGAATTCATTATGGCTGATGATAAAAAACCGCGTCTCATGACACGAACGGAAAAAGCCGAACGCGACCAGCGGACGGTATACGTCGGCAATGTTCCGAAGGAAACTGATAAGTCGGTGTTGAAAAAAATATTCAAAAAATTCGGCCACATCGAGTGTATAAGGATTCGTGGTATCGTTCCGGAAAATCCGAAAATGCCACTCAAAGTAGCGGCTATTAAGAAAAGTTTTCATCCGAAGATAAATACCGTTTGCTGTTTCGTGACTTACGTCAGCGAAGATTCCGCGATAAAGGCACTCGCGATGAACGGCAAAAAATTGGAGGGTAATTTCTTGAGGGTCGATCGCGCCAGTGGCAAAACGAGAACCGATAAAAAGAAGAGCGTCTTTTTGGGAAATCTTCCGTTCAGTAAGTAATCATTTTTATTTTTATTGATTTATACGAAGTATCGAAACCCCTGAAATTAAATTGTAATTTTTTGATCGATAAATCTACATGAACTGTTTCTGTTATATTACTTCGCGAATTTTGTATCGCTGGTTGCAAGATTTCACGTAAATATTTAACGAACTTTTTTTTTTTTTTTTTTTTTTTTTTTTTTTTATATTGTAGCAGTCGAAGACAACGACATATGGGAAATCTTCAAAAAGTGTGGAAAAATCGACTCTGTACGAATAATCAGAGACCGCAAGACCGGCTTGGGACGAGGATTTGGTTACATAAATTTCGAGTCCGCCGACGGTGCGATGCTCGCCATGGATTTGAATGGTACATCAATCCAGAATCGCGAACTTCGCATACAAGTCAACAATCCCGAGACGAAGAAGAAGAAGCGCGAGAAGAAACAAAACTTGAAGAGATCTCTTCCCGGATCCGGCGAAAAATCGTCGCCAAAGAAAATGAGAACCGACGATTCGGAAGCTGTGGAAGCGGCTGTGAGTATCAAACATCGTTTTTCACGTATAAACCGGCAGTCCGCTACATTCCGATTCTTGAATTATTTTCTTTAGAAAATATAACATTTTCTCGTTATTCTGATCACTTTCATCGTCTTGGACTTCGTGACGAAAGACTTTTTTTTACAATTTTTTTTTACGTTCCAAATTTTTTTTTTCTGTTATGATATTATGATATAGTTAACTTTTTATAAATGTGATATCAGATCTTTTGATAAATGAATCTCTGGATGACTCGATAACCACCAATACCGCGTTCTGATTTGAGTTTAATTCGAATTTTTTTTGTTACAGACTCGCAACAGCGTAAACGCCGAGAGACGCACAGAGAAAAAGAAGCGTTCGCAAGGCGGAAGGCAAAGATCCGATTCGACGAGTCCTGGCGGCAAGGGAGACGGCAAATATCAAGGAGAGAAGGCCGATTCGAAGAAAAAACCGAAACAAAACAAATTCGCCAAGAAAAAGAAGCAGATGGCCGCAAAATTGCTCGCGAAACCCAAGAAACCCGCGGCAAATTAAGGGCGAGCATTAGTTTAAGTGACTTTTTTTTTTAATAAGTAAGTAATGTTCGTTGTGTTTACGTGTCGAGAAAACTTTTTTTTAACGAGTTTACGACGAGAATCGAATATCCATTGGATTCTCTATGTCGAGCAAACTTCGCATTCTCTTTTACGCATCATCAGCTCGTCCATTGAAAATTCCATTTTTATTACTATTTTTTTTCTTTGTCAGTCTTACGGATGTATATATGCTTATTACTAAGGTTACTACTACGCATTGAAAGCAAAAACGAAAAAAAAAAAAAAAAAAAAATGTCGGAGGCGGTAAACGTGTGTATTTAACAAAAAATCATTAGATAAATTCAAGACAATGTTTAATTTTTTCGTTAATTATTTATCCGATCCTCGACTCTCCTCGTCTTTCGTCAAACTCTTTATCTTTGCGTGCAATTGCACCGGTAAATTCGTTTTACAATCGACGGCGCATTTCGGACAAAAGCGTTTCGCGTAAAACACGCTGCAGCTTAGACACACCGGTTTTTTGCACGCGTCGCAATCAGCTCCGAGTACCAAGACTTCACCTCTGTTTGGTAAACTCATTGGATCTTTCATTATGTAACAATTTTCGGAAAATTTTAACTGTCGTGCGAACGGCGGCTTCGCCCCCTTAAAATCGTAATGTTCCTCCAGCGTGCAGTAAGCGCACTTGAAAGTTCCGCCGGGATCTCGTTTTTTTTCTTCGCCGACTTTAGGAATGATGGGATTTTCGTTCTTAACGATACGTGAAACATCGTCGGGTGCAACATTAGCCGCATCTTCCATCCTGAGGGACAATAAAAGTGGCGACGATGAATGTCGAGAAATCAACTTCTTTCGGGAAAAAAAATGTATTTTATGATTCATCGAGAGTTTCTCCTTCATTCGGTCATTTGATAGTTTCAATGAAAACTTTAATAACTTAACATTTTTAACTTAAGCAACTCGTGAACGCAAAAGCTTTTAGAAAAACCCAATGAATAATTTTTATTGAAATCGTTTACTATTACCACGAGTATTTGTATCTTTTTCGTGTTTACAACATCGCACGAAATTTTTTTTTCGAATTTTGACAGAAATATTTGAAAATTATTCAGTATTTCAAATTTTCATTAATTCAGGAAAAAATGTCGAAACGGAATATTTCCGTTTCAAAGTATTCGATTTTTTTTTTCGGCTTACATATCATTTTTGTTTAATTTAAGAAAATAAACGGTCGAAATAATTTATAAAAAATTTATTTTACATTTAATTAAGTTTTTTTTTAATGGTCTATACGATACAATAGGTAAATATCGTTTGGCAACTTCGATGCCTTAACGTCTCATTTTCCACTGTCCGCGGTCAGTTTATCCTGTTGCGCTTCTGTCGGCCACCATTGAGGTTTCGTCACGCTAACGCGACATTCGCCAATTTTTAACGTCGCCGCTTTCAACGCCTCGGTAATGCGCATTAATCCCAAACCAAATATTCCCTCTTTGCCGCGAAACTTTCCAACGGTTTTACCCGTCTCATCAACGATGCTTTCGTCGTAATTGAAGTTTTTATCGCCACAATCCCCCATTGTCAAGGGCATCAAACGTTTTCGCACGACTCCCGTGTGATGTGTTCGAGCCGTGAGTTCCTGTCCGATGTAACACCCCTTGTGAAAACTAACGCCGTGCAAATAGTCGCAATTAATCTCAAGCGGAAGCGCCTTTCCAGGTGGTAAATCGTTGACTCCCTCGCCGATACCGAGTCGATAACGAAACGCTCGATAGTTCGGTAGACTTCCGGTTGTCGATACATCGAAACCCAAATGTTTAACAATTTCCTCCCGTTTCACGTCACCGTTACTCAAAATTCTGAGGCTTATCTCGGGAATCCTCGGATCTTCGTAAATCATTATATTATCCACAAGTTTACTCGATTTATTGCTCAACGTGCCGCAAGGAAATATCTGTCCTTCCAAATTTCGTTTATGCAGCCGCGCGTCCTCGTTATCATCGTTCTCACTGAGTTCCCCGTCAAACGCGCCCCAAACCTTCATCTCATTTTGTAACGACACGATATCGACCTTTCGACGAATTTTGTACATTTTCAGATGCCTCTGGAGATCATTTACCATCCCCGTGTCGCATTCGATGTAATATATCGCTTTTTCGAGAGTTTTGTATATTATCGATTCGCACATAACTCGGCCTTTTATATTCAAGAACAGTGTGTAGATATTCGCCGCACCGTCGTCAAAGTGTTTCATGTCGTTTGTTATCAATCCTTGCAAAAAATCCGATGCATCGAGACCCGCGACTTTAATCAAACTTCTGTTATTCAGATGTTCCAAAACTTTTGTACTTGTTTTCGTCGAGTTGTATCTCATTGAATCTCTTACGCGTCTCAAGTTTTGCAAGTGCGACGATAAAAGTGTTTTTTTCGCGAAACGAAGTAACGTTAAACCCGACATGATTGCCATTATTATCGCGAATACGACTGTTGTTTTTTCTCGACGAGAAACACTCGAAGCTCACCGCATTTTCAGCTGGGAAATTCCTGATAAGAGAACGAGAAAAACTATCCTGCATCCAGTGTTCGATTTTCTAACCTCTCCAGTCGGTACTTTACGATTGTACGAGTTATCGAAAGTATTGCAATATACGGAAATGTTAACTTACGTGATTAAAAATTTTATAACAATCCGATTGTCTCATTTATCAGAAGTGATGTTACTTGCAGCGTTAAATAATTACTGATATATGCCGATTCTAACACTTTTACGTCGGCGTTAGTTTTCGATCAGCTGTTGACCTTCAAGGACGTTACTTCGCTGCGCACTGGTTATGTAGTCGTAACGATTATCTAGATAATCGCAGCAATAATGCGGTATTCATCGTGAGATAAAAAGATACTTCATCGAGAGCAAATGTTACAAATTTTCATTCGTTATCGGAAAAAATGTAGTTTTTAGAATCTCCAAAATGATTTCCGATATTTCAAATTTGCGTAATTCGAAGCGGCAACACTTTTTGATATATGATAGTCGAATTTCTCTTACGTTTTTATACGAAACATCGGCTCCAAAACGATATCGATTTATTTTAATTGAGGAGTTTTTCTGCACGCGATTTTTCTCACACAACATGATAAACATACCGTCCCTTTGTAACGAAAGGTCCGAAAAATTCGGGGCAAAGGAAAACACGAATAGAATAAAAAGCATCATATAGAACAATTTTTTTTATTTATTTAGCAAAATTCTTAACAAATCATTTGTATTTTGTGAAAATGTCGTATCCATTATTTTCTTTACACGCTTTACACAGCACTTTTTTTGAAGTATACTACTTCACAGCCGTTTCGCAGTGAATGAGATCTATCAACACGTTTTATAATACACGATAATATAGATATAACATTTTAAATCTTTGCCGTCATTACATAAACTGAATAAGTATAGGCAAACATTGTTATGGAATCTGTGAAATAATATATGAAATAATATAGAGCCATAAAACCGTATTATTTCACAAACACGTGGCAACCATGAAAGTAATATAAACAAAAAGAAATTAAATAAATCGCAAATTGTGTATCAACGCATCGCGTTTTTACAAACGACATTACGCATCGAGCGTATTAACAAATAAAAAAAAAAAACAAAAAAATCAAATAAAAATTAAGAAAATACTTTATATACTTTACAGTTTCCTCCAATGTATTTGCCGTTTTAATTCTCGAAGTATGATTCCAGCATCTCTTTCACGTCTTTCGGCGTGAGACTCTCGCATGTGGAACTTATATGCGACGCGAGACCCCAAATATTCGGATAACGCGTTCCTATATTATATTTTTCGAGATCCTCGTCAGTTACGACGACAATGAGCTTTTCGTCGTTTTCCTCTTCATTCTCGTGATTCTCTTTCAAATCCACCGACAAACTTGCGTTCTCGTCGAGTGCTATTTTTTCTGTATTTCCAACATTTACCAACGTTTCCGTTGGTTCCTCCGTGAAAGTCGTTTCTCCGGTGTCGGAAGACATGTCATCGAAAAAATCATCGTAATTATCGTGCGATTCGGCGGTGTCGCGCGAAATCATATCCATGAAGTTTCGTTCCATAACTTCGTGAAAGTTACTCGCCGCGGTTAGTTCCTTCAGAGTTCTATCGACGAACCACATGTAGCAGGCGGCCGAGCGATGTTCCTCGTTCTTGTGTTCAGCTGCGTCCTCGGGGCTCTTAAACTCGATATTGCACAGTACGCACGTGACGTCGTGATTCATTAAAATGTGAAATCTGTAAGCCAAGAGATTCGAAAAATTCGTGTCGCACGCGGAACAGACGAGTCGAGAATCCTTCGTCGTATCGTCGCGTCCGCGATATTCCCATAGCGTCGTCAGTCTCTGCATTCCGAGGATTCTAACGAAGAGTTCAACGTCTCGTTCGCTTGTGTTCTTTTCAAAGTTCCAAATGGAATCACTCGTCTCCGTCGACGTTTCGCAAGGATTTATGTGATAATCTATCATGTGTCTTATCGCCTTACCGTGAGCGTAAAGCTTGCGGCATATTTGACAAATTTTTCTCGTTCCCAAGTGGCTTTTCGCCACGTGAATCTCGAGAGCCGACTTCGTCAGGCAATGGAGTCGACACAGTGAGCATCGATATATCTCATTCTCGTTGATCTCCAAGCATTTGCTCGTAACGTTCGAAGTATCGCGGAAATCACGAATATCCGAAACGTTCGAGAGATTGCAATTTTCGTTGGAGGTTTCCTCGTGATTCCCACGGCGTTTTCCCGCGAGATCAGTGATAATGGGACTCGTCGAGGTATTCGTTTGATAATCTTTGCCGGTTGCTTCTCTCGACTCGAATTCGAAATCCATAGTTTCGTTTTCCTCGCCGTTGAAGCGAATCGCGCAGTCCTCGGATTCATCGAAATTACGATCCGACGAATGTATCTTTTTAGCTGCTGCGCCATCGTGAGTCGCCATCAACACGGGACTTCTCTTTCGCGGTCTGTACGGTCGTAAGAAGCGATGTCGCGATTTCTCGTGTCTCTTCAGCATCGATTTCGTGAGAAAATTCTTGTTGCAAGGTTCGCAAATATTCGGTTCGTCGTTCTCCATATGTTTCTCCGAATTGTGAAGCCTCAACGACATACCCGTGTTAAATGTTTCTTCGCACGTGCGACAATTGTACGATGCGACGTCGGTGCAAATGTGGACGTTGACCATTGTTACCGTTGTCAAGATTTTGCAACAATTCTCGCAAACGTGAACCATCGACTCGTCGCCGTGCGCGAGATATCTGTGACGTCGATAGCCCTGCAAAAATTTGAAGTCTTGTCGACACGCGCGACAACGCCATCGTTGATGCAGATTCTTCGGTTTTTTGTTCAAAACGTCGGTGAGAACGGTGTCTTTGATACTATCGTCGTGCAAAAAAAACAGATGTTCATTCAGCGACGATTGATTGGGAAATTTTCGGTTACATTTTCCGCACTCTATCGGTACTTTATCATTACTGTTCGTATCGTTCGCGAGGCCCGCCTCCGTGTCGAGTAATTCTTTCAACGTATCACGTTTCTCGTTGCGCGTTTCATTCGCTTCCGGTTTCGCTGCGACGAGCTGTTCGCGACGCGATTTTTTCAGAGACGAATTTCTATCGGCCGACTTGTTGATTTTCTCCGTTATTTTCGTTGCGGTTTGCTGATTGCCAATCGCAACTTTGTCCTTCGCGTCAACCTGTTCTTGAATAACGACGAAATTATCGGTCTCCTCGTTGTCGCTGTTATTGGCAAAAACGTTATCGTTGATAGGAGAATCTTTGTTTGGCGTTGCGATTCGCGCCGTTTTGGAAAACATTCCGTCGTCCTCGGCACAATTTTTCTCGTGGAGTAAACTGTGTATCAGCAAATCTTGCGTTCGATTAAATTTCTTACAGCAAACTTTGCACGTATGCGCCATCGACAAAAGATCAATGACCCGCTTTCCCGATGAACTATTTACATTTTCGTCGACCAATTCGATCGCAACTTCCTTAGCGGTACTTTCGATTTCCGAATCGTTGACCTCTTCGAAACCGTCCATCGAATCGTCGGACATAAGCTGTTTCAACAGATACTCGCGGTCGGTTATTGTTTGATCCGTTTGATCGAATCTTTGCGTCGATGGAACTTTTTCGCTCGTCGCGTTGTGTACTTCTCTCAGGTGGCGTGCGTGTTCCTCGCGTTCTTCGAAACCCGTGTCACAGAGCCAACAAACGAAATTTCGATCTTTTTCGAACGAATTTTCGTTGATCTCGACGATACTTCCGTCCGAAGTGGTTTTTCCTTCCGAACACGTGACGAAAGTATCGAAAGCTTGATCGACGTTCGTCGAGCGTTTTGACGACAAATCGACGGTTTTCTCGCGACAGGGAGTCTGAAAACAGAAGTTCGACAAATCGTTCAGATAATCCGGCGTAATACTGTTCGTCGAGATTTCTTTCAAAGGCGTTGATGCGTCGTGATCGATAATAATATGATCGTTCAGATCCTCTTCCTTAGCGAATATCGTTGTGCATTGCGGACACTCAAGTGCGAGCGCCACTTCCGTCTCGCAGTCGAGATTTGAACTCGTCGAAGAGGCGCCTCGGGATCGTCGACACGGCGTTTCATTTTTGCACCGCAAATGATTACTGGCGACGTGCTCCTCGAGATAAAACATCGCGATGAAGTGAAGATCGCAGAAGGGACATTCTACCGAATTTCTATCGACACTGCGAGACTCGAATTCAGCGGTCACGCGTTTCATCGTCGTCAACAATTCTTCGCAAACGGAACACGGATCGTTCGATCTCGTTGCGTTGCTCTTTGCGTCGTTACATTGTTTTCTTAACTTTGCCGCGATTTGGGAATAGCGTCTGCTCGGCAGATATGTTTTTATCGGCGAATTCAGCGAAGGACGACGAATTTTCAATGTTTTTGAATCGTCAAAACTCGTAAATTTCGTCGTTTCGTCGATATCCATATCGTCCGGTTCTCGAGTAAATTCTTCGTTTACGTCCATATCGCTTTGTGATGACGAGTCCCTTCGTTGATTATGGGGTCTCATACACCCAGGCGATGTATTTTTTTCGCTGTTGGAGAAATCCCGAATTTCCTTCGTCGAGCCAAAGCTCAATTCGTTCGATCGTCGCTTCGCGTTTCGCGAGCGTCGCAACCTCCGCTTGACTCCTAACGCTACGACTTTCGCGGCTGAGGATGGCGACGTCAATTTTCGCATAATCGTTCGATTCCTCCTGGTGATCCCTATATCGTTTTTTTGCTGTGACGATACTGCGTGTTCGTCTTTCAGCGCTAATTTTCTCTTTCGCAAAGGAACTCCCCTCGTCGTCGCTTCTTCGGTTTCGTTCGAACGCATTTCCGAAACAAGTTGTATCGCCGAACTACCGGACTCCATTGGTTCTTCCGAATCATCGTACTTTCGTTTCTTCGACAAATTTTTGGAAGCTGATATTTTTTCGTCATCGCTCATCGAAGATACGATGGAAAAACTTCGAACGCTCGACGTCGCGGAGACATCGTTGTTGTGAAAAATTTCACCGGTATCGCTATCGCTATTAATAGCAAATTTCTTCCTTCCTTCGACGCGACGACGATTACGACGTTTCGTATATACTTGTCTCCTCATTTTTATCGTGGGTCGCCTTTTCCTCTTGCCTCGCCGTGGAACAACGATCCTCTCCGAGTCGCTCGACGAAGCATTGCGCTTTTCTTCGTCTCTTTCATAAGTTTCTTGTTTCTTTGGATTTTTAATAGCGAACTCGGTCACCGGCGCCGCGGCAAGTTTTTCCAAGTATCCCTGGAGCACTGGACCATCCAGTCGCTCCAACGGTACGGTTAATCGTTTTATCTCAGCGCTTTTGAATTTACTCTTCGATGCCATTGCAACGTGTTTAACGACGTCCTCCTCGACATAGCTGTACTTAACGATTACGGTTTTGTTCTTCGTTTGCGGCTTTCTTCTCTCGACTCCGCTGGAATTTGGACTGAATGGACAATTTTTCGTTTTACCATTGGTTGCGATTTTTTTATAAGGACGTCGACCGCGAGTTCTTTTCTTCTGAAGGCGCGAGTGTCCCGGAGACGGTGCGATTGGGGCGGAAGATAGTTTTGAAGCTTCTCGACGCCTCGGCATCGATCGTTCGTCGCGCAATGTCTCCGTCGATTTTTCCTTCGAAACTAAGAAATTCTCATTCTCGTCGTCCGTTCCGAAGGTCTCGTGCGTCACGTCGTGTAGCGATTTTTCGCGCTCATCGTGAACCGCACGATGCTCCCGTAGCGCGTGATCCGTGAGAAAGGAACTGCTGCAGAGACCACAGAATAAGATTTGCACATTAGGATGCGTCAGTGTGGCGTGTCTATGCAATTTATTGCGGTCGGAAAATGTTTTCTTGCAAACTATGCACTGCGCTGTCCATCGGTATGCATCGATCGATTCGCGTCTCGAAATTTCAGCCGATTTCGTCGGAGAGACGTCTATCACGGGGAAACTTTCTTCCGCTCTATCAGAACTCACGGGAGATCCATGTTGGTGCGACTGTGATACAGCAATCTGCGAGATTCGAGACGAGTTCCGTGGAGCGTTCAATGAATCGTTACTATCGATAGATCCTTTCGATTGCTCCGAATGAGTCGTATCTTTTTCAACGTCAAGAGGCGTTATATTGGCGGCCAATTCTTTCAGTAGGGGAACCAATCGTTTTTTACTTCCCGGACAGTGCGCCTCGTCGGGCGATTTTCGTGGTAATGAAGTCGAACTCTCGCTATTGCCTAAGGAATTAACGCTTTTGTGCGATTTTTGTGTAACAGAAATCGATCTTTCGTCGTTCTCCGGAGAATCAACGCTGTCAGTGATTTCTCGAGGCGTTGAAAACGAATTTTCTTCATACTCCGAAAAATAAACGTCGTCAGGGATTTCTTGTAATGTGGGAATCGATCGTTTGCCGTTTTCCGGAGAATGATCGCTATCAGTGATTTCTTCCGCCGTTGAAAACGAATTTTCTTTATACTCCGAAAAATCAACGTCGTCAGGGATTTCTTGTAACGTGGATATCAATCTTTTCTCATTCTGCGAAGATTCAACGTTTTCGCGGGTTTCTTGCGATATGGAAATCGTTATATTTCGGTCTCCGTGAGTCCCGACCTTGTCGATGATTTTTGTCAATCGCGGAACCGGATGTTTATTGCGACCCAAAAAATTCGTGATATTGCCAGATTCTTGCGATTGCATATACAGTTCGCTTTGTTTGTTCTCAGATCTCGAGTTCGAACTCGTCTGCTGCTCAGCGCAACAGTTGCTTATCGTATTGTTTGATACAGAAACAAAGCACTCAAAGATATCCAAAGGATCGCGTATGTCCGTCGACGCGTTTGATTTAGAAATAACGTCTATCTGATTCGCCAAAGAGGTGTTATCCACCGATTCTCTCGACAGAGGATCCGAGATTGTAGAGTCGACTAAACAATGCGTATTACCTGCGTTTTTCGATACAGAAACAAAGCATTCTTGAATGTCCATAGACGTGATCGTTGCGTCAGATTCTATCGACAAAGACTTCGATCTCTTCGGACCGTTGAAAGAGGTAACGTTGCCGATTGTTTCGCCAGACGCGAGAGTCGAGTTCATTCGATAATCCGAAGAAACCGTGTCTCCGGGATTTTCCCGTTTTATCCACGGAATCAAACACCGTGCGTTTGACTCCGCTTTCACGTCGGTGGTACTGTTTGTAAAGATCTTTTGCAACATTCTCTTACGCGTCTCGATGTAATGTTTGTTCGAATCTCGACGTACGTTCATTGTACAAAGGGGCGGTGGATTGGACGGCGGACGACGATTGCCCGGTTGAATGGTTATAATCTCTTTGATTTGCGATATCTCATTCGGATTGTCTATTCTTTGTAAGGTACACAAAGTCGGGGCATTGAATATCTGTGACGATCCGGAATTTACCGGTAAAACCATCACAACGCTTTGACTGCTGTAAATATTCTGCGCGTGCATCGCTGAGCTCATCGACGTGTCGGGAACGAATTGCAGCGCCAACGAGGGCGATATTGGTGCAACGAAAGTCTGACTCGATGGACAGTTGAACTCCTGCAGCCTCATTGGACACAGCTTGATAAATTGTGTCGCGTCCGTTTGAGGCTTCGGCTGCTCGCGGCTCACCTCAATCGTCACCGCAGCGTTAAACAACTTCGCCGGCTTTTTCTCATCGACGTCCTCCTCGATCTTTATGATTTCGCAGTCCGGTTCGTCCGAATTTCGCTTTGGCGCAATCGAACATTGCGGATCACTTTGACCGTTTGTGTCTCTGCGCTTAATTCTCGGCGAACCCAGTATCCGTGGTCGAGGCGTCGGCATTTTCTTTTTCATTGGAATTTCGTGATTGAGAAATTCGACATTTTTACATAGCTGTTCCTTGGATTGAGTACTGTAAAGAATAAATATATGTATTTTCTTTTTTTTGTATACGACTATTGAGACAATTATTGAAAGCATCGTCTACATGGTATCTTCTATTTTTTAATAAACAAACCTTTTATTGTTAAGACCCGGAAATGCTTCAACTCAAATAGGAATGCATTAATCGGCACTTTTGCATCGTCCCTCTTACTTTGGATGCTGTGAATGAATATAAAATTTTCGTTAAAATAATTTTAGTATTGGACATTCTTTTTTTTATAATTATGATACTAAATAATATTTTTTTTATAAATGAAATATAATTTAAAGAAATTAATATTTCGATTTTGCGTTTATTACATTAACGATTTAAAAATGAGAATATTTGCAATGGATTTTTGGCGACCATTGATGTCGAGACGACTGGCAACGAGGAAGAAAACCTGTATTTTATTTTACATGAAAAAATAAAGTATGGCATTGCGATTGAAATAATAAACTCCCATATCGGCGAGTTACGAACCTTAAAATGATGTGAAAAATAACAGTACTGGTTTGACGATAAAAATTGTACTATCGCAACAATAAAAATTAGTTCTTGGAATACGTTAAATAAAAATCCATGATTCTTACTGTAAAGGAATTCTAAAAATACATTCGGGAACTGAAGATAACATTATTGTGTCTGTGACGATGAACAAACCTTGTATTTGATTGTAGCATGTGATTCACAGAACTCTTCCGGCAAATTGACAGAACATCAAATAACGCAATTAGATCATTCGTCGTTTTGGTTGCTGCAAACATAAAATTAATTATCGGGGTAAATTATTGTTGTAAAAACTATTTTTATGTAGTATTGTTTGTACTCTATTTCGTACTTCGCAATAAATTTCGTATATTGTTTTTAGTCGAAACTAACCTTCAAACTGTGAAAACCTTTCGAGCGAAATAAAGTCGTTTCTACAACTTTCATTTGATATACCTGTTTAATGCCGGTACTAAAAATCTCGTATAGCATCCATAGATGTCTTAAAAATTGCTTATAATAACGTTTTTCTGTTAATATTAACGCTCGAAATACGAGACTGTACTTAACCAAGAAAATCTGTATTTACGTATTTACAGACGGTGGCGGCGTAAATTGTGCACATAGTTAAGAACTCAAGTGATCGTAAACGTCTCGTGATTGATTCACGAGCGTAACATATAACACGATTGAATAAAATCGAGTTGTTTAAATAAATAAAGAATATAGGTTTCGACAAAACCCCAGTGTCCTCGAAGGAAACACGAAGAGAATTGGAGAGTAATATGAAAATGTATTAAAAATACGAAAGAGGAGAAAACAATATTACTAGTACACAGTACACATGTATATAAGCTCCGGACGTCCGGACCAATCAGGTTCGTGTCACTTCTCAGATTGGGTTGGATAGTTTCGCGTCTTTTTCTCGTGATTCAATGCAACAAGCGACAACAAAGGACACAAATATATACAATATACAGTGCCGTGACACGCGAGATGAGGAGTTCTCCTCTGTTTTGCTGTTTTGGGCGGGCTGCGAAAACAAAGCGTCCACTGGCGTCCACGTTCGTTCGTATACATACACCGGCGTATTTTTTTTTTCCTGTTGCGATGATACTATGGCTATCGATACCTTTCGAAGAATTGTTTCGTGTCCGTGTCGTTGTTAGATAATCTACTGTTTCTTGGTACATCGTTCCAGACAACAAAGGAATAAGAATATGCTGACGTCGCTCTAATATCCGGTACGTTTTTTCGCAAATGTGACATTCAATTGGTAACAATAGATATATTTTTGGCTATATGCCGGTTTAACGATTCGGAAAAAGCAGATTATAGCGATCGTTAGTTATTTTGTGAATGATAACTTTGTGTTACGCATTATCGTTGATGGATTCACGGTAACATTTTTTTTGCTGTTACAAAACTAACGAAAAAAAAATCATAATGATTTCCTACATTACTGTCTTTTGTGTTCAATATTCAAATCGAGTTTCTCTTTTACTATTGATTGCAAATAAATCGCAAAAGCTAAAGCTGTACAATCTTTGCCCATAATGAAAAAAATAATTGCATAGTTTTTGGTATTTTTTTTTACATTAATTGTTTTACCGTTTTCAGAGACTACGATACACGGTACACAAGTCTGTTGAATGTGTATTCCTCCAAGAAATGCGCAGAGGTCGACACAAAATGGAGGTTTCAAATTATTTACCAATGCGAGAAGAACACAACTCAGAAGGAATTGGATGAAACTGTAGCAGCCGATGAGTTCACAACAAGTGTATGTAATAAAAACAAAACAATTGAATTTGAAAAATTTAACGAATTGTAATTCCTTATGTTGTTTCTCTTCTTTGCACAATTATTACCATAGAGTAGAAAAAATTGTTATACTGATAATTGTGTTAAAAAAAAAAAAAAATTCAAAACACTTTTTTTTGCAAAAAGCTTTAACCAGTTGTTTTTTTGTTGTTTTTCAGGATGTCTATGAGATGACAATGGAGTTGTGCTTTCTATGCTACTTGAGAAATTGTTAAGTTATTCTTGATACGGATCTCAATGCAGCAGGTGAACAGAAAAATCGCACTGAATTGCATTGTGATGAGGCAAAGCATTGGGTAACTGTTTCTGGAGAGCATTTGGAAAAATTTCGTAATTCCGGACGCATTTTTCTTGCGCAACGATTGCCCACTCTGCGCGCGGGTGTGTAAATAACAATCGATATCGGTAATCCGTAATTGTTTTCCGGGCATTTTTTTGCATAGACACGATCACCGAAATTGGAAAGTTTCTCGTTCGTATTTGTCGACAAAAATTCATCGAAATTTAAATTCTGCAAAAAAGAAAATTTTCAGAAGTTAGTAAATTTATTAGAACCGTCATAACTCGGATAATATCGCAGAAATTTTGGCGATTCGTAAATCAATTGTTCATCGATTACTTGGGTAAAGTTTTTATCAATTTTATCGAACGATCTCCGAGAATATTTTACTTCCAGTTTTTTTTAGTGAAGTAAAACAAAATTTCGTTGAAAAAAAAAATTATTAAAAAATCCCGTGAATGAACCCTTTTTACGGTTTCCAGTATTAAATTTCATCATTAGTAAATTATATTGGCTCACGGATATATCGTTATTTCCAATCGTCATTTGCAGTCTCTTATTATCCGTGCAATGCTCATTTTCGCAATTGATTTTTTCGCATGTAATAGAATTATCAGAGAATGTGGAATCGCAACACGATTTATAAATATTTCGCAATATTCGAAGGAGTTCCGTTTTATCCGTAATATCATCGGCGAAGCGTTCTTTTTCTGTATTCTTATCCATCGGTGGACCGTTATCGGCGACTGGATGAGAAGATTCGGGTCTTATCAGACACTGAATTTCTCTCATTAACTCGCGAAATTTTTTACGCTCATTCACCAAATCTTCCATATTATTTATCGAGTCTTCCATTTTACAGTTATCGATCTATTTTTTTGGTGCCTCGATTCCCTCTTGAATCTCTCGTCAAATTTGTTTTGTTTTTATTTATTAATTATAGAGTCGTCAATCCGTTTCCGTTTTTCCTGATGACTCGTATTAAAATCGCGACGTTTCCTTGCATTTTTATCCATTTTACGTATAGTTTATTATTTGTTCATATAAATGTAATTTTTCTTCCAATTGAAACGTCAATACCGAAAAGATTAAACAATTGACGGGGTGAGTCGGCGAACCGCGCGATTAATTTCGTTAAAAAGGATACAAATTGACTAAAAATGATGAAATTTCATTGTATAACATTTAAGTCGAATCGTCCATTAATTGTAACGTATAAGGGATTGGAAAGTATAAAATCTCAGATATATACGAGACTCCGACATTACATTACATTACATTACATTTTTCTTAATTATTGATTAATTCGTTTTCTCCTCGAAAAGAAGCATTTTAAAGTGCATCTTCAACAGTTTCGCGTATTAAATGCTCCGAAATGATTCTTTTAGCTCAATTTTACGGTATCGAGAGTGTCGGGACGGCTATGGAAGACATGTTCTCGAGGCGAGAGAGCGAGAAAAAGAAGGGGAAGGGTGCCATCGCTCTAACGCGACGCGATGTTCTCAAGGCAATGATATTGACTCCAGTGACCGTTAGAGTTATGATTTCAAGGCGTTTACTTTGTAAGCGACGATCTGTCGCGATTAGACTTGCGAAACATAAAATTCCAGGTATGTCGGTAGTTATATTCACATATATTACAATAGCGTTACATCTTCGATGTCCAGTATACAGAAACTGGTAATTTCTGTGGATAACCAACTGCTATACCACAGTATCATTAAATGTTACTTTCTCCCTGAATAATTAACAATACAAGTTTTGCAAAACAAAAAAACACTTTTTACACAAGACGAACACCATATTCATTTAATGTTTCGAAAATAGGCACTCCATCAAAGTTCGAATCTCAATTTATCGCGCGCGTAATCTTCAATATTCAGGAGGAACCGCCTCGTCGCTTTTAGAGTTATAAAAAAAAAAAAAAAAAAAAAAACGTAAAAGTTTATGTATACATTTCCATTTTGTTCGCTAAATCGTCGAAGAAAGTCAATCTAACTTATCCACTCTCTGGGAAGTGGTTAAAAAACTTTTACGATAGTCTACAGTTCCTTCGGCAGTTTTCCGGTCAAAGTATCGCCCACTTGGTTGGTGACACTCGGAGCTCAACAACGGCAGTTGTTACGTATTGTGTTTGACATCCAAAAAAGATCCGAAACAATGAAATCTCTTACGAGACAAATCGAAAGCTTAAAAAAAGAGAATCCGATGAGAATTACATTTTCACCACGAAAATCTGATTAACGATAAAGAGGTCAAAGGTTAGTCGACGGAGGAAATGGTAAAATCTATTCCTAGAAAGCGTTGAAGGAATACGTCGCTTATAGAGGAATCGTCGATTGTATTACGATTAAGAAAAATGTGAGAATCACTTAGTTTCCAACAAACTGTAATTCCTTCGGTTTTTTTCATAGTTCTCATCACATCCGACCGAAAGCGCTATTTTTATAAAACAGAAGTGATATTTGAGTCATATATTCAAATTTCCTTACGAACGAAAATGATCAGATGATACAAATTCAAATATATGCCTATAGAACGATTTCGCTGCGCAACAGAGTTTATTTTCTTCCGAAAACGATCGGAAAGTTAAAAAAAAAAATTTTTTTTTTACCGAAGTCCACTTAATTTTCTTAATAGCTCCGAGGCGCTTGACCATTAAAAGGAATGAACGATCGTAAATTCCGATACCGCGAACATTTCGTAAACTATATAAAATAGGAACCGTAGAAGAAAATCTTTTCGTCACACAACCGGTCGTTTGCGGTTATACACGAAGCTTTTGATACAGCGATGTAACGTCGCAGGAAACGAGAAGGGTCCTCAGCTCGGCTTAGAACTCTGAAAAGAGCTTAACTCGAAAGAGCTTAAATCTCATGGACTCTACCGCTGTGTACCAAACTATAACGCTTTCCTCTCGGGAACTCCGTCTCCCTTTCTCTTCCTCTTTCTCTCTCCCTCTTCACTCGTTGCTTAATTACCAGTTAACGACACGGTAGACGCTGATAGAGCGCAGCTACGCTATTGCGTTTGTCGATGAGTCTTCGACGCGTTCAGCTTCCTTCGGTATGCATTAACGAAGTAGGAAACCCTTCAACCTTCTTCGCCGAATTTCATTAAGTATTTCATCGTTCCGTGTGCGGAGTTATAATCTTTTCGGCGATATCGCAAATTAATAACACTGTTAATCTTAACTCCTAAATCATAATAATAATATTGAAGGAAAAACATTTCGATTTTATATTATCTTTTACGCGCTATGATATGCGCAGTCAGACTATGAAAATAGTTCTTAAAACATTCATCCGGTAGAATGGCTTTAATTTCATTACAGGAATTTGGATTTACGAAAATTATCAAAGCTTTTGTCACTCCTAATGAATTCGTGCAAAATTACGCTTTCAACTTTGACATTTTTTTCCGCGCATTGCAAATTATAATTATGAAATTTTTTTTTTTTTTACAGAAAATACGCAAAAATTGCGCCTCTAATGGATTTATAGTGCAGCGAAGTTATGCATTATTTTTCAATTTTTCACGATTCTCGGAGCTTCTCAATTTTTTTTTTATCTTATGCTTTTTTGTTCCTTTTTTTTTTTTTACATTTTTAATATCATCGCTTTTATCTCATCCAAAAGGTTATTCATGCCAACTCCGTATTTCATTCTTCGCCAATCTCAATTTATAAGCTAATGTTGTTTTTCAACGAATTAATGCAGTCTTGCGGATTGTATACTATGGTATAGTATATCGGCAAAGCTTGTGAACGCCGCACGAGAGAGTATCATATACAACGAGGCTATTATAAATAATGCAATAACGGCTCTGTGTGCTCCACGCTGGTCTGCGCACGTTCATGGGATACCATAAACTGCACAGGCTTCGAGTAATGCGTAATTATAGTTATATATCGACCCCGTTTATTTACTGATATCGCTACAGTGTTCTACAGTATATTAGATATTAGTTAGCAGAACTAACAGCAGTACATAGCATTTTAATCAAAAGCTTCGTAAAACCTCTTTTTTTTCTTTTTTTCTCAAACAATCCGTTTTTCTTTTTTAATTATTAATATTCGAGGGAAAACAACTCCATAACGATTTCGGGCAAAAAACGTATAAAATAAAAAACGAAAAAAAAAAAAAAAAAAAAAAAATCCGCGGTGTACTGTTTAAAAAAAGTTCTAAAATACAAAATATAACAAATTTCCGAAAAATTCGTGTTTTTTATTTTTATTTTTAATACAAAATGTTTGATTGAATCTTATGGTGTAACATTTGGGTATTTCACGAAAATGTTACAGTATCCGAATCTTCGAGAATGCAATCTTGTCGACGCGAATCTATCCGGTTGGTGTCTGCAACGGGCTGATCTGTCTTTCGCGAATCTCGAGAGTTCTCAACTCGTGTGCGTCGAGATGCTTCGCGCCGATCTCGAAGCGGGGAATATGCATTCTTGCAACTTTGAGACTCCCGGTGGTCTGTCCGCCCATATGAAGGGTGTCAATCTCAAGGGTGCTAATCTTGAGGGCACCAATATGGCGTCCGTTAATATTCTCGTCGATACCTTAACGAACACTGCACTTATAAATTGCGATTTCAGATCGGCAATTATCGCCGGCGGTAATCCCGAGATGAACACTAAGAATAGTTATCAATTTTTTTCTCCATCACTGCATACATTTTGCTAAAACCATTTTTTTCAATTCTTCAACTTCCGTATTCATTTCTACCGCCGAATGATCCCTTATGCCGTTTCATAAGAATTATTTTACTATTTTTTAATACTTTTTTTTTTGTTAGAAACTGCTAAATATTGCCAATTCTAAAAATTTCAGTCGCAACGAAATTTTCGAAAGAACAAAAAAATTATTGTCATTGATAAAAAAAAAAAAAAAAATTGACTGCGTATAGATTTTTTCTGTGAAAATTTATTCGTCTTGTAGATAAAAATAAAATTGAAATTGTGCGACGAACAAATTTTCTTTTTTTTCTTTCGATCGATCGTCATTGTCGTCTTATAAGAAATGGTTTCGTTCAATTTTTGTTTTAGTGCGACGATCTGTCGGATTCAGAATTTCACGAGACTTCTTTGCATGAAGAAAATCGGGGAAAATTGCGCTTTCGTGTTCACGCAGCCACCGCTTCACATGTCGCATACCAAGCTATGGTAATCAATGTGAAACGTCGAAAAATCGAAGTACCCGCGCCAAGGTAACCCGTTACTATCGATATATCGATATAAGAAAATATATTTCGTCTTATATGTGTCCATTTTTTTTCGTACAACGAAATCACCGAAGAATAGCATTTTTTTGTCGTACGATCGACATAAATCCATTGCGTTAAAAAAACGTATAATCCTATTCTTCGAGTTGAAGTTCCGGCCGAAAAAAAAACATTATATCAATTATAATACTAATAATTATTGCAGCAGAATAAATGAAATTTTTTTTACAAAGCTGTTACATGTCGTCGCGTATTGTTGCTGTTATTCAATCGTAATTTTCGCAATTATTAAAAATTTCCTTAATTTTAAATCACTACGATTACCCGCAATCCTCAAAACTTCTTGAACTCCATGACACCGGCGTTAAGAACAGCGGATTGAAAAAAAACTTATTGTATTTCACGACGCAAAAAAAAAGTTGGTTTCAGGAGAACGTTCTTTTCAATCTCGAGATTTCGCGTTGTTTACATTGCTTTTACCGGTCAAAATTCCGCATAACGTTAGCGATATGAAAATTGTTTTGAACGCTGCATATCTCGGAGTATGAAAAATGTACTGAATTAATCTCCTCGTATCCCTGTATAAAATCTGAGTAAACGAGATGTAGAAAGATACACGACGGCTCTCCATTATACGTTTCATGCCTCGAGAAGGTATTTGACGTTTATTTCCAATCGTCTTTTACGCGGTGAGTCAAATCCCTTGGAACTGAAGAAGTCGCAGCAGCAGTAGCAGCAGCAGCCGCGTTTCACGGTTATTGCTTTCACAGTAAACCATTATATAGGTATATATCTGCGTTTATAGTGAGTGCGGTACTATTTTCATACGAGTAAAAACGATATATCGGGTGAAATGGACCATTTAAAAATATCATACAATTTCAAGCGATTAAAAAATTAAAAATTAAAAATCCCCCAATACTTCCATCGTATTGTAAAATACTCTGTAGAATACACTGTAAGGGAAAAAAGTCTAAAAATTGTACAATTTTAAATTTACAGATTCCAGAGGAACAACAGAAATTTTTTCATCCCCCGTGAGAAAATTTTGTTTTATCGGTCCGTTTTGTCTCGCAATCTCTTATACGAAGCTGAGATAAGTACGTATATACCTTGCGAAACGACTTGGAGACACCGCAAAGACGTTGCGCCATATACTACTCCGCGTTGAATATATTTATACGTATATATGATGTATACATATATATATGGAGTACATGTATATATGCATAGAATTGACTCGAGCGTGAGGCGTCTTGATTGCTGTCACCCTCGGCGAAAGGAGGCTGTACTTGACTTCAATCTTAGCCGAGCTTTACTTCGCATGTCCCTGACTTTCGCATGTGTGAGATTCGAGATGCATCTCGGGAGCGACGAGTTAGGCTTCCGTCATCCATCCACTCTCCGCGAATGCATGCAACGCGATGCGGAGAAGCCGCAGCGCATAAAGATTTCCCATAAAATATTTCGAATATAAAATTCTCGTGCATAAAAAAACATGAATTCGTTATAACAGTTATGAATTCACTGAAGCGTACAAAGCTAAAAAAAAAAAATGTATAAATCTATAAATCGTTTTAATCGCATTTGATACGCAAAAGGAAAATATTCAATTAACAATAACATGCAATACGTGGATATAATTTCAAACAAAATATATCTCGTTATCAATGATACGATTAAACTGCTGTATTGGCGAACGTTGAATAGTTATCTCGAAGTTTAAGTAATCTGATTATCAATGTTTGTGACCTTAACCCGTTGAATTTCAATTTAATTTAAATAATAAAACAATAATTTTTTCTATAATAAAAAGTCTTTGGAATAAAAAAAAAATCTGTTTTATATTTAATTCATTAAATTAACGTTAAAAGGTATCATTGAATTATTTATTTCGCGTTTTTGTGTAAAATGAAAAAAATATTAAATCAGTTTTACGACTTTCATCGACTTTATTCGGAATTGAAATCGCTATCGGATTCGGATATCTTCGACGAGAGTCAGAAGAGTTATTTCTCAGCTTTTCGGGTCGTTGTGCTTCTTCTGTGTACATATATCGCGGCGCCAAAATCACAGAGGCGTATTTTTCGTGTATCAAACACAGTATATATGCCTTTGCGACTTTGGTCACGCGATACACACTTTGATCGCTCGGCGAACGTTTGCTTCTTCCAAGTTTTGCAACGGCGATGATATAGATAGAGTTTCGAAGCGTTGAAAGTCGATTCTCACTCGAGATAGTAAAGCGGGAATGCTTCAGCGCAAAATGTTAGATCTCACGACACCGAACGCGAGTCGAGTCTCACAGGAGACTCGTTCCCGGCGTCGGCGGTTCGAGGGTTCGCGACAAGTGGGATGCAGCCGAGGATATGCTATCGGCAAATGCCTGAGGCACGTCGTCACGTTTTCGCGTAAATACGTGGTGCGTGCAGCAACGTAACAACGACCGTTCGTAATCCCATGGGGTATAACATATTTGTCTGGTGTCAACCTCTTCAAGCGTAGAAGAGAGTCTCGTAAGAGTACGAGACACGACTGTCGCATCGACGCATGCTGAATGCTCCGGTGGATATGCGTATCTCGAGGATTTTCTCGTAAATAACAATTCAAGAAAGAAAAGCTGCGATAGAGACTTTCCTTCGGAGTATAAAATATTTATATAGATCGCTTGTGTATAAAGGTATTGGAAAAAGTTGGCTTTTCCATTTTATTTCGTATGCGTTTGGATTACGGTAATACCTCGGTAATGCATGAAATATTGTGTTAAAACGGATTCATTGAAAATTCACGATTTTTCAATAATGATATCGCCCCGCGTATGGGTGGTCCCGCGAGTAAAACTTAATCGCTGTGAATTTCGAAGGCTAACGACTCGTCTGTATATAGTCCGCAGGTGACTTAAACACAACTGGCAAATACAGAAGAAACTTCTGTGCGGACTGTCGTTCAATTGAGGAAAAACTTCATTTCATTTCCAAAGTATACTCGGTCGCCTCTATTTTGCGCGATTAAACGTAAATATTGTAATATCGTTATAGTCGAGCGGAATATTATTCGGGCGTTGCGGAGTGTTTGCATTTTTCGTAAAAACTAAAGATGTCTCTTTTTTTCGCTTTAATATAACTGAATTACAAATGTATAATCCGATTTGTAAATGTGTAATTTATAATTTATATGCATATATATATATATATATATTATATAAGCTGCGAATTTATACGTCGAATATAGGGCACGAAGTTGTGAAATTCAAAACTTCTCACGGAGCTCAATTGGTCGGGCGACGTCGACTCTCGTTGCTCGCCGAACTGAATCGCGTTTGCAAACTTTTATCCGCCTGATTAGAAGCCCTCTCCTCCTGTCCAGTACTTTCCTCTCGATATCCCCGGCTCTTTCGCCCTCTATAACTCGAGCGCTTTCCAGATCTCTCCTCGTTCACCAAGCGAAGAAGCTAATATAAACGTAACGTTGCGAAAGCGAGATAGAGAATTGCTATCCGAAAGTACAACCGAAGCTGCTGGGTATATCCTTCGATTTTTTTTTTTTTTGTTCACTCTGCTCGCCTTCTTTTTTTCATTCTATATTTTCTCCTTGTCCGGCACTTAGCGCCGGAGCTATCGCTCGCTTTTTCCTTGAAGATTTTTAAAAAGTTTTATCCGCGGACCCACCTTTTCTTTTTTTACCCCGTCGAAAAGTACCTTACCGACACTAATGGCCTCTCTTCGATGTCTATCCGTCGTTTTATTCTCTTCTTTCGTATCCCGAACGATTGTATATATGTGTATATAAAATCGTTCGGGATACATATATACAAGTATTCTATACACATACTAGGTACATACATATGTATGTCTCTATACATCTATGAAGATTTTCTCAGTTGTGATTCTTTTCTTTACTATTACTTCTGAAGAATCGATGCTCACTTCCCTATTGATATATATTCCCATGACCTAAAGTCAAGGAGGTCAAATGTTAATCGGGTCTCCGAACTTATCATCGCATTTTCTGTTTTGTAAAATTGTTTTTTATTTATATCGTTCTTTTTCGTTTTTCATATTTATCGCGTAATCGTAACACAGAACAAAATAATTTTTCACGCCGATGGTGCCGCGTTTTATGTTTTGCAGTCGATATAAATTTAAAAAATTAAAGGATTCATTAAAATAAAATAAAAAAGTGCTATTGGTTTTTGAATGTTGAGTATATGCAAATAAAAACGAATATATTATTCTTTATTTTTTATTAGTCGACACTTCGTTGAACTGTGAACAGTTAAAATTTGCGGATTTATATCATTCGCATGCGGAATGTCCTTATTTTTCACAAAGGGTAAATACTTTTTTTGTAGAAATATATATGTATAGGTACGACGGGTTAACCGCCACAGAACGGAGCGGAGGGGGCGGGCCAGTCGCGCTCGTCGAGCGTCAACATCCGCCATTTTACTTACCCATAATTCTTCGAGCTTTCGGGTCGGCTGCATCTGAAATTTTGCGAGGGGCCACCGGGCCATCTACTCGTGTTATTACGACCTCGTAGTCTGTCGCGTCGGTTTTTGCGTTGACCAAAAAATTGTTGCTATGTGCTACTAATTTCGAGATATTTTTTTCGTGACGTATAGCGCACGTGTTTGCAATAAACTTGTCATTCTTTCGATCGGTTCAAAAAGAAAAGAATTTATTCCGTAATGCGATTTAATAGTATATTAGGTGCTGTGTTATTTGAGCAATTGAGTGTAGAAATGTCGTTAAAATATAAACTTCAGCCTGTCTTACAAGCAGTTTACCGCGCGTCAAGATCCGCCATTTTACTCACCCATAATTCTTTGGGCTTTTGGGTCAGTCGACCCGGCCATCTTGCGAGGAACGGTCAGTGTTCGCGCGTTCTCGTGAGCAATTGCGTCGCGTTTTGCGTTTATGAAAAAATGTTTGCTATTCTACTAATATCGAGATACCCTTTTCGTGATATATAGCATACGTGTTTGCAATGAATTTATCAGCCTTTCGATCGGTTAAAAAAGAAAAATTTACTCCGTAATGCTATTTAACAGTGTATCATGTGCTGTGTTATTTGAGCTCTCGGGTGTCAATGTGTCGCGAAAAACTATGGCGTGTCTTATTTACAAGTAAGTTATCGGGCATTTTGCGAATGTGACAGTGGGATTACGTACACAATTCATCGAGAACATCGAAGAAAACATCGATAGTTTCGTGATTTCAAGTTAAGGTATCGTACTTTTCATATCATAAACAATTCCATTTCATACTCAGTATGACGATTTCGTCGGAGATTTTTCGAAAGACTCGTCGATATAGTTTTTCGAGTGCTTCACACGTCTTGAACTGTACGATCCGACTCGAGTAGAATCGCACAGTACTACTCGTCCGCATGGTTTCGTTTATTTTTGCGAATACATCGGGTCTTGAAAATTCGTGGAATAGTCAAGAAATTCGAAGAAAATGATGTCAAGGAGGAGAAATAAGTTTATTCCCTTCTTCCTCGTCCCCTTTTCACCTTCCGCCTCTGTGAAACAGTTCTGGCTTACCATGCCGCGAGGATTCGGTGCCAAATTTGATAAAACGGTTTTCTCATTCGAAATATTGCCTCCGGCTACATGAGTACGAATGAACGATGTTACGATAGAAGGACTCGTTGTATGTCGGCGAAAAAGGGATGACTAAAACTCTTGTCCTATTTCCATTCTATTTGTAACTGAACGGTAGCCAATAGTACACATCTAAGGTCAAGTAGGTCATAGCGGCTTCTATACACTTGCATCACTGCGGACGACCGAATGACGACGATAATGTTGCCACAACAACGTTCGGTTAATTAACTATTTATGATCGAATTTTTCATTTCACAGAACCTTTCGTTTTAATATTAAACAAAATTACTTATTATTATAACTTTTTAAAATTTATTTTTGGTTTTTTTTTTCTTTTGCGCGTTAACTAACCGCCTCTCGTCTTCAATTATCAACGTATATCACATAGTTGAGAACCCTCGTGCGGTCCGACGTGGGTTAATGCTAAATTGGCGACACTATATTTTCACCTCACGAAAATTGCATAGGTACACACTAAACAGTAAGCACTCTGACACGACCTTCCGCTAATAAGCAGCATCTCGAGTGTTATACCGCTAAAGTGTTTTAAAGTTGAACTTCAACATACGACGGCTCGATGTGTCAACGTTTCTGTCGATGTGCTTATATTGTAAAAAAACTAAAAAAAAAAAAAAAAACGTAACTCCGTCCGCAGTCTTGCAGTATTTATCATTCGAAGTTTCTCTCAATCGGCGATTCTATAAAATTATTCGGTTTTCTTTCTGTCATTGGTTTGAATTTATCGTAAAACGAGAAACCATCGGCGAACTTTCTGCCGCGGAAATAAAAAAAATTCCAATTTCTCAATGTTGAATTGTATTAAAGATTTTCAAAGTACTATATAGTCGAAACGATTGTACGGTTTACTTTTCCATTTTTACGAGATTCTTGTTTTCTCGAATTTATTTATAGTTTATAGTTCAACGTAAAAAAAAAAATTATTATCCTACGAGAAAGATATCATTCAGTTCGTTGTAGAAAATCCTCGAGTCTGTATACCCCACGGAATTCATTCTCATTCTTAAAGAACGGAGAAGATCCGCGAATATTCTACGTTGGAATCTAACGACCCTTTTCGTTTTCATGCTCTCTGGAAGCTTTACGACGATTATCTCGATTGACTGATTCTCGGAGACTCCGTTTTTTATATTTATCTCGCAGTTCTTTACAGCGATCGGAAATGATGTTTTCTATGGTACTGCGTAATATCTATAACTGGGTTAAGGATTATTTACTTATTTGAGTGCAAAAAACGGGAGCTAAAAAAAAACGGAAACCAAAAAAAAAAAAAAAAATAAGCAAAACGGTAATGATGGGTCTTAACGCGTAAAACTCCTTTTATTCGATATTTTGATATACCGCCTCGTTTACTTTTGCAAGTAAAAGCAGTACTACAGATAGCATGATAAATCATTTGAGAAAATCATAACGAATACCTCTCATCATAATTAAAAACCCTATTAAAAAAAAAAATGTAATAATCACGAAATATTCAAATTTCGTTCAAATACTCATATTATTAAAACTTACGATAACCTTGAAAAAAAAAAAAAAAAATTAATTAAAGTTTTTTCTCCCGATTTATATTTCGCATCGTCTTAAGTAGTAGTGCAATAAAATAAAAGCAGTACGACAGATAGCATGACAAATCATTCGAGAAAATCATAACGAGTACCTCTCATCGTAATTAAAAACCTATTTTTTAAAAACAATTTTCTTTAATAATCACGAAACATTCAAATTTCGTTTAAATATTCATATTATTAAAACTAACTATAACCTTGAAAAAAAAAAAAATAAATTACAGTTTTTATCTACCGTCCTATATTTCGCATCGTCTTAAGTAGTTACAAAAATGTAAAAAAAAGGGAAAAAAAACGTAATTCTAATAGGCAATAGCTGGCTGGTAGTGCAGTGCGGTGTGGAGAGAGAGAGAGAGAGAGAGACGAGTTGGAAAGCCCTTTCGTGTGGCTACTTAAAGCGCACCCAACGAGACCTTGGTTTCATTCTTATCTCAAGGTGCACGTGAGCGTGTAAGGGAACCCCAGAGCTTCGTTGGTACATAGAGAGAGAGAGAGGCACGCGTGCTCCGCAAGCTCAACGTTCTTTTCCCCTTTCTTTCTCATTTCTTTCTCACTCCCGTAAAGAGTCGCGCAACTTAGCCGACGACGGACGACCACGTTGGCGAACATGTATGACGACGCGATGTATCGTTGTTACGAAAGATGCAGGCAACCGGGAGGCACAAGTGGTCACGTACCGGCTTTGTCAGACAAGCCCTATCGTCCCGGAAAATCTAACCTCCAAAGCCCGGGCATCATCGTTGCTTCCTCCTTCGCCTCCTTTGCCTCCTCCCGTTGCCTTGCTTTTGCTTCGCTCTCTTTGTCTCGCCTTGCCTTACCACTCGAACACATATATCCCCAACCCGCCGTACGTCGTGCCTCTACTTGCCGCTATTGCTCGTTGTGTTGCCATAGCCTTTGCAACACAAACGCGTACCAAGTTTCTCTGCTCTCTACTCCTTGCCCGGTTCTCCATGTTTCTGTGTGTACACTACGGGGACCTAATCCACGCGTGTTTAGCCCCCAGGAGGGTGGTTGCGGTTACCGGTCCCTAGGGGTCGAGGCTGCCGGTACATGACCATCCTTACTGCAACGCTTCTCTGTCGCAACAATAGGGTACATCTTCTGTGACGCTGGAAGTTAATCAATTAAAGTATAAATAAAAAAATAAAAATAAAAAAAAAACATTTAAAAAAGTTTCAAGAAATTTGAAGAATTTATCGTTCGAAAGACAAAGATTTTTCGGAATTTACGTTTTTTTTTTTTTTTTTTTTTTTTCGTCTTTCTTGAACTTGCGTTAGGAATTCGATAGACTCACGTGACTTTGGTTATCATTAATTCGAAGTTTATCAATTATTCTCGAGTATCAAAAAATTTTTAATTTTTTTCTTTGAAAAAATGGATGATATTTTAAAATAATCAAAGTCTCCGTAATGTTAGTGAAGCGAACGAGTATTATGGGTAAAGTAACGATTTTACGATTTTTCGTGTTATCGAGAATCGTCTGTGTCCTTTCGCTACTTTCGTAACGTCAAAGCAACGCGAGCACAATGTTGACCTTGACAAGGGTTAAGTTACGTTGATCTACGTCTCTACGGGTCGATTCGTATCTCCGCGAGGCATCTCATTCAGGTCTCTGGTTTGTCGGTGTTGCCATCACAGCTCGAGGCTCAACAATGTATCAGGAACGTGATACTCGCTATTTCGCGAAATCTCGTAAACTTAAGTACCTATGTTACGTTTTTACGAAAAAAAAAAAGAAGAAAACTCGAAATTTTTCGTTTGAAATTCTGTGAGAATCCGTTGCTACATACGCGCCAACGTTACCAACAGAACCAACGTACGAAGTCTTCAGCGCTCGTCTCCTTTAAAATATAAAATATTTTTCCATATATACTTTACATCAATATTTCTCTGTACCTGTAATCCGAACCTGTAACTGACGTTTGCGCATCAAATAGCTCGGGAATTCCTATACACGGTAAAAAAATATAACATGCATATGCGTGTGTAAAGCGCGAGATACGTATATAGCATACATCGCGTTATCAAAGGTCAAAGGGCGTTCGTGTTTAGCGTATTTAAAATACGGTTACCAATTCGAAGTATTCATAGCGCAGTGAACGTTTTCAAATACCAATGTCACACAATTTAAATACGTTTTTTTTTTTTTTTCAATCGAACGATCGTTTTACCGGGCAATCGAAACAAGTGTTTGGCATAAGAGCTCTCGCCGGATTCGTCTATCAGATCTATCGCGCCGATACAAGTACTTTGAAACTATTACACCGTTGTTGATATATAAATTCGATCTCATTGTCCGGATATCAATTTGCATTGCGTTGATGTTGGCTGTTGAAAATACGATTGTATTATGTATCTCAATGGCGTTCAATCGAAGGCGATCTCCGTTTACCGTTTGTTGTGCAGTAGCGTTTAAAATTGTAGGGTTTTCACTGATTGCACGTGCCGCTGTCGCCTTCTCATTGCATTCTCGTCGTATTATGTGTACATAGCATGTAGTAGCAGCGGTTGCCGTATTAGTAGTAACAGTAGTAGTAGTAGTAGTCGTCGTAGTACCGGCAGTAGTAGTAGTTGCGACGGGTATGAGGCATCGAAAGGGGTGAAAGAGGCGCACTCGTTCGCCAACAGCAGCAGCAGCAGCGGTAGCAATAAAACGAGAGGGAGAACGACGACGGGGGGTTGGTAAAGGGAGACTGGATCCAACAGCGTCGACCCGTAGTATCTCCGCGGCCAGGAGCAACGTCGCTACGCAGCTTGCAAGCTCCAACGAGCGTGCGCGCGCGCCCGCGGTAAATCGAGATACGAGAACATCGTGCAAAAACAAATATTATATGCGTCAAAGCAATAAAAACATAGGCTATGTCGTAACGTCGTAATATAATCGTAATTAATGAAATTGATGACGAAAAAAACAAAAAAAAACAAAAGAATCCAATCGTGTATACCGAATAAAATAATCGACGAACTCGAAGCGATCGAAGGGACGACGAACTTTATTGCGACAAATTGAATTGGACACAAATAACAATCATTCGCGAATAATCATCATTTAATTACATTATTATCAATAAAAAAATTGATTAAAAATATATTTTTCTTCAATAGAAAATTATACATCGAGAGATTTCGAAAGATAAACATAATTTTCGAAATTCAAATTTCAATTGTTTTTTTTTTTTTAGTGCAAAAACAAATTTCTTTTTATATATATTGATTATTTGATTTCGTCCGTTTCGGCTCGTGAATATCACTGTTGCAATTTTTTTTTTAAACGTACTTTACGAATGCAAGTATAAGTCGAAAACAAATGAAAATGTTTTATTTGACGAACAAGTGTGTAACGTGAACTGGAATGCTTCGCTGGATGAAATATCGTCGAAATTTATTTCATCGTTGTGATATATAACTCTGTGCCGGCGAAACGTTTAATCTTCTTGGTAAGCAATTAGCTATACATGGAAATTACATTTTTTTTTTTTAATCTCCCAATTCGATTGTGCGTTATAGACTTTTATCGAAGCTGGAGGAGGGGTTTACATTGATGAACTCTTTTATCTCGAATTAAACGCGTCGTGTTAATTTTTTTTTTTTTTTTTTTTTTTTTTTTTTTTTTTTTTTTTTTAATAGCATCGTATTTATTGCAACGCTATTTCTATAGAGAAGGCGTAAAACGATAAAAAATTAATGAAACATATAAATCGAGAGCTTAATGTCACAAAACTTTATATAATCGCAGCCGATATGCTCTCGTGGCGTTATATTCATCAACATATATCCGCCAGTCACGAAAGCGCCGTTACGAACGTCAGGAGTTCGAGATGTGCGGTAATTTAATGTCAGGCTGTAGTATCGAGAGTCGAATTTATCGAAATAATAATTTAAAAAAAAAATTGATTTTTACTATTTAGTCGAACGGCGGAGGGAAATGGGGCCAATAAAATTTAACAGGTTTTCGATTAAACGACAGGGTAATGAGACGCATTGAGGGAGAACATTGCCAGGAAATGAGATGTTAATGCAACTAAATTTACGCGATAAATGGTCCATATAGGTGGAAGCTGTGAATATTAATAATCTGGGATGCTGCATTCATTCATCAACGTGCATTGGGCACATGTGGAGGGAGAAAAATATCGTTTATTATTCGAGGGACTAAGGGAATTACAACAATTTCATTTAAAATTTCAACCAGATATTGTCACAGCAATTATCACACGAAACAATTTTCATTGATTTTTTTTTATAGCGTATAGTCTATAAAAAACCCATTTTTCGTGAAATGTGTTAACATGTATTTAGCCGTACTGTGGTTCAAATTAATTTTCACACGCGAAATCGTGTTAAGCATGTGCGATATTACCACATCGCTATCCGCAGGCATCTCCCGTAGTACAACGTTTTTTAAAACATTTAGAGATTGAAAAAAAAAAAAAAAAAAAAAATGGTAAAACTCGTTATAAGCTTTTACTGTGATGAGGTGATGAAAATAGCACTCGGTAAGTCTAAAAAAAAAATAATTTTAATTTAGGTCCGATGTGAGCGTAAATTACCGCCCTCTCTTCCCCTTCGGGATTCTGGGATTCCCTAAATGGCTACGTGGCTGAATGGTACTTTTGCGTAAATTTGTCACGGCGTCATTATAAATTGTACCCTTAAGTCAAGTATGTTCTTCAAGAACTTTTTGATAATGACCCGTTTTGCTTTGATCAATCGCCCGAATGATTTTACGTCAAGTGCGTATCGGGCGTATGAAGCTCTCGATTAAATCGATATTTCCTTTAATACTAAATTACTTCGTACTCCGCGCAGACGAAAAACGAGGTTTCGCAGAGGGAATAGGGCAGGTCGGGTGGCATGAAGCTCGCGATGCCATTAGGGAAGCTTGAATTCGATTATCGGTGCATCAAAGTCGTCGGGGAGAGAGGGCTCCGGCGACCTCGCCTCTTATTTCCTCGTACTACACGTACCGGCACAGAAGAGCTTCCGTTGGAACTGGCAAAGCCCTTTCAAACGCCTGTGCATGCCTACTGCATACTCCGGAGCTCTTCGGGATAAATTCTGCTATGCGCGCGATTTTCTATATACCACCAACTGCACCCTCTCATCGTAACGAATAGAATTTTTTTTTTGTTCTTTTCTCTTCTTCCGTCATCTCGTTGAAGGACAATCTCTCTTTTATCACTCGCATAGACAATACCGCGCTTTCAGCTCATTTGCCTTTTTTTTTCTCTATTATTGACGAAGACGATTGAGACTTTTTGAATCTATAGTACCTATGATTCACTCCGACACTTGCCGAAATAAAATGATCGACTGTTTGTAAAAAATTTATTAAATTTCAACAATATACGCAAAATATACAAAAAATTGTAATTCGTCTTTTGACTCTCAGATTTCTTGTAAATTAATTGTAAATTAATTTCTCCTAAATTACTGTTAAACATTTTTTTTTTTTTTCGGATTTACAGAATTTACTATAAAATTGTTATTATAAGATTGCAAAACTATTCGTATTTTTTTAACGATTTTTCTATGTTATTATTACATCCATGTTACTCGGGGTTTGGCAAATTGAGAATGAATAATATTGAATCAGCAGACTTCTTCTGGCTTATTAATCATTTTTTTTTTCGTTGAAACGAAAGTGTTAAAGTGTTCGGCAATTTACGATTTATCAATTACAAGTAAAGTAGAAAAAAAAAAAAGAAATCGGCGTACTTCAGGAATTCGAACGAGACGTACATCCAATCGGTTCGCTCATTTTTCAACTTCATTCTATCCTCGTAAATCGTATTCGTTTTCTTGTTCGTGTCTTCATGGTGACCTTCAAAGGATATAACTATCGGCGCTACGAAGTAGTAGCAAGGGTTTGTATACGCGGCAAGGGTTGCTCATACGTTATTTTTTCCCGACAGCGATACCCTTTCGCACTTTCTTGCGACGTCCGGAGCCCCGAGATGAAGGACCTTCGAGTGGCGTGCGGTCTTTTTTTTTTTTTTTTTTTTTTTTTTTTCGTACGATAGATAAAGAAGGGGATGATGGGGAAGGATGAAAATACACGCAGGGATGGATGATGTACAGCGATGATTAATCTTCATCAGTCGTGGCGACGCAGGTCTATCGTGGCTAATACCGCAAGCTTTCTCGTATTATTCACCTCGATTAACCCTCCGGGACTAGAGTCGATTGAACTTCAGCGTTCTCTCACCTCACTCATCCGAGATAAACTCCTTTGAAGAATAATAACGAAAAAAAAAAAAAGAAAAAAAAAATCATGAACGACGGAAACGCGAATTTTTAAAGGGTGCGACATCGTTGTCGTTCGCTGTATAATCGAAACATGCGAAACTCGCGCTATCATTGTTCGCGATCGTCGAGAGTCTCAGTAACGCTCTTGGGATTGCATAAATCATTGTGCAATGAGGTCTCTCAGTAAATTTTATTTCAGAATTTTTATTTACGATTCGGATTTTTTTTTTTTTTTTTACATTACAGAATTCGACTCTGGCAGCGTTAGTGATGTAAATACGGGAAAAAAAAAAACTGTTCGCCACTTTTATGCACCTATGAAAAATACATTTTCGCACCGCTCCGATTCTATTGCACTTCGCTTTCAATGATCGCAACTTTTTTTTTTTTTTTTATAGTTTTGGGGTAAAATGTTTATTTTACTTGAGATTGAAAGGGTTAATTACAATGCGATACATTTTTTTTAACATTCCGAAATGTTCCGAATATTTGACGTATAAATTTTTATTGCCGAACGAATTACTTAAAAATGGGAATACAGTCAAAAAGCACTATAATTATGATGAGTTTAACGGAAGGCTGTACACCAGTTTCACGCCCGTTTCCTTGACGCCCAATCTCAACGGAAACTCGAGGACTGCGGTTGCGACAATAATTAACAGGTTCCACAGCTTGCTTGCTGCACAATTTACATCCCGTACAGTTGAAAATTTATCGTCACTGCAAGCGACATCAGGTGGTCGCAATCTGCATCCGATTACCTTTACGTGACGTTTTAAGCTCTGTCGACAGACTATTTCAACAGATATAAAGATATGTTGTCAATCTTCGCTTGAGATATTTATACGTGAAAATTACGAAAATTACGAAAATTACGAAAATTACGAAAAAATTTGTACGTTTCCCGTATAGCAAAAAATTTTTATATTTTAAATGACATAATAAATAATAAATCTATACACATCATAATCGGAGGATTATCGATGTATTGACTGCAATAAAATTTTTGCATATATATGCATCAAATGACACGCAACAAATATTAATCCATAAACGGCCCATTCGCATGGATCTTGAAACATATGACAAACAATATTATTTCTATTTCAACGATAATTCCGAAAAAGCGGTGTTGGCGGGTGACTCCTAAATTATCGAGGAAATTTATCGGAACGTTTTATGGCGGACAGGGAACGTGAACGGTAAAGTGGTTTCGGTGAAAAACGGTGTGAGAGACAATACAACAGAAATTCCAGTACCTATACGAGCGTTTGGGAGTATTTATTGTTGGCGCGCTTTCATCCGAATTGGGAAAATTCGATGGAACGTGTGCAATTCTGTCGTGTGCCTCAACTTCATTGCAATCACACTCCTCTGTGTCGTTCCGCGCTCTCTCCATCCTTCCTTATTTAACTTCGTTCTATCGCTCGTTCCCTCGTGTTTCCACTCGGGATAATCGTAGCCGGGGCTACAAATGAGCTGAAAACATTCGTTCAAAACGCGCATACGTCCTGTCAGGGAGAGAATTGCAGAGGTGTATCCAAAATGACTTTCTGAAATTATTGCAACGAGGTGCGTTTGCATTTGCCGGCAAAATTTCAACAACGCAATATCACTTTTTGGAAAGTTGAAGATCGGCAGACAGCGCGCAATTGGTTGCTTGTGAATACTAATTGCCTATGATGATTTATTTATTATTATTATTATTATTATTAATTGATTGATTGATTGATTGATTGATTGATTGATTGACTAATTGAATAGAAAATGCGCGCGCGATGGGGGAAAAAGTCACAGGAGAATGTTTTTCATCCCAAAGTTTGCGGTAGTAATACACGTAGGCGTGTTGTTATTATCATTTCTATATTGGTATTCATGTAGTCGTACGTTTATTTTGTGGGATTATACTGTACGTCGTTAAGACTTCAAAAATTTCATCGCGTTGATGAAAAGTTTCCGACGAATGTAAACGGACCGCGAAAAATTCATTTCGTAAGTGCAAATTACGTAAATAGCACAGTATTTCGTTGTTTGCATATCTACGTATGGAGTAAAATCGATGAATATGGGGATTCGTTTTAAAACGGAAAAGTCTTGAAAAAAAAAAAAATGGTTGTCACATTCGCACCAAATGTATCCCTGTGCGCGGGCGAGAAACAATCGACTCGCTCTTCATTGATTATCTCCGGTATAACTGACGCGTTTCCAACTCGTTTATTTCACCGGGTTTCGTCGGGGTGTCCCGTTGACAGAGTGACGGAAACATTCCCTTTGGTACATATATTTGCGAAATGGGAGTTGGTGTTATAACGCGAACGCTTATAAACATTGCGCGTTTCACGACCTTTGACAATAACTTTTGTTTCTGTTTGAATAAAACCGAAAAACTCCATGTACCGCCCTGTAGCGCGATACAGTAGGGAAAAAAATTCAATACCATTTAATTGCTGTGATTTGCAAGCATATAATTTCGACGAGGAGAAAAGTGATTATCGTTTCACGCGTTGACGTCGTGCATTGACGTGTCCCGAAAAATAAAGAAATGTCCCGAATATAAATATCATTAAACAGTTAATTTGTTTATTTTTCGTCTCAATAACGAAATACGCATTCTCAATCCTCTCACAATCTCAACGCATTTACTACGAATACGAATATCCTATTCGGAGTAAAAAAAGATAACTGAAATCTTGGAAGACTTCTTAGGGTCTTCTTTTCCGTCGTTTTTCAAGCAGTTTCCGACTTCTATTCGCTTTCTACTTTACTACTTTATTCGCTTGTCGTAAAGACTCCGCAGTCAAGAAGTACTGAAAAAAACGGCGGTTGGGAAGACTTTTTGGACGGATTTAAGATATCTTTTGATCCAACCGCCTCGATGGGATTAGTTTTGGGTCAGGAAAGCGCAATATCAACGAAGTGAATATATAGATTTACGCGATGCGTATCATAATACGTATAATTTTATCTGCGAACTGCTGATGGAAAATTATCGCAGGGACGGGGAAATATTATTACATACTTATCGAGGTTGTCGAGTATATATAGGTATTTGCTGCTATAGATAAGTTTTCGTCAAGTGGAGGGTAAGTAAAAGCCTTGCGTACTGCTTATACAGTCGAATCTCTCGTATTTGACGAGAACACTGCTTATTATTGGCTAATGCCTTGAATGGGCGACCGGGGGAGGGAAACTGCTGAGTAAACGATACGCTCACCGCCGTCGTCACGTGCATCTGATCGGTAACTCCGGTATTTGACGATATCTCCGAATTGCGTTAAATACGAGAGGTTCCACTGTATATCTGCTTCTGTATATCTATATCTAAAGCCATCAACGGTAAAACATGGCTGGTAAATTCTCGAACTTTGTAAGCCTATATACGGATCGCTTGACGAATTTTACCCTCTCATATCTCTCTCTCTCTCTCTCTCTCCCTCTTTTGCTCTTCCTTTCTTCAGAAAGTTCTCTTCCCCTCCGATTCAACCTGTCGCGACTAAAGGATTCATGGATCCCGAGACCAGGATTTACCTAAGGTTCCGGCCTCGAAATGCAAGTTTAAAGCTTCGTTTACACTATTACTTACACTTCATAATGTTGAGTGCTAAGAAACGCGTTAAAAATGCTTCGATTTTCCATCGATTTTTTTTTTTTTTTTTTTTTTTTTTACAACGAAAAGTAACGAATACGGTGCAACAAAAAGATTTTTAGTAAATGCAAATAGTTAATTACGTTACATTACGCGAATCAATGTGTAGGAATGAATAATTAAAAATTTCATATTTTCACAACACGTCACAAGAGGATTCGACGGTAGGAAAAATATGGTATGTTTTGTCGATTGTGTCAAATAAAACGATAAAAATAATGCGAAATCAAATATAACAGACAACAAGAGAGCGTCGGCGCGGGCAGTCATGCCATCGAAACAATAGACACGAATTAAACAATTCATCTCTATTGTAATAAACACAATTATTATTATTTATTTATTTTATGTTTCGCACGATAGGCAAGTGAAGCTCGAGTTATATTCCATTCTTTGCCATTCGTATTCAAAGCTAAATGAGAAAATCAAATATTGCGACAGACAGAACGATGCGCGAGAGAGGGAGGAATTGCACGTAAATAATAATTGCAATCTATGCGCGGTAGACGCTTCTCTCCGTTTCACATTTTGTTACTTCTATATTATATGTTATAACGTATACAGCGGTATATACTGCGCTCTCAATTTTAATGAAATCCATATATATTGAATGTTAAGAAACAGAACGGCTTATCTCACTTTGTTTACCGCGTAAAACAATGTTAGATATGTCCGACTGTTTCCCAGCACTTGATATTTCTTTTTCCCTCGTCGATGATGCAATTTTCACAGTACCGCGTACAATAGTAAAGAAATTTTACAGTGAACCTGTTATGTTCGGTATGCCTGCGGCCGAAATTCGATGAAAAAATTCCAATTATTCGTCACACAATTCATTCATTCGATGGTTTCGTTTCCAATCGAGTTCTTCATCGATTGACGATAAAAGACACATTTCATTAAAACTTTTTTAAAAACTCCAACAAACAATATACAAAAAAATGTTTTTTAAATATTTCGATAATTAAAAGTTACACTATCTTTGCAGATATCTTTCTGAACATTTGTCTTGAAGAATTTTTAATAATCAAAAAAACAAAAAAAAATGATAATTAATTGGGAAAAAAAGTAATTTACGTATTTATTGTTTTCTATTATAATGGTGAAGATTGGACGAAACCAGGTGGCTTTATGTACGAGTATTTGATCAGACGTCGAGAAAACGTATTACGAGAGAGCGAGAGAGAGAGAGAGAGAGAGAGGGAGAGAGAACGGGAAGAGAGGTTATACATATAGCCAGAGGGTCGGCTAAATCTAATTAGTAAGAGGCAATAGCATGTTATCCCCTGACTCTGTCTCTCCTCCCAAACTCGTTGTCTCGCCGCGTGCCGCCCTCCCGTTTGATTATAATCTCAAACAGGCGGAGTCTGAGAGGAGATAGCTCTATGGTGTGCGGTTTGCGGTACGTATAGCGCGGGTGACTCTCTTGCGGTTACGAACAGGCGTCGTGCAACGGATGTACGGGTCAACCAATAACACCAACGATAACTCTCATTAAGTACAAAAATTAAATCCGAGTTAATCATAATGAGAGTAGAAAAAACCAAAAACCACTCTACAACATTCGATAGCATTCGATTAGATTCGATTGTCTTTTATTTGCATATTAATTAAAAATTGGAGAGGTATTATGACACAAATTGCCGGTAATTTGCAAACATAGATATTTATAATCGCATAATATAAAGACGTCGGTACATTCTTAAGGGATCTAATTTTGCGTCTCATTGAAGCCCTACGGTATGATTCTTCGCAACCTCTCAAGTTATTTCATAACACACCCCCTGAAACCTCCATAAATGCGCGAAGTGTGCGATAAATCGATAAATGTCTCAGAAGGCTGGTGTCTCCCATAAATCGCAGCTGCATCGGTTTTTCGTCTATCGAGTAGTTCGCTTCGTAATTTTCACCAGATTTTCTCGGGTAAGTAGGTCTCGTTATAGAATACGCCGTTCTTGTGCAGGTCGCCCAAGAAAGCCCGTTAAAAGAGATTCTTACCGCGATTTATCATTGCAAAAGGGTAAAAAATAATAAATACGAAACGAAGATATCAAAACGGCAAAAAGATATAAGAATGCTCCGGATATGAAAAGGCCATGAACCTTTATTGATTTGACTTACGTCCTTCTGACATTAAAGATTCAACACGGCGAAATCTCCATTACTTCTTCTTGACTCTCGAAGGGCAGCGACGGAGAAGCGGCGTCTGCGAAATCAATGAAGAATTTCTTGATTATATCGTAGGCGCGAATACTCGGGTCTCGACGAAAGTCGATCCAATGAAGCACCAAGGCGGTCCAGTTATTTTAGAACTTTGTGAAAGCATCGTCTGCCTCATCCCTACGATCGAGCTGAGGGAAGGAATGGATGGAAAGGATAAGCAGGAGTTATTAGCGAGGAAAGACCGGGGGGTTGAGGGTAGAAGGTTCTTCGCGGACGCTGCGCGAAGAAAGGGATTGAGAGATAAAAGCAATTTTACAAGCAGCCGGAACATAACGATGCCCTCTGGAAATGAAGGCGAACTTGTTTCAAAGTTGATCATATCTCGATTTGCGTACCTTGTGGCTGTAGAAATACGCAGCTGGATTCCTTCGCTCTTTCGTTTTCACTTTGTTTGATTTTCTTAATACTTTTTATTCATCGCTCATCGATGGTTTTTATGAGTCTACACGACGTGGCCGTATCGGGAAACATTCGTTATCACTGTTCTTATATTTAATCGGTTTATCGTTACCAGTGGATTCGGAATATCGAATTCGTGATGAAACACGGTAAATCGAATTGTTCAAAAAAATTATTATCCTGTTGGCTTAAGCGTCAAATAATTTTATTATATTATTATTATTATTATTATTGTTATTTCCATACATACGGACCGTATTTCATTTTTTACTTATTGCATCCACAAGTACTAATTTTTCGGCGCAAATTTTAACAAAAATTAGCCAAAGACTTAACTATTTCGAATAAACCGTTTATATTTACATAAATTCCATAAATTAATTATAATAAATTTAAGGTACAAGGGATGAATATCCGTCGGTTTAAAATTTCGTACTTAACGTAATATAATTGCATCCCTAGAAGTTCGATCATTACAGTGTAACGCATAACTCCCGGGTTTTGTCCGGAGGGCAGTTGGAAGTTAAAAAGTGGGGAAAAAGCTTGTCTGCTCGTTTGGAAGTGTTGGGAGTTTGTTACTCCGATTCAAGATTGTTATCCGGGTGCGCCCGGGCGAGAACCCTTAATCCTCGAGAAGCTCCGAGAGTGAGGGAGAGAGAAAGAGATAGATAGATGCAGATTGGTTGAGAATCGGCGTAAAGTTTGCTTGTTTGGATAAATTGTCCTCCAGGGGCATCGATATTAACCCTACGTCCTTAGTGGGTTACGATCTGATTACGTATTCCAAGTTCGAAGATTCATTTCGACGAAGAAACTTATCCAACTTGAAAATTAACATCTCAGAAAGATTGGACAATGTGTGATGGCGAAGTTTAACGTCTACGAGATTTCTGGAGGACATTTAACGACTGCTGGGAAAAATCATCAGAGATTCGTTCGATAAAAGAAACATCGTGCTTTCCATTCACGAGAATAACGCGGGGCGCCTTTTTTTTTTTATTTAGGAACTTTCGCGAACCCTCTAAATTCAACTAGCAATCATTCCGAGGTCCACGAAAAATATTCTACCAACACGTTTGATGACCGTGCTTCGGGATACGGCGAAGAGAAATTAATCCTCAGGGAAAGCGTAACGGGCGCGCGCTTCGTTTTCGTATACGAAACTGTAGGGATTTTTTTTTTTTTTTTTTTGGGGAAATAAACCAAACGAACGTCAGCAGTACGAGCGGGCGGATTAAACTCGTATGGAGGAGGATCATATGCGGGAGAGGGAAATTGCAGAGGCAGCGCATAGACAGCACAAAACCGCCGTAACCACGGGATTCGATCTCTTTCCGAATCATCGCTCGTCGCTGTACCTACGTCCACTCGACGAAATACACTCAGCGCCCCCCCTGTACTTCAATTTCGAATGGGAACGCTCGGGCTGCTTCTGTGTGGATCGTTCAATTTGTCGGATTTGCAACTGTACACTGTAAACAGAGAATCGCACAAGCGATTGCCGTATCAAGAGAAACGCGGTATCGCTATGCGACTCCAACAGTCGAGTGGATATGTCTATCCGTTCTGTGACGATTTCGCAGCGACGATAACAATGAGAATGAGAAAACGGAAGCATTTTTTTTTATTCGCAGTCATAAGTCGTAAGGAGTCATAATAATTTTAAAATATATATATTTTTTTTTTTGGAAGAATAATTAATAATTTTTTTTTTGCTTCGCGTTTAATTTTTTGACAAATATTTCAGTAGTTTTTTTCAACGTGACGTAATTTTTTTCGTATTCGCGCTCTTCTACTGACGAAATTGTTGAACAGATCGTTAAATATCCCGCAGATAATGAGCGAAATTTTTGCTAAGTTTTCGCCGATTGTTTGTTTGTTGATTTATTTAGGCGGTTCGTTCATAAAGTTCCATTTAGTTGCCGATCAGAGCAAAGATTTCAGTAAAAAATAAAAATCACAAAGAATGCACTCGTATATGAATTCTAAAAAAAGAAACAGCAAAATTAAACTTTTGCGAAAGAATTCCAACTGAAAGTGTTTGTAAAAAGTTGAAAACAATTTACAAACTGGAAAAGCATCTCCAACGCCGCCGAGGAATGTCTATTATAATTTTTTACTCGTGTCCTCCTACGGCATCGGAGACCTTTTTCCAGTTACTAAAATTATTTCCAGCTTTTCGCAGATTAACCACTTTGGCATCGGCGGTTTTCTCCAAATGTTAATTTCACCTCTTTTCCGATTCTGGAAGGTCGAGAAATTTGGTTATTGATACATTATCATCAATAACAATAACGCCATCTGACGGTGAATTTTATTACTAAAAAATGTGTCGAACCAGTAATTCACGATGTTTGTTCGCAAAATTAATTTTACGACGAAGGATATTATTTTCAAATAAATTAAATTAATGAGTTTAATATTGAATTAACACCAAGTTAACAAATTGATTCGTTGATTTTAATTAATTGCACTCTGCGATGTCGTTAAAAAAGGCGAAAAAGTCTCGAAAATTTAACCCAATTTTTTATCTCTCGTCTTTTTTGTCCAATTTTTTCAACTCCTTGTCAACGCTGCGTGAGACCTCCCGATTACGCGCGAAGCTAATATAGTGGAAAATTCGACGTTACGAATTACGAGTTGAAAAGAAATGCCGTTTCCTTGGGCAATATGGCGCCAGTTTTCAAGTTTCAATATGACGACATTGCACGAAGTACTGTAACTTAGTTGCGGTGGAACAAAACGGAAGTTCGACTGGGAATATACGGTATTGCGTATTCTTAATTGAATCAGCGCTCAGCTCCTTTAAACTTTCGTCGGTTCAAACGAAGTTAAAGCAAAGACTCGAACTGCAGAGAAGGTCTTCGTGGTCTTCTGTTCGCATAAGTTACGTGACTTGATAATTTCGCGAATGAACGAACCCACGTATTGTGTTAATTTTTGTTAAAAAAAATTTCGTCAAGTTGGGTCGCCATTTTGTTTCCACAAATTCCAATCCATATATTTTCGTAATCCAAAGTAGCGGAAGATGTTCCGTCCAACGTATTTTTTATTCCGGCAAATGCATATTTACAATAATAGCGGAGTTAATTGATATAAAACTATTCAATCAAATGAATTCAACGAACAACAGTCGAAATAAAATCCGTGAGAATATTATAGGAGTAGAGGACAAGTGGAGTATAAATTTCCTAGAAAGGAGTATCATCTGGTTTGCCGCGAGAGGCCACATGGCTAATAGTCGAAATCCCAATAATTTTGTGTGCACGAGAAGGTCCTCCGAGTACCACGGGCTATGGCCGTGTCGTTTACGTCGACTGCAGCTATTGCAGCGGAGTGCAAGTGGCCTTCGTCCGAAAATGTTTGGCCGCTCGCCAAAGATCATTAATGGTCGACGATTGCTTTTATTATTGCTATTATTATTTTTCTCTCCGTGACGAACAGATCGACTCAGTTGCAAATGTATTCGTTGGTTCGTTGACTGTACCAAAAATCGTTCAACGGACGACCAATCAATGAAGAAAAACGAATGAAACAAAAAAAATAAAAAAATAAAACGTGTATTACGATCGTACCTCTCGATGCCTCAATTAAACGCTCCTATGAACACAATAAAAGCAATAAAAAAAAAAAAAAAAAAACAACCGCGGCAGGTAGTTTCCGGTTGTAATATATATATTTTTATTTCATGTCGCAACTTGACGCAAAGGTATTGTAAAAAAGCTTTTTCCTGAACAAATTTCGTTTTCCGAACGCGACATTTTTTTTTTTTTTTTTTTTTTTTTTTCGGCGCGTTTATTTTATTTCAGACCACTTTTTCGTTTATGTCGCGCTGCTATAATCAATGCTTCTGCCTGTACCGACTAATTAAATTGTTTTCATCGTTGTATTCTCACAGTCGCGCGATTGTCACGGGGCCTCGACTTTTCTATTACGTATAAACACCGCAAATCAGTTCTCTCCCCTCACGAGTAAAGCTGAGTTCACGGTTGTTACAACTAGTATACTGTTAGTGAATTGTAGCCGATAAATCAACTGATTGCGAGGATTCCATTGTCACACATATATCGGTACCGATGCTATCTCACGAATCTCTGCGAACGGTAGCGCAGTGGCCGGTACTCTCTGTATTGCACAGTCGTCCATGTATATACGTGTATTCCATGAGCTGACCGAGTTCCGGTATACTGTGGAAACACCGATCGGGCGAACGTTGCCGCTAAGCTCATGAGTCAATAATGGCCACAGAGTGTGTGTACATAGTTTACGTACGCAAAGGACTATCATTGCAGATTAACAGAGAAGCCGCCCACCCCCTCCTCTCCCCCCCACATCCCCCTCATCGCCTTTTAGCGTTCATTCTTAATTGGAATTTATTCGCAAAGTCTACGATCCTCTCCCACCCTCGAGCACTTTTATATTCAATAGTATTTCTTTTACGCATCAATTAAAACGCATTATAAAATTGGAGGGTTTGTCTTCGATGACACAACTTACACGTTTACCAAAATCAGTCCTCCGATCACTCGTACGAGGAGAGTCGACGCAGACGCGAAACGCAGACATCTGAAGCAAAAGCTGTAATCCATTATTTGCGAAAGTTCTTGAAAATTTTAGGGTAAATGCAAGTTATTATCGTCTTGTTGAACTGTTGCGCGTATAGGGGGGAGCAAAGCAAAAGGGGTAGTTGAGGTGAAACGGACGCGCAGAAAAAAAGGGGACATATAAAAAAGAATTTATTTAAAAAATTGAAGGTAAATTTGACAAAAAAGTAAAATATTTCGTGAAAAAAATGAAAAAAAAAAAAATTTGAGTTAAGGTTCGAAAAAAATAGAGAATATTCTGAAGAAAAATAAAAACGGGTTAAAACTTGAAAAAAATTGAAGTGAAATTTGAAAAAATGTTATTATTCCTTCTCTTTTGATAATTTGATTTTTTGAGAAAGTTTTTCATAAAGTTTTCCTATCGCCTTACCGTAACATTCTACGATTTTGTTTTCATAGTCTTTCGACCTCATTTTGTTATCTTACACAGTCTTCAGTTTTCAAGCTGCAAAAGTATTGAGGTTTGTGTTACACGTGGATCCCGTATGGGTTCAGAGTTAACGTGCGGTTAGTTCTACAGGGTTAGGGATGCTGGTCTCAAGTATCGTTGTCGGTCCGTTTATCTTGGCTTTCTCCGTACCCATACGACGAAAACAAGGAATTCTCTCGATTATTGTGCCGTGTGGACGTTACCGTACATTGTTTGCGCTGACCAACGTATACATTTACGAACGAGTGGCTCGCTGGCAGCGTAACAACGCCGTTCAAACCTGTGAATAGTAATCTAGCAGGGTTTCTCGTTCATTCAGCTACAGACCGCATGCATCGTATTCTATACCCTCCACCCGTATTTTCTCGTTTATCTACTGGCGTTGCTTTCGTTTACTACACTCCATTAATTTGTCTTGTATTTTCTGTACGAAGGAAAAAAAAATCGCATATTCGGCTCGTTATATTGTTTAATTATATCTATTTACAAGTTTTTTTTTCATTTTTTTTTTTCATTTCTACGCGGATTCGAATAAATACATTTCACTGCCCATCTGGGACTCTCTCGTTGCAACACATCTATTTGCTTATCTCTCATTTTGTCGCTTTGTTTACTGTGACCGCGACCCGTTGTGTAACGGCTGTGGGAATAAAGCTTTGACGTTACCATGCTTACGCGCACAACTGGTGATCTACCGTTAACGTTGAACGTTGTTTGGGCGAACGACGAGATAGCATAGCAGGTATATAGTATCAAATTACTTTCCACGGTGGACAAACGTTGAGTTTCTCCGTTTCCAGCCGTTTCTGGATAACAGCGAAGGAGATATCATGTTTGCTACCCTTCTATGGTTGTCGCAATAAATCTTAAGACAGCTTTGGCCATTAATCATCTTTATAAAATAAATTTAATCGATGTCTCAATATCTTTGAATATTTCAATTTAAAAAAATGTTCGATTATATTATTTTTCACGATCAGCAATAATTTCGTGATAAAAATTTAAATGCTGAAATCGCTGAATTGCGATTACGCATATTTTCGTTTGATTTTTTTTCAGCCGTTTCGATTTAGGAAGTACATATATATGTTTAATAGTCGCAATATCGTTGCTGAGCTCCTAAAGCGCAAATCATGATCCCCGCGCTTCGTTTATATTTTAATGGCGCCGGACGTGTGCGATCGAATCAAAACTATCAATAAAATTAATATAAATCTTATCGTTTCATTCCGCGCCTTCGACATAGGTGGTTATAAAATTATTTTCAACGATTCGTTAATAATCATACCGTAACAACATTCGGCCGAACGGATAGCACGTTGATTAGAAAACAACACACTAATAAATTTCAAATAATTCAATCGTTCAATAAATTCGAATTCTCTGTAGAACAGTGCAATATGAATTTAGTTGGAGGAGAAATATAACTTTCGAACCCTTAACACAAAAAAAAAAAAAGCTTGACATTTTTTTTTGTCGGAATATCTCAAATATATTAATTTTTCTAACATCGCGAACGTCTATAAAAATTGTCCATTTTGCTCGATCTTCGCCTGAGTTTTGGGCGATAATTGAAGGCCAACCGCAAGAAGCTATTTGGCATAAAATTCTATCAACTTTTCATCTATTTGTGGACCTGCTGCCGAAAACTCGGGGAGAATAGAAACAGTTTCCTCTTAAACAATTTGCCTAAGCCAGTGAAACAGGAAAAAAAATTGATGAGAAAAGGTAGGGTTGTCGTCGATCCGTAGAAAAAAGCGCGAGGGCTCTGGGGCCGGCGTGTGCTGCAGCAGCCGCGGGTATCTGTTGAAATCTGGGTTATGAGCGCTAGGCCAAGCCGCGAGGGAAAATCGAACCGTGAGGGTTAGGTAGACGACAGGCTGCTGCCTCGTTGGTAGGGTGGCAACCTCGAGGCCGCCGCCGTCCGCCGCCACCGCCTCCGCCCTTCTGTACAAGTATGTGAAGCCTACGCGCGAGCGCACCAAGCTCACCCCCGTTTATGCAAGGCAAGAGGTACGCTTGGGCCACCCTCCGTCGATCTCTACAGTAATTGGCAGATTAATGCACTGTACAGGATTTTTCATGATTCCCCCAATTATTCCATAATCAGTCTAACGAGACGCATCCGGTTTTTTCAGCGTCGAGTCGCATTCGAGATGCATAGCTGAACAAACATTTTTTTCCCGAAAAAATTGTCTCCAAAATTAATTACTTTCTAGATACGAGGCGACGATGTTTTCGACGATAGATGGCGCTGCGGTGAGCGCGCGCCATCTATCGGGCGATCGAGTTCTTTTTTGTTAAAAGGCGATATTTGTCTCAAATAAAAACTTTTCATCGCGAATTCGATTTTTTAAGTTCCCATATTTGTTCCGAGCGTTAGAAATTGAGAAAAAAAAAAAAACTAAAAATCATTAGATAATAATTGGATTTACTCATCTATGATTTCGAGATTTAAAGATATGGAAGACGTCTTCTCTTGTCTTCTTGCAGTGCCAATCACTATACCTTTCGTATGAGATACTCGCTCGCGACGCAAGGCTGTGCTCTACATACAACGTAATGATGAAAAAAAAAAAAAAAAAAAAAAAAAAACCCGAGGATGCAGCAAGATAATGTGAGTCAGGTAGGAAGCAAACGAGACACGGATGAGAAGTTACACAAACAGAGAGATACATTTATATTTAACTGCATACACGGAAATCGACACGAAGAATTCCTTCGTGTGGGTGACCGAGAGAGTGACTTCGTGCGGGTAGAAGCAAAAGCGGGCCGGCTGCAGAGGGGCAAATAGCTACGGCAATAGAAGCGCCACCGGTATAAGTACGAAGGGTCGAGAAAGAAAAAAGTTGACCCCAGGGACGTGTCGTATGCTCGCATTGAAGCCATCGTGCTTAACACTGTCGTTGTTACGTTTACCCCAAGAATACCGGAATGAAACTGTAACAGACTGGTCAGTTTCACCGAAAACTCGGAGCGCAAAGGTACGACAGAGACTGTATCGGGACTTTGTGTTATTGGAAGGCAAGTGAGCTTAGTTCTCGCCTTTCGTCACACCTATTATCGTAAGGCAAAGTCTTCGAGACTCGTCTGACTCTTCTTTTCTTCTACTCGACACGAGTAGTAACGGTCCGTGTTAGTCGGACTTCGAAGCTCCATTAGCGAGTATTGGATCAAGTGACGGACTGATGGAGCTAAAAACTCATTCTTGTCTATCGAGTCTCGGAGATAAATGTCCTTTTGATTGATAGGTTCGGTTTGTTTTTCAACGATTTTGTTCTTCGCTCCATTACTCGATCGCGTTATACTTTACGAATGGAAAAAATTGTATTTCGCTATTTTGTTGTTTATCATGCATGAGTCTTGTCTTCAAACATCTGTGAAGTTGGGAATGAGATGAAAATCATGAAAGACCTTGCAAAAAGCGACAATTTTACAGCTTCCGCTACATATGCAAATTTGGTGACACATCATTAAACCATTGAAAATATGCATTTTGGAACATTTCTTTTTAAATTCGCAGAGGAAAATTAAAGTGTAATTTCTTCGAAAGATCGCAGAGTTTCTGCAGCGAAAAAGGTTAACCCCACGTGGTTAGTTATACGCGTTTTCTCGTATACCTTATATTTATACGTGTTCTCCAACTGTGATAAGCGTTGAGTGATCGTGTAGCACGTGAAATGGATTGCCACCGGAAAATCCTGATCCTGATATATTTTCATTAGCGCAGCTCTCCCTCAATATGTTCCTTCGCCTCAATATGCAAAGCCGTTGAATTGTTCTCGGAACAATATTATTATCTTGGAATTTTATCTCGAGATCGACGAAAGCTTTCGCAGTGAACATTTTTTTTTTATATACACCGTATGCACTTTGTTGAGCGAAAGTTCGTTGTGAGAGAGCAGTTCGCGCGGTTGTCAAGCTCCATGATGTCTGCGCGTGGCGGAGTGATGGAAAAAAAAAAGAAATATGAAAGAAATTTAGCGGGAAAATAGTAGATGAAAAAGTGAAAATATTCTCTGAAAAGAATATTCCATAGTAGACGCCGAGCTACCGGCACATACCGTCACTGGTAACGATCCCGTGGGAGCATTTTGCACGTCCGATACCGACGCTATTTTCTGAAGAGTAAATGTAACCTCGGGGATGAAGTTGTAGCGAGTTATACTACTAGAAAATTCGCCGACTCAGCTGTGTAACCCACGTCTACTGGCGACTGGCTTTGCAAAATCTCGAAACTAAAGTTCGCATAACAGAACGCCATTCGAAACGGACGCAATATTTTGCTTTCTTTCAATTACCCGACAAACAACATCGAATGTTTCTCTGTTTCGAATTTCTGGTGTTTTTTTTTTATCGTCCACACTTCGGTGTTTCGGTGTAAATTGAGTTTATTATTGCCGTTATTGTTGCAGCTGGTGTGTGCCGTTGCGGTCGCAAAAAACATCGAATGAATTATTAATCGAAGAGAACAATATTCCATATTCTAGATTGGCAATTGCTAGAAATGTTTTTTTGCTCTTCCAACAAAACCAAAATTGCTCATGAACAGTTCCGGCTTCAGACATATCCCAATTATAATCGTATTCTATTGCCCGACTATTGTAGTAGTATGGTTTATTGTATAGTTTCTTCAACCTTTTACATATGTGTTTCTTAACTTCTACCAATATATATAGTTTTCCACTTCCAGTTCCTCTCGCATTCCTCACACTCATATTTTCCACTCCATCCCACACACACAGGCTTTTCTAATTCCTATTGCCCGACTATTGTAATAATAGCAATAAAAGTATCGATGTTTTTTTTGTTGGATAACGACATCCCCGGGACGTTTTTTTTTTAAATAGATAAAATTTTTGTAGAAAAATTAAAAAAGTTCCGATTGAAAAAAAGAGTGAAATAACAATTAATTATGCCGCACAGAGATCGAGCGCCTTACGAGCCGCCGGGAGTCAAAAAAATATATCGCAGAAAATTGCGCCGAATCTTCGATATATCTAAAGGACTATTCCGTAAAATGTTTGTTTTTCTCTACGAATATTCAATTAATTTAAATTATCCATTGCAAACGACATTGATCGTACGTCATAGAGGCGTTCTATCAAATTCTGATGAGTAATTTTTAGCCGTTTTCGAGAACATACCGAACAATGAAATCGCTCGTCTCCGTGAAACGCATAACTCCCGTCTTTTTGCTTTGGTTGGCATTCGGGCGTTAAATGATACAAAGGTGAATTATAAATATTCATATTTGTTGATAACGTATCAATATTAAAAAAAAACGTGTAGATTGATATCCCAATTGATGTTTTCGGTTGAATGCGATGTTCGAGACTGACATCGGAGAATATCGGATCGAAAGAGTAAGGAAGAACGTAGAAGGGCTGGGAGGGTAAAAAACAGTGTGAATCGAGGTCGGCAACGTTACGAAAGACCTACCAGTAATTGGGAAACTTCCACCAGCGCGGGGTTAGCTTGATATATGTTTGTATAGATATATATTCTTACTATTATCCGAGGCGCACAGGTCAACGGATCCATAAAGTAATTGGCCCTTCGTGGGTTGAACGATGGTGTATAGAATACGTCGGTTCGTCGGTAAATTTGAATAGGCATTGACTATTCACGCGACTGACTGGTAGGATATTGGATCGTCGAGACTCTATAAAGAGGATCAAATTCACACGAATCATATGTACTGTATTCGGCAGCAGAGTATAACTTTAACATTTTCGTGGTTATTTTCCACGGGAATGCGTGGAATTGTTTATATAGCGCGAATGGAATGAAAACATCGATGATTTCAAGGGCAATTAATACGGATTGTAACGCATAAAGTGAAAGTAAGTGAAAGTAAGCGAAAGTAAGCGAAAGTAAGCAAAAGTAAGCGAAAGTAAGCAAAAGTCATAAAAAGTTTGAAATGAGCCATCAAAATATAATAATAACATATATTTGCCACGTCATCAAAACAAAGCATCTTTCAAATTATTCAATAAAGCATTTCCTACTTTTTCTTTCAACCTAATATTCTGTTTTTCATTTTGAAAGTGAACACATTTTTTTTTCTCTGAAAAATGGTATTAGCGAATTTTCGTCGGTATATCTGTGAAAAGAATGATTGAAAAACAAGCGAAGAAGAGATATAAAAATGGGCGACCAAAATGATTTTTTTTTTTTTTTTCATATCGTCTGAACCGTTGTGGTAAACATTTGCCTTTCCGTAGAGACTTTGTCTCCTGCGACGCGCTATTCGCTATTCCGTTACTGCATTTTACGAAAACCTCTTTCGCTATACATATACGTTCGCGGTCGCTCGTTGGGCGGCCCGTTTACATTGGAATCGCGAAAATCATAGATCCCACGCTGCCTGTTGAGATTCTTGTGTACTTTAGATTTCCGCTTAGCCTTTCGTGACTCTCTCGGAGACACGGAGAAAGCTTATGGATGTTTATCTGGCCGCTCGAGAATTTAAAACCCCGAATTGTAGCAGTTGTTGTTATGACGTCATAAGAAGCTAAGAAATTTTTTTTTTTTTTTTTGAGGTCGTAGAGTAAGAGATAAAGGTCTCGGGATTTTGAGATCACGGGACGTAAGTAGACCCTTTTGCGAACCACCCTGCTATCAAGAGGCTCAGTGGAGTCCCAGGACAGTAATAACTCTTGGATATTTTTTTTTCTTATCTCAACCAGTGAAATTATTAAGCTGAGGTTTGCTTCGGGCAAAAAAAAATCAGAAGAATAGAATATATTTATTCCGCAAAGCTATTGATTTACTTTTTTATCCTTCATTATCACACAGATTTTTCGCTACCGTCGCCGCTGTGTCTGCATTGACTCATTTGTTTTGCGCGCATATCTTCCGTCCAAATTGTACACATTTAATACTGTATATGAATAGACATATATGAAAAAAATAAGTATTAAATCATTTGATATTTATTTTAATGCAAATTCATACGCTGTATATGAACTTCGCGAGTTAATCGCGACTTACCAATCAATAAGTAAAATACATTAACTATGCAGGAAGATAGTGTAGTTCTGCCAACTAACCTGTAGTTCTTGTAGAGTATTATGCTTATAATTGCTCCCTCAGCTATTAATTCTGTTATTAAGGGTTCGAAGCATATTTAACCAGTCGGTCGAGACTCGTTACGATGAGTGTCCGTTGAGATGCTTCGGAGTTCTTGACGTAATGAGACTCTGAGCCGTTCTGACTTAACTATATTCATCAACTCAAGAGGCAGCGATGTCCCAATAAATGCAAACATCCTTCATCGTAATTTGACAACAATAATTATTGTAGATCGTTATAATTCGATTATTGAATGACGCGAGAGCCGTAGTGAAAGGTTTGTGTAGTAAGATTTCCGTATGTATATCAATGAGTACAGTGATATAAAAATAATATATCGTTTTATCCGAAGATTTTCATATTAATTTTTTTTTATCCCAATAAAACATTAACCACTTAGTGATCGGAGTAGACGAACGCGGATTGTTTATTTTTGCCAATTAATTCCGGATTGCGATATGGGAACTATAATTGGAAAAATATATAAATACATTTTGCTTGCAACCGATTGAAAAATGCATCATTAACGTATAAAAAATAATTCGTTTAACCAGAAATAAGCTTCGATTGTGTGGTTCAATTTTTATCGATAGTCTTTATCTGCCTATAAAAACGTGACGTTATCTTATAGAATGAATACAATATATGTAAATAATTCGAGTTGTGTGATAACTTGCTATTTGCTGCGATACGTTTTCTACACATTTCGCAAAATTATTTAATACCTCTTTAAACACTTTTTTTTTTTTTTTTTTCGCGGCTCCAATCGTCGAAAAGGGCATACTTTGCAGATTAAATATGAAATTAATTACATTAAATATTTGAATAATTAATAATGACATAAAATATAAAATCCTGACGGAGGTAATTCACAGAATGAATTAAATTATTATACAGACGAGAATAAAAGTTTCTGCTGCAGTAGAGGGACGGGGAGGAGGACGAAACGTGAACAGTGAATTCGCGTATGTAACATTACCCAACTGCGGCGGAGTCTTTTTTCTCGTATGTCAAATTATTTAATTACTTTTTGTAAATTAACTATTTTTCAGTTGAGATTTTTATGCTTTAAATTTGTTCTGATTAACGAATTTCCGAGTACATTTAGTTAACGCCTCACGTACGGGAGACTTTTTGCCGGCCAAGTAGAACGCTAATTTCGTTTTCTCGTAACAACAATAATACGCAAAAGCGTAAAACAAATCTGTTTGAACCATCGAAAAAACAACAGTTCCATGTTGTATTACTATTTTTTTCAGAATTTTTTCGCGATTTTTTATAGTTAAATGGGGCAATTGAAGGTAACGATTGGGCGAAAAATTCGGACGTATATTTACGTCCTCCGTGCGTAAGGGGTTAACCAATGAGTTAGTGAATTTTCGAATAAGAGGAATGCGGGATTATGGCACAGCAAGGGAAACGCCTGTGGCGATGTCGGTTGTGACAGGCCCTCGATCTCTTCAACTCATCTGTGCCCCCCACCGTCAGTATACCAAACCCGGCGGACCCCATCCTCCGCCGCCCTCTTCCTCGTCATCGTCCTTCTCTACCTTGGGTGGATGCTTCACCCTCGTCGGAGAGTGTACTCGAAGCCGTAGCCTCATCCTCATAAATCAATGTTTAATTATACACCTGCGGTTGGCTACTGGCACGGCTGCCTGGGCGTGAGACCTCCACCTCTCGGTTAACGAGTTAATTCTACCGGCTCGTTAACGCGCGTTAATTCGATAGCTTCCTATAATTACCGTTTATCTTGCTTGTCTCGCGACGACCGATTAGAGTCTCGGGAGGAACGCTTCACTATGGTATAATACATATACACAACTACAACCTTATCTACAATATATCTTACATCAATGTCGAAGTTGCACCACGTGGTGCTGAACAACATTGACCCTTTCAAGGTAATCGTTTACTCTCAATGAAATAACTTTCAACGTTCTAATATTTTTTCGTGTCGATTTTTTTCGCACATCTTGTAATACTACTTTGGAGCTCAATACGATCGGTACATTACAATTGTTAGCAATTGCAAGTCTGCCAAATCACGTTTTCTTCAGAATACGCATCGATTTTCTAATGTGTAGAAATGTTTTTATTGATTAATGTTTTTTAGAATTTTTGATTAATGATAAATATTATAACATGATACACATTCATAATCTACCGATTTGATCTCAATATACATTTTAAACGATTATCGGTATAGCGTGCCGATCGATCGAAAGCACGGATTTGCGTCCGTTCGCTACTATAATTTCGCGCCCACGGTACCGAGAACGCGTTCCGGTTGTTCGCCCGAAGCTCCCCTATCCCCGGTGTCGAGATGATGTGGCCCGTGGGTTGCGTTACCGGAGATCTATATATCACACGTTGGTGTCCCAGCTTCCGTATCTTCCCGCGATGCGAAACGTTAACGGAGCGACGAACAGTATCATGGGAAAGGGTAAAATCTCAGCGGGATTTCTCTAGAGCTCTCGCACACCCCGGCGTGAACTCAATACGCGCGATCGTAAAGCAACGATTCCGAAATTGGATCAATCGATATTATCCAAGTATAGCAACCATCGTGCTATATATACATTTGCGGTGAAGGAGGAAAAAATGGACTATCGTAAAAAAAAAAAAAAAAAAAAAAAATTCTCGATGAATGTACCGTTTATATACCAGAATACCAGAATACAACTTGCATCACATAACGTTTTAAAATGAGTTTATATCGACGGAGATTTTTCCTGTTTAATCCCAACGGACGACTAACCAGAGAATTACGAACAGCCGGCTATGATTTTCCAGCGAAAATTTTTTCACGTTTCGTCCGAAGGATATGTTCAGTTTTTTTTTTCAATGATATCAACGCTACGAGGATACGAAATAACAAACCGGCAAATGCATAATCCTCGTCTATTTTAGTCCCGGTGTTAAAAGGAGCTTTTGTAGGATAGGAAATACATGGAATACTCTTAAGCAAATTTGGCATCGTTTTTATAGCTGTCCATTTTGCGTCCCTCCTCCCGGTATCATTCTAATATATACGATATTGATTCACATACACGAGTCTACATATCGTAGATGAATTATCCATACGCGATGGGCTTCAATGCTCTCAACAATTTCCACACAAGCCACGAGTTTCATTCGCTCGTTTCATTTCTATTCGTCCTTCTTGCTGTATGTGAAGCCGAACGGTGGTGTATCCCACACGATTTCACATCTACAACGATGTTGGATACGCCGTTCTGTTTCTCGACAGTTGGCATATCGTATTCCTTATCTCATAATTTCGGTTCTCTTCGTGCGGTCTATGGTTTAGCCGGTCCTGCAGTCACAGCACTGCAACTCATCATCTTTCGCGTGCCACAACGACTCGTGTATACGTGACGAAAGTAATGAGTTTTTTCTCTCCACACCCTCCCACTCACTGTTGGCAGCGCGTTTCGTCTTTCATCGGCAATAGCGAAGGATAGCGCATTCGTACGGAACTCCGTGATAAAAGACGCGAGTCCGCGGCGCGACACCGACAGTGATCCAACGACAGTTTTAATCGCAAGAAGCAAATTTGGATATTGCGCATGAAATTTTATAGAGTATAGATAACGTCATTGGCCCGTTTTTTTTTTTAATTTCTATCGCGTCTAGTTACGGGAGGAATAATGTATTATTTCGCGATATTCGTCGCTCTTCTGTCGACTTTCGTAAACACTTCGGTAAGCCACGTTATTTATCATTTTCATTATTCGAAAAGTTTGCATCCAGGGTTTTGCCTTGTCATGGAACTATGATGCTATAATCATAGTTAATTATCCCAGTTTAATATCTTCCGAGATAAAGATAAACCGCAGAAGTGCTTAGTTCGATGTTTTATTCATTTACTTCGAAACCAGATGTGCCTGCAAAGAAATCGAGTTAGAGAAGCTCTGGTACACTTCATCTGCCTTGATTACGATACGCAGTAAAATTGTCAAGCGATTTTGTAATTTTTTGCTTTTTGAAAAGAATGGTTTATCGGATTAAAAAAAAGAAGATATATATATCATTTTAGCTGAATAACCGCTATAGATCGTCTAAAATCAGTATAGTACCTATGGTTTTGATTTATTGTTGCCGATACTATCTTGCAGGCTGAATTGCAGCGCGACAAAACGCGTGCAGGAATCGAACGGTTCTCTTTGTGCGATTCTCGTCACAAGGATCGTAACGCTGAAAAGCAACAGTATAAATCACGCAACAACGCGGAGGAACTTAGTGACGATCTTCTCCGTGAACTAGCATTGAAAAAAGTATTGTCTATTGCGTCGAGCGCGGACCGCTCGAAAATTACAACCAAACAGAAACGCCTTGACTTCGATGCGCTGGCAAAGTTCGAAGGAGGTACGCATGAGACAAGAACAGGAGTGGATGGAAAGAAGTCTCGCGGATCTGCGAACGATCAACGTGAATCATCCAAACTAAATGTTGCGGAAAAATCTCCGCGAGCGTCTCAAGGGCTGCAAACTGAAAAGATCAATGAGGAAGTCGTCGACGAACCCATCAAGATTCCCTCGCGTCAGCATCCCGTTGACAAAAGTTTACATTCTAATAGAAACGTCAATAGTTCCATCAATCGTGAGGTCGACAATACCGTTAAGGGCATTGTGAATGCAACGGAAAAGCATAGAGGGGGATCCGGTGATATCGGCAAAAGCTCGAAAAAACGAGTGTCTCAACGCGAGCTTCTCCTTCCGGCTATGAGACTATTTGAACAGCCGGAGTCAAGCGAAAATCTAAACAACAATCAGAATGTAAACATCAATAAGAATGTAAACGTTAATAAATATTCTCGCGTCAAGGGAGGACCCAAATTCAGATTATTCCAGAATGACGAATCCTCGTCGGACGCTAAATACAATCCGCCACCTTACGTGCAGAATCGAAGCAATGCATTTAACAGTCGTAATAAGAACGTTAACCGTAATAAAAATGTTAACCGTAATCAAAACGTCAACCATAATCAAAACGTCAATAAAATGTTGATTGAAAACGAAGCAAAACTGAAGAATCGTAACAAGAAAGTGGTTCGCGATCGAGGGAATGAGGATGGAACTGATGGAACCGATTCCAATAAATCAGAGAAAAAACGTCCATCGAAAACTGTCGAATCGGCGACAACTTCTGGATCTCGAGATTCCGCACAGTTGAAGGATATAGAAGAGGTGACTACCTCGTCGCTCAGTGAATCCCTCAAAGACAGTCAGCCGAAAAAACATAGGAAGCATCATAGAGGTAAAGGTCGCGGTAAAGATCATGGCAAGAGATATAAGACGACGAATCAGCGTGACGAACGTCAGCCGACGGAGCAGTTGAAAAATAATAATCTTCCGGATGTTTTGACGATGGAAAACCTTCCTAACGGGTCTGGGATGCGGAAGGTGGAAAATGCGCAAGTATCGACAGAATCATCTTCACAATCACCGTCGTCGGGGGCTGTCGATTCTTCCGTAAAACATAGGATGTCCAGAAAAAACGCGGTCTTGACTCACCTGATATTGAAGCTATTGATTGTCAACACCGGTGAGATGAGCGCAATTAAGACGCGACGACTAAAACGGCTTCTAAATCAATTGAACGTGGATGAGAAAGAAACGATTTTGCGTGATCTGGAGCAAGAGACCAAGAACGATTCGATGAAGGTTAAGCTTGATGAGAACACGACAGTAAAGCGAGTCGTCATACGTAAATCAGAGCCAAAATTGATCATCGGACTCTTAGCAAGACCCAGTCAAGAATCCCGGCCGCGTGTTGGCAAGGAAATTCGAATTATTCAACCATCGAATACACCAAGAAATGTGGAAGACACGAAGCAGAAAATGGAAGATGTACGTGAGAAGGCCACTGATGAGAGAAGTACTAAAAAATCACAAGAGCTCGCGAAAAAGACTTTGATAAAGGTGACGATTGGTAATGAAGCTGATAAGAAGGATAAGGTGAATAATAACGGAGAAGTTAATGAGAGAATTTCTAGAGATCGCCTCACATCTGATAAAGTAGCATACGTTCTTAATGATCCAAAGTTGAAAGCAATTTACGATGCGACTCTGGAAGAACTAAGGAAACAAGTAGTTCGCAAGGATACCAACGTAAATTCACAGTCAAACGGTAATGAAAATCGTGGTTCAGATCAGACCCGTCGCCGTATGGACATTAGCAGCCCTGGCAGACTTTATGGACCTCCTCGACGACGCCCCTATCCATCCCGTTCCCGAATTCCCGAATTAGATGTAACGCAGGATGAGCTAAGGAATCATCGCGGATCTTACGGTCGTCCCCGTCCCCGAATTCCAGAATTAGATGTAACGCTGGACGAGCTAAGGAATCCCCGCGGATCTTACGGTCGTCCCCGCCCCCGGGGCCGTCCCCGAGTTCCCGAATTAGATGTAACGGGAGCAAACGAGGAAAGCTTGATTCCATCGGGTGAGGATAAGGAGTTCAATTCTCGTGCAAGAAATCATGGTCGATACAACAGATTTCCGAATACTTTGAATACAAACAAAAACTCCAACCGTAATAACAATAGAATTGGTTCGATTGCCCAAGATCGGGATGAACCGATTAATACAGCGATGGAACCTCGTCGGCTTCAATATAAACACAATAGGATTCATCCAAGAAAGAGGAAAATGCCCGCATCTCAAATGAATTCCGACTTACTACATCAAGATGAAAACCCTGATGTGAACACTAGACGATTACCTCATCGAAGCAACCGAAACCGTAATATTAACCGTAATACAAATGTCAACACCATACAAGCTCCCCCTGGCGAGGATTACTACATAGACGATGAAATCAGGTCAAGCAGAAGAACTCTGGGTCGTACGATCTCCGACGATTGGAATTCCAACTCAAACAACAACGTTAATTCTAATGTCAACACTAATCAGAATGTTGAGGACCGTTTGCCACATCGGATCGTTCCTCGTCGCGGTCCTCGTACGGGTGAAGTTAAGATAAGTCAAGAAACCATGGACAGCATACTCCTAGAGGTTAGCCAACTTCGAAAACAGCTGGCAGAAAAAGAAGCAGCAATCAATGGCGGCATCAATGTTGATCGTAAACGTAATCGCTCTTCCAAATATCCGAATCGGCGGGCTTCTTTGGAGTGATAATGTTATCTTTACTATGAAAAAGAACTTGTACACTCATTGCTTGTCTTAATGAATGATTATTGCATAGATATAATGTTCTTCTTCTCCTTTTCAATTTTACCGAAACCTTCCCATACGAATAGGTAGATGATCGGTATGGCCACCAGAATACACGTGTCAGCCAACGGTCGATTTAGATATAATATTAAACAATAATGTTTATTTCTATTCATAAGGTGAGTATGTATAGTTAACGGTTCGGCGCAGTCTATAATAAAAAAATTCTACTCCGCAGAGGAATCCGTATCCTACGGTAGTTAAAAACGTTAACGTCATATCGACCAAGACCTTGCCGTAAACGAATAGAGATAAGCAGCTTTGCGCAGTTCCGACCGCGTGAAGTCTATTACAGATTACAGTTATGTTTCTCTGGGCCGTGAACGAACTTGCATGCGCCCGGGACAAACTTATCGACTGCTTTTAATCGAATGATATAAAGACACATCATAATGGACCTCGTTACGAGCGTTCGATTGTGAGGGGAACACGGAGACAAGAATATTGGATTGGAAAAAACGACATCATTTTATAATAACCATTGCAATTATTATCGGCATTGTACACCAATAATTGCAGACATGTATACGTTGGTGGCTGCACTTAATATTGATAACCGGTCGAGTCTCATTGTGTCGAGGTTGGGCATACAGCTGTAGCATCGATTGGAAATCATTCTTGTCGATTAAAACATCGTTTATTCATCATGAGTCGGGCGAGTCTGAGTTCCTACAATAGCGACACGTTGTTCCTGTTGTTTGGAGGTCTACTAATTGAAACAAAAGCATTTAAATCTTTCTTTTATCCTATCCCATTCATTTTCAATAAAGATATTCCGCAGATCATTGGTTTTCAGCTGTAATGCCCTACGGTTTGCTTTATCTTTAAGGAGTGTCTATGGAGTCTTCTGCTTAGCCGATTTATACGATGTTCTTTCGGGTTGTTGTCGATGTTGATGTTGGTTTAGTATTATTGTTTGTGCGTCGAAGAGCCTGTGGATGGTCCACCGGAAGTGAACATCTTCTGCATCCATCATCCATATCCAGTGCTGAAGAACTGTCCTATGAATTGCACTGCCATAACCTTACCCTGGTCCAAGTCCGTAGGCACTACCAGCAGCTCCAATATTCATTGCGGCACCAGCCATGGTGTTGTTGTAAACCATTTAAAATTAGATTCTGTATAAACTTGCCCGACGAATTTTGATGCTTTTCTTTAGGGTAATAACGAATACCTATTAGATAAAACTGTGCAGTTGTGCTAAAGTCGTCCTTTCAGTAACGGATATTACTTCACGACATGCGCATTGTATATTCGAAACCTCATATTAATTTCGTGCGTTGTTGTAATCTCTTTTGTTACCTGACTAAGCGGTGATAGAACATGAAAACGTAGATCAATGCGTTGCTGCATTCTGAAAGGAAGACACGTACATTCACTGTTAACCACAAAGAAGCCATGAATAACGACAACGGCCCTTCTGTCTTCAACGTTTATATAGATTCTCTTACTTACTTCCTCTCGCTCTTTATTCCTCGATCGTATGCCGTTAATCTCGTTCTATTTGCTGTTCAAATATTCGTGACGAAGAAAATTAATGCATATTCGAGTCGAGTTCACGAGTGCACCAGTGCAATTGTTTGTTGGCATTACGAGACAGCGAAACGCAACTGTGGCCTGGCAATGAAGTTTGCGAAAGCGGTGAAAGGAAATCTCGAGGAGGGTAGAGAGACCCAACGACGAATTGTACCCTGCAGCTTTGGCCCGCTCTCAACTTCAACCACCATCCCTCCTCTTACATAGTTTAATGAGCCCTCTAGACTCGCGTCGTTAGCCACGGTAGATAGCGACACCAAACTCGTATACTCGTCTACAACAGACGTCAACAACAGCAACTGCAATAGGTAGCATGCCACTTACTTTAATTAGAAACTAATAATCCAACAGCACAGCGAATTGGAAAGCAAATTGGACAAAGTTTCGTTCGTGTATACGCCAACTCGTCCCGCTCGTCGAGATGCATTCAAAAGTTTCGGGTACATTTATTTTCACGAGGTTCTTCACATTCCTTCCACTATTTCCCTCGAACTATTTATATTAGTATTTATTTATGTTTAGAAAGCGTGCAGTCTTATCACAGTTTTACTAGCTGTGTATTCTTAAGGTACATCATTTCGGTTTCGGTGTCTAATACATTTGGTAACTAAAAATGTATTATCTATAACTTTGGTTACTTGACGATCATTTGCTGATGAAATTGAACGGTGAAAATGGATGGAAACTTGAAACAAGTAAGATCTGATGAAGCGAATTTCGGTTCGGAGATCAAGACTTTCGAGATCGGGAGGGGAGGGTCGATGTGGTCAGTGCTGAGTAGGTACTCCCTGTTGTCACATGATCTCTTGCTAACTTAGGCAACCCGTTCTTCCCTTGTCTTCTTTACCTCGGTACGTGTGCCCAATGCAACTTCATCCTCCACGGAAACTTGTCGGCAACTCCAGCGGTCTGATTCCGTTCCGTTACTCATTGCATGATCTTCTGTGGAGTAAGTTGGAGCGCTTTGCTTTGTCACCAGCATAGCAATTGCTAGACTAGAACATCGAGTTTCTCAATCCTCTAATTTCTGGTGGTAACTCTATTCTGACCACTTGCATTCTCCAAATTCGCGTGTGACTACTTTAGTCTGCAACTTAATTCGCAGATATTAGTTTCATCGAATCAAGAAGCCCATGAAAGCATCGAAAACTTTTTGCTGACCGGTTCTTTCTGTTCAAACAATGAACGCCCGGCAGACGCTGATTGTTTTTTAGGAATCACGTCGGAAGGGTACCTTCAACTTGACATTAACTTCGATATCAATCCAATTCTGTGGATAAACTGATCGTTCCTTTTTGTGATATCCGGACTGTCATTGACAAGCCCAACAATGGCACATAAGAGACGTTATTCTCCGCCAAGACCGCGCTAGTACTACTACATCACTCAGTAGTTTCTAAAGGAGGTAGAATCTAGAGGGGGACTCATGTAAGGGGAACCCTCTGCTATCGACTCTCTTTGAAAAGTCGTGACGCCGAATGTTCTGTGTGGTAATCGATATAAAGGTACAAGGCTCTGCAGTTCTCATAGTACAGTATAGTTATGTACGTAGGTACTATTGAGTTCGAGCGACCACACAGTCGGCCATAGAAACAGCAAGGAATTCAGCTGGAACACCACAGTGAGTGCTCTGCAGAAATGCTTCGCTCCCCAGTACAGAGTCGAGTGGCACAATCGATATACCTGACGTCTGGTGTTGTTGATGCTTCTCCTATTTTACTCTCATCGTCGCTTTTGAATAGAAATACGAGAGGCGAGAGAGGAGAGAAAGAGAGAGAAAGAGCGAAAACTACGAGACGGACAGTCTCGATTGGTCGCCTGGTCTATGTGTTTGTTCGTTTCGGTTCGTTTGTTCGTGGAATATCTTCCTGATAACGGATGTGGAAGTCTCCCTGTCATATTTTTCAACGTTCACATAACCCGATAGGTGATTGAGAGAAACGGACGTAAAGGAGATCCCCGTTGAATGATGTTTTTCAAATGGAATTCGGAGATAGAATTAAGGCGTCTATTTCACAGCGACGTGCAACTTGTATTGCAGCGTAAAACCGTTTTTCCAGTACATGTCTGGAAAATCGATGTGGATCTTTTGCAGTTAAAAACCTACAATTTTTGCTGTCATACAGAATTTCGCAGGCATTTTTATGCAATTTCACAATTTATTGGTTTTTTTCTATCATTGATCCTATCTGTCTTTTAGCGTCCCAATTTATTTCATTGTTCGTGTCATTGTTCTCCAGTTACGGCATTTATTAGGGACAATCGTTTAGAGTTTTTGTTTTCCCAACTGATCCATCAGGAACAACAGTTTCATTGAGCGAAATCGATTGGGAAGCGTTAAGCATCGACGATTGCGAACGATATTTTGGCTATCCAATGTAATCGAATGCGTGGGAATGTGAGAGACGAAAAGTCTGATTTTTTGCAATGGAGGGAAACTCGTCGACGCGATGGGAAGTTACTGAATGAAAGCGTGTTCGACAAATTGCCTGGAATCAATCCCACGTTCCGGGATTTTATTCGTGAATCGGATTGTCCTGTTTTCAACATCGCGCCGCTGCGATCTTCCACAAGATTTGCCAGTATCAATTTTTTTTTTTTTTGCGAAAGCCATGAAACTATTTTTATTTTCTTTTTCCGGTGTTATATTCCTGGTGAACAGTAAGGATGAAACACTGAAATAAAGCAGATTCGATAACCATAATCGGAAGTACTCTCATAGATTGATTGATGTTTGTCGGAGTTATTTATGAGTCGACTATATTAGTCGAGACTCATTCTCTATCGGATTCCTGTGAATGAGTTTGACGTCCAAGCCATGACAGGCGTTTGATATTAATAATAGCATTGAGATATCTATTTTCGCTACGACAGAGTCTATTCGTATACACCGTCGTGGATGCAAAGTGTCTCTCCACTTGTATCTCAACGGCACATTCAGGTCGTGTGCACTCCGGTTAGACTGTTTTTAGAAACACGCTGGGAACTACGCTTGTGTCACAGAAGTGTGCGCGAATACACACTAATCCGCATGACCCTGTCCTACGGTTACACTGACACGTTTCAAGCGCATCATCATCGACGAGTTCAATTGGCGTAATTAATACGAGACACGTGTTGTGCTTTTATTCCCTTCTTTTATCGGTATAGCGTGGACATTATAAAGTGAAGAACTAATTATACACATTGCATGATTATTATTGTTCTGTCGATTATATCGCTCGACGTACGCGTATCAAAAAAAAAGATGTGCGTCTTTAGGCACTTTCCCGTGATAGGTACAGTGCAACCGGAATCAAAGCGATGATACCGGTTGGTATCCCTCTTTTGTAAAAACAATAATTAAATTGTAAATGACATACTGTTGTTCAGCAAACAGCCGATTGATTGTTTATCGTTGTATATTCTAACTCTACATACTATAGTTATCCATTCGTAAAGAGTTCGTTGATGTTAACGCAATATGAGAAGCGTGTTGGCGAGCAACTTCCTTCGGGTGCCAAATTGACAATGAGTTTCGTTTCTGTCCGCGTTAGCGCCAACCGAAAACCGCCCAATAGCGGTTAGATTTTCGCTAGTTTGGCAAACTTTTTAGGTGTCCAAGTACCCTTTGTGCTTTAACGCGCAGTTAGGAACTTTATCTGTGGGTATATTATATATAGTACCTACTTTGACCAGACTGTCCGAGAAACTACCTGGTCACTTGGTAGAATACAAGCTCCTCAATGTAACACCTTGAGTACTGTTCCCTAACGACTTTGGTCCATAGCTCGGCACTCACTTCACCTCCACTGGCGTTTCCAATGCTCCGTACTGGATTGAGAAAGTTATTCTTCTACTGGTCCGAGAATCAGAGAGGCAGCGAACAGGATAACTCGTTTGAAACTGCATTGGTGAAGGATGGTGAGAAGCTAGCAGCTCATATCCGGCCAAGAGGGAAACTTTCGTACTGAGCTTCCGGTGTAGAGAAAAGAAATTCGTTCCAAAGTTGCAAGACCTCGCAAACCCTTGCACGTAGCTCCCTCATTGCCGCAACGTTACTGTGCTACCCTTTCGATACGAGAAACGAGCTTTCAGTGTCGGAGAAGTTGAACTCCTCGCGTGTTGGATTCAACCTTCTTTATTCGCTCGAGTACGTGAGAGCGTCCGGGTCATCAAAAGTTTTTACTAATTGTTGAAATTATTTTGAACAAATTGGAGTGGGGAGCTTATTAAACATTCGGTACTGTTGATTGCTCATCGATCATCACGATTTTCAGGACTTTTCAGATGCGCATATTATTTTTAACGCAATAATTGTGAGATAAAAGTAAGTTATTTATATTTCGCAATTCAAAGGAAAGCCCGTTGTTGGAAAATGCCTTTTGGTTAATCGATTACGAATCCTTACTTGTCGATTGAATTAATCGTGTCGTTATGCGTCGATTCGGTGTCGATGTGTTTTACCAACCGGGTTGCGCAATTAGCTATACAAGAAGTGTGCCGATCGAAGCTAGCGGATACCTATTTCCTGCAGTTCAACTCCGGAGAGCGTAATTCCTGCTGGGAAAACCAATAGCAAATGGTGGAGAACAACGGGGATTTCGTGTTGGCCAGGCGCGACGGTTGGTTGGGCCCACCGTACACGGTGTATAGATTCCATTAAGGTGTCTTGCTACTGTGGTAGTTGCTGGTTGTTGCTGTGGGTGGATCGGCCGAGAGATTCAATCCTCCCTTAAGTGCGAGAACCGTACGCGCCATTAATTATGCAACGTTTTACCTATAACCAGAACTTGGCTCCGCGTTTGCTATGTATATACATTTCTCTCTCTGGTCCTAAGCGGGTGACCTGTAGTTGTGCTGAACGTCCCTTGGAAATCTATAATGAACCTCTGCTACGACTTTGATTGCTGTGCAGATACTAACTCGGCCTCCGATACATCATCACAGTGTACGCAATCACGTATCTCTTGTTCCTTATCATACGGATGGAATAGTTGAGAATTTTCCAGGAATGAAAACTGATTCATTGTTGATTACATATGTCCTATTATACCTATCAAACTAATATACTGCATTTTGTCGCCTTTGAAAAAGTTCGTAATTTAAATTGGTTTTTTCTTTTTTTTTTTCATTTGCAGGTAGGATCGAATTTCTCAATACAGAATGTATCACGAGCCGACTTGCTGAAGCATCAATACAAGTGAGTGACCAACCAACAGTTACAGTAACTTTGCTTCTCTCAATTTTTGCGATTCTATATGTCTTACAATACGAACATACAACGAAAATCCTTAAAGTCCGGGTCTTGAAAATATCGGGTTTTTCTTTTTCGAAAAAAAAAAAAAATAAAAAAAAATAAACTTCTTTCTTCTTCTTTGAATGATGAGTCAGTGTTGTAGCAAAAACAAGAAAAAAAATACTAACAATCATTCAGATGTAAAAAAAGAAAAAAATGCATACGAATAGGTTTACGATTAATAATTTCCAAATACGATTTCGGCCATTTTACATCTCTTACAATACGAACATACAACGAAAATCCTTAAAGTCTTGAAAATATCAGGTTTTTTTTTTTCGAAAAAAAAAAAAAAAAAAAATAAAGAAAAAAAAATGATTAACAATCATTCAGATGATGTAAAAAAAGGAAAAAATGCATACGAATAGGTTTACAATTAATAATTTCCAATTACGATTTCGTCCATTTTACACATCGATTGTTCTCCAAACAATATGCGATCAGAGAGAACTATGAAATGAAATTCTCGCGAATATTCTACGTCTGGCAAGCGACCAGACATGGAGGATGGGTTTCATATATGGGTATGCGGATCGGTATTGTATAACCCCTGCGGAGAGTCGTCCCGAAAAATGATTTGGAATTTGTGGTCGGGATCTTTCCAACGATTTCGATGTACCCAGCAGCAAAACTCATCCTTATAACGCGGGGGTCGAATATTCCACTGGGCCGGCATTCGACGCGTAATCGAATTACCGGAGCTCGACTGGAGCTTTCGCGCACTTCAATACGAAGACTTAGTGGATAGAGATCGAGTTTCGTGAGTGATGCGAAGAGGATCCGGACCGTAAATTCAAACAGCGAATAACTCACTCGAACTATCGACGATTGGTTTCTCCGGCGCACTCTCACTCCTCCCTTCGCATCCCAAGAGACGAAGAATGAGAATTGTGTTTCGAGAATTTGAATTTGTTGAGGCATTGTAAGTTATAACCGTTGATTCAATCTTTGCCGAGAGAAACTAATCCCTGAGTCGAGATTGCGTTTCCGTTCGTTAGTTTCAACTTTCAAATCTGTTTACTAATCTAAACAATCGTTTATCATATTTAATCTGCGTATTTGTATTTCTCAAGATATCTACACGTATCTCTTTCTTTTTTACACCCGTCTTACTGTACCTATGTTAATCCTCACCGTTAATACATTCCATGACGATAAATCCACTTGTCCTTAAAAACGCCCATAAATAACTGAAGAAACTTTAGATGAATCGTATCCATCGCACCCTTAGCGAGAATCGGAATAAAAAAAACTTCAATGGTTCTCTAAGAAAGAAATTCGTGATTTATACATTTTTACTTTTCTTTTTATACGGTAATTAAACGTTTATCTCTTGTTGAAAAAGAAGGAAGTTGAAGTTTCACTTGACTAATGGGTGGTATGATTATCCCGGTAATGTGTTCTGTGATATATCTTCGGCGTTGAGTAAGTTGCGCTTCTTTCCAACGCCAAACAGCCAATAAAGATTATCACGCCGTCCTTTCCAGCTGTAGTATACGAGAATTTGACCCCCAAACTTCACTTTTAAAGACTTCACGTTGGCAAAGATTTTTTGGTATTTTCTCTTCCAGTATATCGATTATTCGGAGACTAAGCGGCGTATTCCGTACCATTTAACACTGAAAAGGATGTAAGATAAGCTCTTCTATTTCTGAACAGCCGGTGTTATAGAATGTTTCCGCAATGAAGTCGTTTGACCGTTGGACCGTTTTGATATATCTTCTGCAATAGATTTTCCTCGTCGAGATTGTAGTCAGTTGGTCAGCTTTGCCGTAAGTGCAACGATATAGTACTGCCGCTGCTGTTGCTTCTTGGTACAGCTTTGCGAGCTTCTTGCTGCCGCTGCCCGGGAAGATGGAACGCATCGTTTGTTACCGGCGGATGAACGTACAATAAACTACCGCGTCTTTCTCTATTCCTCCGGTACTCCGTTCTTTCTCATTTTTACTCTCTCTTCTCCTCGTCTCACTGCGAACCTCACACACACACACACGCGCGCGCAGACACTCACTATTTTTCTCTTGTTCGCTCCATAGTGCTGGAAGAGAAGAGAACTCAGCGGTGATCGATCTTTTAGTAACGTTTAGAAAAATTGAATGGGTTCACAGAAGTGGAAAAAACCTTTACTTTTTGATTCTTTTTTTCTACTATGTTACGGAGGATTTTAACCAACGAGCTGAACATACGTATACATTTTAGTACTCAGAGAAATGAAAATTTTTGATAAGATCTACGAGATGCTCGACGGAATTGAAAAGGAAGGAATTATTATGTCTGAATTTGTAGAACTTTTCCAAGTCTGTTCGTATTTTTTTCTTTTCTTTGCGGTCAATTGATGTGTATTCTCTCATCTTGTTAGATTATTTATAAACGAACTTCTATGTAATTTAAATATTATAATAATTGATAATATTTATTCATTCATTTTGTGATTTTTTTTTTGTTCAACAGTTTTAGATTTACGATAATTTAAAATTATTATGAAAGTTTACAAAATTGGGGTAAAAAATAAAAAAATTATTCTGATCACGTGGAACAAATTTCAAACACTAATGACTTTACGCCGCTTATGCGCTATTTGGCGTTCTTACGTTTATGTTTAACGTTTCCCTTTGCTATCAGCATTCAGTGAAACCGCATGTCTGCGCCAGTCGTATTCTTTCGTTCGCTTTGTCACAAAATCCATTCGACTAGTTTTACTTTTTGCACAGAAGCAATCGGTTTGTCAAAGAAACATCAAAGAACTCAAATTTTCTTCGACAAGTAGACTATATCTTATAAAGCGAATGTCTTCTTTCGCGAGAAGTACTTCAGAGTCTTGTTTCGTAAATATATTTCGTTTCGTGCGTAAATAAAAATAAATAAATGTATAAAAAAATGATGGAAAAACGTAACAGCCGACGAAGACATTAGTAATCTCGAAGAAAAGATAAATAATTTTGAGAATTATGAAGAAATCTTCGCCGCAATTAAAAAAGAATTCAGTCAGAGTGTTCCCTCGACTGCAGTCGCAACTTTTGCTTCTGAAGAAATACTTTAACCGTAGAAATACTGTTCCATTATTTTCTTTAATCGATATATCTGACTCGCTTCGGTCGTAATAATATTATCGTATGCTGAACCATCAACTCTCGTTGAAGACCATAAATCATTGCTGAATGTGCAGGTTGTCGATAAATCGAAATACCAATGCGGAAGAACCGTAATGAGATTTCTTTGATTCTCGCGCAATTTTTCGTATCGAAATAAATTTGATTTTAATTCACACTTTTAACTTGACGGACAATGACGGGAACAATCCCACGCGAAATAGACACATCGAGAGAACAACGGAGTGCGTCGTGTCTTTGTCTGTTAATTAAAATAAATAAAGCAGATATCCCGATATTGTTGAGTTTCGATTAATCAAAGAGCTAATTCGCTATTGTTCAATCACTCGTTTATACGCGAGTTCTCGTTTCCGTTCTATGCTGTACGTACATGTGATCGGATAAAATCTCTTTCACTGATCAAATTTAAACGAATCATTCATATGAAACGAGGGGAATCCAGTGCCGAGCATTGTGAATCGTTTTACTTGAGAAATGAATACCATTTATTTCTATACCAATACCAATACCACTGCTGAAGTGAATAATTAAATTTTAATTGTATTTCTCAATAGTATTGTTTCATAAATTGTCATTATTAGCTAAAAACGAAAAAATCGATTTTTTTTTTTAAATACAAGTCGAAACATCGTAAAAACAGTAATAAAATTTCTGTCGCAAGATTCTTTATTGTTATTAATATTTTTTCCGTACGAGTCATTAACGATCGTGACATACGACGATTGCCGAATTTCGCGAATTTCGGAGGTTATTTTCGAATTTCGGGGGTTTGAACGCCGTTCCTCAGTACCAACGACCGAGTCCACCGCCTGTATTAGTGTTCACATTTGTGTTCGAATTGGCATTTGCATTTTCGCTGGTGCCAAGTCCTCTTGGAGGGTTGTATCCATATACGGGATATCCGGCGGTAGGATATCCAGAGGCGGGATGTCCAGAGGGAGGATATCCAGGGGCGGGATATCCAGAAGTGGGATATCCAGAAATAGGATAACCAGAGTTGGGATATCCCGACGTCGGATATCCGACAGGAGGATAACCCACTCCCATTACACCGTATTGCGGCCCACCGTAACCCGGAAGTTGAGCCTGAAATTTCGCAATTTTACATACAATAACATTTCCACTGTCACAAAATACATTTTCGTGGATAATCGTGATTAGTTTTTTCGCAATAATAATTTTTTTTCTTCTGACGCGTTTTTCCTTAAAAAATAATGGGCACAAACAATAACAAGTGTAATCTCGAAGCATTGAAAATGTCGCCAAAAATGCGTTCAAGTATTAATAATAGATTCTCCTTAGCAGCGATAAATAGAAAAAAAAAATCGAATTTATTTACATCAACGGCAACGAATACGGCGAGAAGCCCTAAGAATGCAACGGTAATCTTCATTACTATGAATCTGTACGTTGTCTACTGGTTTCTCGAATTATATCACTGGGTTTTCCACACGAGTGACTGACAAACCGCCATGAGTGACGACCGGCTTTAAATACTCGACGGAAACTCCCTCATCGTTGTTTACACAAAGCGAATTTAATTTATCCGCTCTTCCACGGTGCATCAAGTGAATGCACATTCAGAGCTTACAGGTCTCGTGTGTCTGTGTTTATATGTTGTCCAGTCGTGAAAGTGGATACCATAAATCTCCGTTGTTAGCTGGAGAACACTGAAGCTCGGCACAGCCAACTCTCGGCTGTACAACCGTATACATCCACTCGGAGTTTGCGTGCAGCCGAGGGACGCCTCCAACTTCCTTCTGGCGCAGACTTCCCTGCCGTGACGTTACCGTCAACGCGCTTTAATTGTTTTTAGTTGTGGGTGCAAGAAGCGCGCGCGCGTACTCCTCGCGCTTAACTTGCGATTAATTGCGTCCGCGCTATGCATGCATTTCTTCCAACGTATCGTAGGCTGTTATAAAAAGTAATATGTATAAAAATTAATATGCGAACTTTTGTCATCGATAAAGAAGTTAGAAAATAATGGTATCACGATTTTTTATGAGTTTAAACAAACGGATGAAATTATTATTATGCGTTTATTGGTAATTTCCATTGAGAGGTTATCGAAACAGAGGCCTATAGCGAGCGAAATGATAGTTAACGCGTTCATCAGAATTATTTATAATGTCGACTGATGAGAAACGGAGGGACGTATCTCACGTCGTTATTCATGGTAAATGGTCCCAGTAACGCCCTTCTGTTTCTGGAGCAGTCGATTTGTTCTTTTTTTTATTGATTCTATAGTTGAAAAAAATGTGAGATTTTGATATATCGATACATTTTAATAAATCAGTTTCAACTTACCATAGATATCAATTCATTATTTTAGATAAGTCCTCAATAACTCGAATTTCCTAAAATGATTGACTTTATTAAAGAGGACAAAAATCATACCTTCTGCATTCCTTGTGACTGACTATAACGAGAATGTTCTACTTGGAGGATAAACCATTTCATGCGACACCCCCTTTGCTACTATGCAAATCCTGAAGCTTTTCCGTTAAACGAAATACAAGGAATCTTATAAGATTACGTTATATGTATTGTACGAATAAACCTCCACTGACGCAGACTTTGGTAAAACATAAAAACCAGAGTAATCTGCAACAATCTGTTTTAATCGGATTACTTTGTCATGGAGAGATACGTGAATTTAAGAGGATTATAATGTAATTCTTTTACATTTCTGCGCCAGTGTCTCCCGTATCTCTCTCAGTTTCTGTATAAAATTTCAAAGGACCTTAAGTTACTCATTTCTGAAAGAAATTTTCTGACCAACTTTAAAAAAATGGCTGTATCATAGACACACTGTGTTTTTATCAATGTACCAGTTGCAGCCATTTTCACAAGTTGTTTTGCCAAATTCGATGCGATATGGCAATTTTTGCAAAATCGTTCTCTGCTTGTGAATTGGAAAGCCATCTATCGCTTATACTGTAGTATGCTATGAAAATCTCATCTGATATTACCGGCATTATAATAACGTGGGTATAGACGGTCAAACAGAAATTTCGAAGCTTCATGACGCCTTGTATATGCAGCTCCGAAATTACAATTATGAATCTACCCGGACATCCGACTATCAATGGTCGTTTAATTATCTGGCATTGGATTATTTTGCACTCCTAATTAACTAACGTGCGTATGATATTCTCTACCATATAATGCACCCCATGGACATTTTGCGCGCCCCCGTAAGCCTTATACAAGTTCATGTAATATTCTCCTCTGCGTATAACCACGAGAGCCCTTCATCGTCGGAAACCACGAATCTGATTAATTGGTTTCACGGAATTACGTACGTTGGTCCTCGGTGTTGGTTACTGCTGTCCAATCGAATTACTGCAATCTCAAAAGGAAAGTTGAAAATGGTACCCTCATACGTCGTCCTTTTGGAGCTTCCAAGCCTTTTACGGTCTCTCCGCATAGAGTTATACACTTGTGCGCCCGGTAACGTAATCTGCAACGCAACGAGGCCGGTAATACGGGTGGTAAACATTTTGCTATTACTCTTCTGCAATACAAACATTTTGTCGAAAACTGTCACTAAATCATTGTCATTAAATTTTATTGGACGGTGAAATTGAGAGAAATGTATTTCATCGATATCGATAATAGCGCATTATTATTATATTTTTTTGGCGATGTTTTTTGCAACGACAAAAATCAATGAAAATGGTAAACCCTATTTTCGTCTGTCTTTTGAATATTTTGAAACCGTTGGTTTCGACCTTTACAAATTGGCGACATAATTTGTGACATTACAAATTTCTCACTTTACTGAGTCCAGCGACACTTTTGCGAAAGTTGGAGAATGAAGAATAAATCGTCCAGTGAGATCTCTCGTCTGGAGCGATTATTCGATTAAAACTTTGCGAGAAAAATTAGCGGTAAAGTTGTTGAACGCGCGTAACAATATACTTTTACCGCTCGTTTGATAATGCCACCGGGAATGAGTTCGCGAACTGTTTATCGCGCTATAAGAAGATTGTTGCGACGTTACAAAAAAAGTGTGCGTGAGACGCAACTTTTTATAACGAGTTAAATAATTCATCGGAGTTTTGTTAATTGCCATTCTTCAGTTCAAATAATTTAACAATTGACGATTTCACGCTTATTTGAAGACTGTTAATAGTTCACTTATATAATTTGTGTACCTTTTGTTTTTATTTATCTTTTATTTTCATACAACTTTTATTAGATTTGACCTATTAATGTCTGTTAAACCGTGAGTCTGTTAAATATTTAATTCATCATCGTTACGGCCCTCGATGAAGCTCCGCGGTCTAAGATGTTCGCAAAATGTCGGACGGTTGCGAGGCTTATAAGAGCCGAAGGAAAATTGGAAGAGCACTTAGTCTTCGTTTTGTTGGGCTGACGAAAACAATCAAAAGTAATAATGTCCCCATTACTAACCATATGGGCCTTCATGGCTTGTGTTGCCACAGCAATTGCTCAGGTAATCCAATCGATATTATTGATAACATCGTTAAAAAAATTTAAACAAAAGTCTTTCAATTTTTGTTCATAATTTATCAAAAAGTGAACGTTATCGAAACTACAATTCAAAATTAACAACGACCGTTTATCATGTCGTATGGTTAAAAGATTTTGCGATATCCGGTTTGAACCACAACCATAATTTCGATTTCTCAAAGATCCTTCACCTTACAGATAAAAAGCATCTTATTAGCGTATATCGAACTGAATAATGATCTTCATTTTTTGATTCTACGGGAAAAAGTTCGACAGCCCTTTTTCAAGATGAAATTTGTTCCGCTACACATTTTTGATTTTTTTTTATTTCTACCGAAATCGTTGCAGTTTTATCCGGGTGCGGGAGGTATGGGTATGGCTAGTGCTATGACCAATGCTGGGACCGGATTGGGATCTTTTGCCAGCGGACACGGAGTTGCCGGTTCCGGTATATCCGGCACCGGCTATCCATCTGGTTATTCTACTGGATATCCATCTGGTTATCCTAACGCATATCCATCTGGTTATCCTAACGCATATCCATCTGGTTATTCTAACGCATATCCATCTGGTTATCCCACCGGATATCCATCTGGTTATCCTACCGGACATCCATCTGGTTATCCAACGGGATATCCAGCGAGCTATCCAACTGGTTATGCTTCCCCTACTTCCGTCGGTTACCCGACATATCCGCCAACAATGGGTTCAATGAACGGAATAGGCGGTATGGGAACGGCAAGTCGCGTCGGTCCCTATGGCCTCCACCCAAGCGACGTCTTCAACGAAAATGCCAATACCAATACCAATGTCAACGTAAACGGCGCCTCGTTCCGTCGTAGTCTTAGCGCGCCAACAAACGAGTAAGAATTACCAAATCTCTAAATCAAAGAATTTCGTTAATCGCTGTACCGGAAGTACAATGACAATTATCACCATTTTTTGTTGTTGTTATTGTACTCTTGTTATAGAAATAAATTTATATTTATTTTTTAGAATCAACTCAAATACCAACGCAAACACCAATGTCAATACTAATTCCAACTCTAACTTTAGAAGACCGGTAAAAAAAGTGAGTTATCAGAATATTAACGTAGAAAGAGAGAACAGCGATCAGATATAGAGTTTCTAATTGCAGTCGTTATCATTTTTTGCATCAATTACAAAGCTTCGAAGATTAGAACGAAAGTAGCGTAGAAAATGGTAATGAAAGATAAATTTGATTTAAACCCGTTCTACGGTAGTTAACATACAGTGTTAAAAACTCGTTGCCACCGACGTCAAATTCATGTTTGATCAACGTCACTAATTAATTCGTGGAAAACGCGTATTTTCCACGTACGTACATCGTGTCGTGTACGTCAGTTATGTTATTTCACTGCCTCTTCCGCTTCTTCGTCGTTGTTGGTCGCTAACTGCAGCGACGGCAGTCGCACGCCCCGTTGCCTCTCTTATTTTCGTATCTTGCGTTCAGCGTCCGTTCTCAGTCCCGAATAAACCACTCGTTATGACGGACCCGTTCTCTCGTAATCGATTTACAGATAAGCGACAGACAATGATGCAAATGGTTTTCCCACCGCTTACTACGACGACCCACGTTACTACGACGCCGCATGACAACGGTGACGCCCACCGCAACAACGTTATGACGTTATTACACAAAAAATTATACCGACCGGAAGCACGTTCGACGCCAACAGTCTGCGTGATGGCATGTAACCCTTCGCATTGAATAAAAATTACCTTTCGAATTAACTTTACGGTGACAAAAAAAAATTCTTTATCGTGATTTAATTTTTTTAAAGCCTTTGATAATTAATTATTTCGTTTCTAAAAAGATTAATGTTACCTAAAGAAAAATGTTGAAATATTGATGGGACCATATTTATCGCAAAAAAAAAAAACGAAAATATATTGACTTATGGAGAACTTATTTTCTGATTTTATGATTTCACGGAAAAAAAATGGCTACTTGTCCTCTAACTCCTTTAAGGTATTTTTTTTACGTTTTCCATTAAGTTTTCGATTTTAAAAAAGTGCTGAATCCCTTGAATTTGTTCTCATATTTTCATTGAAGGCACTTTTCTTATCCACAATCCAACACGCCATAGAAAAATGCGCGCTGGATGGTAAAAAAAAGATTATATGAGGCCACCGCTGGCTTTATATTAGTCTTGCTGATGCAGCTAATTTTCATAAAATCCGACATTGATCGTGGAGTGACTTACTGATATTCGACGATCTTTCTTTCGCATTCAATTGAACGAATGGCAGGAAAAATTCAGGTCGACCTGAACCCCCCATTGGAGTTCGTCAAGCTTTGTATTCAACGTATACCCCGTCGTCCCAGTCGATCCTCTAGCTTACACCGTGTTCTATACATATACCTGGCTATCTACATATGTATATACACAAGGATAGAAAGTCGAACAAGGCGCCCGCAGCGGACGTAGTACGAAGCGGAAATGAAAAATCACCAATGCAATTTACATTCGTTTTTCATCTCTCTCAAAGCTCATCCTTTATCATTCTTCTTTTTTCATCGGATTTTCCATTTCACGCATACATCCGTATTCGTTCTCTGTCGTTTCTGTACCGCTGACTCTTCGTTGTTTTTTTTTTTCTTCCCCTTTCTTTTATTTTCACGTCTGTCTCTTTTCCGTCTCGACTATTTTTCTGCGGGCTTCGAATTTCGGTGGATCTAATATCCGAACGTCGAAAAATTCATATTTTGCATTCCGCGTCGACACGACTCGTATTCTGACTCCGGCTGTTTATACTGTCGATAATACATTTTTTCAGTTGTTGTTGTATTATTTTTTATTTTTTATTACCCTGCGTTAGGTCGATTATTTTTCGTGTGCTAAAAATTAATCGATTAACTTTACTATTCGCAGATTCAAATCAAAATGATATTCGCTTTAAACGATTTTTACTTTAATTTTTTTTGCAGATATAAGCGTTACCGCATTATAAAATGAAATAAAAACAATTTTATAAAAATGAAAAAACTCCCAACAGAAAAAAGAGTGAAATTACAAATAATGATTCGCATGTTATAGTCGGGAGATTTGTTCGTCGTTGAGTGTGGGAATCTGCACACTCGCGTATTTAAAGTTACTGTATATATACGAAGATTAAACGCGACGAAACTTTAGCAGACAGATTTATCGTTTTTGTTATGATTATCTACGAAAAAAATGGTTGAATTTGTGAGAAAAAATGGCGCTGACAATTCGATATATGTGAATAGTTTTGGTTTATTTTATTTTCAAAGTTCATTATCTCTGCGAGTTCATAGGTAATGTTAATGATTTATCGTAGTAGAAAACATACTCCAAGCTGCATATAACTATTACAGCAGTTAAGACAACTTAAGCCGTTTCTGCAACCATGCATGACAACGAAAACCGTAAAAATCACGAGGCCTCAGTGAAACGCATAACTCCCGTCTTTTTGCCCGAATGGGGAGTCGGGAGAAAAAAGCGTAATCACATTAATTTGATAGCCGTTTGCTTGCCGGTGGCCAGAAACAGATGTTGTCATTGAAGAACTTAACGATATATAAAAAAAAAACGCAGAGCTATTGCGTCGATCGTGTCTGAATTTGCTATCATTCAAAGTGGAGTTGTAAGGTGGATGTCCCGGTCATCGTCAGTGTACCAGTAATCGCCAATATGTGCTTTGACTGTAGCAAAATATATATTCAAAGCATACGATAGGCGATTACTGGTACACTGCCGATGACTGCATGGGACATCCACCTTAATGGCAACATGTGTTTTTTCCAGCGCTTGAAGTAAATATTTTCTAAATGAAAACGTCATAGTTTTGATCGTGAGCATTCGTTCAACGTTTGCTCTTTCCGACCGCAGAGCTGCAATCGTGTTGTACAGTATAAACGCCATTGTTGCACGCATCGTTAATTTTCAATTTCGACAAAATTCGTATCGTTGTTGCACGCTGCAACGTTGCCTCATTGATCGTTTCTCTGACGGTGTGCCGTTACCACTCGTAGATGAAACTTCCGTTACTACCCTTATTCCGTTAGTGCAGATATAAAGCATTGAAGGCGGTCCCACTGTATAATTCGCCGCGGGTTAGGTACTGAATCACTATTTGTCTGTTAACTTGTGTAACGATCTGCAGGATTTTACTCAATGCACCAACATTCATACCCAGTCCTCCATCCACCCACTATTTGCAGCTCATGCTGCTGCTGCTGCTGTGTCGAGATTGACATAAAACCCACTTTCCTAATACACATCCTGCCCGGGAAAATCCGGTAACGTTCACGTGTACTCGTTCCCTTTAACTGTTTGTCGGACAGCTCTTGACGAACTTTGCGGAATACCTGTTCACTCATCAAACGTTTGTCAGTTGCAAAATTGCCGATCCGCGTTCGCTTTTGCCGAACGAATCCATCGAAGTATAGCGAGTGACGCACATTCGGAGATCGCCGGAGGGAACATAATACCGATTCGTGTTTCTGCATCGGTAACTCCGGGGCTTGTAGGTTAATTCGACAACGCCACACATCAGCAAATGATTTTACAATCGCTTGCCTCAACTCCTCAAACTAGCATTGGCGAATCCCCGGCGAAACGTTTCGCAACATGGAGCAAAACTCGAACGAGCCGTATATCGTTGGACTGTATCGCCGTGCATTGTACGGTCAAACATCCCGGTAAACGCTTGGAATCTCGTTATTACCCTGACGAATTTTCGGTTTCGGGTATAGAATTTCGATACTCAATTAGGTCATTCATGATTGTAGTTTGAACGGAGTTGTCGAAAATATCGGTATGCGTATCGACAGTCGACGATGATCCGTTTACAGTTTTACGAATGTGCCGCGATCATAAAACGATTATCTATCCATAGTACAGAAGTTCATCCAGAAACATTTCATATCGAAAAATCCAGGATGAGAAGAAAAAACGCACGCCGTTGTGAAGGGAAGGATGGTAGGCGATGGGATATTACGAAAAATCAACCAAGAGAATAAAACTGCATTAACAGATTCGTTCTCATTATCGATAGATAATACCAACCTTTGCTGTTAGTTTTTAATTATTATTTATTTTCCATTAGTCTTTGCTTAAGGGTTCATTCCACTGTAAAATTTTCAAGAAATCTTTTTACAATCGGTGTACACGGTTTACACTCTCAAAGGAAGAGTTTTCAAGCTATTCGTCTCAAATTTTGACACAACATTCTTCACTCTATTCTTTATCGCGCTATGAAAGCTTTTTTTTAAAACTTCATATTTTTGATAACGAAAAACTGTCGAAAAAAATACAAAATTCTCTACGTTTTTTTTTTATCTCCGCCATTTTGTCAATTTTGATCGAAAAAAAAAAAAACCCTCCGGAGCGCGAGAGCGGCTTTCATACTGATTAATAATCTTTTTTCAAATGTTGTTTTCGGCAATATTTACGATCAAAGGAGAGTACACCGTCAAGACACAATATTTTTAGAAGCCATTTTTAACCGCCAAAAAAAAAAAAATAAACGCGTTAAAATTTTTTTCTGTTCTTCATGAGTGCTTTGATTTGACATTAAAAAAATCAGACCGATTAGCGCATTTTATCCATCGAAAAAAAAATATCGTGAAAATCAGCTATTTTTACGCCCGTCACACTGGAATGACCCCTTAACCATTTCACTCCCCTTAAAAAAATAGGCGAACCGATGTTCAATGTATAAGTCTTTATAAGATTCCAAATGTACAAAGTTCCACTCGTTATTTAGTAATAATTTTGTGAGCTTAAACTCAAGCGCAACGGTTCGAGTTATTTTACTTCGAGAACATAGAACACCTAAGTTCTCGTCTGCTCCAAGTGCTGTTTACAGCTTGGAATAATATTAGGAGAAAGTTATTCCTTCTCCAATGTTTCACCCTCAATTGTGTAAATGCGACACGCGAGAGTTGTCGTGAGCGTCAACAGAGAAGAAGAAGAAAACATAGGGTTATCGTGTACCTTTGAAATTAATAAGGCACCCAAGGTATTGCAGGTAGTTGCACATTGGTAAACTATACGAGCGTTATACTGGATGGTATATAGCTATTAGCAGGAACGTAGCGGTGCAGTCAGGCAGAATGGATCTACGATACCTACCCGCAAGTGCACGCCGGAGAGCTCTGGCGAGGCGCCTGGGGAATTTAATTCGGTCTCTAGACGCGCGGTACGAGCCGTGCAAGTGCAAGGCATAGTCCGTGAGGTAGATTTACCCTCCTCTGTCCGTTCCCACCGCGCGTTCAAACCCTTTCACACAATCGTCCACCGTTAATGTGTACGGCGCGAGAACGTACCAAGAGTCTGCTGGTACGTGCCGACGAGTTTCATCGGTGACTCGAGGCGAATAGCTCGTACCCTCTGAAATCGCAAAGTTTATTCGAGCGCGAAACTATTGCCTCCCCACCCTCTATTGATGGGTACGCCGAGATCGCTTAGTGCAAATTAATTGTCCGATTCTATGGCATTTAGATACTATATATCTATACGTAGACACTATGAGGTAATCGTTGATGCTCGCCGAATTGAACATTTAGCAAATATCGACGAATCTATAAGAACACCGATAGTCTATTATAATGCCATTCAAAATAATACTTCCGGAACGGCTATTTTTTTTTTTTAATTAATTTTTCAATGTTTACATTCAATAGTAGATTTGATTTTAATATTACGCTGAACGTACATTTTTTAACCATTCGTTATAAATACGAAGCAGCAGGTATTTACGAAAAATATAATTAACCTAATTTTTTTCACATTTAATGTGTAAATAAATGTAAAAATGAATGCAGTCGTACGAACAACAGTCTACAGAGTTACGTTTGTTTAATAGGTGTTGTTTTTTTTAATAAATGTTCATTTTCTGAAACGTTATTTCGTACTAAAGTCGATGTTGCTAAATGTTGGATTTTGCATTCTCGTGTCTATTTAGTTCTATATTGCGATATAAATTTATAACTCTGTGTTATATCAAACGAAATTTTTCAATGCTTCGATTCTATATAATTCTGTTTACTCTGTGAATATATTACTCCTTCCACAATATCGAGATCGCGAAACATTTCTTTTTATCAACGAACCGCTTTTTCTTCTTTGATTCTCTAATAAACGAAGTTGACTAATTAAAATTTATTGCTCATAAAGCGTCGCTAATTTTCCTCATCGTTGATTAATCTTTTCATGTGTATTCTAAAGCGCAAAGTGAAATGTGCGCGTGAGTTAAAAGCTCGGTAGTTGCGACGGCGGTGTTGGCTGTGTGTTGTGTGTCGGATGCGAAACGAGTAAAATACATCGACAGAGGTGCGCACACACACATTTTAATTAATGGCTCTGTATATACAGTTCGTTAAACTTTCCACCTTTTGTTTTCACTCGCCGTCACTCTCTTCAGCCTTCCGGGGGACAAACGAAATTTACGTTTACGAAAACTAAATTCCCGCGACTATGTGGAAATATATTTCGCTTTGGTTGTTCCAGTCGTTTCGACGTGAAACATTAAGGTCTATGCCGCAGATATTAGCTTTACGTTGTCAATGTGATAATAGAAGGGAGAGAGAATAGGTTAAAACCAATATATATAGCTACACGCACATATATATAGTCCGTTAAGAAATCGAAGGGCGGGTCGTAGAGCGTTTGAAACGTGAAACGTTGCGAGATGCGCCCTTCTGGTCTTTGGCAATCGTCATATACACCCCCAACCATATACGTATATTTCGCTCTCCCTTCAGGGGTGGGTAGACTTCTTCCTCTCATTGTCCACGATAGAAATGCCGGTCAAGCATTCCCAGTCAAAATGAATTTCCCCGTTGATCAAATCCTCTCTCGAACGTTCTTGTGGGTCGAGCGCGCGTTTCCTCTCGGTCCGTCGTTTCGACGGATATGTCCGACCCAAAGAAAGAAAAAAAAAAAGAGAAGAAAATGCCGAGAGTGTCTCGGGCGCACTTTGCAGAAGCGGAAGCGACGAGACCCAGGATCACCGAATTCGAAATGGACGCGATATTCCGAGTGGGGACGGTGTTTGGGCGCGTGCGTGCGTATGGGTTACGACCGTAACCGACGAACGAGATTGACTACCCGCCACCGGTGTATGTGCGCGGTAGGGTCAATTTTCTACTCTCGAATTTTCGTCTCGTAGGGATATATTGTACTGTAAGAAACAGAAGGACCTATTCGACACCGTTTCATATGCCAAACAACGTGGGTTACGCCCTTATGGTTCTTGGGCAGTCGACATAGAGGGAAACGAATTGGCACCTGACGCATGAACGCACGATCAGCTTCCATATCCTTCCTCGTTTCGACTTCTATGACGCTCCCTGTGACCGTGACGTTTTGCCCTTTTTTATCCTCTTTCTTCATTCCAATCAGAATCCTAAAGCGCGACGGTAGTGTCGACGTTTCTATTCGCAGTGCTAAAGGACTTTGTGAATCGAGCTTCGAAGCGTCGAGCGTTCGTGCGGACTGAAAGACAATTGAAGCGCACCGAATCCAACGAAATTCTCCAACGTCAAAGGTGCATGAAAAGCTGCTGGGTCAACCCCTTCGCTCTCTCACTTGTAGCCCGCGTTATGCTGACTTGAATGCAACCAGCCGAATGAATATTTAAGGTCAAATGAAGTTGGAAGGGGAGTTATTGTCTAAACCCTGAGGAACCATTGGAAAATCAAAATTCCGAGGGTTAATTAGGACTATTGTGAGAAATCGAGAGAATGTTTTCAGCGATGATGGAGACAAAAGAGGGCGAGAGGGGGATGAATAATTTTATTACGTAATCATTATCCGTCTCGGTTTCGGAGATCTTATTCTCGTTTTCCTGAAAAAAAAAAAAAAAAAAAAAAAAAAATGACTTTTTTCAAGTTTTGTTCTATTGGTACTTATCGGCTGACTAGTAATTTTGTTTTCTCATCTGAACTGAGACCTTCGATAAATGACTACGTAAACAAATGACATGCGCTTCTAGTTAAATGGTTTGTTTGTGCAAAATTCTAATGTATTTTACCGTTGTTGCTAAGTTATAACGCAACAATCTGCTGTACAGTAGAATTCCTTAAGGAAAGGCGCGAGCGAGGAAAGTAAAAGGGCACGTAGTTACTTCGGTCAATATTAACAAACGATCGTGATACAAGCGACGCTCTAATGGTTGAAAACTTCGGACTTTCGGGGGGTTCACGTGACTCGCATACTTTTCTTACGATTCTACATCGGCCATCAAAGTTGCTGGGATACATTTGGCCAAATCCTGAAACACTCGCGTCCCGTCTGTTTCTGGCTTAGTCGCCAAAGTCGGTAACAACATTAGTGGTAACAATATAGAGACGAGCTAAAACTTTAATTTTATCCACTTCTTTAACATTCGTTACGTGACTGTCGCCGAATAACCACGTGACTGTCCGTGAAAACTGTTTATCTCAATGATAGCGGAAAAAAAGATCAACGAGATGAAAAAATACGGACGACTGAGCTCCGGAGAGGGGAGTTATTGTGTTGGAATTCATGAAAAGACGATATTATGTGCGACGATGCTAGATTATAATTCCGAGGTTGGGTAACACGCTTGAGAGAGCTTGAGCTTTGGTAGTACGTAGACTGCTGTTCTCCCCCCTCCCCCCTCCCTCCGGGGTACCGGTGAAAATTGTTACAGCCGTTGAGATTGCACCGCAAACGAACGAGGCAAGCATCGGTTGAGCAGGAAAAATTCATTTAAGGCAGCAGGAGGTCCAACCGTGCAACCATCCGCGTTCGAACGTCCGTTTAAATTTTTTTTTTATCATCCACTCCGACGCTGCAAACTCGGGGTGTACGGACCATGTTGTTGGTAAAAGAAAAGCGAAAAAAAAAAAAAAAAAAAAGAAACGAACGAGCGTCGATTGCGGAAGAAAATAAACCACTGGGATTAGTACGCCTCGAATGAATTGCAATATATAGTTTGTGAAGCATAATTTTATTTTTTAACTCGCGATTGCCAGCAGTCAGAAATTCCCAACTGCAAAAGGAGTGTAATAAATATACTGTATTATAACAAAAAGTCAAATAACTATTCGCATTTTCTAATTGAGAGATTTTCACACCCAATGACGAATAAATCTCCGAGTACTGATTTGCAAATAATTATTTGTAATTTCACTTTTTTTTTTTTGATAATACAATTTATTTATTATAGCGCCTTTCAGTTGGGGATATACATTTTTTTTTATAAAACAGTTTTATTTAAAATCTTTTTTTTTACTGGCGTATCAAAAGTTTATTAATTATTGCGAAGCTTCATGAAACCGAAGTACGAAAAAAAAAATATAAAGCGAAAAATGTTGATGGTACTACACACTATAAAAAATTTTTATTCTAAAAGATAACGAGTAGCGTTGTGCAAAACTGTCTGTCGTATCGATAACGACGGCCCTTAGCCACAGTTCTAAAAAACTACAGGTACCACAGATTTTATGACTTCCCAATACTTGTGGTTTTGTTAATTTATTTCCTGTACTCGACTTTGCGTGGTATCAACAAACATAGGACAAAGTTTCATTTTACACAGCTAAACATCGAGTAGCCGCAGAAAAAAAATAGTACTCACCGAACTACACTTTTGTTCGGAACATTTTTATTTCAAGCTTTTTTAATAATTAGTTGTAATTAATTGTTAATTTGAATAGCTATCGGAAAAAACGACGTTCAAGCTTTCTTCGTGGTATATAGATAACCATCTTGATATTGATTGACAATCTCATTTTATATTAATTTTTCCACGAAAATTCATTATCATATACATTCTTTTTGCATTTTTTACACAGATTAAGAAGCATTCGAAAGAAATTCATAAAATGTTTTGAAAATCCGAAAACTGAAATTAACAATATATAAATAACAATAACGATATAAAAATATCTGTATTTTATCGAAAATAGATATTTATCAGTTGTTGCAATACGGTGCTTTGAGTAAAATAGATAAAGCGGAGTGCATGGGTCTCAATGTGTACAATAGATGAGTCCAACGCACACATAGTTATTTCTCGGGACAATATAGAATCCATTGAAAAAGACCACAGTGGAGGGGATAATTGGAAAAGCTTACAATCCATTTTATTTTTTTTAACAAGCATTTCACATCGATACATTCGTTATTGTATCGTAAACCGATATCAATATCATACATTCTTGAAACGATAATTCATGCGGCGAATAAACTACACGCAATTATCGTCGAATGAAACACAGTGCCACATTATCGTATTTCACAGATTGGTAATGGATACAATTAATTTGTGGCTTTTCACTGTGGCGTATTGTAACGAGTATATTTAATGAGCTTTTCGTTTGCATATCGTATACGAGCTTTCAACGTTATTGCAATTTTGCAATGATTGTCGATGACTAATGAGTGACTTTCATTAAACGTTACTTTAATCCTCATAAGACATTAGGAATACATCAAATTTCAATGCACATTAAATGGCGTATATGCGACGTATCACGCTATTCGATTATTTGTTGCTACAGCTTCTTACTTATTACATCAGTCGCAGTTTTTGGTGAGAAGTTAACCTATAAAAACGTTACTTCAATCTCTTTAACTGCGCTGTCGCGAATAGCTATCCTTTTCCAATTGTCCAAAAAGTAATGTATGCCGTTTAAATTTCATTGCAGTTGGTAACTATTTTTTCAGATTTTTTTGAAGGATCTTTAAGGATTCAGGATTTAGGCTTTTTAGGATTTTTTGAAGGATTTTTTTTTTATTAAGCGTATAATACGATTCGTTTATTTATAATTTTAATGTTTTTGTTGTTATTATATTATAATTTATTAGTTTATCGGGTGTTATTGCATATCCTTTAGACAGCTACCACCAGCAGAATTGGTATTGGACATCCGACGATTCATCTATTTCATCTCCGTAGTTCTGTTTATCGCGCTCCACTTCCATTCCCCTTTCCATCAGGAAATGCGATTCGGGTATTCGAAATAAACCACACGGAGCACTCAGTTCAAAGGGTTTAGGAGATATATCGAGTGAATGGCATCAGTGCGGAATCGGTGGTTGTGGCGGTGGGCATCGATTTCATTAGTGCGACTCGATAAACATGCCTCCAGGAGCACATATAGTGTACGCCGTACACGACTAACGACCGGATCCGTTTCTCTCAATTTCTCTTGCGTCTATCCAGTTTGCCCCGGTAGATTTTTATCCACGGCAGTCGAATCGCGATTGATCGTAACGAGAATTAATCGAAGGGATCTTCGTGGGTAGAAATGGATGCAGTCCAACGGTAGACGGGCGGCAGACCGGCGGTAATGGTCCGACGGGAGGTCACACTTCACGACGCTAAAACGTTCTAAGGAATACGGATTGCGGGTCCGCCGTCAAGGGGTTCAAGAACCCGTGGTTCAGCCGGAGAAGTAGCTGCCGCTTCGAGAAAGTCTATGTGGATTTACACTGGAGTAATCGTAGGACGTCGGACTCTTTCAATCTGCGTAGACACCCCCCAGACACGGGTGACTCTTAGTGGTTGATAAGAGTGAATATATCGGTGAAGCGTTTCAACCGCTAAAGATTATTCGTACGGTTAGAAAGGTAGCGACAGAAAGTCGGAGGTGATCTGCCGAGTGAATTGGATCACAAGAAGAAACTGAGTGAAGGAAGGATTAGACTTTGTTAATTATGCAGAGTATCATGATAAGCAACGATTGTTCTGGATATTTAAAAAAAAAATTATTTTGGAAATATCGGTAAAGTGAAAATCTGCAATAAATGAATATTTTGTATTAACTTTAAAGTGTTTATCAATTGCATTTATCTATTGCGCCGTATTATAACTGATGGACATCAAGGACGATGTTCTCGTTCAATACGAAATTCCTACGCCGTGTGCAGTGAATCGTTTCGCATTCGTTCTGAGTAATGAAACACGGTTTCCCTTTCAACCCACTTTGCACACGATGCCTCCCCCCTCCCCCTTCGTCCAAGGGCTGTGGGTTCTAAATCTTGGCGATAAACCATGACAGCGTCCAGCTAGGCTAGCTGACTGCCGGTTTCTGGCTCGCGATTCATCGAGAGTGAGCGAGGGAGAGGGACCGGTGAATTATAGTTATCGCAGTGCACGTGAATGAGAATCGAAACGGGCTGACTGCGGGACGGGAATGGTAAGGGAGGGGTGGTGCGGGTGGTTTGGGAAGAGGATTGAGGGTACTGCAGATGTTGAGAGGTGCGGTGCACGGGAATGAAGGTAGAAGCACCCAGTTCTGCCGCAGTTCAGCAATCCAACCCGTTTCACGATCGCCGTCCCAGACCCAGAAATTGTACAAAAGACGGAGCGAAGAGATGGAAACAGAGAACGCCGTTGTAAATTTCTCGACGACGACGGTCCCTGGGAACAGTGGTTTCGCGGAATGATCTCCCACAGAAATGCTAATCCAGCCAGGCAAGAGGAAGGCGGATAGAACTGAAGTTCTAGCTGAGAAGCCGAGCCAGTCGTTGCCGCGACGAGAGACACTGCCAGGAAGCGAAGCAAACGAAGACAAACCCCCCCTCTTACCACCTCACCGTAGCGACGAGGTAGAACGGGCAGAGCTCGATCGATTTCAACCCCTTTGTAACTGCGAAGGCAGACGTAGATTACAAGTCAAGAATTTGCATACAACCACTCTCGGTACCGTCTATACTTATTCCACGGGGTATTGGGGCATAGACTGTCGGATAACATTGGACAATGGGAATTATTCACCCACAGTGTCATTCACTATTTACCTGAATGGTGTTTTAAGAATTGTTCAACTGAGATGATCGACATTTTATCTGGTGGTACATTTGCTGTGATGATGTCCATCAAAAGTTTTTTTCCGGATTTAAGAAAAGCTCTAAACTCCGATCTTGACGGTCGGATTTGGTGTCTTAGATATCTGCAGGATATCTTCAATTTCTGCAGGATCATCTGGACAAAAAAAATTAAAATTTAACCAATTGCACTTGCCCTCCATCATCTGCGTTTGTCTCCCCGACAAAATTCTCAATTACTAGTGTAATTCATACCGATAGAGACACCGCAATTAAGATCGAGTTAATAAACAGTGAATAATACGTTGCCGTATAGTCACCTAGCTTAGTAAACCCATGTCGAGGCCCATGAGACTTATAGCTTGGGAAACTGATGGCGATGCGTGACAAAGAAGAAAAAAAAAGAGCAATACGTAACCTCAAGAGTAATTTTTCCCTGACTAGATAAACTGGCTACGATTACAGCGATCTTTATCACCGTGTAGCACCCCAGTTCTTCGATTTCTCCAGAAACCCTCCGAGTCCCGTTCAATGATCTTATCTACCGCATCTCTCGACATTCGAACATTTTTCTAAGCGTTACAACGATCAGTCACGCATTCCTGTAGGAGGGTAAGAGCTCGCCAAGTGCAGAGGAAGGATACGAATGTGATGAGAGTAAGTATCCAACGCGGGAAGCCTGTACTTCTCGGGAAAAGAAAAAAAATGGTGATACGATAAGAAGACGAACATTGAGTGGAGAAAGCGAAAAAGAGTGAAGAGCATCCTTCCTCCAATTTTGTTAAACATGCGACAACCAGAAATAGAAAGGAATACTGTCATTTCAGGAATTTACGAAATGAAAAAAAAAAAAAAAAAAAAAAAAACCGAGAAAGCCTCCCATGCGATAACAGAACGAGATAAGCAAAAATGGATGGTGTTACGTGGTTGGGATTTGGGCGGATAGATTTGCGCATTACGGAAGACAAATAACGTGTCTCTTTTACCACCTCAAGGAGGGACGAAGTTTTTTTTTGTTATTTCCGTTTTTTTTTTATAACGCAAGACAAAGAGGGAGGTAGAGAAACGAAACAGAAGGGCGAAGCAAAAGTGATTTATTATTCAGCGTAAACATAAGAGAATAGGCGCGGCCATTTATTCGCGGGAGCTTTCGACGAAAGAACGAAACGTTTGTCATAGCGGTTTCCATCTCGCGGTGAAAACGAGGATGATGTACATTAACGCACACAATACGCAATACCGGCCACGATGAAATGTATACAGGAATGTGAAATATACGCATTTTTTTTATCTTGCCTCCTCATAAAATGAAAGAAATGTTAGGGTACGAAATGCGAGGACAGGGACAAGGTCGTTGAAATATTATCAAATAAAATGGAATAAATGAAATGATGAATTAATTATTATTGCGGTGTGGAAAGCTTCTCGGCAGCAGTCGTATTGGTGGCGGTATTTTTTCGTAATTTTTCTCAGATATTTCAATTTTTTGCTGAAAAAAAATAAAGAAAAGAACAATCGTAACGCATAAGTAGCTTGTTATCATGATAATGAAAATATCCTTCTTCAAAATATCGACCTCCACATGACTACACGATGCATTTTGCAACGTAAAAAATAATCAAATTGCTCGTTGGCATTGAGAGATGATCTTTGTCGGTCTGCAAAAGACATTCACGGATCTTAAGCTAATTTTACTGCATGTCATAAGGTTGCAATATTTTAAGGTCGAATGCACCTAAAGTAGACCACGGTTTCTCCAACCCGTAAATTGGACCGTAATGAAATGTCCCCCGGCATCTCACGCCTTATTAATTTACTGTCTCGTGCCCATCTTGTCCCGCAGTATTGCAGACAGAAGGTCGAACCGGATCCGCTCCATTCCAAGCGTCACTCAAATGAATTTTCAACAGCTCACTGAAAATAAGTTTTGTCCATATAATTTTAAAGCGAAGTTGAATCATGATGTTGTCAGTGCGCTCGTTGCGTCGTATTCGTTTGAAGGAATACAACAATTCACGAGTGAAGTGTGTCCAATTTTTCCATGTTGAACGAAGAGGGAACTCGTGTTTTCTCGTTCTCCAACGATAGTATATTTTCTTTTTCCAGTATGAATAACAGTGTTTTTGTTCTTGTAGCATGTTTTTTGTCGTAAAATTTTTAATTAAGAGCCTCCGAATGAATAAATAAAAATGTAAACTACAATCTCTTTTAATTCCCGACAAATATACATCTTGGTTGCTAATTGAAAATAAAGAGCTTCCTTCTGTAGCTTACTCCGGTTTCGTATAACCTCCAACCTTTTCACATTCTCTTGTTTCCGAGCATTTCTGCACTTTGCACGCTGCGCTACACCTACAATTTGTGGGTTGCGTGTTCACTCGATTCTCCGCCCGGTGAGACAGCCCGAGCCCTTGCTTTCACCGGTCAGCCTCCGACATAATGAACCTATTAGGTGGTCACGATGAAACAACTCACGTGACTGTCACTCGGCTGCAGTGAGAAATCCGTGGGCATTACAACTGGCGAATGCGAACGTTCCATTTCTGCCCTGTCCTCGATGCATGTATCGAGGTACATAGTCGACTGTTCAAAGACAGAACGGGCTATTTCACCACGTTTTCCGCGCAAAATTATATGAAATACACCTTATAATTTCGCAATATTCTATATATGCGTTGACCCAATATCGAACACGGGGACAGAAACAGAACTCATTGTTTTACACATTTCAAGCGTTAAGGGATATGCCTTTGTGTCTCTCATCAGTCGATATGGATCCTACGCAGACCACAATGCATATGCATGCACTTTGCCTTATCCTTGTGTGACGTTTGCCTCGAGTTAACTGTTCTGCTTCACCACAATCAGCGCGACTGATTTGTACGAGTGGGACGAGACCCGGTCGAAATTCTCTGCCGCTCTCATCGTCCTTTCTCGTTCTGTTATTCCACAGCCCTATACCCCGCTTTCTATATCGATACTGGGCACGAAACTGGCACAAGGGCCGGCAATCATCGAGGCATGGTAGCGGATTCGATTGTTTCGAAACCGAACCTCGAACCGTTGTCGTACCCGTTGAACCACAAGTGTTGTACAGTAGTATAGGAAAGCGTACAGTCGGCCAATGGTTACATGCAATTTCAATTGCAGGAATGAGAGAACGACGATGCTTTTGGTAACGGACAATTTTGCACTGATGCAACGATAAATTAATTTTAGGATGGCAACGAGAGATGCGACCTTGTTGAGGCTCTTAGCCAATCCGATGCTGCATGTATGAGTGTCCGTGTGCGGTACCAGTGGGAGGAGGGAGTTGAATAAAAACAGATAAAAAAAAGAAAAAAAAAAAAACGGTTCGCTGAAGGAAAGAGGAAAAAATGGATTATATAAGGGATAAAGAAAGGAAAGCAGAGCAATGTGGTATCGAAGTTTCAGTGACCAGTTCAGACCGGGCTAACTGGCAGAGAGCTTAATGAAAATCAAACAAATAGAATGAAAAGTAAAAAAAAAAAAAAGAAACGAACGGGGGATGGAAAGGTAGACCGGGAGGAAGATAGAGAGTGGACAGAGAGGAGTCGAACGATAGAAACGAGAGGCTTTTAGCTCCCTTTTTCCGATATCGAGGACCCCAGCTGCTAGTGAACCGTAATAACGAAAGACGAGAGTGGCACCGAGAGGCAACAGCAACGCTTCGACACCGGAGGCCGACCATACCCGCTACGAGTGCCCTCTCTCCCTCTCTCTCTCTCTGTCTATCGCGTCCTGGCCAACTCGACGACAGCGACCCTCTAACACGTTTTATTATCGTGCACCTGCTCTGACTTGTTTACCGAGGACGGATCTGAAATAGCTGCGCAGAGATAGTTCAGCAGTAAATTTTTAAATTTGAACATAAACACAAGTGTCACTGACTTTTCGAGAAAAAACCTTAATTCGTGAAATTACTTTTTTGATTTTCACAAAAATATTAAACAGTTCATCACAGCTATAAATTTTCATCGACGTTGAAAGACAATTTTAAAGATTTTTTTAATTGTACTAAAAAAAATGAAAAATCGGAAATGGAACTCTTGTTTTTGCCATGAAACGAGTTTAACTATTAACGGTAAAAGTTAAATCCCTAACGAGGGGGTTTGATAATTACTGCGAGAAATATTTATGAACGACGAAAAATCCTTTTCATGCCAAATACGAAATTAACAGAAATGTTTAATTTTTTTCTTTCACCCTTTGATGTTTCCGCGCACCCTGAAAGTCTTTACCCATTTTACGGTTGGATATGTCGCGCGTTTGCATCGTCGAACGACAATTTTGTGTATTTTTACAGTTTGTCGTTCAAATAAGATTTTGCTCTATTTTCTGGACAACAACGAAACTCTGTCGGGTCGACGTTTGTTTGGTACCTTCGTTAGGTGAGTTGTAAACAAACGAAGGTCACAGTTTCCAAGCGTCATCGGGGATTTTGGTATGTTGGTTTTTCACCCTCTCTAAACAATGTGAAAGGTATTGAAAAAAAAAAAAAAGAAACAAGGAAAAAAAATGTTGCCTAATATTTTTAAGGTTGTTGTGGGGCTTAGCTGGCAGGGTGAGGTACGAGGGGAGTCTCCTATGCTTATGCATTGGGCCGCCTGACTGTTGCCACTCGTAAAATGCAAAAAAATCGTAATCTTAACATTTTTTTTACGCTTTTCTCACAGATATCGATTAAAATATGTTTTTATCAACTATCTATGCTCTCATGAAGTGTTTCCGTAATTTTTTATAGCTGATTTTCATTATATTAAGGGTATGTCGGTAAGGTGGGAAGCGTATAACTCGACCGCAACGTTGCCGTGTTTCGTTCACTCATTTTCAGATGTGCGAAATTTTCGGCGGGTACCCCGTAGTATCGAATGAATAATTATTTAACGGTGCTGTAAATTTCCACGTCCCAGGTGCCAAACGTTGATGCGGCCATTATTCTATCTATACATAGTTTTTCATGTACTTGGTAGCTTTTTTATAAAAGATATAACTTAAATACGGCAAGGGTTCGGGAATTCTCCATAAGACCAATGCAAATGGTGCATGAAACATGGCAGGTTCGCAATTTTTTTTCTCAAAAACTATGCTGTCAATCGTTCTCAAATTTTGCGAGGCGATCGATAAAGGGACAATATACATTCGTGTAAAATTTTATAACTATGGTAGCATTTCGACTTAGCCCCGCGACAATCTTAAAGTTCAAACATTGTTTTTTACAACCACTTTTTTTTACGTACGTTCTGTATTTATAAAAAGAGTGAAACTATATTGCCTAATATATATTATTTTTTATTAAAATTTGATTTTGTATTGAAGTTAAACGAAAAGTTTTCCGTCGGGCAGAACAGAGACAGTTCATTCAAAGGTTTTATATATAAAAGGGTAGAGCGTGGGTCGGGGGATTTTTCAAGATTCGTTATGCCACACCGCAGTGGACTGCCGCTTTGCCTTCTGTCGGTGCCAGGTATCCTTGCTCCAGCAATACATCTCGGGTGTCAACGGAAGTCTTTGTCCCTTCGTCCATCGCGACGACGTATAGATCAAACAACTCTGCCTCTCTTCGTCTCTCTCTCTTCCTCTCCTTTTCCTGCAAAATCCTCTGCTACATCCTGCCGCATTTCACACCTGCATTCCACTTATTTGCCGTTTGACGCTCGTGGTACATAGAAGTGATAAAGTCTGACACAAAAAGATGTTTGAAGACGAAACAAGAAAAAAAGATGGCAAAACACAAAGAGAACATTGGTAAATAAGGGACAGAGATGAAACAAATATCAAAGAATAAATTTGAATAGTTCAAACGTTGAGTAACGTTTATGCTCGTCACGAAAAAATTACACTAGCAAAAGCATCTTCAATAAAAATTGTCACGAAAATCGTCCGAGAATATAATTCCACCCAAGATTGAGAGAATTCTCGTCTCCAATCATAAAAGAAATAAAAATAATTAAAAAATGGTGAATCTTTACCCTGTCTTTCAAGAGATCGTAACATGCAAGCCGATTGGCTCTTCGCGAGCTAACGAGGTTTCCGAGTTGGCAAGTTTATAAAGATCCTCGTCCTCAACGAGAAAGGATAACTAAAGTTTGTAATTGCTGTGCTCTCTTAATAACTCGCCGGTAAGATATGACAAGAGACGCGGCAAGGAGACACTGAGTTTCTGTGTAAATAATCTGTAACGACAATTCCATTCCTCCATTTCTCGGTAAATACTTTAAGTACATTTATTTAACGTCGCATCTTTAACAAGGTTTATAGCAACGAACAGTTTTACATACATTTATAAATTCGTAGTGTGATTAAAATTTTGTCGTAAAGCTTTGCTTTTTACAACAATTTTAGGACTTTTTTGCACTTTGTTTTTTCGTTAAGACATTTCTTCCGGTCAGGAAGAAGTAGTAGAGTTTCATGAACTCTTAGTAGGGTGGGTGAGTCGGCGAGAGTATGCGGTACCGATAGCGATGAGAATTTACACGAATTGGGGGTCAATGACGCACTGCTGCTGGGAGAATAAAGTAGGAAATGTTGAACATCTCGAGTGCGGATGCGTTACGCATGCGTATATAGAGTCGCAGATCAAAGTTGAATTCGGTATTGTTCGACCACGTCAAATGGGGAGTTCTGCTCACCCACCCTCACGATAGTAACGAATAATTCAATATTACTTTTTGTCGAGCTGCCGCATTAAATACAACGGTTTCCAGTATTCGCTTAGAGTATATGAAAAATCACATTTTATAAACACTAAGCGAAGATTAGAGTATATGAAAAATCACATTTAATAAACACTAAGCGAAGATTAGAGTATATGAAAAATCACATGTTATAAACACTAAGCGACTGTGACAAACATCAATATCAGCAGGCGCTTTACTCTTTTATTGACAAGAATCACATTTCAATATATTGATTGTTAACGATTGATTTTAAAAACGAATAGATTCCATTGATCTTGTGAACGACAATTCTTTGTATATGTATGTATTTATATGCGAGAGTGTGTTTCATAACATCAATAGGACATTCCGTAATATATATTCATTTATTTATTGCTATATATGGACCCGGATTCCGGTATATTCGTATAGTATAGTATACCTTTTTTTTTTTTTTCAACAATCCCATCTCATATAAAAGATGAGTGTTGTGATGAGATCACATATTATAAAGATTAAACGAATTTGGCAAACATCAATATCAGCAAGCGTTTTACTCTGACCACAATCATAATTTATTAACTTCTTTTCTTAAATGCATATAAAAATTGGAGCGATTTCTTTGTTGATAATTTGAACTCTTTGTCGTCTGGTGGAAAAGCCGTTCCCATGCCATTGATTCACGTTCATAAGTACTGGGTTTGTTCGTTGTGAATGACAAGACTTGTCACCCGAAATTCTTGATCTTTCATCTCTGTCTGTTCACCTTTTAACGCACCCGGACCTTTATATGGCCCTACCGCTGCCTGTAGCTTCATTATTAGTCGCGTGCAATGGGCTTTTGTCCAACGGTCTGGCATGAAGTTGTATATATGTCTAAGCATCGTTATGAGTGTCGAAGGATGGTCTACGTAGTTTCGGACGATTTCCAGTGGGTATTTCACCCTCCGAGTTTTCTCGAAAACGCTTTTAAACTGTACAAAATTTAATGGGTACATCTCTGGATTTGTTCTCATTTCGATCTCGAGCTGCGAATATTTTTGGAACGATCCTTTCTTCGATGTTTCGTTGTCGGTAGTTTTTGTTCTGTTGTTTGATCGTGTTCGGATTCTTCTTTTGGGCCTTCGTAGTTTTTTACGTTGAATGCTTACAATCGAACTGTCAGTTTCTGAGGGGCAACTGAAGGGTTCTGACGCGTTTGGGGTCAACACAGGTCGGGGTATCGATACTATCGCGTTATTATTCAGACAGTTTTCGGCGATGTGGCCCTCAACTTTACACAAGAAGCATGTCTTCGAGTCGGTTGATACGTAAATCCAGTAATCATTACCTCCGTAAGATACTTGGAAGGAGCCTGGGAGTTTTACTTCGTCTTCCGGAAGAATATATACTTGCCGGCGGAAACTGAGAATATGCGAGAGATTGGGTTCCGGTATGTCTACCCCAACGAATGTTATCGGGGACCTTGCCTTGATTTTAAAATTCGCAAAGATTTTTTCGATTTCGCTGTGAGGAATTATCGGGCAAACGTAATGTAGTTCAACTCGTGTGTATCGACTGACGAGAGGTGTCATCGAAAGGACGCTGTTATTAACCGTAATCTGGTCATGTTTGTCGATCAGATCTTCCACTAGTTGTTTGGATTCTAGGTAGATACAGATGCTGTTGTTCAATGTTTTTGAAGCAAATTTTATCGATTTAGGATCGACGAGTGTAGCGAGAGCGTTAATATAGTCTTTGAGTAGGTAACCTTCATCAGAATCGATAATTATAGCCTGATCTTTCGTCGGGAATTGCTCCGTTTGGGCGATTACGGGGTAACTGTTGATATCATTCATTTTGGATGAGGAACAGAGTTTTTCTGTTATCAGGAATCTCTAACCGTTTCTGCACGTTCACGTAAACGTCTCAGCGCCTAAGCGTCAGAGACAGTTTTAACACATAGTCACTCGCTGTGTGGGAATAGTCGGTACATTCCCGTGTCCTGACTCTCACACTTAGATCGCTCGCACTGATGTGGTATTTATTAACACCGCACAGTCCGATAACACATCCGATCACTACCGATTCTAATAGGCTACTGGGCTACTTTCTAACTCCATAAAGGCGGATCATGCGCCACACTGTAGATCACTGCGTAGGACAGTATAGGTGTACTTGTCTGTAAGGATCATGATTATGTCCTCAGGGTTCCATGTAGTCACGTCCCATGTACGAACCGAGAGCCGGGCCGAGGTTGTTGCCGACGCTTGAGTTGGAAAGGTGCCCCAACTATGTTCGCCAACGTTGCCTCAGCATCCAAGTAACGCCGGGATGATAACACCGGCCCAATGATACGGCCAAACGTCGGGCCGCGACAAGGTATTGACGTTGGCCATACGTTGACTCATGCAACGGCACTACGTCGATCCGGCATCGACTGTACTTCGTTTACGACTACGGCCGCTCAGGCCGTTGACGTAGTGTAGTCGAACAGACCCGCGATAGAACGCTGGATGCACGTCCCCCGGGTGAATCGATGGAGCATCCTCTTTCCCCTCTCGCTCACCGCTCTTTCATCCCTCATGGCTGCCGAGTTTCTAGCACAGGACCTTGACGCACAATATCGTTTTCCCGTAGATTTGCACTGACTTTACAGCTTTCGTACTCTATTTTTTTTTCAAACGATCGTTTTCCTCTCTGAATATTATATACAAACATATCCGGGATTTTTTGTCAACAGTTGATTGACTGCTTGCCCTCCATCCGTAGCTTTTTTTGTATTGCCAAAGTGTACGCGGATGACCACAGATAGACCATCAAAACACAATAGATTTTTTTTCTGTTGAATCTGCAAAAAAAGACTAAATTAAACTCGCATAGAAGCCATCAAGAATACAATTGAAATAGATTTACAATTTCGTTGCAACTTCAATACGATATTCCAAAGAAGCTTTTCCAAGCTTAAGAAATCGCTCGAATTTTGCCCGTCGAAGACGCCTGAATTTCATTCGACGAATTCGACATCAGAATATGTCGACTTATGTACATTTTCATTCGCCAAGAGGATTTTCAATGCGATACTGCCTGTGGAGCAACGGTACATATATGTATTATGTATAACACTGGCCTATGCAAAGATGCATTTACGGTGCGCATAGCTCCGAATGGACCAGATTTATCCAAGCAGGTGATATGCAATATAAACGTGGTCGTCATGTAGAATAGATATATCTCGGATTATTATACCGACATAGCGTGTATTCCGCTGAATATATCATGTTCGATATTCCTCCCGGGCCAAGATTTGCATTACTGGAAGATGCGACTGGTGGTTGCGAAACTCGGTTACGACAGTGAGAGTAATTACACCGTTGGTTTGTCAGCATTGCCCAACGGAATTCGATCAGTCCTCGGTCTTCGCCATCCAGTATATGTACCACTTTACTGTCACAGCCCTTCTGGAACTTAGTCACAAGGGTCGCAATGTTGTCTCCAGGCATTGTGTTTGTGCTCCAGTAAAGCTTCCATTTTCAGCGTATTGTTCCCTTAATGTGTCGACCGCTCAATCATGATAGGACTGTATGTCTCTTATATCTCTACCTACAATATATACCATGTACCTCTTAGCATAGCGTTCTGCAAGAAATAAAGGACAAGATTCCTTTTGTTCGCTTTGGAATGCATTTAAAAACGTTTCTTTACCAACGTTTCTATTTGACGATCGGAATAACAGTTCATGTATCGCACTATAAAACGTTTACCATGGATATCTCGTATTCCACATATCACATATTGTCTTCGTGTTCGTGGATGAAGAACCGCGCAGCTTGCCATTGAGGCGAGTCGGCGTAATCGTTGATTGTCACGATAGACCCACTACGGGTTAAACTCCGTTTACTGCTATTCCCGCACGAAGTTTTGCATAGTTATGCAAAATAGACGAGCACATACTGAGCGCATTCGAGAAAGCCCTTTATCGGATTCGGAGTGGAACTTCTTGTTATCTGGCTTAGTGCAGTTCTCCGTTTCACCAACTTTCTAGTCCTATTCGATGCCGTCACTCTAATGAAGAGCTATCCAAACCTATAGAAAATTTGGCCACTTCCGGTGGGTAGTCAGTTACGTGGACTTTAATCCTCGGCGGAACCTGTTATAGATATTGAAGCATTGCAGAACACATTCGCATGTATGCTCAGGATTGGCATTTCATCATTGCCTGGCAAATTATTGTCTAATATTTGTTATAAGTGGACTATTCATGGAGCACTTACTGGATTACGTAAATACGTTTATCGATGCATAAATCAGCTGAATTTCTCGATAATCGTATCAGCACTGCGACTCCGAAGTCTCGATGAAGTTGGTGTTCCCATGGCGTCCTTTGCCAAACTACCCGGTAGTTCCTTCGGGTTTATGTGTGTAGAAACACATCACGATTTCGGTGGTTGTGCGGGGGTTGTACAATGTGAGCTATCTAAATAGTCGCGTTCGTATACTTGAGACTCGCAAGTAAATATGATACATAATGTACGTGTACCAACACGGCATCGTGGCCATGACTGCCACCTGAGAGGAAATTTAGTTTCCGGATACGGGAAGTTTGGTTTCGAAACATTATCAACTCTACCGACACGTTTCCGTGTGTATACGTGCCGCCCATATTGCGGTAGTTTAGGAATATCCTGAGATAGCGAACAAGGATCTCAAGTCGTCCTTTGTAATATTGCTTCACTCGTGACCTTGCATAGTTAATGATCGAAGACTCTAAGGAGCTTCGCACTCGACGCAAAGCTCGACGCGAATCCTTTGATGTAAGGATGTTATCTGCTAGAGTCGTTAAAACGCTTCAGTAGCAACGGATGAGAGATGTAACATCAATGAACATCTGAGAAACCTGGCTACTTAGTCATCAAGGATTCAATGAAGACCGTCCCAACATCCAACAAAAATGTTTATCATCGCTCCTGGCATAAACTAGTGGCGATTATGTATGTACGTGTGTTTGATTAACAAGCAAACGCGTACCCAACCCCTCCTCGTACCCACGCTTTGGTTAATGATGCAATGCGATTTCAGCGCAAGCCTCCCCTACATTGTGTTATACTGTTCGTATCCATTAGACCATTCAAGACACGTGGAGGACATTTCACTTTGGAGGCTCTGAAACGATCCAGATAGTTGAAACGTATGGGACGATGTAACATGCGATATAACTTTACTATAGTTTCACTCCCAGTAAACGCCTATTCTATCGGTGTGCCATCGGCATCGAGCCTGAGCTTTCCTCATTTCGCATAGATGTGCAACTGTACCACGAGTTAGCGGTGGAGCACAGAGCAGAAATACGGGCATCCCGTGGGTGAACTCGAGTCCATGCAGGCCACCGACGAAGCCCTGCAATAATTAATGTGGAAAATAGGGAAGCTCGGCGCAATATCTTGCTATGCGCTCTCTTGATGAGTTGGGTCTTCGTGTTGCGGTTTCCAAGACTCAATGTAATCTGGCTGACATATTCTATACATATATATTCATCTTTCTGTGTTGTACAAAAAATCTGATCGACGCTGCCGCTGTGTACGAAAATGGAAGGGGGGGGGGGGGGGGGTGTTTCCCTTATGATAATGGAAAAAAAAGGTCAGCTTCATGAAAAGGGGCTTTTTTCTTTTTCCGTATAGTATAATCATTTTTTCGCTGCTCCCCCCCCCCCCCCCCCCCCCCCCCCCACCTCTCCCCTCCTTACCTGCTGTTCCGTTTTCTAAACACGGAGACTTCGATTTCTTGATTACGAAAAGTCTAGATGTATAAGGGGGAGAAAAGACCATCGGTATCAGTATCGCAAAATTATACAACTCCCCATATTATCTCAATCATAGAAGAAGGATGTTTTTTTGCAGGGTTTGGTTCGATGATTGCGAACTTTAAAGACTTCTAGTATATAGATGTCCACTTCTTTGCTCATTCTCACTGAATATCATCTGAATAAAACGTATCATATTTGCTTTTCAACGCTTCAAGTGACACCATGACGAGTTCTTGAAAAGCGTAATCTCTTTGATTACAGATCTCCGCATCAATTCGCTTGGAATAATTTCTGAAGGATGTCGTCGGAATGTCTCTATTCATTGTACCATCATTAAACGAGCATTGAGAATCATGAGTTGTAAGTACTATAATCAAACGATATTGCGATAAAAGTTGGAGGTTCGATAATCGGTTTAACCATCGAACGACAAATGATGGGAAAAAAAATACAAGTTTAACGCTTCGAACATTGTACAAAGTACGTGATTGTGCGAATGGAAAAACGAAGAGAAAGATATCTGCCGAAGAACCCCCCGTGATGGAAAAATAAGGAGCGCCGCGATAAATGGGGGAATAATCAGGATGGCTGTCGTTAAATAGGATTACCTATTAAACGCAGACTCACTTATCGCGCTGATAAAGTTCGTGGGTAATATTCCTTTGTTTGGCAGTATTTCCCGTTGCAGACGCGTAAACGGTTTTCTCATCTCCAACTTTGAGCCGTTACTTCCGTTAAAATGTTAATTTCGCCTAAACGTAGCAATTAAGAACCGTCATCATGGCAAATCACTAACCACTCAACGTCTTACCCATTCTAATAGTTTGACGAAATTAAATTAATGTGTCTTTAAAGACAGAGGGGACGTGATAAAGTGATATCGTAGATTATTTGTTGGGTTCGTCTACTAAACAACGATCCGGAATAAAAAGAGATAAACAAACAACAGATAGACTTAGTCATAGTTGAAGTATTGCCAATATTGCGTCCAAAGTATAGCCATGGAAATGATTGGAAGATGTAATCTGAACGTCAAGGTACGAAAAAAAAATGACAACGCCCTTTTGCGCAGCGAAACCTTGAAGTTTTAATAGCATCGAAGCATCCTGTACCAACGGGTCGCTGAAAGTAACGAGACACATCCAGAGACCGGGTAACTGGAGGCACAGCGATGCATCGTTGCAACCTTTCTTCTCAGCCCGGGCTTCTCTGCTCCGCGACTTAATTAAACTGATCCTCTTACGGGAAATTGGTCGGATTCCAGAGGTGATATATTACGGTGGCTCCGAAGTAAGCGGGACGGAGATGTATCGGTACGATAGTCAGGGGCTGTGTAGTGGTATTCTTCAAAGGATTCACGTACACCCGCAAGATTCACCCTCTCCCGAAAGTTAATACCCTTGCGGTGAACCGACGAACGTTTAGGCTCAGAGGTGATCTCGTTCCCGCGTAGCTTCTCCTCAGGCAACTGATCCCCGTGTGCGATAGCCTAGTCCACTCGAATAGGATATTAGCGATGTTACGGACACAGTTCGGAACTACGCTACGGACCCAAGCGTCGAGTGCCAGTGGAATTTAGCGAAGTAGAAGAGGTAATTCAACACCGAATCAAAAACAATAAAGTCATTCAAAAAATGAAAATTCTGATAAACTTATTGGAGAGATATTAACGTTACTCGATCAGTCATTGTATGTACGGAATTTGGAAAGTATGTTTTGTCTCTTCCGTTCAATTTTCAACTTTCTCTTCGATTTTTCTTTGAATTTCCTACTCTGTCTCCGTGTTATCGTATTGCCTGAGGGAGAACCCCAGAGAGAACGTTATCTCAGGTAAGTTATCTCTTCGAGTTCCTATAAACCGATTGGATAGCAACCGACATCCGCCGATACTTACATTATAGATAACGATTTTGGGTGAAAGGGGCCAACCGTTCGATCTATTTCAGCATCCAATATCTGGAAATTAGAGAAATCACGAGATTAAGGATTAAAGTCGTTAATAACCCGTGTAGAGTTACAGGGAATAACGTTAACCCTAATGCAATAATTCATTAGCACTGATTGGTATGGTTGCTTCGCGCGCTTTTGAAGTTTCCTCGGATACTCAATAATCTCCTGATTGCTTAAACGACTCGAAGGGAACGGATTCGAAATAGTTGGAAACGTAATTACTGAAGTTCGAGCGGATGGGCAATCCCGTGATGTATTTCGTTTATTAGCTGCAAATACTCAAGAAATATGCAAATTTTTCGCAATTCGAATATTTTTATCATATTTATTATTTTCGAAAAATGTATGATTTTAAAAAATATAGGATATTTTGTTCAGTGACGTGATGAATCAGTCATGTGCATATCCTCGAAAACTCAATAGATATCGAATGTGCACCACAGAGTGCCGAAACGAGGGAAGGGGGTTAATGATAATTCGCATCGACAGATATCTCTCGACGTGCAATGCCCGAAACTCATTGCGCGAAGTCAAGCGCGTGACAAGAGCTAAAGTGTGCCAACCAAACTGGAGAACTCGCGTTTCGGCATTTGGCACTCCGGATACGCTTTTCTCTGTCCTCTTCCGCCCTCCCAATCCCGTTGGATTTTGCCAATTTGTATGCCTTCGTAATCAGGGACGACGCGCATTCTCCTGGCATATAATATTTCGAGTCACGCTATCAGCTGTTCGCCAGAGATTTTCGTCGTGAATTGTAATATTATTAGTTAGGCGCCGATGTACGCGCGTATTTGTTACACACGCGTGTATGTAAACAATCACATAGAGCGCATTGTACGTGTAGCTCGCTAATTTTGGATTCGCGAAGGGGGATTAGAGTATCCTGTATCGATTGTGGAATTTATTAGCGTGACGTTGGCTTGTTGATTACCAACAGCTCTGGCTCTGGCTTCGATGCAATTTTCGTCGCCGTAACCGGATGATCGCGTTTGCGTACATATTTGATCCGCTTGCCGTAATTGCCGAAGGCCGCTTGTGTCGCGAATAATCGTCACTACTTGCGCCTACAATCTTTCTTCAATGATAATCGTTCGGAAGAAAAAAAAATTCGAATGATGACGTCGAATGTTGTTATGGATTTTGCCGTCAATTTAATATTGGTTTCGTATTACACACGAAAAAATATATCGAATTACGTTATTCGAAACATATTGCGGGATGCTTCGCGTCGGCGAAAAAAAAAATGTCATATTCACCCATTTACCCTATTAATAAAATAGCCAATTCTCCGCAAAGAATAACAGATTATTTTCATTTTATATATCTCTGCAATATATTTTCCAATCTTATCTTTTACGCAGTAAGAATAATGCACAATCTATTCCCTCATTTTTTTTCTTCATTATTTCGCTCTCTTTATCGATCTCGATGATTATAAGACCTCAATGAGAATTTTTCCGATATACCAGAGGGAAAATTTCTGTTTGAACGAAATAAAAAAAGGAAAAGTTTTTCCAAACGCACTTAGTCGGAGTGCCTACGAGAGAAACGGAATTCTCAGTGATTGGTCGTCGGACGAAAACTCTCAGCGGAGCTCTCTCCGAGTCTGTCTACTTCTCTGCGTCTCCTTCTACCCTTCGCGTTCCTTCCTTCTTCACTTTCTCAGCTCCGCTCGGTGCATTCAGCGTGCTTCAGTGAAATAAGGAAGTTACGATATTTCTGCAGCGAAACTGCGTCGGGCGCTCGAGTTTTCTATAGGTTCAAATCACGTCGGGTTGCGAGAAGAAGGATTCTGCGCGATGCAGCAGAGCGGACAAAAGAGCGGTGAACGAATGCTAAACGACTTACGGAATATCGCTAGTGGTTGCAGGTATATATTACCGCACAACGTTGTGTTGTATGTATGCTTTAGTACCATTACGGATATTCTTGAGGCTTGCGGAACGTAAATTGAAGAAAAATGAGGCATTCAATTGGAAGACGTTGATGCAGAATTGGTAGATTCAAGGATACGTGAGGTAATTCAACATTGTATGACCGGCGAGGAGATATGGACCAATCGTTATGTCTTCTTACAGAGAGAGCCAATCGTTTAGCCATTTTTAGGGAAAGCAAATTTACGACATGCAATTTTCCAACCTGACGTTTCAACCAATTCAGCAGTAATTCCATGTTAGTCAGCATTTGATAGACTTGACCACTTCATCTCGGGATAAATAATATGGTCAACGGACAGATTTTTTTTTCAGAGCACCGCGCGCAATCTTTTAAACAGTTCAATTGCTAATCTGCTTTGCTTAACGTATAAGGGATTTGATATTTTTCAACAACCACTGAATCATTGTCGGATGAGTGGATTCTTAATGCCCCTTATTTTAACGAAGTGCAAAAATATGTGTGGTTTTTCAGGATTATCTGGTCATTTATCAGTAACGTCACCTTAGTTCCTATCTTCTTTGTTCACCTCACTTTCACGCTGAATTGGATTTCGAAAAGGGCACATTATTTTTCTTTGCGAGTGCGCGATCCTCTGGAAAGACTCTCAGCAGCGTTCTTCGGGATTTCAATGGTTTCTATAGAGACAGATATAATAAATTACGGTTATCAGACTGGACCAACGACGTTAGTAAATTACTTTTACTCAGTTTTATCTGATGATATCGTTTCAGACCGTTGCAATGAAAGTTACGGTACGAAACTCTCTTTCTACGGAATTCTACTGTGCGGTACATTGCAGTATAAGTTGTATAGTTACGTACGAACTACACACTCCTTTCGAAATCGAATGTTGTCTACCTGCCTCCCGCAGTCTATTTCGCAATGTTCCCGATGTACTTTCGAACTCTTCTCCCGTCGAAAAATGCTGACGCTGGCCACTGAAAAATCTTAAATTGGTTTTGGCATCCTTGCGGAATTCCTCTTTATATCTTCTTTTCTCTGGACGTTTCAAACTTTATTTTCTATGCGTTACCGTATAGTCTTTATTGTACCCTTTATTCCATTACACAATTCCGTCCAAAGCTGAATAAAAAAGATATATCGGAATCATTTCCGGTGACAAGATTTGAAATGGTGTAAAAATAAAGTGCGATATGTAATCACGAAGTAGTATTAGAAAATTATAATAATATTCTTCGTAAAATAGTAACAACAAATGCAATGACAATCTGTTGCAATTTTTTCAATTACCTACTTATTTCCGTTGAATAATCAATTGTTTAAAAATCTTTCCGTCCTTCCAAATCGGAATGATTGTTCATTCGAAGTGTTATTGAATTTTTTTTTTGTTTTACGAAATATGATACGAATTTTCAACTTCCACTCAACGGCTGCCGACCTACGAGTCGATCGATGTCCAAAGGGCAGAAATATTGACGTCGATATCGAAATATGTATATCGATGTCGAAAATATCGTACAATAAAACAATTGTGTACCGCGCGCGTTATCATACCACATGTATAACATCAAATATATACAAATATATACGCTATGAGGTATCAGATTATTCGATACGAGAATTAGCATCACTTGACCCGGGACTTTCGACATCGAAACAGTGATTTTCCGATTACGTTTTTATGCACAATTCTCCGTTTCATGGAACTCGGTAGATGCCAATTTGTTCACATTGCCAGAACCAAACATCCGACTCACATTTCTTTTATTTCACAAAGAGTTTGCCAATTATTTTTTAATATCGAAACTGTTATAACGATGTATAGTCCTTTTTATTATTATTCTTTGTTGGGACCTCTGATGGACCTATTTTTTTTTTTTTTTTTTTTTATGTATTATTACCAGTTTTTTATTGCCGGTACTATTACCATCACTATTATTTTATGCTTTAATTTTTTTTTTTTTTTTTTTTTCGAACGCCGAATGAAAATATTTTCGAAGAATCCAATTAAGATTATGTTCAGTACGCACAGTGCGTCTGCGTTTTTATGTACCGTCGACTATACCCTTCGACCATTTAACGTTTCGATTGTTTCGCATCGCCTTGACTCCCGCGCCAAAATTTATCGCGGTTCTTCTATCTCGCCGAGACGTGACGCGAATCACGTTCGCGGATCATAGACGTCTTATCTTTACGCTCTTTCTCTTCTTTCTTTCTTTCTTTCATTGTTTTAGTCTACTCATTCACTGTCTCCCTGTGCTATCGACTGAAGGTCAAAGGTAACGAAAAGATATATGTTGTTCAGCGTGGAAAACGTATTACGAATCGAGGATGAAACTTTCGATTTCTCTCGCGTCCCAAAGTCATTTTTATACAGCACACACTTACTTTTGTTTTCATTCGCATTCTCCTCGTTCTGCCGAGAATCTTCTGCTATGGAATGAGAAAATTCTCGTCAATTAGTTCGAAAGTTATTGAATGAAAAAAAAAAAAAAAAAAAAAAAAAAAAAGAATGCTATGATATAAGAGTAATAATGCAACGCTCGATAATTAATTTCTCCATAGTTTGAGTTATCCGCACGAAAATATTTATGTTTTTCCATACAATATTTTCCTTAGGAAAATTTTACCTTTTTATTACGTATTACAAGGAATTACGTGGAATTACGTATACGTAATTCCCCGTATTTTGATACTTCGTGCGTCATAACGTAAAAAAAAGTATAGATCATCGTGAATTAAGATGATGAGATTACTTAATTTTTAAATTAAAACGACGTGTACGACGTACGTGTTTGGTGCGCGACTCGGCGCTTAAGTTTTCTCAATATCCAGTCTTCGGAGCATCGAAACGACAGAGGCGAAAGCCGAAAAGCAATCATCCGATTCTACCTGACATCTGTTAGCAATATCTCAAGTCCCGAAACAAAATACGCCGAGAGCTTTGATTCTCGTTCATTTGGCCCTCAGCCAGCAGCGAGAAAAACCACCGGAGATTTTACTTCGTTTCTCTGTCCACCGAAGTATACTTTTTTTCTTCCTCTCTCCTGAATTATTTGATATTTTCTTCTCCTTCGCTCTTTTGTCACGAAAATGCGGTGTTAGTTTCGTTATATTCGCCCTCGACTCGCTCAACGATGATTGTACTCGAGCGCGTCGCTGTATAAACGTCGCCCGCTGTGAATTCGTTCCAACTATAAACACCGAAACTATAGTACAAACACGCGCGTGAGCACGTTGTAATTTTAATACCGTGGATGATTTATCAATGATACGACAACCGGACAATATTTATCATTGGATTTTGCCGAGAAATTCATACACCCTCGAGTGTTTCGAATTGGAACGAGATTCTCACGCGCGGAATTAAATCGCCTTACTTTGCCGAAAAGCTTATTGTCGAATAACCGAATAGCTGAGCGTAAAGCCGTTTCTCAGTGAAAGGGAACCGGATTAAGCAAAAATTATTAAGAAAATTCACATCCAAATCTTGAGGTGTAGTTTTGCAGACGTCGGGAACGAAAAGACGATGACGAGAGGTCGTTTGATAAAAACTGGAAGATCCGTTAATCGAACGAACGATCGATAGATCATAAATAAATGTATATTCAATTTTTGGCTCGAAAACAATTTTTTCCGATTGATTAACGTTAAGACCTTCGGAATTAGGCACCCGTTGGCTTATGTTAAAAATATTGACTCGTTAGTCGTAAAAAAATATATCGATCCAACAATCGTCAAAGCAGTTTATGTTCAATTAATCGAAATTGTATAAACAAGTAACTAAATAGAATTGTACTAAAAGAAAAAAAGAAAAAAAAAACATTGCGAAATTTCGTTGGTCAATATTGATGTTTTTTTTTTTTTTTTTTGAAAAAAAAAAAAAAAAAGTTGGTATAACTATACTAAGAACATTTGATGTCATATAGTTTATCCGATTGCGCGCAAATCTCGCTGTCCGGAAAGCCTTTGAGACGGAATTGCATGAAAAACGAAGGGAAAAAAAAACACGAAATAAAAACGTAGAAAAAGAAAGAAAGAGAAAGACAGGAGTAGAAATAGGTGGTGGTCGGTAGTGATGTGTGTTGTTCGAGGGTGTAAAGGAATCCAGTGCTAAAAGGAAGTCCCTCAGGTCTCTTCGACGACCTGAGAAGACCCGTACTCGATTTCTTCGTGATCCGCGCCAAAATCCTTCTGTATATCCAGCAGGCTTTTTCCTTTATTATCTCGTACGAGAACGGCGGTGAATATAGCTGCGAGCCACGAGAAAGCACCGAATAGCCACATGGTTCTCGGTATACCGAGGGCAGTGGCCATTTCGCCGAAGGTCAACGTGGCTATCAGCGATATGAACCAACTGAGAAAAACCGCACTGGTAGACGCAGTTACTCTTATCTCAATTGGATATGTGTCGGCGAGTATGGACCACGATATAGGTCCGACGCCGAGATTAAATGCCGCGAAGAAGAGACTTATCCAGGTCGGTGGCATCCATCCGTACGTTTCATCGTAAAACTCCGGATCGTCGTCCCTCACGTTGAAGTACCACCCTAGAAATGTCATCATATTTACTCAAAGGCGGGAAACAAACTCTGCCGGTGGCAAACATTGTAATCCATCTTTTTTCCAGGGCGTTGAACATTTACGAACAATAGCTGAGAATAGACGTTTATCGTCAATATTTAACAGCGTTGAACAAACGAAAGAGAATAGTTTTTGTTACCGACTGAGCGCTGATAGATGGCAGATATTGTTTAGCAGTAGATAGGAAACGTTCCAAAAGGACACTTGCATTTAATGATTTTTAATTAGAAGCAATTGAATAAACAATGTTACCGAGCAACACGAGAAACAATCCCATTAACGCAGCGGATATCGTCAATAGTATTCTTCTCCCAATTCGATCGATAAAGAGAGCGCACAGGAGACAGGATAGTATTTGTACCGCTCCCACAACAAGGGTCAATTCTTCTCCGGTTATATTGCCAGAACCGCCGTTGTTGAATATTACGAGAGCGTAAAAAATCATCACATTTATACCACTCAACTGTTGGGCTATTATTACGCCATGACAAACGATCAGCGACCAAATGACTTTCCTATTTTTCATCATCTTTGTTATATGCTATTAAAAACATAACAATTAAATTGCAATTCATTTACACATGTTAATTGTCTTTGTTTCAATGTTTTTTTTTTTTTTTTTTTTTTTTTTTTTTTTTTTTTTCATTTAATAAATCGCATGTCGGTAAAACAGGGAAAAAGGAACTGTAACGTTTTTCTCGTATTCTCTCTCGTAGGAATGATTGTATTTATGTTAGAAGATAAAACAGATGAGATAAAAGAACAACCGGTAAACGGCTTTAAAAATGTTTTGAAATTATTGTCAATTACCAACAACTATTCTTGCAAACAAGTTGTTTTTTATATATTTTTTTTTATTAATTCAAAGGGATAAAATTGACGTCGAAAGATGTTTTTTTCACAAAACAAAAAAATTAAGTTGGCGAAGATGCCATTACGGTTACCTGTTTGACCGGCTCAGCGAGGTGATATCGGATTGAAACATAATTTCATTAGACTCACTTTGATACCTGATTTCTTTAGTTTAATCAGTTCTTCGATCTGATTGAGTTCTTCTTCATACTTGTATCCTTTGCCTCTGTACCATCGCATCGATCTTCTCGCCGCGATAGCGTTAACTCTCGTAACATGATAAAGAGGACTTTCCGGTAAAAAAATAACCAAAGCGATCGGTGCGCAAGCCACGGCGCATGCGAGACTGTAGCGCCAAATCGCGTTGCGTTCATCGAGAACGTAAGCAATGAGAAACGCGTACATTATACCGCAATTGACGAATAGCTGAAAAAACGTGAGAAGACGAGAGCGCGCATCCTTGTCAGCGATCTCAGCAATGTAGAGCGGCGTTAGTACGCAAAAAATGCCACCCACGAGGCCGCATATCACTCTGCCGACTATTAAAAGCCACAACTGAGGAAAAAGAAATAAAAAGTAACATTTTTGCGACAATAGATCGATCATCCATAGAAAAAAAAAAAAAAAAAAATTCCTGAAACAGCTCGGGTCTACCGGACCCGAGTATATAGCATTCTATACAGTTAAGTTCGATCATCTAGCGTTTCAAAAAACTTAAGTAGGTCTGAGTAAATTCAATATCATAATCGACATTAATAATGGATGATCAATGGACAAGAAGTGTTCAACCTGCTGATCGGCGAAGCAAATGAAAGCCCATCCAACGATATTAACCGGTATGCTGATAAACATTGTTCCGGTACGACTGACAAAGCGTAGGATCAATGGAAGCAACAGAAGACCGCAGCATGCACCTGCGTTCAGAATAGCTCCCACCAGTCCAATTTCATTGCCGCTTGCATTCAATACGTTTCTCAGAATATCACCGGCATTCGAATTCCAAGCGAGGGATACACCGAGCGAGAATCCACCGAGAGAGGCTGCAATTAGTCGATATAATTCGTAGATTGATTCAACCTGCTGAACAAACGTTCAATCGACATCCAATCGTCCATAATCATCTGCGAACCATTGGCTTATTAATTACGCGATCTCTCAGCCTGTATACGTTTAATTTCTATAATATTTCTCTATCTTCGAAAAATACGCGCGTTAAGCGAAAAAAAAAAAAAATCGGAAATAAATTTACGTTAACATTTTTTTTTTTTAAAGCCGACATTAGTTTATGAGTCTATAAGGACAAAAAACCGAATAATTTTGCTTATGATTCAACACCATCTGTTCATTGCGCGAAATTATTCAATGCCTTTGGTAATCGAGAAGTTACAGTAAATTAATTAAACGAATCATCGATATAATTACGAGCCGTGAAACGATTAAATTATTTTAATTAATAGAGTGTTTATACCGACCCACGAGTGCGCCGATGTACTGATTCATCCTTCCGGGCTTAAGAATCCGCTCGGGCGGCACGCCAGTGGCTGACACCGATGCCATTCTGTCAATCGTTGACTGAGGAGAAGAAAAATTCTTTTTCTCTCCTCACGCAAGTCTACGGATAGCCTCAAGCTTTTGTCGAATCGATTAAACGGCCTCAAACGTCCCGGTAATCGGTGAAAATCCGTGGCACGACTGGAGCCCAAGGCGATCGGCATCACTTATCGAACCAACCTCTATACGTCATGTGTATCGATAACCAACAGTCGTACGATCGAACGCCATGGCGCTCGAGGCGTTTTATACTCTACCTGCGAGGGGGACACGAAAGAAAGAGAGAGACAGATAGAGAGAGGGACGGGAAGATACTTTAGCGGGTTACCGTGTTATCAAACAAAATGCTCCATCGCTCGTTCGGCATACAAGAGTTGGCAATTCATCTGTAGATCCACGATAATTTCCATGTGTTACGAACCCAAATCGAAAAAAAAAAAAAAAAAATTAAATATACATTTACAGTAACGAAATTTTTTTTTTTTTTTTTTTTTTTTTCGACGCCAAAAAATGAAAATTAGTTTAACTTTTTTCACCGCTTCAAACATTACCTGCATATATATTTTTTTTTCCCGATTTTCAAACGTTTATCTGCAATCTGTAACATTTTTGCACGTCTGTATCTAATAACTGTAGCTAATAATAAAATAATCTATCGGCGATATACAAGGTACAGTACAGAAATATGTTGCGAACGGCATGTTAAATCCATCCATTGCAGCATGTGACTAACAGTTCAATGGTGCATAAACATGCACCGAGCGAGTCGTCGTCGTAGTATTAAGTATACGTTACGGGGATCGATTGCGGTCTTCGCATGACGTGCAACTCCGAAGCAGACGTTGTATGCAGTGTATACGAATGAGACGGGAATGAGTAAGAAAGGAAAAAAGAAAAAGAAAACAAAAAAAAAGGTCGAATGCCGCCGCCGCGTGCCGATCGTTCGTAACGGACGACGGGAACGACGTTCGGGTTACGTCACGTGCCGAGCCATGGTCAAGTGCCTTCGCACACATATGTATTACTATACCAAAGCCTGTCTGCCTAATAATCCCTGTAACCTAGACTGCAGGTTGCATGCAATTTTTTTCACATTTTTATAACCTATGTATACATACGTACACCGTCGGCGTAATCGCGCAAACTTTGTAATGCATATCGACCGGACATATTTAGTAAACAAAAAAAAAAAAAATAACATGTTTTTTTCCATATCCTTATACAATTTGCTTCCATGCAATGCGAGCGTAGAGAGATTAAAAAAAATTCCAGTTGAAACTTGAAGTATAATTTCTTCGATGCAACGAAAAAAAAAAAAAAAAAAAAAAAAAAAATTGATTCGTGTGGTTTTCGTAGAGAAAAGGCGTTGTCTAGAATACAGTGAGATTGCAGATTTTCTTGGCATTGCTGCAGGTGATTCTGTGATGTTAAATAATCATAATAATAATTTTCGAGCGTTGGGTACGTAGCTACGGCTGTAAATTTCAAAGCCGTCTCTTAACCTGACAATACGCGTGATATTTCTTCTCCTATATCATTTCTATTGGGTGCAGTATCCGAACATTGATCTTTCAGCGATAAAAAAGACGATCTAAAAAATCGTAAGTTCGATATTTTGTTGGTTCGGGAGTATATATATATAGTTAGAGAAAAGCAGAGACGCGACGCGCGCTGCTCGCCAGCGACACGTCGATATTAAAAGCCGCGCTCTCGGTGCCCGGGAACGCGAACGGTAGCAGCAGCAGCAGCAGCAGCCCCCGAGTCTAGCGGCTCGGCAACGGCACGCGCACCCGATAAAATTGTGATAGGCGCTTCGTTCGGTCGACAGAAAGCGGGAGGGAGAAAACTGGAGTAAAGCTGGGAGAACGAGAAGCCGGGGAAAGAGAAAAGAGCCGATATATCGCACAACCTGATGCCACTACTACAGTATTATAGTTCTATAGTCGGTACTATATACTGTACACCCGTTGCAACTCCGTACGGATCGGTCACCCGGGAATGTCGGAACGTTAATAACGCTCATAATTCATATGGTCATTGCGAACGACGCCCGACAGTAACAGTGCGGCAAATGTGGCCCAATGCGTCGTTCTCCAGCTTCCAGTCGAGAGATTACGATATAAGCTGCAATATATAGACCCTATCTTTCTCTGTTGCATTCATCTCATACGGGATGAACAATGCGCCTGTCTTCGGCCCGACGAACTGTTATCCCGAATGTTTAAGGCGCCATAAAATTCCGCGGATACGTTTTTTCCCATTGTTTGAATCAGTAAAGTATTCGACGAACAATCATTTTCAGTTAAAGCCGTTGTTGTCGAATGAAAAAATAAGTATATCAATCGATAATTGATGAAAAAAAAATTTATTGAATGCGAGATTGCGGAATTTGAAGTTTAGAAAAATTGGACCTTTAACCCTTTGAAACTTTCATTAATTGAGCTAAAAATTATTTTTTTTTGCACGTTTTTCTTTCGACGTCTGCTATGTAGATAATAGAGACCTAAATTGCTGTTTTTTTCTTTTTTTTTTACTAGTAATTGATCTTTCAGGATCGCGAGTATGCATTTACGATCGATTTCTTGGGAATCGCGAGGCATTTAAAAATCGTGAATAACTAGATTAGAAGAGACGACGGACACAGTGTGTCGTTATATGTTTCAAAGTGTTAAAAAAAGATGGGATAGTATATCGAGACTCGAAAGTAACAATTGTGAGAATTTAATTGCTTTTGGCAAATTTTACGTTGGAAAATAGGTAGTTCTCGGAATAACTATAATTAGATGTGATTCGGAATGATTTACCTTTCAGTTAATTTTTTTAATCGTTAATCACTAGCGCGCGGCTTCGTTTGCACAGAGTAAACTCATCATTGTGATACGTTAGTTGCGTCCGGATCGAGAGTCGAATTCAAAGTTAACCACATCGATGTTTACATGGATTCGTAAATGGCTGACGTTGTCTTTACTAAAAATATTTTTAAAAACACTCCGTATTATTCTGGTTTCCATAATCGTGAAATATTTCCCGAGGATTAAACCGATAGAAAAAACATCATAACAAGAATCACGTTCCGTACACAAGGTCACGTTGTTTTATCGATTGCTGAGGAACAGACAGCCGTTTTTTTCCATCTTTCTACGTATGAAACGATGCGAGATACGTCTTTCCGTTTCTCATCAGTTGATATGTTGGTTCTCAACAATGAATAACGATAAAGATCCTATAAACACATCAGCTATGTATTGCATGTATATATATATACTTTTTTTATATATATATTCGCACGTCCTTGCTCTCGGCAACTTTCTCGAAGTAGCGTGCGATCACATAAGCAATAGTCGGTCGAGATAGCACACGTTCCCTTTTTTTCCTATATCGCCTTCTTTCCTCTTCTCACGACAAACCCCAATGGTACACATTTCGTACTCATGAGCTAAGATTTATTATCGTTTCAAACGTTTCTCGGTGTTCTTGTCGTTTTTTTTTTTTTTTTTTTTTTTTTTTCACGTTTTCATTAGGATAACGAAATCTTCCTTACCTATACCTACTTCAGGTATTAAAGTAGGCAGTTCACGAACAATAGGTTTAGGTTTCATTTAAAGTGGCAACAAATTATCCCGATGTTATGCAGTTGATCCTTTCACTGGAGACTTAAGGTACTCGCGTCACAAACTTTCTACAAAAAATTCAATAAAAGAATGGAACAATGTCTTTTAAAATGTTTAAATCTATTTTAAATTTTTTTTTGTTCAAACACTCGTTGACTAGAAGCACAGAACCATATTTCGCGCACTTCACATTCTGTCTGATCAGTGGCCATAACCCCTCACTATAAATCATTTTCCATCGATGCCTCAAAACGCCTATAGAAACGCATACCGAGCGTTTCGACTCACTTCCGGTACGCTTCGGCCGGCATAGAGTTAAAGAAGAAGTTATCGAGTCACTATAATAATTTTCTAACCCTCTATCCGATCGCCCCATCCAAAGTTTGTGCGAAGATAAATCTCCGAGAGTTTTCTTGAACACTGTATACGCATTTGTAATCCACGAATAACAAAAGTCACAGATGCTTGTGACGAAGATTCTTCGACGGAAAAAAAAAAAAAAAACGTCGAGTTTGCAAGAAAAGTGAGCTGAAGAGAATCGACGAAGACGGTTACCGAAAGAGAGTGGGCAAAACGACAGCTGCGAAAATCCGCGCGAGATTTAACGACGCGGATGGTTGCATCGACGCAAACTCCGTCGGGGTGCGTGGTCGTTGTCGTCGGTCGAATAATCTCCGCTTTTCCGAATCCTCTCTTGGCTTCTCTCGCTTTATCGCCCTATGTTTTTCGTTCTTCCTTTATGCGCACTAGAACCGCGACGACGACGACGACTACGACGATATCGTTGAGTGTTCGGGTCTCAAAATAACACACGTGCGTACAATTATAGCCTCGTTGACGCTCGTTACAAGTATTGCCATTTTCTATACTATGCATTATATATCGCTTATATAAAATTAAATGTGCATATGTGTGCATCAGTATCTATGTTTCTCTAAATATCAAGAGCTCTTAATAAAAACGAAAAAAATATTGCAGACGAAAAAAAAAAAGACCATTCGTTATTAGAATTTTTTAATTTTTTCAGTCTCTTTATATTCGTGGCTCGCTGCATCGCAATGTCTATACCGTCAATAAAAATATTTTGTACACAATGTCAAAAAATATACGCGAGCTTTGTGACAATTTTTTTGTTTTACTTAAGTCAACGACGACATTGCGCTGACACGACTTTTTACTTCTTCTTCTTCTTCTTCTTCCGATTACTTCGCAGCTCTTGCGTGCATAATGCAAATGCACATATTTTATTCAAATAAGACTGCGCGCGGTTGCACTACTTATCCCCTCTTTTTTTTTCTCTCAAATAGACTTCGTCGCTCTTCTTTATACTCTGTTCCGCGCGAATAGCTAAACTCGTTATAATTAATCAACGATAATTAATAATTTCAACATGAATTTTGTCTCTCATTATGACTATGCAATTTTTACCGATTCCTGTCTGCAACAGTCTAATGGCACTGATTCTGATACACATATAAATTAAGTAGGTAGAGACTTCTAAAAAAAAACGAAGCCGCATCGTTCGCCGATTATCGACTTTTTTGTTGTTATTTACGGAACAATATCTGCATAGAATTCGATATTAGCTCGAGAAAGTTGTTCGTTCACATGTTACGTAACTCTAAGTACCCCGCATCAGCCAAACTTCCATAATTCAGCGTAAACTCCGATCATAAAGTAAGGAAAATGTCCGTCCGTCCCTTCGTAGCCCTCTCTACTGCTGCTGCTGCTGCAGGTGCGGTATCTACTGTACGCGGACATGACGTGAGGGTCAGTATACATAGATGTGGCAAAGCTCGTATTTCAAGAGCCCAAATTGCATCCGGCTTACCTAACTGCCGTAAACTTTTTAATTATCGAATATAAGGCGTAATTTTTTTTTATCAATCAATTTTACATATACGTAAAAACACATAGAAATGATTAAAAAAAAAGTTATCAAAAATTTATTTTAATACGTTCCGAAATTTTGATAAGCTATATATAGGTAAAAACACATAAAAACGATAAAAAAAATGTTATCAAAAATTTATTTTAATACGTTCCGAAATTTTGATAAATTTTCTTATAGGCCGCGCCTTCATACAAAGGTTCGACACAATAGAAATGAAGTACATACAGTCTAAAATTCATTATACGATAAAAATAACACTTTTCAATTGAATTTTATTGCAAACTAAAAGGTTGAGTTGGCGAAAAGCGAATGAATGCTTAAAGCTCCCTTTCATTATTACTAGTAGCAGCAGTAGCGGTAATTCACGTTCGGAGAATGCTACGCACTCCCTGTTATTATTGTGATTAGCAGAACTAGTGGGAGTTTACATTTGGTCTTTCAATTCACACTTTTCTCACTTCTCATCACATTTTTTCTGTACTTTTTTTTATTTTCAACTTTTTTCTTTAACAAACGAAGTCACACCTTTGTGATGAGGTTCGCACGATTCACCGGGCAAAAGCAACAGGGTTTCTCTCGTGACGGTAAACGAGCCACGCGTGCTATAAAAAGCGTATAGTGTACCATCAGTAGTAATAGGAGCAACGAAGCAGACTATCTCACACAGAACCCATAGACACGTGGACACCGCCAAGCGACAGTCGTAAAACCGACTTTTCCTGATGTACACCTTACCTTCATCACAGGATACTCCCTATATATTTAACAAGGTTTTTCCATTTTGTTCCATTTCAAATGAGAATTTACGCGAGGAATGCATTTTGTTTTTTTTCTGGGACAGAATAATTCGAGAATGGATTCTACACGAGGGATTTCGAGATGGAGGAGTTTCTGTTAATTAACCCTTTAACGATGCGCGAAAAAATAGCGTCGTAGTTATTTGCCGTTTTTTTCCATTTCATAGGTATATAAAAATTCGCATTCGGTAACAAGTTTACTGCAATTGTCGTCGGGATTATCGATCTTTCACATAAAGGATCGTTGTTATACATGACCTTTTTTTTAATGCATCCTTAGTATTTGAAATTCGTTAAAATCGCAAATTGACTAACGCCGACATCTTTATTATACGATGACCCCGTTTATAAAGGGTTCAATCCCTTAAGTCTGCCCTGTAGACAGCAGACGATTTATTTGGTTTAAATAAATTTGAATAAACGTACACCGTACACTTAATAAAGTTGTATATATGTACATTTCATTAAATCAGATAAATCATTTTTACGGATTCGATAGTAAAAAAATGAAGTGTCACAATGTAAGAATCATTTAAATAATAATAAAATTATTCGCGGGTGATGGTCGAAAAATCTTCCAAAGACTCGAAAGCTTTGAAAGGTTTTTTTTTCAATCGCCTCTTCTCCAAGGAATCGAGAAAAAAAAATCTGTCGGAGTAGTCACCTCGGATTCACGGTTGAACCTGCGAAATTTTTTTTTTCCACATAAAAAAGAAAGAAAAAAAGAGAGCTTGCAAAGATATACAGCGAGAAAGTGTTAGAACGAAGTAGATGCGAAACAGGGTAAAAATACGAAGGGTAAGAAAAAGAGAAACCCATCCAAGCCGAGCGCCACATTCGACGGGGCTACCGCGGCTTCTTCGACCGCAAGAGCCCCGGGATTCTTGGAGCTCTTGAGCCCTCGAGACTGCTAATGGCGTCGCGTCTACCCTGGCTGTTCCTGGTAAAGAAAGAAAAAAAAGCAGCCTCGGCACACTCGGCTCAGACCCTTTTCATTGCAGAAGGGAGCGGGGACAGGGATGCCTGTAGGCGCCCTTCGTCGTCGGGTATACCATGTTGGTACGTAAAATCAACGGCCTTTCGAGTCCAGCTCGGCCTCTCGTTGTATTATACTACAGTATAACGCCAACGACCCAACAGCTTCCACTCTTCTCCAACTCTTAATCAAGTCCTGATATAAATACCTTTTGGCCCAAGAAAGAGGGGTGGGGGAGAGGGCGAAAAAAGGCCGAAAGAGCACTTTCTTTTTATTTCTGAAAACATCTATTATCTGTACCTCGTTTATAACATTCTTATTTTTTTGTCATCATCCCGAAGACAACTTACATATCATTTACGTAGGGATAGTTGTATTTCGTTACATGTTATTATATCGAAATATTGCATATGTGACTATCAGTAGCAAAACCTACTTACAAATATTTGCCGAACATTGGAGTGGGACGTCGGAATCGTCGGACGCAGGAAGGGCCATTGTTGACGTATATAGGTCGAGAGGCTTGACCGTCAATCGTCCATAGGCCCTTCGTTATTGTACAGATATTCGATCCATTTTTTTCCGTCGAGATCCTGGAAATGAATTCGTTTTTTTTTCTTCTCTCATATAACGGTCGACATTCGTGTGTTTCTGTGTTAAAATAATTGGCAATAGGAAACTACGAGATAGCGAATACAAAAATATTGATCGCCATAAATTAATTGACAAAGAATCCGCGATTTATTCGCGAGAAGTGTTCTATTCTAACGCTTGAGAATTGAATATTAATCTTTGAATACCGGTAAAAATGTGAAGGCATTTTTAGAATTTTCGGGGTGAGTATCGTTAACATGCGGTTCATTGCACACTTCAGCAGCTTTGATAAAAAATTTACGAACGTCGACAATGATTTCATTAATCGCGTCTTCCGATTCACAATCTTCATTCATTCTGTTTTTCTTTTGTATCAGGAGATTCCACCCTGTTTTGTCTATTGTTCCCTTTCTCACCCACGGGCGATATTTCTTGTTAACAAGATCCACTGACAAGCGCGACCCTGTTGTGAATACCCTTCTCGTAACGATCGTGGAACGCAGTCATCTGCAAACATTTACCCACATTGTTGGAGACAGCTGCTACACTCGGATCTGATAGCTAGGGAGTCGCTGTCTGATGTCTCTTGGTTGATGTATCGTCAAATCAGTTGGGAGCGGACGATCCCAAATCTTTGCTGCTTGCTATCGGAGTCAAAAGTCTTAACCCCTCGTTTATTGGATCAGATAAAAAAACAAAGCTGAGTGACAAACAAAGAACTCGGAACTACGATCAAAAATTACTTTTCAAGTAATAAAGGTATCGTTAAATCGGTTGTAAGCGGACTTTCCCAAATCTTTGCTGTTTGCTATCGGAGTCAAAAGTCTTAACCCCTCGTTTTTTGGATCAGATAAGAAAACAAAGCTGAGTGACAAACAAAGAACTCGGAACTACGATCAAAAATGACTTTTTAAATCATAAAGAATTCTGCATTTAATAAGTTCCGAGCGATAAAGCTCCGACGATTCATTATCAATTAAGATAAACCGCTCGGAAGATTTATTGGTAATTGACCCGTAAATGAGTGTTTATAAACTGCCGTTTCTAAAGGAAGTAAAATCATTAGTTTATAGTCATGGAATCGTTCTGCAGAATGTCTTAAATACGATCATCAGAAAATTTCTTTCTTATATACTTTATGACTCGGATTTTTGTAGATACGCCGAGATAGTGTCGAAGTAATTTCGGCAATTTTATCTTTTCTATGTTCGGATTAAAGAGACAACGATAAGAGGTTAAGATTAACATGACCGTTGTAAACTTGGTTACGATACACTTCTTACAAGTATTGTTTCAGTTGATATCGCAAGTTGCTACAGTAGAAATTGGTATAACTTATATGAATTATCACTTTATTTGTTACATAAAAGGCACGAGTTCGCTATAAAAAAAGTGGGTATATATAATCGCGTTGCTAATAAAAGGTTCTCATGGTTAGTAAAAATAAAAAGAAAGACATTTTTTGTCGATTTTTGTCAAATTTTTAATACCTCTATCGCGCAAAACTATTCCAGAAGTCCATTTTGTCTCGGTCTTTCTTTGACCCGCTTTTTTTTTTGTTGTCTTTCTATATTTGTACCATCCCACCCTATTTGCTAGTGACGTTCGGACACAAATTGCCTGGGTGGATCGCATATCGGAGCCCAACAGGCATTGGAGTCAGACCGTTTGGCGCGACGGATCTTCTCTTTTTCGTTAACGACGTCAATTGAGTCTCGATGGGAAATTAGAAAACGACTGCGAGAATGAAGTAATCAAAAATCGTAATGGAAAGATGGGGCAAAAATGTCATTATTAAAAAAAAACTATGGCTCATTTTTTTATTGGAAGAGAAATAGTTATTTATGACACTTTCTACGCACTCGTGCGGAAAAGTACACTTTTCCGCACGAGTGCGTAGAAAAGTCATAAAATCGAGTTCGATACACGTGTGAGAACTTCACATTCGTCGGGAGCGACCTTTTTTCTCGCACTTGTATCGAAAATAACTATTTGTATAGCAAGGGCGCAAAAAGTAGTAAATTCTGGAGTATTGCCTACTATTTGCGTAACGAGTGCAGAATTGCCTATTGCGCCCATGCCATCCTCACAATTTTTTTTTCTGACTGCGTGAAAAGTTCGACTTTGAGTGCCCTAACTTCACTGACCTGTGCGCAAAACAGTATATTGGCGTTGTGTGATTGCAGCGCTCACACTCGTGGCAATGGCCAACTTTCGGTCCTTGTTGCAAAATATACTATTCTACGCACTAGTGCGTAGAAAGTGACGGAATTGCGCTCTGCGCATGCGTCGACTTTTCTACGCTCGCTGGCCAAAAACATGACTTTCTACGCTCTGAACGCTACGCTTTTCTAGGCACGGAAAGTCAAACTTTTTGCGCAGGCAGTACAAAAAAATCATTATGTCATTTTTGGTAATCATTATGATTAACTATCATCATTATACAATGAAAAACAAAACTCGATTAGCTTCCGGTTGGAAAATCGAGAAATCTGGGGCATAAGAAATAGCTATACGCGCGTTTGCCCTGTTACACTTTCCATCACTGGTACATTATCTTTCGTCTCGTTTTCCTCCAAATCCCCGAGTTTCGACTCGTGCCCGTCGCGACCCCTGTTCGCACATACCGTCTCGTTCTATCGGGCTCTTGACCATCTCGTTCGTTCTCTTCATCCAATCCGTTATCGTTGTAGGTTATACCTCTCGCTCGTTCGCTTCCCTCTCGTTCGTTTCGCCGAGGCTCATTCAAGCCCGACCGGCGGGACTCCGAGGCACGAGAGACGACACGATTCAGTCGCGGCTGACCCGCCACGCAGCTCTTGCCATTCGGTATCCGCGCACTCCGTTGCCAAAGCGCGCGCACACGCTATTCGATTTTCCCCCTCGTGTCTCCTACTGTGTTGTACACTCTCTCTGCACAATTTCAACTGTGCACACTGCCAGTTTTATCAGTGTGCCGAAACAGTGATTCCGCGTTCAAGTACAAGAAAGTAAACTGTATTTATCTAATATACGATCGAGGAATTGTTTAAAATCGAAAAATAAAAAAAAACAAAAATAAACAAAGAAACATTATCGAGGCTTTTGCGACCTGTCAGTGTATTCATAATTTTTTTTTTATTTTCGCTCCCGAGGTAACGTTCAATGATGAATCATCAAATGAGATTAATATCAGTGTAAATAGTACGTGTATTAGTGAAAAAGCCTCCGAATTACTGCAGATCATAAAATCATCAAATTCGAGACGGAATAATAAAACAAAAAAAAAATTTCACGCGACGAAAAGTGAGTTAAAAAGTTACGAGATAAATGATAAGTGAAAAAAATAGTGGAAAGGCCTCGGAATGACGAATGTCCATTTGTCGCATTTATCATTAAGGATTTTCAATCGTATTGTTGGAAAGATGAGAGAAAAGTTCATCGACGTTTCAACATCGAAAGAGTTTAATTCTCATTTGTGCGAACGATTGTCACGGTCAGGGAATCCCACTGCAGTGGAAAGCGAGAGCGACAGAGCGATGCGCTCTTGAAGTGTAAATAGCCGAGAGCTGAACCAAAGGGGATAAGGCAGTCGGTGATCAGAATATTTTTGACGCTTCGTATCTGCGTCGGGTTCCCAACACGTTTTTTTTCTCACCCTCGTGCTGCCAACATTTCTGTCTCGTCGTGTCGACAATCGCGTCCGAGCATCGACACGATAATTATACAACAGTCACGACAATTGTAACGAAAAAAACTATTCCTGCGTGAAAAAAAAAGTCGACTCGCCGAGATTTTATGAAGTTCGAAAAATTATAAACACGACACGCGGAGATTTCGAACAATTCGTTAGACATTGGGTATCCACGCGTGTTATAGACGAAGTGGGAGAGAAAATCGCCAAGAGAAAAGGAATAAGGAGAAAAAGCGAGGAACGAATCAGACACGATTTTTGGCTCGATCTTCGTGTACAACTGAGTTATTGTGAATCCCGAAACTCTACTAAGGGCAATCGATTTAACGTTACCGCGAATGGAAATTTAATTTTCCCAAGGAACTGTTTTAAAATGCGAATCCCTCGCGGGATAAGAACCATTGATACTTGAGTTTGGCAAACGTATTTATTCTCTCTACACTCGACAGCGACTAGACTACCGTTGATGATACAACGCTCCTAGCGATACTATTTGGTGTTTGCAAAAAGTGACTATTATGGTGGAAATTTTTTCGTGATTTTTCGGTATTAATTTTTTTTTATCAGCAACATTTTTTATTATTTTGTGAAAAAAAAAAAAATTTGCGTTTAAGCCGTGAGATTTTTTCAAATTTTTGACATCGTTGACTACGAGAAGTCGAAAGCGAGCAGTTTTGTGTTACGGTGTTGAACAAAATTTTGTGAAATATTTGGAATAACAGTTTTTTGGTTCTTTTTTTTTTTTTGTTAAACCCAAAGGAAGATTAAGAAAAAAAAACGACGCGTGGTATTAAGGCGTCGACAGACGGAAATTTGGCACGTGAGTATTATAAATGATTTACAAATATATATGTGGTTCGTGTGCTTTCGTCATTATGATAAATTGTTTCGGGTACAACTGTCCGTCGAGAACAAACGGCCATTTCACACTCCTTTTTTCTTCATTTATTTCGGCCGTCTTTCACCCCTCTTGTACATCTGTTTTGTAGCCCTTTTCTCCCAATTTTTCGGATCTGCCCTTTTTTTTATTTTTCAACATAATTTATCTTGCTTCGAATATATTCGATTCTCTTGTTCTCGTCATCCGCTTATTTCCTTGCGTTCTATCGATTTTTGATCTTTTTTTCTCGCGTATTCTATTACTACCGAAAACCGACGACAAAGTTTTTATGACAAGCTATTCCGCAGTTTTGGTACAGGGTATTCGCATTTCAAGTTTTAGCCCTCGAAGCCTCATAGACGGTATCATACATTTGGACGCGGAGGGTAGCTGAAGATTTTCTTTTTTTTTTTTCCAAATTCCATGCGCGCCGGTCGTTACGCCTCTTCGAAACGAGAAAAGTTTACCGAGCTTTCATCATAAGCAGCAGCTCGGGCCTATATAACCATTCCGCGCACTGTACACACCATAAGCATTATTCTCTTTCTTTTGCACTCGGCTTCTTATTTCTCATATCAAATATTTATCCACAGTACACGTTTATCACATTAATAATGCTCTCGAGAAAAACAATATCGTGTAACGTAAAAAAAACATAAATTAAAACTTTATTAAAAATCGATCGAAAAATTAATAATTATCCTATTGCAATTTCTTCGATAACTGTCTCTATCGTTCGAACTTCAAAAAATGACAGAAACGGAATATTGATGAAAGAAAAATTTTAACAGCGGATGTAATTTTTTACTGTATTAAAACGTAAAATTAGTAATCCGAGGAAAAAAATCATTAAAAAAATAACTTTACGAACAAATCACCACTTCATAATCCGTCTACTAACGCAGGAATTAAAAGTTGTCCGGAGATTATACTCATTTGCTGACGCACACTCGACTCACCGGCAATCTTCTTCCGGCGAGTAGGCAAAGAGAATCGTAGACGTTCGGTCGTCGGTACCCCACGGCGGTTCTCTACCGTCAACGTTAAATTTTATGGCATTAAAGCTCTCGGCGGTAATTTAAAAGTACGGTTGGCGCGTTCCAGCGCTCTACTCTAAGGGATAAATTGCTCGGAATGATTTTGCACCGACCTGGCCATCCCTCATTCTTGAACTCCCTCCCTCCGTATCTCATTCTCCTCTCATTAACATGTTTGAAATTAACTTTTTTTTTTACTTCTCTTTATTGTACTTTAAATGACATATTGAACAATCGTTACGGTCGAAAGTCATAGCGACAAATGTTTAAGAAATTGGATCACAGAATTTTAGAAATGTTTAAAAATACAAGGATCATAACAACAATTGAGGGTTATTAACGATTTTCATATTAAAAAAAATTGTAATTACGTTGAGTAAAAAAAAAAAATTCAATTTTACGCTCCGAATAATTGTCCGCCATGCAACTGCGAGTCTTTGTACATTAAAATAAAATTTTGCGGAATATAGCGTAATGAAAAATATGCATGAAGAGATATTCTTTTTTTTTAATTATTATGACGATGAAAGTGCGTACGGAATACGTGTGAAAAATATCTCTGGCATAATATTATATTTAAAAATATTGACGGCCCACCGAAAAAATGCACGCGTCATTCATTGTTATCACTTATTAGTTATCAGTCTTTCATATCATCAGTGTTATTTATAACGATGAGAAAATAAAACAAAGGTAACTTCTTCGTTATCAGTGTATCAAGAGGATACACTGTATCATACTGCCGGCCGATTCGGTCAGTCAACCTACTGCTCGAGACAATTATGCAGCAATAACATTAAATCGGATAATCTATTTTTAACAAATGTTTGCATCTCAAAAATCAGTAAAAAAAAAAAAAGAAAATTAAATTTAAGATTTTTTATCGGAGAAATGTATTTTTAATAGGCACCATATTTAAAAGTAACGACACACTACTGCCCTTTGATAAAAACATATAGCATATAGACCATCCAATTAAATTTGTATTCCTAAAAAAATTTATTTAAATTATCTCTTTTTTTTTCGCTCTTTTTTTGGAAAAATTTAATTTTAATTTTTCGTATACATAGATCATTGCGTTTTTGGTTTTTCAATAGTGTTATAATAAAGGAAATTCGTCAATGTTATTAAATCCCATACACGAACAGATACACGCATACAACAGTCGATAAATATTGTCGCACGTGTTGCCATTGGTTGCACTGTCGTATATCGCTTGGGGCACCTCGACATTGTGCGTTATGCGTTCGTTCGCGTCGTCGTATTCTCTCACTCTGTGTCTCTGTATCTCTCTCACGAGCAATAATGCTTCGAAGCCAAAAGCACGCGCCGCCAGAGTTCATCACACACGAGAGTGTACAACAAACAGGCGTGTAGCGTGCTGACTTGTCCAAGCAAACATGTTGGCGTGGCCTCTAAAACCTCATTTTAAAGGCCATCAAGAGAGTTCGAGTAACGCTGGAGAATAAAAAAAAAACGTGCAATTGTAATCCAGACATGCCTCGGAAAACGAGGCGATAACGAGGTAAGCGCGATAGCGTTTAGCTCCCGCGGCAGCGCTTGACCATCGCGAGCTCGCAATTCTTCTGTTCCTCGCTTCGCTATAGACCGCGAAAGGTAAACTTTTTGCTACCGACGCTGAAGAGTTGCTAACTCGGCTGAAAACTGCAATGGCATATTCACTATGAAGCGCGTGATACCGCACTAAATAATAAAAACGAACGTAACCGAGATATCTCGCATTTAATATCGCATCGAATTAATAATGATGTTTCGTAAATGGAAAGGTAATTGAAAGGGGTAATGACGGTCATTCGAGACGAAATTCGTATAGAGTAGATACACTGATTTTGTCCACCGCGCGATTGAAAATAATAATCTCAAAGAATCCCGGAACTCTATAGCATTTTTTTTATTCGCATAATTAATTTTCATTGCTTCCCTCGAGGTCGCGTATTCTCCGCACGATTGAATCGCCTTTTCACGGTGTCGCTGATTCTCATGCTCTTCGATAGATTTAACGTATCATTGGCTTTACGATATCGATAATACGAATTCTAAAAGGGCGCAGGGGGAGGGAAGTGGATAAAATCACACCTCTGGTTTTTCGGCAATTATCGGAAATCTTTAATCGATTTCGAAGAATTCGTTGCACGTTTTTTACGCCCGTTTGAGTCTTTCGAATTTTCTACTCGTTTTTACTTTGCGACAATTCTCACGATACGCACGTAGAGGGTTGCAAGCGGTTTCTAAAAAGCTCTGCCAATTGGTGGAACAATGAGTCTCGAACCGCACACGACGCGATCTCGAAAAGTCGTTTAGTATACATATTGGTTAAGAAAGAGAGGCGAGACGAAACGAAGAGACGATCGACTTGACTTTATAAATAAACCCCGGTGCCTTCGGCTGTTCTGCGCTCGACGGCACGAGTGTCCTCGCGTCGAAGACGAAATCTTTCTTGACGCGGTAACCGTGGCGCTTTGCGGATATCAAAACGCCCACGTTAACGGAAGACAAATAATTTCTTCGACAAACGGTCCCGTTTATTGGTCACGTATTAAAATAACGATATACGAAAAAAAAAAAAAACAAACAAAAAAAATGAAGGTCGTGGAGCCCGATAAAAATCGTGGGCGACGACGAACTTAGGAAAAAATTGCAATCAATCAATAAATTCAATACGTACATTTTTCTCAATTTTCATGAATTTTTTTTTTTTTTTTTTTTTTTTTTTTTTATATCGTTATTCGCAATATCGGATCAAAGCGTTGAGGAAAACGAGAAACTTTGTACAGTTCGACGCTTCGTTGAATAATTAAATGAACAGACTCGCGATTGATCGAGTACAGTCAATCGATTCGAAGATTCTCGGCGCTCAATGCTTATCAAAGTAATGACTAAACTCGATGTTACAATCGTTTGCCGACGATTAACGCTGATAGTCGCTGTACGGGGGATACCTATGAGAGAAACAATGAAATAAGTATGCCGAGAACTGTATCTTGTCGTTCGCTTTGAGGGCCGACAACTCTATCGCTCTCTCGTGTACAAGACATCTCATTTATCGTTGAGTTTCCTTGTTTATTGTTTTTTCGTCTTTTGAAAATTGTAAACTTGACTCGTCAGTTCCCGGTTAGTTTTCACGAACTCGGACGAGCCAAGCATTATCCCGTACAACCTTCGACAACGCTAGAAATAACAATAAAGTGCCGAAACACAGCGATTTTACATACAAAAAGCGCCGGTATCCGTGTGTCGTTGCTTAGTTAGTTCCGTACGCTCAACACCGTTAGATTTGTTGTACCTACACTATACCCGAGATATAATAACTCGCGAACATGAGCCGCTTGGCTCTTAGTCCGGTTTGTCTCACCCACGTGTTCACAGTACGATGATTATAGTTAGATATATATACGTGTTGTGTGTGTTCTCGGTCTCGTATAGTACACGCAACTAACGAGAGAGCAGCTGCTTTAACTTTGCCAAAATAAAGCTCACAGAGACTCGATTCTATCAATAAACTTTGGTGGAAGCCAATAACGCGAAAGCGTATGAATAAAGGGGTAATGCGGGTCACATTGCTTACAAAATTGCAGCGAAGCTTGGGAGGTCAACGACGAAACTTATTTTCTGACAAATACCAAAAGCAAAAACGGATAAATTGTAAGGCTATGAAAATTTTAAAAAATTAAATAATTTTAGAATTTTTTTTTTTTTTGTGATTATATAGTTGGGAAATTAATAAAAAGAGCTATTTCTGGGATTTTGTTGAAACAATTTTTTATTCGCAAAAAAAAAATCGAAGGCAAAGTGAAGACTGACTTTACGGAAACTCATCGAGTTGCGCCGAAATGAGAAAATAACGGGACTATGAAATTAACTGCAATAATTGTCGCGACATCATCTAAATCTTAAATTGCAATTTGTAATTATCAAATTACAATAATTTCAAGCCGAGAATTTGTATGCAAATTGAAATTTTAAAATAAGCGCGAGATATCAGGAAGTGGAACAGACGGCGCTGATAAGAAGGAATATTTTACTCGTTTTCTGAACAATTGTCGATCGTCTCGGTCATTCTATATGGCTTGAGAGAGAGCCTCTCTTTCTCGCTTTCTCTATACCGTGAGTCGACGGAAACTCCGTTTTGCGTGGCGTTACCGGAAACGGAGGCGCAACTTCTTATCGCTACCTCGACGGTCGTCCGATCAACGAGAGCATAAAAGTAAAACTCGTGAGCCCACATTCATTGTTCGTCGTTTGCGAACCGGCTGCTACCAGAGTTCAACTTGCATGGACCTGATAGGAATATAACGTGCGACTGTATACTTTTACGGCTCTCGGAGTTTCATTTCTACGCGAGACATATCCTATTGCAGGAGTTATCTTCAGTGTGTATAAAGATATTCAAAAAAGTTCATAGATATAAATAAAAAATAATAAATCATTCATTCAACCAGTTAATTCATCATAATTAATGATTTTAAAAGTCTTTGATAAACCGCCCTGTAATATCCGCGAATTATATTTTATCGAAAAAAAAAAGTTCATGTCATGAATTCACAATGTTCTCCGATGCAGCAAAATCGATTTCTCCGCGTAGACACCGAATTCTCGAGTTTACGTCGACTGCGAATGTGTGTCTCTCTATTATCTTCCCAACCTATGTAAGCAAGTAGTAGATACCATCGCGCTGCATCGAACACAGACGTACCGGATTCTCTGTGTGAAGCTCTGCGCTTTTGCATCAACCAGACCGGAAAATTTATTCACAACTCTCGCGCGCTCCTCCCCGTCACCGTTCTTCTCGTCGTATTCGAGTTTCGCATTCTGGTTGAGCTTCTCTCACGGCAATTGAGAGTTGAGCAGAACGAGAAAAAGAAAGGATTATATAGATAAGAGAACTACGCGAGAGGGTTTATGGTGGTGAAGATCACTTCTTCTTTACCGAGAATGAGAGACAGAGAGAGAGAGAGAAAGAGAGAGAGAGAGGATAGAGAGAAGGATGGAGAGAAGGATGAAAATTCAATCTCGTGACTTCTTCGCCAACGGCTTGCGAGTAACTGCGCCTCGAGAGTTCCGTTGTATCCATCCCCGGGCAAAAATTGTTTCTTAGCCTTCTTCGTTTCTCTGTGTTCGTTTTTGCTACTTTTTTTTTCACTGGTCCCGGAACTTCTGTCCCAGTGAATCTGGAAATATTACTGAGTTTCCTGTAAAATTGTCGAGGATGAAAAAAAAAAAATTGGTCTCCCCGGCAAAGTTAGCCATTTATATCAAAAGACTATATTTTAGTTATGAATTGTAGGTGAAAAGTTAAATTAGTACGAATTCAAGGTGACTCATCAATTTCAAAGTCAATTATCTTTAACATAAAACTTGAAAAGCTAACATTTGCATTGCAATGAATCGTGGAAATTATTGACATTGAGAAATTTTATGAAAATGAAGATTGACCCACTCGAAGAATTCGAATAATTACGCAGAGGCCAGCCGTAGTTGGCGGTTACGACCCAATTTATAACGTTCTCTCGCTACTTTTTTTTTTCTTTTTTTTTTTTTTCACTTTATTTTTATTTCCGTTTTGCCATCATTTCGTGTATAACGGGTACGTAAATTTATTCTCATTATTATTTATAAATTCGTTCGAAGCGTACGCGAGTTCTCTCTTACAGTTTTGCTTAACGGGCCAAACACTCGATTTCTCTTTTCCCCATTGCGCTACCCGAAGAACGAGGGATGAAGAGAAAGTGTGTTCCAAAGAGAAATAAAACTCCGCGAGCTTGAGGTTGAAGAGCTCGACGGGCGACCTCTCGATTCTTTCACCCCTCGGTTACTTTGCGAATTGCGAGAGAATGAAAATCCGTTGGCTAAATTATAGCGATGAGACTCCGAGAAGGTAAAAAGTCAAGATGTATTTTTTCACGATAAAGAATAAAATCACTCATTTCACTATTTCGATAGTAAATTTTAACGCTGTTTTATTAATTTTTGCGTCAGTAAATGGATAGAAATACTAAAATTACCATTAAAAATCGAAGGTCATTAATACCTCAAAAGTTTTATTTTTTTTATTATACAACAATAGCTCTGGGGATAAAGGATTAACCCCAATTTATCTCGTGTTCGTATTGTTTTAAATGAGAAAATAAAAAAAAAAACTCATAGCTCTCCACTCCTACATGGTCCAAATTAGCGTTTTCAATGTTGAAAATGCGAGGTTGCGGATTCGTAAGGACGTGTTCATGAATTACGCATTACTGCATAACGTATGATGCATAAATTGCATATTCAGATGGTCATTTACATCGTAAAAATGCATCTCTTTCAAAACTCAAATTTGGACCCATGTTATCGATATGAATTTCCCTGTCAAATGTTACCATGAGAATTTTTTTTTTTCCGAATGTAATAAACCAACCGAAGAACGCTTTGCCTCATAAATATCTCGTCGAATACGATATCTACTCCCAACACCGAATTTTTTTGTAGTTCTGCCGAAGAATGATTTCTTTCAATCCCTCGCACTATAATATTATATTTTCTATCTTATATTACTTTTCTCCTTTGCCCTATTTTTCCCTTCTTATATCCGCTCGTATACATATACATAGACTGCCGTAACACTGGAGGAGGGAAGGGAAATCGTGAGCACAGCAGGCGTCAGCATTTTTTTGCTTGCGTAACCCTCGAGAGAGAAACGTAAGACTGCTGTTGGCTACGGATCCCTTGATTAATGTAAATAAGGAGGATCACTCCTCGTATACTTTGGTAGGGATGAGATAAAGAAGTATAAAAGTTAGAGGCCCGTAAAATATGAGGGATAAAGTGGTGGTAGACCCGTTAGGGTAAGGTGAACGATCTTCATGAGGTCGGAAATGCTTTTCCTTTTTTTTCTCACGAATGAAAGTACAGAATTGTTGAATATATACATATATATATCCACTAGTTGTCTATGATTTGCCAAATTCTCTGAATCAAAAAACCGCTGCTGCTGAATGGGTTAAAAAAAATCAGTCGCTAAATTCAGATCTTCCGAAATGGCGAATAGATAATAATTAAGATTTTCATAGGGTATATTTGCATTTATATCGATTAAAATTCTATCAAATAATACTTTTATCCAATTTATAAAACACTGATAAGTCCATCAGATCGAACAGCCAAAACAAATAAGAAAAAGTGTTATTCGGTAGACTTGTATTCGTGTAGAATTGGCAGAGCTGTAACGGTTGGAAATGCAAATCTACGACGATAATAGACGAACGAATTCGAACGAATTTCAAGGTAGATAACCGGAGTCCAAGACATACCAGATTTGCTTGTACAATGAGTGCATTATAAGGCTACTGCTGGCTGTTATTGCAACTCTATAAACTCTTTTCGCTCTTAGTTCGCAAAGTACCTGATTTACCTGAAACCTCTTGGATATTTGTCGAGTTACATCGTTCGCGTTATAGAGTACTACAATGTGCAAAGTCATGTTCGCCGATGCCTCTTTACTCCCCCCTATGGATATCAAAGAACCAACGCAGAAACCCGGCCACGAGTCTCTCGAGACTCGTTTAAGCTAACTATTACTTTTGTTACGTTAGACTATGGCTCGCTGCGAACTGGAGCACCTTTCGTTGCTACCCTTGCCGCGTCCATTAACATAGAGTTATCGGCACTTTGGAAACTCGGAGTACCGACGAAAGGTGCCCAACAACACGAGTAAAGTATCGGAAACCGGCTGTATCGTGAAATTCAATAATAATTTAGTTATTCTATCATCAGATCAACTGATAGGCCATCGTTTTATCACTTCATATTAAGATTGGAGCTCATTTCGGCTCACAAAGAATTTTAGCAGTGTCGAGTTAAACATTCAAATTTCGTGTGTATGAAAATATTTTTCAAATTAACTTCAACCGGTTACGATCCGTTGTACAACGGTCAAATAATAACTCGTTGAATATTAATTTGACTAATTTTTTTTTCAACCATAGATTCGTATTGTCCCATTATTTGTCAATTCTCGACCTTCTATCTACCATCACAATATGTTTTGCTATCCTCGGCATGCCATAGATTCTGTTATTGCGACAACAAAAACTATCGGCACATATAGTTATACGTAGAGTATTCGATAGAGCACTTCGCGTATTATTTTTTTCGATTTTTACCTGACATTCGTCGAGTAAACATATTTTTATAACGCATTCCTTTTGCTGAGGTATCCTCGACTATATGATTATACGAAGAATCTCGCCGTGGAATATTTGCGCGGTTGCATCATCGAGGCTAACAGTTGAGAACCCATTGAATACTATGTAAACATAGGTTCTGGCATGCAATACTATTGAACGTCAATGAGTAATTCACGATTTCTTATAGCCCTTTTGAAGCTTTGACGATCTTTCGATTGCTATTTATGAATTTTATTCTAAAATCATGACAAGCGCGCGCGGGGCTGCGCGACGCTTCTGGTGAATGCATCAGTGTTTGGCATCAGTAGGGTCTCATGCCAAAATCGCATTAAAAGCCTGCAGAGCAGTGGTGAACGATGCAGCGTCATTAAAATGATGGGTGGCCGGTCGCCAGAAGCGAGCCAATACAAACACACACACGCATGCGCACACGCAAAACGCATTACCGTAGAGAGTGAACGTCAAGTTCAGCCACCAGACCTCAAAATATACTATGGCAAAGACTTCGTTCTAGTCGATCAGTCATCCACCGAGGCATAGTTGTGTTATTTTTATTATAACATCTTCAAAATTAAGCTGCACTTGACCGTTTTATCTGTCCGATCTACTCGTGGAACATTTATCGCGCAATACTTTTTTCCGGAATTATTTTTCCCTATTACACTTTTTTCAACCAAAAAATGTATCAAAAAATGATTTCTGATTTTTTTTTTTTTTTTTTTCGACACGCCAAATTAATAGTTTCGATTAAATTTTTTCCGATTCAAAAAGATTTTTTGTAATCAATTACTAGCAAAACAATTGATCACAAAAAATCTTTTTGAATCGGAAAAAATTTAATCGAGACTATTCATCATAATTCACGATGAACTCGATGTACCTTCGAAATTGATTATCCCGATATGAATCACGTGACTACCGGCGCGTGGAATTAATCAAAATCAAAGTTACCCATCGCAGATGCCCCGGTGATGCAACAGCGACCGCTGCAATATGTATATCCGAGTGCCGGAAGAGTACTCTCCGGCAAAGTCACGAGTGTGTTACGAGAAGTTCATTTCTTATGTTCGCGTTCTTACAAACGCATATAACAACTAATATCGACTGTTCAGTTTCGTTTCAAACTCCGACAGTGCACCCGTCGCATCCCGTGCATCGACGCAACTACGCTAGAAATTTATATTCGCCGCCGGTACAACTTATTATTAGATCTTCCGTGTCTTTAAACGACGAGTCGTTATTATGTAATAGTAAACACGCTTACAAACTGTGTAAACAAAAAAAAAAAGTCTTTGCACTCCCGTCTTCAATGTTGCGCTATTCGGTAAAAAATGCATATAATTTAATTTAATTAATCAATGAAAACGTTCGTCGAAATTTCTTGCCTATGCAGTAAAAGCAGTACACATATTAGGGACTAAATGCTTCATCAGATCCGATCTTTTGAGATGAATCCGTCTGATGCCTCATTCAGTCATCGAATCAATTTGCCAATTAAAAAGATGTCACCATATTTTCTAATCTCGACATCGGATCAACCTAATAATGTGCGCATCAAGCTTCAGTCATACTTTTTCATTTGTTACAATCGATCGGTATTATTGCTCCTCCAATAGACGAGTCATAAACGAGATCGTACGGCTTACAAAGACCCGACGCCATGTGATTTCCAACTGAAACGAGACACGAATCACGATCATTGATAAAAGTAGCCGTGTGGCTTGTCGGTGGTTTAAACGATCGGAAGCGTTCGTAACTGTTGCAGAAGTACGAGCTGCCCGGAAGTAATTCTCAGCGCCGTACGATCGTTTATCTCTCATAGGCACGAGACATGATGCGTCGAGAGGGGGTTCTTTAAAGTGCCTTCGGTAATCAGTGTCTAAAAACGGTATGTGAAGAGTGTAGGCGCTACGATGAGGTTACGAAAGTGTCGACGTCGTCGGTGTTGGGTTTTGACTTCTCGATCTGACCCATTCCTAGGCTTGGTAACGTTGAGAAGAACATTCGATAGGTCTATTATTCACTTGAACGAATCGTCGCTCACTCCTATAGCAATCTGCTATGCTATTAGACACTGGTTACCATATAACACTACTGTCTTAATTCCATACGACGAGACCTGAGGTCGAGTTTCGCATGTCCCCGCCCCGGTTCCGGCCTTAGACCGCGCTATTCTTGGATCGCATTAGCGATCAAGTTCATCAAGACGCTCGTCATGTTTCTAATGCCATTGAGACGATCCATCAAAGAATTACTGTAATGAGATTTCTTTTGCTTTCCGTAAATCCTTGCAAAGAGTTTAACTTGAATTGTGATTTGTTGACGAAGGAGATGAGGTACGAAAAATCTGGAGAACTTTGTCACTTGTCTACACACTCAATGATTCATTTCATTTCTACATTAATATCGATCACGAAAAACTGTGGCAAAAGGGACAAAACTTTTGGATTCGATGAAATCGGAAAAACAAAAAATGTGATCGTTTAAAGCTGTTCTTATAACAAAGGAACGTGATTCCGTTTTTTTTTTTTTTTTTTTTTTTTTTTTCTATATGTGTATACAGGCGGAACAGACGGTGAATGCCCTCGCCCGTTACACGCACGATCGAACGATATTCCCGCGCGCCCTTGCGTTCGATCTGGTAATTCCGGTTGATTACGCACCCCCTCGGGGCTTCTGAGGGTCGTTTCGCACAACTTTGAGAATTCTTCTCTTCCCCCTCCGATCCGACTCTTCTTTCTTTCATCGTTTCTTCGACTCCCCCCGGCCTGTGGAACGTGAATGGAGGGGTAGAAAAAAAAGAGCGAGTCTACCGTGATAAGCGTTATCCGGGGCGATAGCACGCAATCTTATAATTTCGATATCGTTTTTCGCTCCTATATGGGGAAATAAATAATAACGCTAGTGACATTCTTATTTTTTGTGCTTTTAGGATTTTTTTCAGTTTCATCGGTTCCGGATAAAAAAACTTCAAAAATGCGATAGTATCGCATCGCACGCGGATGGGATGTGGTATTGGGTTTTTTTTTTTTTTTTTTTTTTCGTATTACAGGCACGAAGCGAAGGGAAATAGCGAGGAAAACCCCTTTGTCCTTCTTTTTCCATGTTTTCCATCGTTCTTTTGTTGTATCAAACAAAAAAAAAAATGCCTCCACAATTTCGACGAATACGATATCCTACGTATTTTTTCCGATTCAAAATGAATGAATTCTGAGTTTTCCCAAGAATCCATCGGAGGTCAGAGATATGGTTGTTAAAAAGTACGAAGAACCGTAACTTTTTTTTTCCGCGAATTACGCATCTGCTACTAACTTTTATTTCAACAAAATATTTCGTACGAAAGTCAAATTTTCGATCGCGTCGGCACTAAATAGAAGTTATCTATGAAAACATGAAAAACGTCAGATGTATTTCGCCGTCTTTAGAAACGGTGTTTCTCCAACATCTTGCGATGGAATGTGTATGCGTATATATACATACATAGAGTCAATATATATCTATCAGCTTCTTCCCACGCGTTTGTCTCGCGTGTAATGATATTATGTATGGTCGAGTGACAGGGGACACTACGAGGGGAAAAAGTATTTCGAGATTGAAATATAGTTATCATGCTATTTGTGTCTTTCGGAAAAACAATAAAATAATCGACGCTCCAGAGAGAATTCGATGAAGCGCAACAAATAAAAATACAAGTGGTATTCTACGTCGAATGTTTAGAAAGATTTCGGAAAGTTGGCAGTGGAACATTCCTTGCAGTACAGACAAATTCGACTGTCAGTGGCCGGACTTTTAGCACAATTTTTATTTATAACACTAATAATAATAATAATAATAATAATAATTGATCTATGCAACAATAAATTGTATCTTTATATAATAATTCTTTTAAATACTTTTTGGCAGTTGATTTATACGTGACTAACCTCTCGTAAACGAAGTTCCAGATCACTGATTTGTATCTCCACGAAACCGTAGGATAACGGTGCAGTGTTTTCCAAAAATTATTTACTATTTTTAGACAATGTTGAAAATGAATTGATAGGAAATAGAAAAAAAATAAATTGAAAAATTTTCCAAAATATGTATACATGCACTGTAAAAAAATCGGAAGTTTAATTAATGTGACATCAGTAGCGACATAACTTACTTGAAATATAGTTTACCCTCGTTGTTTCATTCTTCGCAATATGAAACTTCGTTCAACACCTACCCTCTCCGCTTTTTCTCCCTTCAGTTCCAATAGCGAACGAAAAGAACGAAGAAAACGATAAAATTGGGGTGGTGCTGTAGGTCACGTGAGCGCTCGCGTGAGAACGAATTTTTTGTTGTGTCTTTTCCTTTTTTTTTTTACTTGAACCTCGAAAACTCTTACTACATCGACCTGATTCCAGTAGAGTAAAACACAGGGATAGAACGCATGAAACAAGGTCTTCCCTTTCTTCGTCCTTTCTCTGCCTTCTGCGTGGAAATATAACCAAACTTTTTCGACCAGTCACGTCGAAATCCGGTGAAATGGATCAATGCGCGATTCGGTACGTCAAGGCTGCGCCATTTGTTTTCAGGGGTTCCATTTGTTTTGCTGCTTTGCGATAGAATCCAAAGGTTTACGACTACAGTAGAATTCAACGGTTATGGTCAGACGAGAAAGCACCATAGAGAAATAATATTTCTCCTTGAACATCAAACTTGTAACAAAAATAACTTAAAGCATCAATTTTCTTTATTTTTTTGACAAATATAAATCTCATTGAAACTTTGAATAATATAATTAAAAAAATATTATTGCATTGTAATAACATTATTAAATTACTTTCAATGGCAATTTCTATTCTTCCTATTACATTACTTTTCGCGAGTAAACTTATGATAAGTTTAAGAGACACTGTTTGTTGGATCTGTTTGTTGGAGACGAAAAGAAATTCTTGATTTTGTTACATAAGACTCATTTCGATCAATCAAGATAATCTTTTATCTAAACACGCACCTTTTAACCGCTGCAAAGAATAACAAAAACGAGTCGTATTTCTACATAGATAAGACGATAAGAAAATTACGAGTTTTTAACAATATTATTTTCACACAGAAGTTTATTTTCTGTTCTGAATACATTTGAAAATAGTTATAATTATAGTTTTTAGAATTCTATAATTGCTCGCCTCGATCTATTTTCTCTTGTTGACGCTTTTTATCTTAATACGGTTACAGGCATTGATACAAAAACACGCAATTCGACAATATCGATATATATCGTGACACACCAACTTTTTATAACAGTGATGACAATTTAATTCCAACTAAGTAGCGTCAGTATTATTTTTTTAACTTGTATTGAAAGTCATCTTATCTATTTTTTTAGCGTTCTGACAATTAAAAAAAAAGTTCAGTCATAGTAAATTAAAAAAATTAAATCGTGAAATATACAATAATAATGGTGAAAAAATTTTATAAAAAAATAACTAATCATATATCTTATATATTTTCGTATAATTTTATTATTCGTAATGAGATTATGGCTGAAATTGGTTGTACTAATTTATTCATAAGGTATTATGGTCGCACGCTAAAATACATTTGAAAAATTGGTTTTTCGTTTCCCACTCATTTGATTAATTGTCAAATAAAAACCGACGCGGCAATTAGTAAATCTACCGCCTCAATACCTAAATCGTAAGACGGTAATGTCGTTGAGATGCAAGGAGGGTAGGAAAAAGGTACGAAACTAGAAAATCCCTCGGAGATTGAAAGACGCCTACAAAGCTTTTGATTAATTACTGTAAGAGAAGATCCATAAGAGGGAATTTTCTCGTAAAAACAGCAGTCGGATTTTCGCAGAGTAATCTCATTGCTAATGATAACGTCAACGACGGAGATATATCGAGAAGCACGTGTGTTAAATTACAACGCAGTGATAACAGTTTTTTTTTTAACATATCGATATACTATATCGTGAGGGTCGACTACAGGAGATCGGAAAAGTAACTGTATATAATATATTGAAGAATATATACGTTAATCTTTGCAATTGCCATGAAATAATCCCGCGTAGAAATAAACCTAAACAAACTCGTCAAAATTTTACCGGAAATTTGATAATTCATTAACGCAATATCGTTTTTCCGCGCATTAGCAAGTAATGAAAAGTAAATTAAAATATGACAAGATGAAGATTAGTATGATGCAAGATATCTGAACGTAGTTCCGGCCAATTTTAATTACCGGTTTGATAGAAATATGGCGCACGTGTCACCGTCGTTAGTACATATCCATATATATATATATATATATATTTATCCAGTAGGTCGTTCGGGCGATCAAAGTAATTCGTTCATTCGGCGAGGCAGAGCGGTCCCCTGAGACTAATTTCCTCGATAACTCCGATCTTCTCAGCCCCTATAACATCACTCATCCGTCTAACGATCCTCACAGACACACGCGTATGTTCCTCCATTAAAGCCGATTAATGTACTGATATGGTTGAGATTATATTCAAACCATTAATCACATTATTCCTATTGCCAATTATATTCATTGCGAATTAAAAAGGAAATATCGTTCGATTGAATAAAATCGATAGTCGCAATTCGTAAAAATTTTATAACGTGAATTTATTTTACATAGTTAGTAAAACTAACAATTCGCCGCCGATAAAAAATGTAATGGTTACATTTTTGCGTAAATATCACTGTTATTATTATGACTATTTTCAAGTCTCTACAGGTATCTCTGTATCTATAGAAAATAGGATTTTCCATGCCGCGTATTTTTCGCTCGTGAATTTTTTATCGTTGCCGGCACAACAACCCCTCCCCCCCCCCTCTCCACTGTACTTTCACGATAACACTTGAAGTTATGCGTATCGTGTTTGAATGGGCCGGCGGTTTACGACAATATATCAGAATTACAATACGACTTCACGACTTCGATATTTTTCCCATATTTATCTTTCCAGTTCGATAGAACATAACTTTTCTGACATAGAGGAAAAGTTTTAACCAGAAAAGTTATTTCGTCGAACTGACAATGCTTCACCGTAAATCTATAAATTATGATAATTGCAGTAATAACTGAGAATCCGCATTCACATGTAATCGTTTTCGAAGCATCCAACAATCTTTAATACTTTTTTATTGCAAAAAAAGTAATACATTTTTTTTGTCAACAATTTTGTAAGAGTCGATGATTTTTCATCATATTTTCAATCGTCGATTTTGCAATACAATTTTATTAAAAATAATTAATTTTTTTAATGAATTAAAAAAAAAAACCTATTAACGCTTTTTTCTCACCATTCCGATAAAAAAAAAAACGATCAATTTTCGTTAACGTCACAAAACTATAGAGAGATTAAAACAGTAAATTTGAAAGGTAAAATGACGAGAAGAATGTTCCGGTTGCGTGCGGCAGTGCGTTTGCGTGAAAGTAATCATCGGAAAGAGGTGCACAACACAAGCGCGATAATGGAACGACGACAGGAGGTGAGATTGGACAAGCAGGAATGATAGGAAATCGTGTGAGCGTAGGGCGTGCTGTGTACTATCAGGAATCGTGTCGAATGAAGGGCTCCGCGGGGTTTATATATACGTAAAACATCATTAGCGACGTGGCAACGGACGATGATAGGGACCGACGAAAATGTCATGTGTAACGACTCGCAAAATCATCATCGAGCCATTCGTGAACAATTGGGATCACTTCATAGTCGTATGCACATCCACATACACGACAGTTCGCGACAGTTATATACGACAAAAGATAAACTCATTCGAACTCGTGAAATTTTGGCAAACGAAAGCTCCCACTTTCAGCAAGCATAATCAAAACCCATTGTGAGGAAATTAATTCCACGATTATTTGCAAATCAACGCCGTGACACATACCTCCAGCCATTGAAAGCAGCTGATAGCTTCAACAGCGATGGTGACTGTAACGCCGGAGCCAATCATTTCAGAACAATGTACTTATCGAAGCGAATGCCTATACAGTCACGTTTCGTTGATATAGAATAAATATAGGTATATAGATAACTGGTATACACATTGGAAACCAGTCATCTTTATTTTTTCTATTCGATATAGTAACATCATATATCGTTCCGCCGTCACAGAGGACCTCTTCGCATACAAGTAAATACGTAATTTTGTGTAAAATTACGGATAGTAAAAAATGTCGTTGAAGATCCTTTTATTTTCCTCTTCGAACAGAAGGGCATATTCGACATTATTTTTTCATGTAAGTTACGCCCTTCTGTTTCTCAACAGTCAATAACGCAGAAATGTGTTTGCGAAGGTCTTTATAGTAAAAAATATAATTGAGCCGTTAATAACATCATATCATCGGATTCGTATACACAAGATCGATTTCTCGGATTTCCTGATTCTGGTTTTATCGCTCTTTCTCCGCATAAATCTTGTTTTTTTTTTATCCTGCTTAATCGGTATCAAGTGGAGAAACATGAGTACCGAGACAAATTGCCCGGACACGTAACCATCCGGCGTTCGTCGTCGTCTTCGTCATCCTTCCTCCCCCCCCCCCCGCCCCACCACCACCCACCGCCCCACTCCGTCCCTCTTCCCATCTCTCGACTCTGCAATTACCTTACGTCTGTCATACAACCGAGAAAACGAGAAACAAACTTCTTTTTTTCTTTATTATTTTTTCTTGTATTCTACCGTTTTGTCGACTTGTTCGTTTGCATATTGATTTCACGTATTTCCTGCCGCCGTGAAGAGATGCTACAGCCTGAGAAGCTTATTTATTTAGTACATTAACGATCTATTTCGCTCGGATCCTTAAAAAAAAAGTTGTTTCGTCATGAAAACTGTTGGACTGTTTTTAGTATCTCAGTTCGAGTCGTCAAGGATAATCGGACACTCTGTAAAAAAAAAAGGCAATTTCGTTTTTTTATTTTCAACGACAATTCCAGTCGATCGCGTGAGTTATGAATGACAACATGTTACAAATCATCGTGAAATTGGGGCTAAAAATACTCGCCGAAAAGTTCGGAAATTTTTTTTTTCCACGTATATCCTTCCGATTTCTGTGAGTTGTTGAAAAAAAATGGTTCTCGGTTGTCGTGCCGAGGCAGAGGTATCATCGTTCTCCCACGTTTTCTACTTTCCCCATCGATGCCAAAAGGTCGATTGCATCAATTTCGATTAGGGTCATCCATGGACTTCCGGTTCCCTTACTTTTTTTTACCTTTCCCTTTCTTCCAATACCTAAATACCCTTATAACCTCCCCATAGCCTGTTTCTATATTTTCATTCCCTATCTTTCGTTTACGCGCCCAAATCGATCGGCTTAGAGACAGATGGGCGTATCGCACCTCATTTTACATGTTAAACGGTCCTGGATAGGCCTTTGTGGTACTCGGCAGTCGATACATATATATGTAAGTATATATCTTGATTATCCAGTGACTCGGCTTTACGATATATCCGGCCTGGAAGATAGCGTCGTGAAATCTTCCCGAAAAGAAGTGCTTCGCATGCCTTTGGCCTCCCCTCCTGACGACGCGTATCTTTTCCTATATCGTTTCGTGACTTCCGCGGCCATTTCTGCCGCTTCTTATTTCTTGTCTCTTCCACGTGTTTCCACCAATCTATGATCAAAGATTCCCCTATTCGTCGAGCCCTTTTTTTTTTTCAAATCCGTTTCTATTTTCCTGTTTATCGCAGTCCTTGCAGGACGACCCTTTATGGGAAGAAGACGGGGGAGGGATCGTTGATACTGATTCCTATCGCGCGTTGTTCCACACTCTTCAATCGAGATTTTTTCTTTCTGTTTCGGCGTTTTCTTATACCTTTCTTACATTCGTTTCATCTTCTTTCTCCGTCTTGGATTCTTATACTTGTCTTTTGTGCGCATTATCCGAGAGATCGAGCTCAATGGCTTAAGGCGACGGTCACGACCCTACCATTATTTTGTCGAGTGGAAAGCCCCTGAGCGAAAACTCCCACCGACGAAAGTTTACGTACACTGTGCCCCCAAGACACTGCGCGGGAATAATGAGGGTTCATGGTAATGACCCCGTTATACATACTGTAGTCAACACGTGTGGATGACACATACTTATTGTATAAATTTCGCGAGATCCTGGCGTGTAATTTTATACTTCGGTACTCATATATGTATTATACATATAGAATTCTTGGAAAACAGATGGGACACAAGGAAAAATTGAACGGAGTTGTTATCAGATCTCAAAAAAAAAATCGTGGCTTTGATATCTCGCATTCGTGATATAAATGTTATTATCATTTAATTTTTTCCTTATTTAGCCGCGACGCGATCTTGAAATTGAAGCTATTCGACGCGTTAGTTTAATCGCTGGAGTACGCAGTGCAAAAAAAAATTAAATAATAATTTAACATTCATTTTACATGTATGTATACTGATAAGAATTCTTACGATGTCCGCCACGTCCTTCGTCTTCTAAATCACCCTAATATTATAAATATTCTTCGTAATATCATTTTTTTTACAATGCTTCTTCAACTTCTAATATTCAGAGGTTCGTAAGTCTATTTAAAGATTTATCTCGCATACGCCGATCGCTTGAAAGTGGGAATTACTAAAATTATATCGCGGCGTAGTGAATTTATGCAGTGCTCACGGCAATATTTCGAAAGCTCTGTATTCACCTCCCTGCAGATGAAACCTGAATTCCGAACGTGTCTTTCACCCCTTTTAGCTACCAGCGGCATTTCATTATTCACCGGGATCTTGCACTTAATAATTACTGGAGTTGGGACAGCGTGTAAGTTACTCTACGTAGCAACTACGCAGCCATAGCTTTTACCACGATACGGGAGAAAGTGCGACGAGACCATTAAGCGAGACAATTACCGTGGGGTTACATCCGTTTCGCACGGCTTCGGTTATCTCACTTCTACCTATCAAAATATCTCAGTCACGTTTTGGCGTATTTGGAATGGATTTTGCTTTAGTCGGTGAAATAACTGTGCGCAAGTTTGTGCGATAACTTTGTTCGAGAAATTCGAGTTATGTGAGTTATCATCGGATTCTCAACTCGGTGAAAAAAAAAAAAAAAAAAAAGAGTCAAACTGCAGAATGAAAAAACACAAAATATTCACTATTAGTAATCAATTTTTTGTACTGTGTCACTGTTTAGATAATTGTAATATTTATTTCATTATTATTATTTTCTTTTTGAAATTTTCAAATTCGCTCTTCTTCGAAGTTTAAGGTATATTTACGATAAAAGATGCGAATTGCTTTAGTAGATCGATACTAAATGGTGATGTGTTCTCATTTTTCTCAATCTCGCTCTCGGATCTTCTATATCGTCCCCTTTCAACTTCCTTATCGACGTTAGCCCTACACAACGATCCCCCGGAAGAAATCGGCCAAAATGGAAGTTAGAGCCCCACCTCAAGCGTCCCAAACACAGTTAGATAGAGGAGTTAAAGAAATATAAGGCGAGAAAGCGAGGGAGCAATTCACCGAGAGGCCGTTATACACGATATCAACTAAACCTCTATCCGTGGCCTCTTGTAGCTCTCACATACTCGAGAACCCTTTGCGTTAGCCTTAGCTCTTGAATTTCTTCGCGCTCGATGCCGTGAAAAAGTTTCAACGGCGGGAGAGAGGAGAGTGAGAGCTATCCAATTTGCCGAGATGGTTCGAATTGAATGAAATCTCGGTCGTCTTGAAAACCTTCTCGAATCTCCCCCTCCCCTACGACGAACCGTAGGAGGCTTACTTTCGTCATGGATACCCGTCAATTTGGTTAATGCCTTCACAAAAGGAACGATATCGCTTCAACAGTGACTTTCAGTCCAATAGGATTATTTTTTTTCCCTTCGTGTGTACTTTTTTTTTGTCACGCCTCGATACAATTCCCTCAGGCGTCGCCATTGTTGTGTTTTCATATCCATAACAATCTGTGTAGAGAGTGTAAAAATAAAATTCCCGGGAATTTTATTTTTATAACAGCGTCATGGCGTTTCGAAATATTTTGAAAATTGGGAATATCGAATAGTGTGTTGATACTAACAATGGTGATTCAGTCATTTTGGAGTTAACGAATATTCCCAATTCCTAATAAAGGTAACCATTGATCAAATTTTTTCTCTTTTATTTAATAAATCATTTTTTTTTTTATTTCAATTAATCAGAAATAATAATTCCATATACTCTCGAATCCATTAATGGAATAATTTTTTTTTCCAAAAACTTTTTTTTTTTTTATTTAAAAATGTATTTGTTTTTACCCACGAAACATGAATCAGTCTGTATAATTTATGTTCTTCAGATCCAAAAGTCTTTTATTCAAATTATTATTAAAATCTTTTATTCACGTCGACACCCTGTAGTGAAACCTTCGTGACACGATACTTAAAAAACTGGTCTATATAATCCACACAGCAGCCTACGCAAGTGTAGTCATTGGGCTTTCCATCGTAGAAGATCGTCTCGTGCTGCCGAAAAACATTTTACGAGGGACCCGGAATTATTTTTTACAATTTTCGTTCCTATCTCACTGATTCTTTTCTTTCGGCCTTTCCATACCTTCGTCGGTGGATACACAGCCTCTCCCGGAGGGTTACTATCCACCATTGGCTCGATCCCACAGGGATCGTAAACTAGAACAGTTTTTTTTTCTCTCTTCCTCTTTTCCGCTTTTCCTGTCCTACGGTTACTTTATATGTACGTACGTACACCTACGGTTCTCTACGAAAGCGAACGAGTCGGCGACTCGCCTGAAGCTAGTATACTATACTATATAGTATCTATCCTGCTTGAGCGCGCCACTCAGCTGGGCTCAGTTTTTCCCTTTCATACGTTAGTGGACTGTATGGTTCAAGCCGTCTTTTCTACTTGAAGCCGACGCGACCCTACAGGCTAACAGCAACAGTAGGCAGCAGCTTGATTTATTATTCGAGCGTTAGCAGGAGAGTTCTCGTTAACGCGGTTGAGAGTGAATTCGTGTATGAGAAAATGAGATATAGGTTTCGTTTTTGCTGTTACGCGCTACATATCAGTCGTAAAAAGATGTATGGAACTATCGACTGTAGTATATTGCTTCGGTTATCGCTCCAAACCCCCGGAGGCAACGGCGCCCAACTTAAATTTGCGAGTCTTCCGCGTTTCATGTACGACGCTTTTATTTTTATAGCCAAAATTATTTCGAGTGGAACAGATCTAAAACGTATTTTCATCAGTACTTGTATTGGATATTATATCAAAGATTACGCTGTAATATACATTTTTATCACCAAAATTGCATCCCATACTCTTTGACCCGAGAAATACTGCAGTACCCATCGGTACATCGACTTTAAAGTTCATCGCCATACTCCCCTAATGGTAATCCCACCCAGTGGCCGGTATTAATCGGCAAAATTCGTTAGCTTTGTCTTTACCCATAAAAATGATATTTATCGACATTATGACTTCCACTCGCGTGGGTTTGATTTACCGCTGAAAGGCTTCAAAAATTGGCATAAAAAAAATTCCATATCCGACCCGACATTACTGAAAAAACTTTTCTGAATGCGGTTCGGAGTTGAAATTCGACTCAATCGTTTTTTTTTACGCGCGTAACGAAGATGAATCGACAATTATCTCCATATTAAACTTCTATTTTTTTTTTTTTTTTTTCAAATTAGCATGAGAAGTATATCATTTCTGTACACATCGCTCTAAACCAGAAGGCATATGTTCCGTTTATCGAATTCACCACCGATTATTAATTTGTCAGTTACCGATAAACTTTCGTTGCTCGAAACTTTGTGTATGCTTCGCCGCTCTCCTATGTCGATGTTCCTGTTCTAAACCTCCCTTAAACTCAAGAGAGTTTGACTCTAAAGCTTTGGAAACTCACGTGAAGTTTCTATACATACCTAGTTGAACGAAAACTACACGGGAGCAACTATAGAGAATCTCGATGCTCCAAAGTATGGAATATGCGATGAGACGAGGACGACTCGAAGATTCTCTTGGCTGAAAACACACTTTGGCCAACCCATCCGCCTCGTTAATAACGCGCCTCTCTCGTTGGAACAGTTAACGACAACGATATTTCCGATGTTAGGCGTTTTAGTCTCATCTTATCTAGTAAGACAAGAGGCCTTTAAGGAAACTGAAGATCACGATATGCAAACATTTTTCTGTTCGAGAGACAGAAGCAACCATTGAAATATTCATCTTTTAAATGAATTACAGGCGCCGAAAGAATTACTCGATTTTTTTTTTTTTCGAGATTTGCTGCATGAGCTTTAATAGACTTAAAATTAAATGATTATCCATATTTTTGGCTATATGACGATATTTTACTGCCTATTTGCAGTGCTATCGATACGATAGAATATGACGAACATAGATGGCGAAGTCTCATGGCGATGTATCAAATAATTTATAAATCGTGGGTTCTTCATGTTAAATTGTAAAATAATTCATCGTTTTTTTTACTCGTTGTTAATTGGATATTGCAAAGAACGGAGGGATAAAAATAAAAAATCGATTGGCAACAAAAACATCCAATAAAGATGGAGTTTTTGTTGTTTTTATTTATTAGGTATGGTGTTCGCTTTATTCATGAATAGTTGGAGTAACTGCAAAGTAACCGAGATGATGTTGGATAGATTATTTATTCAAGCGGAAAATAATCCGTCCGCGATAATCACACGTGCGATATTTTTCGCGCGAATTATTTTTCAAAAATTTTGCAGAGTACGCGCGCTATATTAGTTTCACGAAACATTGATAGGTCTGTCCTGACGTCTTTCGCTTTCTTCCTACATAATTCACGTGACTAAAATCACAGAGGCACATTTTTTATTATAATAAACCTGAAAATACGCCCTTCTGATTTTAATCACGCGATATATAGCCGATGAGCTATTTAAAACGGCGAACTTTTCCTACCTTTCTGGGTATAGGAAACGAGCGAAAGGCCTCGAGGGCAAAAGGTTGTCCGTCCATGTGTTCTACGCCTACTTACTATACGAAAACCTCACACTCGCACCCTTTGCCTGTGACCCACTTTTTTTTTTTTTTCTTTTGTAAGCCAACATGCGACATACCATTCGTTCTGTAGATATCACTTTTAATGACGAGGTACATATCACGAAATTTCCATGGAAAAGATAAATTCTGTACACGAAATGTACGTTCAAATGACATTCAAAAGGAAGGAAAAGAAAGTTTTCCTAAAAAAAAAAAAAAAAAAAATGTCCAAGTTTTCTCATCGAAGTTGGGAAATACACGAGAAGTGTCGACGAAATGAAATTAATATAAAGCGCCAGCGTATCTGACGTTTGAGGGCAAATAAAATAAATGTGTATTTTCGTTCATTATTCATTATAGGAACATAAGAAACATTGAAAAACGATATTATTAGATTATTGGTAGGGCTTTTGTCCATATATTTTCACCAATTTGGATTCGATTACATTTCAAGAAGAAACTAAACCCATTATGCTCCACTCTCTTCTTATCATTATTTTTTCATTCATTTTGACTCACTAATTTTCACAAAACGTATATCCCTTTGACCCGCGTAATGTTTCATACATCGAATAAACATTGGAATAGTCGTGCGAACGCAGATAATGGGTAACAGCACGTGGCTAAAAGGGCTTTCATCTACGCAACTCCTACACACTGTCTACCAACGTATTAGCCGACCTCGTTAATGAACATTGCACGCTCCATTTCCCCATTAGTATTGGCAACGCAGGCGATAAAACGACAGGTTACATTAGTTCGACGTTAGAGTTTTGCAGGTGTGTCGGGGATATGGTGCTCGGAGCCCTCTGAGCGTTCCACATCGAAACTCGATAGCTTCGTATTCAGTTTGAATTAGCTGTGCTCGCTGTTCCGTACGATGTATGCATATACATAGTAGTTAATATAGGATCTCGACGCATACATATATACATATATACACCTATACATACGTACGATCCGTAGTTTCAATTTTCAAATTTCCAATCGTTCAATTACGCAATTTCTATTGCGTCGCGGCTCGTAAGCTCTGGGAACGTTGTATGGGACCCGAAGTAGGTATAGTCCTGCGGGGATTTTAATTAAGGACACACAAGGACCGCCCTTTGCACTCAATAGAGGACATGCATATGCATATCCAGTAAGAGCTGCACATGTATACTTCACCAAAATAGAAATGTAGAGATTATCAACGATAGGGGAGATACCGGAGTGAAAGGATATAGGGTCCAATGTTCTATCAGGTGATTCAGTGTGATCGATTCACATCAAAGAGAAGATCTAGCGGAATCTACTTCAATCTGTCGACCACGATAAATCGATGATATATACTCTCGCGGTAAATTAAAATCTTCTGAATGTTTAATGTACTGGTAATGGATGTTTGTAAGGATAAACTGATACATTAAATTTAATGTACAATTATAGTATAATTAAAAATTAATGTACTATACATTAAATGCTGCAGTCGATAGTCGATTTTCAATAATTTCCTTTCATTTTACTGTAAAAGTGCTTTTATTTTTTTATTACTATTGTAATTGAATTTAATATACCTATTTACGTATAAAAACTTTTAGTACCATTGCAGTAAATTCACAGTTTTTTTTACAAAGGTATGTAAGCCATATTCGTAGTTATCTCCATTTGACTCCAACCATTGCGCATCAACGTTCAATGCCGTAGTTTTTTGTACGCCGTTCTCTGTGTAATTTTTATTACGGATGAAATTCTTTCGTTGTTCAATTTTACATCGAATTATTTTAACTAACGCAATCATACTGTGCGCATTTGTAAAGTATCGGCAACGTGACGTGGGTATGAATTCTCTTTTTTCGCGTACATGCCGACCCACCAACGGGAGCATTCGACTTCCTCTTCATCAGTATATCCCTTTTACTGACTCCGTTTCGTTTGGTTTTTTGCGATTTTTTTTTTTTTGCGTTTTACTTTTTGCGAAATTTTCTTCACCAGCGTCGAATAGTTAGTGGCACTTCTACTGCAAGCGCAGTATTTTCAAAACTGACTCGAGAACTCGGATCCCCGGAAATAAACGAGGTTCGGCGAGTCACGGAGTTTGGCGGATCGTCGGAGAGAAGGATGAGGGGGTGTAGACTTCGGTGAAACTCGCCGAGCGGGAAAAGTCGATCCCTTTTAAACTCCGGGGTGAGGGAAAAAAAAAGGCCCGAGTGGAGAAAAAAAATCTCATGCCTCTCTGACTTCGCCAACATCGATACCGCACGGTCTAACCCGCTCGGCTCATCCACCGGTCACGTAGAAACATTCTCAATTTTTCGATTACGCCTCTTTCAGGCTGTCTTCCTCGTAGTCTCGTTTCTCTCTTTTCTCAGTATATATATATCTATATATATTTTTTTTTTTCGCTTCTTCGCCCACGCCTCACGATGCCTGCTCGTGCCTTCGCGCCTACATCCCTTCGGACTCACCCTTTCGCACGTGTAGCACGATTCGTGAATAAATTTTTCACGCTCTCGTAGCTTAACGGCTATACCGGTGAATCTATACAAGCCGAAGCTCGTTCACGCTTACGCCTCGCAAAAACCACTTTTTATTCGAAGCGCGCGAAGGATCTCAGGTGGTTAGAATTTGCGAATACGAAAAAAATAAATAAAAATAAAAATAAAAATAAACAAAGGATCCCCGAGGAATAGTAGAAGGAGAAAAGAATGAAATATATGGGAGCTTAGGCTGCTGCGAAATGCGAGTAATAAAAGTCGAGTTAATTTAAATAGATCGCAGATTTTTGTCGAGATGAATTTTCGTTTATATCTTTACGCAAGTAAAGGCGAAATTGTTGAATCTAATTACATATTTTTATAAAGTGTTAGATATTTTTTTTAAGAGATTTATAGGGTTTATTCGTTTTTCATACAGAAATTAGCTATATAATTTATTAATCATATTATAACTGACTGATTATTTCCAAAACTATTCCATAAGAATACTACGAGATTTACATTTTTTTTCTCAACTCGTAATTTACTTCTACTGAACGATGCTGGGATCTTACAAAATTCTCTGCCTGAAAACAAAAAACATCGAAAAAAATAAACGCAGAAGATGTAAAAGTTGTACATCGATCAGTTTCAAGGTCGCTTTTCAATAAATATCCATAGACGGATCAAAAAAACAAGCGGAGACCCAATCATGAAAAGATAAGATCATAATTGATTAAAAAGATAAGTGAAATAAAAAATGAATAACTAATGTTACAAGGGAAAGGAGCGGTGTGAGAAGAAAGCTTGTCGAAAATCAATGTTACCGAAGTCTCGTAGGCGCCGGGAGGGTGCAAGCCGAGTGTAAGAGTAGTTAGCGGTGGAGGCAGTTGGAGGGTGCGTCGTACACGTACTCGTTAACCCCGCACGCCAGACTGCTGTGGCTAAATGAAATCGTGTCGAACAACGATAGCGGCTACTTGCAACTTCAGACCGAAATAATAATGAATATATATACTATATCTATATATCTATTTCGTATCCAGCGAAAGGAACAAAAAGCCGAACGCAATTGCGTGACGTCATTAGACAACATCGTAGTCAGGGAAAATAACGAAAAAAATGAATAAAAATTGAAAAGTAATCAATGGAGTGAGATTATATCTTTTTTCGTGAAAGAAAAAAAAAAAAAAAAAAACAGAATAAACTATGAATTTTATTTTTCGATTAAATTACTCCATCCAGTCACGCAACTTATATCGATTCTTCATTTATTAATTTGAAAGACCCTAAAAAAATAAAATTAGAACGCCGAATGGTACATCATGACGACGGAACTTCGTTGTGATAACTCCAATCACAATTAACATTTCTTATACATTCGCCAACACGCTATCGTCGCTTCCAGTAGCTGTTTGTTCGACGATTAGCGTCAATGAATCGGTCCATTAACGGGACCCCAGGGTCGATTGACGCTTATACAAATATACAAAGCAAACATATCCTTCCTCACTTGAGACACAAATATCTATCGATGAGGGTCAATCGACTCGGGGCGGACGTACGATTTTCCTCATCAGCTTCGCTGATCTGTGATGAAACAGACGGTGGTACTGATTTGGACGCTATACGAGATCTCTATAATAACCCGGGATAAGCCTTCAAAGTCTTTGGTTGTATCATAATCAATCAATAGATCAGCTTCAACAATCAATCTGTTTATCCTATTCAATTTTGCTATATATCACCTTACCGTGAATACACGGAGAGGTAATTAAACGTACGGATTATAACGGACGATAATAATAATACCGGGATGAGAGATCGAACAATAAAGAGATCAGTATGGATCCTTGAACCACGAATAGAATCGATCTGATTGTTTGTATTTAAACTCAGTGGTTCCATTAATGCGTTATTAATTCCTCGATATTAATTGACGAAAAAAAAAAAAGAAAACGAATAAGAAGTTATCAGATATCATTTAAGGATTAAAAACAATGCGGTATGTGCCCTTTTGTTTCTTAGCAGTCGATACAGTAAATGTACAGCTATATATGAATTTATGTATAAGTTTTGCAATAGATTAACCCGAGTGCTAATTTTCATAGAAACGACGACTCGGCATGACATAAGCCGTCGAGAATTCTTTACACGGTTTATCCCGTAAGTCGCTATAAGCGATGAACTATATTAAAAGAGTTCCGGCTTCTCTCTCGAACCGGGTGATGCCTATATAACTCTTGTTTTCTAGTTCAATCGTTAAATGGCAAAATTATAATAATTTTTTTTTTTTTTTATGAATTGTCGATCTGTGAAAATGTCATCTTAAGGCGAACTGCGTTTTTTGCATCGGAAATGATTGATAGATCTTTAAAGATTTTAAATTATAAAAATTTGTTTGAATAATTTACATTTTTTTTCTATATCTCGTTATTATTTTGTCGTTTGCGTTTGCAAAGTTTCGATTAAAACTTTTAATTATTTCTAAGTACATTCTAACAGTCGTAAACCCATATATTAATAAAGAAAAAAATTAACAAAAATAAACATCGCACGTCCATTATAAAATATACGTGTGTTCTTTATTTTCGTTAAATTTTTCTGCATCATGCATGCAGCAGATTACAAATAGTTGAATAACTACATTATACACTTGCCGGACGTATTGTACACGGTGTCTCTCACCGAACGTACGATAGCTGCGCTCTTCGCACAGCCGCAATGCGCAACGAAACGAACTCGAAGGTCATCAGACTACTATACGCGATTCCCATCGACCGTCGCCTATAACTTCTGACATTCGCGAAATAGTTTGATTTATGAATGAACCATTCTACGCGAATTGTCTTCGAATAGTCGTCTCGCGATGTTACAACTATAAATAGTGATGAATCTATTTTAAAATTGCTCTTCGACAGCTCTTGACAGCGGGTTAATGAAATCGAATGAATGAATTCATGAAAAACATGTAGTTTTCCCGACGCCAGCGTCAATAAAAAAAAGTCCATCAGTGTTAATTTACATAATGGTATACCACATTTGTTTTCCTTATTAGAAAACGCGAGTGATATGTTGGCGTTTTTTAAACTTTACGCGATCAATTCTAAAGTCTATCTAAATTCTGTTTTATTTTTAACTACACTTTCGAAAAAAAAAAAAAAAAAAACACGAAAAAAAGTAATTACATTATAAATTGATTAATTATTACGAATTATTATGGCACTAATTTAATTACGAATAATTATGAAAATCAAAAAATTTGAAGCAATTCGAAAACTCAAATACTTTAGTAACTCTTAATTTACCGATATCGGATACCGGTCACAATTATCGATCTATAACCTCTAAAGTAAAAATATACCTGTGTCTATAAATGTAATTGTACGATACGCCATCGCAACGACTAATATATGTCATCATTTATGTTTTTTTCAGGTGAAATCTTGGCTGTGACATTGGGACTGTAAGTATTCAACTAAAATTTAAATAACTCGAATCAATAAATCTTAAATTCTCCGCAAGCGTTTAGCGAATTCATTTCGCAAAGTATATTTTGCAACGATAAGAAAATTTACGATTTTTTTTTTATATAGCAAACTATTATGTATTACCCTCCTCCGCCAATACCCCTTAAGCCATTTTTTCGCACATCTTTTTTCGCAAAATTGCAATTGCTAACACACTGCATTAATGGTAAAACGGATGCAAAAAGGTCCGTCCGGAAATAACGTTCTTATCAATTTGTATCGTTTAATTTATATTGAAAATCGTCCGAAGGTTGAAAACCTTGAATGAACGGTTTTATTTATTCCGGCCTTCCGTGGGTAATATCGATTTAGATTAAAATATAACTGAACGACAGGTGAAAGCCGAGACTTGGATTCTTGGCACATGGACGTGCATATATATGGATTCATAAAATTAGAGTCACTATCGGTACCTAAATAGAAGAATACATAACCGACTGCGAAGCGGCTGATGAACGTAATGTATACTTAAATATAGTTACAAGTCACTTTGAACTGTGACAATGAACTGCAGAGTAAACAGAACAGTGGTTGGCCGGTTAAGAAGGTGTTGCGCACAGTTATCGGCACTTCTCTTGTCTATTTCTTTTTTCTTGTTTACTGCCAAACGAAGTGTTTATCTAAGGATAGCGTAGGTATAAGTTTTCAGAGTTTCGTTCAATATTTGAAGAAACGTTTGGAAATTATGGATGAATAAATTACCGAAGTTTCGACTTTATTTTTCGTTATTTCACAACTCTTTTTAATACAATTATTTATCGGATGGGATTATTGATAATTTCTGGAAAATGCGATGTTGGCTCCGAAGATATTTAAAATTGATGATGTCCGTCGCGCAGTAGAACGTAGTTGATGGCTAAAAATATTATAATGGTGATTAAGATTTAACAGATGTGTGTTCTCAAAGGCAAAATGTAGTCACGAAATATGTCGCCGACGGCGTCCAGTTTAGTTTGCGGCGCCATATCGCATGTATTTTATTCTTGACACCAGAACCACCGCTGTTTATTCTCCTCGAGGTGACACGCTATCGGATAGTTTCACACACGATGCTTGCGCGAAGATATACCGTAACTGCATGCAGCAGGTAACAATCCCCGTGAAATTGCCTCGAACGGGTTTGACGCGACAAATCGCGTAAATCTTCTATTCATGCAATACACAAATTGATAAAAATACCGAACGCAATCTATGCGATGCAAATATACTTACAAAAATGTTGCCTCCACACTTCCGGCTACATATTCGAAGCATATTTATCGATTTTTTAAAAATTTGAAAATAATTATACATAATTTTTTTGAAAACTCAAAACTGAAAAAGTTTTTCTTTCGAAATATTTCTCCAAAGTCTATAGTTTTCGAATTACGAGCGCAACGAAGTAGCAAAGAAATTGCGCGCCGAACGCAGCGCCATCTACTGCTTCGCTCTATTATACTCCGAAACTTGACGTACCCGTAACTCGAAAAGTACTCATCCTTTAAAAAAATTTCAAAGAAATAATCTTCTTTGTTTTAACCGGAAATAATTTTCGTAATTTTTTTTTTTAGTAATTGTTCGTCATTTTGGTATAATTTTAATCGAAAACAAGTCAATAACCACTAATCATGGATATTTTAGAATTTGATTGCACAATCTGTATTTTTAATGACTCGCAGAAAGAAATTAAATTGCAAAAACTTAAATTCCAGGTAATGATAAAACTCGTGTTAAAACAACGTACTATATTTACCTCACATGTCGAATAAATACATATATGCAATTGTTTCGTACGATAATAAACTGGTTGGACACACAGGTTTCTCGCGATGAACGAGTAACGCCGATGCACGAGAGTTGTATAACTCCGCGAATGCGCAAGGTCACGAAAAGACCGCTCACTCATTCTCGCGCTCGGAACTCAACACTAGCGTCGCTTGTTCCCATACTGACGCCGTTGTGCCGCACACAATTGCATTTACTCTTAATGAACGAACTGCAAACGAGGCTTACCCATCCCGTATACATTATACAAAACGAGAGAGAATTCAGGGTTAAAAAAAGCAATGCCTCGTACGGTCTAACATCGGCGTATCTAAGTCATAGACATCGTTCGCGTTACCTGGAGACTTCCGGTTTGAAATATCGCGATTAGCATTGACCTCGAGATAATCGCATTACATACTATTGTATTTCAATTTTTTACACCGAAGGTTACCAAATGTTTACACTTGCATACCTTGCATACCTTACAAAAAAAAAAAAGGTAAATCGTGAAAAAAGTCAATTGAGTTCTGACTTCTTCGACTAATTTGCAATCAATTCTTGAGCATTAATGCCTTCGATGACAGATCGCGATACGCAAGAAATATAATTTGAATAATGAAGTAGCAAGAAAAAATAAAAAAATCTCTAGCAAACTGTTTTTTAAAAATCCGTCATACATCGAATTTCGTAATCCATAGGTTTCAATTTCTACCGATTCGTCGTTAAAATGAATTATTATTGAATCATTAATTCCGAAATAACGCAATAATTTTTGAAAATTTTTCCGAAAATTAAACTTTTAGACTCTTTCATGTACATTAATACAGCTGTTTTTTATACGATGGAGCGGAAATTTATTTTTATTAGAATCGTTTTTTGGATGACAGACGCCAAAATGGACATCGAGATTGTCGAATATATGCTGAACCAGCCTTCGGACATTGCGGAAGACCGAAACGCGGCGGAATGTACAATGACCGTCGGTGGCGTCGTCACGGTGACGCGTTCGTTGGCTAACAAAGAACATCCTGGCGTACCAAGCCGCTTGCGGCTTTAGAGCCATTCAATTTAGGTGCACCCATATGGCCAGTTCGCATACCCGGGTTCGCACAGTCAGCGTGTGGGAATTGGCCGTATAGTATTATAGTATACCCAATACTACGCGATGCAACGACAATTAAATTTCGCTCGCGCCAACCAAGTCCGATTACGAAGTCAACGGTTCGCGACATCGCTTCGAACGCTCTGTATCTATAGTACAGCAGATACAGTATATTACGCTATTGAAAACCCGTTCGTCACGACAGTCGATTGACTGTTCAATGTCCAGTGAAAAATTAGCAGTACCCAATGAGTCCATTTTGTTTTACAATTTTTCCGATACAAAACTATACAACTGCTTAAAAAAAAAAAAAAAAAAAAAAAAAAAAAATTGCAAAATACTTCTACAGAATGCTATCGATAGATCTAAAGTCAGAGACGAAATTCGATTTTTTTTAAAATTTTCTGCCTCTTGTTGCGACTGCTGCAGATGGCATTAGAAAGTAGTATATGAGGGAATCATGCGTCATTTAAATGTACATATTTCTTTAGCAATAATAATGGTTGACTTATCGCTTTATCCAGTCGATAAATAACTTTTATTCAACCATCGACAATTATAAATTGTTCACGCAACAGCGCCGCCGTTGTACACGATTAGATAGGAAATTGTTAGATGCCACGAGAGATTGATGAATTTACTATTACCACGCATGGTAATGGAGATATACGAAATTTCTGGTGTATAGTAAACATTTATCGATTGTTAAGAAACATAAGGGCGTATCGAAGATGATTTTGATTCATAAAATGATGAGAGTTACCACCTTCTGTTTCATAATCGTTGATGATATATATATATATGTAGCTATATACATGCGAGCGCGCGTCGGTCCATAAAACAGATTATGTAATGATCCTGGTGGGTCCAGGGCACGAGACGGCGAACATCAAACGAGCCACGACGGGGGGGAAGGGGCTCTTGCCCTATATCAATTTTCTTCTCTACGGCTCTTTCACCTCGTGCGCCGATCCGACGTTTTAATGAGCCGTTACTCATGCACGATTGAGCTTTGGCTAGACTCTGCGCTATTATATTCAAATGCTACGCGGTAGTTAATATTAAATCAAATCTACCGTCCAATCTCTTAGCTGCTAATGTTTGTTTTTTTTTGCTTCCTCAAGAAGCTTTGTTTTCGTGAAATTTTATTTTTTAGACTTTCATGCAGAAAGGTGTGTGTGTGCGCGCGCATCATTTGACGTCATAACTTGAGAACGGCTTGAGATACCAAGCTGAAATTTACACCACATGTTAAGGGGTCAAGTTCTTTTCTTTGGTTAAATTTTTAGCAAAATTTATACAGTCGTTCAGTTTTTACGCCATTTTGAATTTCTTAAAAAAATGGTAATGGCGCTCTAACTGCCATATTCTTTGAGATATCGGGCTAAAATTTGGTACAAAGTTCGACTATTATAAAACAATGATCGGTATTGAATTTGGGAAAAATTTATGAAGTCGTTCAGTTTTCACACCATTTTTATTTTTTTTTTAAATTGGTGGTATCGCTTGACTATTTTTTAATTACTGTGACAATTCTTTCTTTTAAGCAACCGATTTTTTTTCTCAGTGTAATACATTGCTTAGCCGTATTTACGCATTTATTTTCCTCGACCTGTTTACATTTCACATTTCGTATCGCAAAAACACAATATATCGTCGATTCTTCGCAGCACAAAAAAATATACGACTATTCACATTGTTCCTCTATTTATCCAAATATTTCAACGAAATTCTCGACCTCATAGATGTTTTGAATTACAAAATACGAATACGCGGCTCAAACGCTAAAGTGGCTTCCTGTTTCAGTCGAGAGATTTTTTTTATTTTTTTTTTTATTATAACGATTTTTCCATTCAAATTTTTCTTCTCCAAAAAAAAAAAACAATCGGATAAAAAAATCGTATTCAAATGAGTATTAATGTTTGGAATTCGCGATTTCGGATTTTTCACCCGAAATACAGCAGAATAATAAAAAAAGATTATAATAAAGTTTGCCAACAAACAACCATAACGATCAGCACATACACAAACACACACTCACGCGCAGGTTCCACACACTCGAAAGATATCTGTTACTTACAGTACGGAGTATGAAACTCTCGTAAAATCTGACGTCATTACGCTTACACGTACACACGTATCTCGCGAGTAAATATATACGTATAATATATATATATACGTATATATCATACAGTTATCGTTTCTCCAATTTGCTGCAATCCTTCCAAGCGTTAGTTCTAGTTTCAGGGGTGGTTGGGTTGAGTCTATACGGGCGTTTGGAGTAACCGACAAGCATATAAACGGCACGTCGTAAACTCCTCGTTAACCGGCTGTCGGCAAATAAACGTTTTCGTCTAACCCAACGGGCGCTCGCGGGCTCATTAATGAGCGCTAGTTCTCTCTTTGTGTTGGATTATACCGCGGCGTTACCCGAAAAGAGGGATTTTATTCAAACGAACGGTGGACGCCGTGTGCGCGACAGCATCGATGACTGGCAGAGCTTTCCAGACGACAAATATATACATTGCTGACGGGAAAGAGGAACGAGCGTCTGACAATGGGAGATTTTACCGCCGCTACGTTCCGTCTCTTGTCTACGAGCAAAACTGGAGACACGAGATGCTAAGCATCGTTTTGCTTAATTCTCTAACGGTGTTCTCGTTACGTCAATTCCATGAATTTCTCATCCGCTTTTGCCGCATTCAACGTTTCGGCTTCAGTAATTAAACCATTTATATATAGTATGTATATATATAAACGAGTGCTGACAAACACAAAGGTGTATCCCACATTAATTCCTATGTTAAATTTGTCGAGATACACGCTTTTGTGTTTTTTAGAGGACAGTATGTATATATATTTCCATTGATTATTCATTGTTTCATAGATTAATTGACCATTGAGCAAATCCATTAGTGACGAAGTTTCGACATTTTACCGCAGTGTGGTACGTCTAATGAGTACTAAAATCACGGAACATTGTTTGAATAACGTTTCCTGGATGAAAACTATATTAATAAAACGACATTTGGATAAACGAAAGTAAACCTCGAGGCTTTATTAAAGAACTTTAATTACGGCAAAGTTTATAATCCGATGAGGGAATTTTGCGGTCGTTGGAAGGTAATTGAAAGTATTGGGAAAATGCCGGTAATATGGATCACCGCAGATTAACAGGGATAAGTAAGTATAGCAATTAGATTGGACGTTAATTTACGGATTTTTTTATCCAAATGTTAAAAACGACTCAAATGTGGATATATAAATTTTGCTATACCACCCAAAGGGTCGAGAATTTACGAAAAATTCAAAAACATAATTTCCATTTTAGTCCAATTATGTCGGTGATTTTTCTAGAAAATAAAATATGCGGAGAGCCGTGAATTTGCTCAGGTGACGGGATATATACGTTCAATTATTAATATGTATATATAGGCATAAGTTTATGCCGTGCGATATATTTACATACCAAGAACTTTCCCGACAGTATAGTCAGATTGCCGTAATGATTAATAATTATAACCTGAAACGTACCCATTGCCGCGTACGAGAAATAAATGTTAAAAAAAAATTATATAAAATCTGAAACGAAAGCGCGAGAAACGTGGAAACGGTAAAAATTCATTTGCCACCGGGTTTCTGTCGGTCCGACTTTATCGCGGTAATTAAAAAACAGAGAAAAAAAGCGACCTATATATTTCATGCGCGAAACTCTTGATGGGTTTTCCAGAACGTTATTTCTTTTTTTTTTTTTTCTTAATTATTCATTCCATTCTTTCAGCTTTTATGCTTTGTTCCAACTTTTTTTTTTAACAATTTAGGGAGAAAAAAAGACAATAATTTGAAGCGTCCATGTTCCGTGCGTGAAGTACGTTGTCCATCACTGTACGGTGTCTATTACTCGTGGGTGTCAACGATTGTACCGATTATCTAATTATATCCGTACGAAGAGTTTCGCAGTGAGAGACACGATGCCGGCGTTGAGTGTCCGCCGTCATCAACGTCATCTCCGTAATATCACCGGCATAGCATTGGGTTTCGCGCTTCGGCTTGCATGAGTAGATGTTTATTTATAGTTTTTGCATTGGGCGCATTATTGTGCAGCGCGTGTCAACGTGCGAAATTAGTAAATTGCACCTGCGTCAACATTACACGATATTTCGACGTCATATCCACTATCGATCATCATCTGACGCTATAGTAATTACGATCATATGCGAGTTTCAATAATTATTTTTTTTTACATTTCATCGGCACAATTGGGTCGTTTTGAAAAAAAAAAAAAAAAAAAAATGGTAGCAAGGCGTTCGACGATGTTTTAGCGAGGCGCTGATTAAATGAGGATGAAATTATTCGAAAAAAAAAAAAAATAATCCCTCGAGGCAACGTTACCCAAGAGATAATGTACCGCAAAATAATTCAGCGTGTAAAAATACTCGTTCGAATAATGGTCCTATCACCGCGCGCGTACACCCATCTCGCGTCGGGCATCCCGGAGAGTTGGAAAACAGATTGGCGCGTGAATTCTCCGGGGACGTTTCGCGTTTCGCGTCTACAAACCAAAACGAAATGCGACAGCTCCAAGCAAACCGAACGAAACGCCCCCACTTGGACAACCGAGGGAATGCAAACTACGCGCGGCACGGTGCAACTGCACCGCAGATTCTTGCAACTGATACACGAAATGGTACCGATGTATGTGTGAGGCGCTCATTGAAAAACCTCACCTATGCAGCGTAACTTTTTGTGCAGATACACCGCGGCGCACTCAGGGCAATAACCATGACCACGAGAGTTCTCTGTAAAATAGAGTCAAAAGGGGATACGAAAAGCCATTCGGAAAGGATACGACCACCAGTTTCGCATAATATTTTATGACGCACTGACGGTGCCGCATCGATGCGATGTAACACTAGCGCGATCGGTAACAACCTAAAAATGAATAATGGATACCATTCGGAGGTCGTTAACATTGCAAAAAATGTCTACAATTCAAATTTTTTACCAAATTTTTTTATTTTCTAAAAAATTTGAGGTAAAAAATATCTTTTACCAAATTTACTCGTTTAAAAGCCTCAATAAGGTTCCGAACCCTGTCACATTGTTTATAACTCATTCCCCGTTTCGACTCGTCATCCGCAGAGCTTTGTCTGTACATTGTGTCTATATTTCCATAAATCTCCATAAGCCAAACGCCGAATCCCGACAGAACAGTGGAACATTGTAGCACGCGCGTGAGAATCGATAAGCCTTTGGTGTTGTTTCTGGGCGCGGAAGCTAGTGTGTCACTCGGGTGTACGTTTACGCAGCGCACAGACGCGTACACGCTTTTCCATCAAAGCGGGGGAAGCACCCGTATTGGGAAAATGCTTCTTAAAACAAAAACGCGAAACGCCGTGAGTTTTCTTAACAACTTCCAATCCACTGATGCCACTTTTTTCTCGACCGAAGATTTCCCGTAAGGAATCGATGCACTCAATGTAGCATCAAAGTGCATCTCGAGCGAATGTCGGGAAAACAGGAAGCCCTTAGAGTATTCTTTCGATCATCCAAGTTCCGAGTGAAAATACAGATGAAGACGTCGAAGAGGAATAGGATGAGATGGAATTACTGGTTCCGTCGAATTCCCAACTGCATGCACCCGATGTTTTCCCGGACGTTGGACTGATTACTTGATTGTTCTTTTATAAAGATCCCAGAGATCAGACGTCAGAGATTACCTGATTGAGCGAAATTGAAATATAAAAGGAATCCCTTTTACAGTCTCTTTGGAACAAATAGAAAGACAGTCCTTATTGTATTCGAAAAGAAGAATCCAAGGTGCTCTGCCCTGTTCTGCTCCATTTTTACAGACCTCCAACGTTTCAGGGTTCATTGCGTTCTAAATGCCCTGGTCATCGTTACATTCGTATTTTTAGGCGACGTAGTGTTCAACTTCGATTGGAAATGTGTGTGTAGTTTTTACGTAGATGTTTGTGGCGATTCGGGCGAAACAGTTGTCACATAACGTGTCGCGGACATTGCGTAGGTGGGTGTATGACAAAAATAGACGGAAGGCTCATTCAGATATTTTTGTCCGTATCGAGGCTGGAGCTCCTGGAGGCTTCGAGCACGTTGACCGACATCACCTATACGCAATTAGCTACGAGGGCATAAGCATCTGTTGTTTGACGTATGTTGGATATCAGTCAGATCCGCAAGGAAGGAACTGTCCAAGGATGATGAACGGGACATCGTTCGTTCAACATGTCGAGATCAGCAAGCTGATCCAATCTTGGGCAACCGGAGTTGGCATTCGGGTTACGTATGGCATTAGGGTGTGAAGCTTAAACAGGTTTCTGTTTCGAATTGCCTCTGCAATCTCGAGATTAGTGACCTGTGGAGGTGTCCCAGTTGAATGTTAGTAATTCAAGTGTAACATTTTCTCAGCCAAAAAAAATGGTTTTTATGATATTTTTCATTTTTTCAATTTTCTGAAAAATTTACCATTTTCACTTCTGACACAAATTTTTCCACCAGAACTCGCCTATTATTCTACGTGATTATTTGTTACGGAAACTCATGTCGGAAAAAGATATGAATCATGTTGTTTTATCCATTATCAGTTTGGCATCATGCTGAAGCATTGCTGCTGCTCGCCATGCCATATTTGGGATTTATATTTACTACTTTATAACTTTATATGTGACGACTCAGTTCTTCTACCGAACTTTTCTTTTCTTCGAAATCTACCGAAATTCCCAAACCACGGAAAAAAGCTCTTAGCGACTTGGCATCGGAAATTTTGTTCTTTCTTCAAACTTCTTGCGCGGAGATCTTTCTCAAGACGAGACAAAAAAATTCTTAATGATGAATCGCTACTTTGCAGATCTGAACAAAAGAAATGCTCGACTCTAGCAGATACGCAACCTTTGAACTTTGGTGATGGACAGAGAGTGTGACACTCAATGTTTTTTTCCTATGTCTTGATCCTTCGTAAAGTAAGGCAAGCGCTTTCGTTCGTCGAGAGGCGACCCGACCAACGGAAATATTACCTCGCGTGTCTCTTCGTCCGGTCGACGTCACAAACGCCTCAGCCAACAAACTTCCCGCTGACGCGTGTAACGATGAGAATAAGTTTCCCGGGATTTAACCGAATCCCTAGATTATGGTAAACGGCAGGAATTGACGTGGGAGACTTACTCCGCATTGGATGATTTTTTTGGTAAGCCACACGTAAACCATTACAAAAACGTATATCCGTTCCGTCCGCCACAGAGAACAAAAGACCCCAAGGAGTTGGAAAAGACATAAACGTGAGGTGAATCCATTACTCTCTTTTTAACCTCCTAAGTCCTGTCGATTTGAATCATCCGGCATCACAAACTTCCCATTGTCAAATATCTCTTTCAAGAAACTTCAATAATAATCCTACGCAACTGTTTTCATCGTATCCGTTTGAAGTCCATCAACGAAGAATAACATTACGGATCAGACGTTTCATTTATTGTAGAAAACTATACATAGTTTTACACCGCATAACGTCAAACATCTCGAACAGCGCAAGTAGGTTCGATGGATACGACGTCTTCGATGTTGCGCTATTTTCGTCAATTATCGCGTCAATTATCAATGTTTTTTAATGTAATTGTAAGCACTTCAAACGCCGTGAGATAACCTTTGATTGAGGTGCCATACCGATATCGTAAATATTATAAAGGTCGCAGTTTTCACAGTGCAAAATGAGATCTTGTAGAAGATAAAGCAAGATTTTCCAGGATTAACAACTGGGAAACAACGATATGTTGAGTTATGCAAAATAGAGAATTTTAAGGAGTGAAGACGTAAGAAATAGATGGCATTGCCAGACTTCCCATCAGCTCGTTACTCATCCACGGACTCATGGGAACCTCGCACAGCTGAGTGCACAAGTATGAAGTGGGTTGGCTGAAGAGGGATGGAGACGCGGATGGAAGATGAGAAGCCAGACAGAAATGCGAGAATTTCTCATTAGAGTCGAGATCAGGGTCGTCCCCGTCTTGGCATTGATCTTGAATGCGACGAGGCGCGTCCTTGACCATTTTAATCTCACTTGCTTCCCGGGAAACACGTACGTGGAGAATTCTACTTAGTATATTCGCGCAAACGTGAACGAATGTCGAATAAACGTTTAACGGATTCACGATGCGTAGACTATTAAGCATACGACACCGGACCTTGCGTCGTAATCATACAGCTATTCTACTATTTATCAGTTCTGAAAGGGTTCATTCTTGTTGGTGTCCATCCGGTAAGCCGGAACCAATTGTTCGGATCTGCAAAGGCTCCATCCTCCGAGATACTACTCGGTGCCGGTTACGGTGGTAACTCCAAAAAACGAACAAACAAATAGTCATTGGAATTAAGCAAATTTGTCATCAAATGAATCATTTTGCTGGTTGTGTGTAACACGTTGAATTTTTCAGCGCAACAGTGGGTAGGAACGTAAAACATATTTGAAAAACGCCAACTCTGTGCAAGAAAACCGACCGATCTGATGTGTAGTTTAGATTTCCAGTTGAAACGGTAATAAATAGCATTTTTCACGCCGATTGGTTAACGAAAGAAAAATATATTTTTTTCTTCATTCCCTCCCCCTGGGGCAATACACCCGCAATCTATCTTTCTCCCCCACTCCGAATCCCTGCCACTCTAAGGTTTCTATCTTCCTTTTTCTCTTCCCCGTTTACTATAAACGTGACGAGAATACTCGCGGTGGCAACTGCTACCTATTACCAAGCTGCACTGCAGTTGGCAGTTGTATATATATATATATAAGACTATGTGGATTTTTCTCTCGTTTCTCTTACCTTTCTCGTTCACATACTCTTTTTAGGCTTTTTTTTTGTCCTTCGTTTAGCTCGAAGCCCAACGTTCTCTATTGTAAGAACAACACCAGACTATTTTCATTTGCTCGCTTATAGCCCGAGGATTCATTGTCCAACGTAAAAAGTCTGATGTTGCATTTTCTTTTCGTACAAATATATAAAAAATGGTAGAATAATTACAAAAAAATTAAAATAAAAAAAAAACTGCTTACTGCGCACGTTGTTCTATGCAGTAATATACGATTTCTTGGTTTCGATGGCGAAACCATATTCACGTGAAGTGGCTGAACTAGAAAATTACATAATCATTAAAAAAAATGTATGTTTAATAAGCAGTTGACATCATATTTAGGAAACATATTTTCACACGGTCTACCAACTACTGGCCTTGTTGCGGCGTTGCTGCAGATAATTGACCCAAATGTATCGCAAAAATAGCGTATCATAAATTACAAGGTCTATAAGTGGTTGGGTTTTATGTACCAGTGTGTGGAAGAGAGACCATGAGATGGTAAACAGCGAAGGGTGAGTGTGGTTGGGATGAAGAGATGCACTTGACACGGTGGCAGCTAGTTGTGCTCTACCGTGTATCGTAAAACTGTACAGACGTGGTGATGTCTCCCCTTCACCTTCTCGCTCATTCAAGGCTAATCGCTTCTGTTACGCCCTCTTTTTCAACAGACACAGCCGGGAGCATTGGCGACAGCGATGATAATTTAGCTTGCTCAGCAGACAGGTATCTTCCTCTTAGACTTCTTCTTCTTCTTTTTTTTTTTTCTATTCTTTGTTATTTTACTGTGACAGCTTCCAGTGGTTTCGATCCATCACTCTGCCCCCGTTCTTCATCGTTTTTCACAGTTTCGATTTGTTTCTCGAACTGTATTTCCGTTGTCGCTCCCTCCCTCCGGGGAATTCAACCTTCGAGGGTAGTCGACGACTGACATTCCGCTCTTGATGTCCAATTTCTTCCGAGCGACTTAGATCTCAGTTCAGTCGACATCTGGATTGTTTTTTAAATTAATGGACGGACGGTTCATACGTGTCTCTGATGAAGTGGGCATTATCTCATCATTAGGTGGATACAGAACAAACTCATATAGGAAGTTTTGTAATCGACATTAAAAACTAAACGAGAAAGCGACATATAAATTTAATTTGGAGGAGTTATCGTGTCATCAGGCATTTCCGGAAAAATTCAAAATCTTATAAAATTTAAACGGTTCGACAGATTCTCACGAAATTCAATACCGATCATCAAATACCAGAAGTTCATGTCATTTTCGGCACGACATCTCGAAAATTGCAAGAGTTATCGTGCGAATAGACATTTCTCAGAAATTAAAAAACCACGTAAAATCTTAACAACTCTAAGGATTTTGACAAAAATTGAAACGAATGTTGAGAATTCACTCCTCTACATGACCTGTAAATTTCAACTGGATATCCAAAGACGTTCTCAAGTTATAGAGATTTAAATTGATTTGCCTTGTCTCACACACACACAGACAGACATTTTTCGTAGATATGATTTCCCAACGTTTTGGAACATTCTGAACACATTTTTACTGAAATCTCGATTTTTTTTTTCATCAAAACAAAACTTCCTCTATGAGAAAGCAAAACAATCATATTTAATGTTTTTTTTTATCAATTGATCATTTGTGTTGTTAGATAAGACTCCAAGAAAATGTAGACAGCAATTCTTGACTGACTGACTAACTTGTTATTCTTCTTTTGGTACTATTTTAGTTGTAGATGATACGTTTCGATACAATCATAAAACAAAAGTCATCAAGACAATCATTTTGTTATTGCCGTAGAAAAATTACAGAAGAGTTAGATAAAAGGTTGGAGGTTAAAAAAAGAACCCGCGCACGTTCGTGAGGAGACGAGCAGGTGGTTTCGTCGAGTCGATGAAATCTTGCAAGCTCACCGTGACTCAGCGTACAGCAGCTAATCCACGAAACCACCAGTAGGGTGTCCAATGAACTTTGTGATTGAAACACGTTCCTTCATTCCTCGGGAGCAGGAGTAATCGATATATCGTTTACACTTCAATTGAAAGACAAATTAGGATATAAAATTACCTAAGTCACCGATGGTATATATAAGATCGAAATTATTAAGAAAACAAGAAAGAAACGCCGGTAATACTGTATTGGAATCAATTTTAATGATGGGAACTAATAATCCTATTAGCTAATTTGTCCAATCTATTGGCTATTAAGACTGTACACTTGACTTGTATCTTCATTATCCAAACATTCCCTTCAACAAACATTGTCTTTTCTCTGATTCCAGGCTGAGGAGTCCCAACCAGTAAATGGAAAACAAAGAACTCTCAATCTATAGACATCAAAGCAATCCATCTGATCATTAGGATTGTGTGTATCTCGTCAAAAGAGCTTCGATCCGGTCGGACTGGAACTCAATTCGCCACAGCAATGTTGATGACGACGACAATGAAAAGATCCATCCTGGTGCGTCGGTTGATTGGTTCCTCCGTAACTTAATCAACGCAGAATCGCGACAAAGGTGCAGGAATTGTCGAGTCGACATCTCCACTTTGAAAAGATCACCGACGCAGAAGGTAAAAACTACCAAAGTCGTCGTCTCGTCGGTCGTCGAGCCGAGGATGGCGACGAGTTCGGAAGCTCCGGTAGTCTCGTCGTTCGACGCGGCTTCCGCGACAATAGCTGATTATCTCGTAACATCCAATGACGTTTACGCGAACGAGACGAATTTGACTCGTCACTCGGAACCTCCGTGGCCCGACATGCCAACCGCCGTGTCAAAGGGATGCCTCTTAGGTTCTATAATAATCACCGCTGTTTTCGGCAATCTTCTCGTGATAGTCTCGGTTATGCGTCACAGAAAATTGCGAATAATAACGAACTACTTCGTCGTGTCTTTGGCACTTGCCGACATGCTAGTTGCCATGTTCGCGATGACTTTCAATCTCAGCGTTCAAGTAACCGGAAGATGGCTATTCGGTTATTTCATGTGCGACGTATGGAACTCGCTGGATGTTTATTTCAGCACCAGTTCGATACTTCATTTGATGTGTATATCGGTAGATCGTTATTACGCTATAATGAAACCGCTGAAGTACGCGATAAACATGACGAAGAGAATCGTAGCATACATGTTGCTCGCGTGTTGGTTGTCACCGGCAATAATATCTTTCGTACCGATATTCAACGGCTGGTACACGACTATCGACAACGACAGGTTTCGCCACTTGAATCCGACGATTTGCGAGTTCAAAGTCAACGAGGGATACGCAATACTGTCGTCGAGTATATCATTTTGGATACCGTGCACGATAATGACTTTGACGTATCTCGCGATATTCAAAGAAGCCAACAGGCAGGAGAAACAAATGCACGATCGCATGGGCAACACGATGCTGTTGTCCCACAGGCCGAGCCGCGATATGAATAATCACAACGGTGAACTCAACAGCGGTGGTTCGTCTAAGACGTTGACGTTGAATGAAATAAATACGGATCATCTGCACACACCGACCAAAGATAAAAATTTGATTAAAATGAAGAGGGAACACAAAGCAGCGAAAACACTCGGGATAATAATGGGAACATTTATACTTTGCTGGTTGCCGTTCTTCCTTTGGTACGTGACGACCAGCCTTTGCGGCACGAAATGTCACTGTCCCGATATCGTTGTTAGCATCGTGTTTTGGATCGGCTACACGAATTCGGCACTGAATCCACTAATATACGCTTATTTCAATCGTGATTTTCGGGAGGCATTCAAGAATACGCTACAGTGCGCTTTCTGCTCGCTGTGCAGGAGGGAACCCTCCGATCTTGAGGCACTAGACTTTCGACGGCCGTCCCTGAGGTATGATCAATCATTTTTTTCCGAACTTTACCTTTTTTTTTTTTTTTTTTTGACGGATTGTTTTATTGCGTAGATGCGGTACAGGGGAAGGGTGCAAAATACCAAAAAATACGACAAACTCTGTTTCGGAAGTTGGATACATTTTTTTTAAACGCGTTTAGTACAAATGGTACAGTTATTGGCCATTTGTATTTCTGAGATTTATAAAAGCCCTTTTTCTTGTGTATTTTTGTTTACAAACAGATAAATGTACTTTAATTTTTGTTTTCTTTTTTTGCGCGAAATTTTGACAAGTTTTTTGATAATTAAAAAATTCACGTTGCGATCTAAGGAATAATGTTGCACTTTACAAATTTATCAAAATTGCTTCTCAGAGTTGAAGGCAAAAAGTACAATTGATGCTCCGAACGGCTAGCAATCTGTTATATACATTTTTATCGGCGTTTTTCCATTTTTCTTGTCTCAAGTCGTTTATTTCCCTACTTTTCACATATGCAAATTATCGCTGGCTGCCAGTGACTGTACCGTTCGCTTAGAATTCGATCTCTTCCGCTTCCGCTCTATCAGTTATTTCTTTTTTTTTTTTTCTTTCTGAATCCGCAACTCCACTATTTCGCGCTTAGCCCGAGTCCCGCGAGACTCACGACCGTTGGAAATCCTCAATGATTTATGGATTGTCGAGGACTCTTCTATTTTTTATCTTATTTTTATTACTATGTTCTCTTCCGTTTAAATTTCTCTGGAGATTTTGTGGGATTTTCGAATTACTACTTTGTTCGATTTCTTTCTTTTTTTTTTTTTTCTCCTACGCGTACACGAAACGAGCGGAAAATGAATGTACCTGAAGATGCTATATGTACATCGGATGACATCTTCTTTATTACTGAATATCCACGTGTTTTTTTTTTTTTACATTTTACAGGTTTGACGACCGAACGAAGAGTATGTACTCGGAGACCTACATAACGCACATCGACCGACGAAGATCGAGCGAATTTGGTAGCAGTCTCTGAGAGGAAACCAAATTTAGATTTTAAGTCGCCCGCTCTCAGCAACAAAAAGAAACAAAAAAAAAACCAAACAAACGAGAAATCCAACAGAAGAAAAATATCACAAAAATTATTAATGCGTTCGGTCGATCGCGTAAAAAAAAAAAAAACCTTATACTATAATTATAATACTATTAATAATTATCATTATCATTATCATTATTATCATTAATATATACGATGAAAAAAAAAAAAAGAACACCGCGTCATTCACGATCTTTTCATGTCACGCTCCGGACGAGGCTTTTACATAGGCAAAGAAAATTGTGAACGCAAAAGACTTGAGTTCGAATTAATTTAAACGATATTGCGAAAGCCCCTTATCCCTTATTGCCAAAGTTAGTAGATAAATTAATTGTACGCGTGAAATACCGATGAAAGATTTACGCGCTAAAGTGTGCGGAGAGCAAAAGTATATTTTAATGAATTTTCATGGGTACGCGGAGAAGTATATTGTCGAATGACTTTTCGCCATTGTCATTTTTCGGGACGGAAAATTCGTTTGTAAAAATTCAACAAAATTTCTCAATTTTTTTAATTAAATTTTCACGCAATGAAAAAAAAACGAAATTCCTAATTAATGTTTCGTTTATACGCGTGAAAATTTTTGTGGTAAAATTTTTTTTTTTTTTTTTCATTCAATATTTTATATGTTGAATATATACAAAAACAGCGTCAGACCCAAGCGAAGCGTTAAAGTAGATGGAACAACAAAATGAAGTTTTCTTTCGTCACCCTGTGCTTTTTTACCGCAGCGCAGAGAGGCTGTTATACAATTTTCACCGATACCAAACCCCATCGCCTATGATCCCTGAGGTGAAGTCGAAACGGTTGGAAACGGAGTATAAGAGACTCCGTATCTCCGGAGAACCGTTATAGAGAATTCATTTATCTTTCGTCACCGCTCCGTTTTTTACTGCATGGCGAATGGCAAAGGTCCGTCGGGACGCGAACAATTCTCTTGGCTACCCTTGTAAATTTGCGAACGATACTCTTCTTCGTACACAGTGTGCGCACGTGTGTCTGTATGCATGTGATTATGTATGTGTGATAGACAAAGCGAAAGGTGAGATGTTTTCAAAGAATAATTTTATATCGGGAATAAAAAAAAAGAAAAGAAAATAAAAAAAATTACATTTACCGGTATAAAAGAAAAATTCGCGGCCACTGGTTGGCATCGAAATGTTTAACTCTTCTCCGAGGCCTACTTAGGATGTTTTAATTGCAATAAAAAAAAGTTTAATATATATATATATAAATGTTAATAATTTATAATTATGAATGAATAATGAAAAACATTTCTTTTCATTTCCAAACATTGCTTTGGGAAGAAAAAAATCGACGAGGAAGCCAATCGTCGATCGTAGCTTAGCGCCTCCATTGTGTGGTACACGGGACTGAGTAAAGTTGGCCAGAGTCGTAACCTACTTGTAACTATTATTACGTGCGATATATCGGATGTGTGCTCAAGAGGCAGGATTATCGCGACGATCGTTGAGTTGACGATTTTTTTTTACAACGTTGCAATTTTTTTTTTTTTTTTTTTTTTTTTTTTCATGTACATAAACTATGATTGAGACCTTCGAACAAGTGTCGTTCCTATACGAAATCTCAATGACCGTCGAGACTCAAGAGATTGATATTACGATAGATGAAAAAAAAAAAAAAAAATGAACAAGCGATTAGCGCGAAAATTAATTAGAGTGGCCTGATGTATTTTTACCGATCCGTCGCGACTCAAAAACAAAAGAAAAAAAAATACCCCAACGCTCCCCCGCCATGAAATGTCGCGCAGTTGCAATTGTCGTTACGCTATTCGTAAGCCCATCCCACGACCCATCGTCCCTATTTCCCCGCTGGCGACCGTGAATGAACGAAAATAAGTTGAGATGTTAATGAAAGTGAGAAACTAAACAGAGTTGATCCTGGAACTGAATAACGATGCAATAACAATAATAATAATATTATTAATTATTATTAATAATAATAATAATAATAATAATATCGATAGGTATACGTAAATTAGTAGAAATTCATTCGATGCAACGATGGATCTCTTCCCTCTAATGTGTACATAGAATAAATCCGATAATGAAAAAACAAAAATCAAGAGTAATGTTAATTGTGATGAAAAAAAAAAAGGCTTTTTGTCGTCGTCGTCGTCGTCGTCGTCGTCGTTAGCTAATTTTAAAAAATGAAAAGAAAAAACTTCGTTCAACATCAACGGAATGAAATAGCGATGTAATATGATGAATAATACGATTTTTTTTTCTTTTGCTATGGTAAACTCGCGTAGTCGCGCTCCCCTCTCCGCTCTTCCCACCTTCACTCGTTTGTAAATTTGTTGCCAAAGGAAAGAAAGGGAAAATATGAAAAAAAAAAAAAAAAAAAAAAAAACAGCGAATAATAACTTTATGACAGTACGTCTGAATGTGCCAAAAATGCACTCAGAATCGGCGCTCGATGGTGAAGTTTGATAGGTGCACTTTTTTTTTTATTGATCGATGATATTTTGTTGCGTGACCCGATAACGATTTTTTTTTTTTTTTGTCGAATGGCCGGTGCTCCGTCGTTGTCGATCGGAAAAAAATATAAATCAGTAGATATTTTTTTATATCTTCCATATCTCCGAATTTTACGTTCCGTTCACGGTCTCTCGAATTATTTTAACTCAATATTTTTTTTTTTTACACTTGAATTCGAAATTTCACGATCGATTATAAAATTCGATGTAATCGATTGTCCCCATCGTCTCGACGTAAAATTTGATTTTTTCTATCGTAATACGCACTCCCGCAGACGCACACGAAATATATGACGCATTCCTAATGAAGCGGGTCACCAATTCTCCATTATATGCCAATTTTTTGTAATTACATTTCATTTGAATAAAACTCGACGATTGCAAAGCTTCTTCTGCGAGGAAAGAAAAAAAAAAAGAAAAAAATGGAAAGAAACGAAGCAGTAAGTCAAACGATCGGGATAACGTGAGCAATCGATCGTGGATGGCGTATTGGATGTCGCGCGAGTCTGAGGATATCCATCGCTCAAGGTGTTGTAAATAAAAAATTGTAAATACATTTAAAATATCGTGTATCGCGAGTATAAATAATAATAATATGAATAATAATAATAATTGAAGAAACCGTAAATAATAAATCTGTTAGTAATCACGCAATAATGAGAAGAACACAGAAAATGGTGTTAAAGGACGAGTTTCCTTCGGTTCGGAGGGAAGCCAAGTGTTCGTTAGCTTGTACGTCTCGTGTAATGTACCGTAGAGTACCTATCCTCCACCTTTTCCTCCTCAAACCTATTATCCTAAATCTACACCCTTCGACCCCATGAAAGTTTCCAAAAGAACAAAAAAATATTAAAATTTCCTAAATTATATCCCCTGCGTATAAACAATCAAGTGCAATATACATGTATCGAGTGTAGGCAGTATATCTGGTAAACGAAAGAAATGAAAAAAAAAAAAAAAAAAAAGAAAAAAAATTGTTAGATGACAATTCGATTCGACTAGAAACTGTACAGATAATCCGAACGCACACCGAATTACGATCGTATTAAAATTCATGTAGTTACCGTAGTTTACGAATTATACGAGTCCAACATCGCAGGAACAATATACATACTGAAAAAATTGTATCCATTCATAATTGCAAAGCGACGATAATTGAATTATAAAAAAAAAACAACATATTAGATTGCGATGTCCAAATGGTTGACGGAACCAACGTATTATCAACGAATCAAACTGTTGTTTACCAAAAATCGATAATGCGTGAATATAAATTAAAATTTGTGTCATTATCTCGGGAATCGATAACGTAAAGAATGGAATCATTGGTTTTCAAAAGTGAAATTCTTCAAAAAAAATTGACGTTTATCCGATTTCTAGATTTTGACGATCCTGTCGAATGAATAATGGGAAATCGTTTCGCAAAATCGGAGTAATGTCATCGCATGACGGTACACTATCCTCTCGAAAAATTGGCCGTAAAGAAAAAAAAAAAAAAAAATTATTTCCTTGATTAATCTAAAAGTAATGATAAAATCGTGAAATATTATTCTGTGTTGAATTTTACATGGTTCAGTCAACGACTGGGAAATCTCACGAAAATCTATCGAACAAAAATGAAATGAAAAAAAAAAAAAAAAAAAAAAACCCGTAATTATCACGAAAATTGTATAATTTTATTATGATAGCGTGAATAAAACTATAATCGTCGCATTGCTTTAGGCCTCATACCGGTGTACAGCCACGCATGACTAATAACCCGAACGAGAGAATCACAATTTATATCAATAATCAAACCTCGTATCTGTATGTATGTATTTTTCTGATTAAAAAAGAAACATAATGAACAAAAATCAAAAACGAACACAAGACAAGAAAAAAAAAAAAAAAACTAAAAAAACACGAACACTATATTATCGCTACCGGCCGATAAACACAATGAGATTAAACAGAGAGAGAGAGAGAGAGAGAGAGAGAGAGAGAGAGAGAGAGAGAGAGAAAAAGAGAAAGATAGAGAAAGAGAGAAAGAGAGAGTGATGAATATGTGTATAAAAGATGTACGTGTATAAAAAAATTATTATAATTAGGTTAACATTTATCGAACGATCGACTCAGTGGGCTACTCGCGATCGTGTAAAAATTGCAGGAAGAAACTGATAAATCATCCTGCGTCTCCTCTAGTCATACACCAAGACCAATGCAATGTAAGAAACACAAATGAAAAAAATTGTAAAACGAAGAAGATGAATAAGAAAAAAAAAAGAAAAAAAAAAAAGAAACCAAAATCACGGAAGATATCATCAGAGGGGAGGTTATCCCAGCGCTAAACGTTCGAGAGCAATGCAATCACAATAATAGAGCTTTCCGTTAATTACTTGTCAAACTACCCTCTTCCCCTTAAAAACCCCCCTTTCTATTTTTATTATACCATTCTTTGTCTCGTGTCAGTAAATCACAGCGTCGACCAAAATACGTTGTTACTATGTACTGAATTACCAATTCCTCATTTCCTGTCTACAAAAATAATATTTATTAAGCGTCCATTTTCGGATACGTGGTAAGATCCGTGGGACTCGTCTAGAAGAAAATTCATCCGTTCTTTTGCGTTATTTCGCGGCGTGTCGAAAGTCCTCGATGCTGACTGCGCCGTACGAGAAGTTCATTGCAGACTCATGGGAACCGCACATTTACGAGGGACGCGTCCTGAAATGAATAATTCGGCAAGCAAAGGTTGTTTGGGGTTCGATCTTTTTTTTATTTTGCATTGATAGTCGTTTTATATTTCAATAATCCGAAAATTAAGGGATATCTTCATCTACGGAAAAGTTCGTAAAGTACTCGAAGTGAAAACGTGGAATGAAATTTTTTTTTTTTTATCTGCAGACAAAGTAATAAGTTATCATTGTTTCTCCGGAAATGGCGGTCGTTTCGTGTAAAGTCACAGATCAGAATAAAAATAGCTATGTAACCGCAAATTACGTCGTACGAAGTTTCCAGTCATTGACCCAATAACGGCTAAGCGGGGTGACGAAATGTAGTTATTAATTATTAACAGGAAAAAAAAAAATCTGAAGCACAATTTTTCTCGTATGGAAATCACCGGGGGAATTGGATGGTTTGAAAATTTAAATTTTTGGGTATCTCGCGGTTACCGAAGAATAAATAACTTTCTTATCGATGAAGATTGAAGGTTCAACGACGATAAGGAAATCTGTGTTACTTTACGACTCACGACCTCGGAACATATAATTAACCCTGATATACGGACGCGTGAAGGCGAAATAAAAAATGAGGCATGTTTAGTCGTGAACGTGTATTCTATCGGCGCCATCTGTTTTGAGGTCAAACACTTCCGGGGAACATTTCGCTCGGGTGTTAATTAACAGCGAGACACGCGCAGCCATTGAATATGCACTGCCGCTGAGCGTTTCAAATTACGCCGTCTCCTGTAACAAAAATCACATGTAATTTTTATTAATTTAATTTTACTGATTGGGGTGTAATAACAATCACACGCAATTTTTTTCAATTTATTATTGAATATTTATAAATAAAAAAACCACATGTCACTCTTCATCAATCAAATTGTCGAAAATTAACTTCAATTTCGTATTATTTTATTATTGCTCTTTAATAATTCTCTATTGTCCAAGAAATTTTGAAAATACAGTACTTCGCTATTTGTTTTCTCAAAAAAACAATATTAATATGTTGACGAATGAGTAAAAAATCGTTTCCGTCATCCAAATCGTCTAAAACGTTGCTTTCGCGAATACTACTGTGGTATAGGAAATTTTTCATTTTACTTCGTTGCAAAAAAGAATTCGTGAATCATTGTTTATCGTCGTCCGATTGTGCGTAAAAGTAGAAGAGACAATAACACAACGCAGTAATTTCGTAGAAACTAATTGGTCACCACGCCTATCGTCAATTATTGTCATAGTCGGTGGGTGCATATTTTCGCTTCATCGAGTCACACGGAGGTTAATACCAGACGAGAAAAAGCAACGAGCAATCAACATATACTAACGAGGACGCACGCGTTGGCAATGAGAACATTATTTAGTCGACTCACGTCGAAGGGGTATGTAAAAAAAAAGATGAAGCTAATATTTATTCATATACGTATTCATCGCTGAGAGGCGGGATCACAACGGGTGTGAAAACCGTAACCAGCGGCTATCTACTTATAAATTAAAGCGAAAGTTATATTTCTGCCAGGCGTTGTTCTCTCAAACGAAACGCGTATTACAGAATACAGTCGGTTGTTTTGGACAGCGAAAAGAATAAAAAAAAACGAGGGTTGAAATCTAGTTAAACATTCGGCCCTCGTTGGGAATTCCTTTTCTCCCTTGCGGCTCGCGCGTGACCTTTGTTATATTGTTCAAGAGCTTTAACCGGAAAGTGTTGTCGCATGATAAATGAAAAAACACACATGAAAAATCTGTGGCTTTTGAGAAATTATGATAAATGACATAATAGTTAAAATATGAGACTTTCAGACACGGTAATTTTTGTTTTACCGAAAAAAAAATTACGATAAACTCGAGAAACATAAAAAATGGTAAATGGTAAAAATAATAAATAAAATGGTAAAGTAATAAATGGTAAAAATAATAAATAAAACGGTAAAGTAATAAATAGTAAAATGATAAAAAAATTATTGGACGAAAAAATAGAGACGAAAAAATTTAAATAAAGCCGATGAATTTATAGTTTGTGTTATTTACGAAGCAAAAACATTGCAAACTAATCCAATCCGATCCAAATGTGAATTAATACAATTTCATAATTAATGAACCTTTTAATAATAAAAAAAATATCGAAGCGCGCAATGCCAATACATTCGGATTGAAGATCGTGTAAAGCACGGGCATGAAAAAATATATCTATACTTCGATACCGACAAAATCTTTGATTTATACAATCATTTTTCGTACTATCAACAGAAATCCTCGAAATAGTCGTATTTATCCGAGATATATTGAAAATCTCTTTTTTTTATCGACATATTGAAAAAAATATATTCCGTTCTCTCGATGTGGACATAGATAGTAAAATGAAAGGATGGTCCAAAGGTTGTTCATCGTAACGGATCCTAAAATGGTGCGGTCGCGTTGCGCATTGCAGCAACCCCGATACAAACGCTATAGCAAACCCACGTCTATCGGATAGTACTGCAACTGCACGTGGCCAATACAGCAACCACTGTAAACTGCCGAGTTCGCGGCTTTGTTACATGTTTTCACGACGATCTCTTGTCTGCATATATGTTTAGCAAATTTCACTAACCTCGGAGATACCCCTGGCGTTGCTTTCTCGCAAAGTTTATACATCCCCAGTATCCACTGAGGTGGTTGGCGCATATAATTATTAACTTTGTTGCATGTCGAGATTTACAACATTACATCGAAAACAATATGAAATCGAAGTAGAATTTCTAATGAGCATTCGAACAACATACTCAAGGATTGAACGCTCGATAGTTTCGTACTGGAGAATTGTTGCAGGAATATTGCTGCGCCGTGATATCTCTCAAAACAGAAATTTGTTTGAAATAACAAGTTCACGTGAGCTGTTGAGTTATCAAAATATGCGTTTCCAATGAAGTTAATTATGGCATAGATTCGTGGATGCTGTATCGGGCTAAACATTGTGAATTTCGGACCGGTCAAAGCACCGTATATACGTGTCGCGTTGATCGCGGTGTCCCGGATTCACCACTCTTACGTTAAGCAATATAGAGGGTGGTTTCATGCGATATCGAAAGTTATAATGAGATATTATTTTCGTGTTTTAAGGGAGCTATTCGCTGAAGTGTTCTATCGTGTTGTTGAACAATTTGTTTCAACCGTAAGTGAAGCCCGGCATATAATTGGAAATTTCAAATTCGCGTAGGCAGAACGATGTCAGATGGGCTAAAATCGTTACTAATTCGATTAGCTGAGCTTGAAATCCGTTTAAGGGTATGACACTTTGTGGCCCGTCACAAGTGCGAGAAAGATAGCAGCATTGACGATCCCGGCAGAGCGAGAGAGGACAAGAGAGATTGGGTGTATCGCACGGCCTTAAAGCTCTTTTGGATGATATAGAAATTTAATAATTCATTGCAAACATTGAAAAATGAAAATTTCCAATATTAACTCGAATTAATTGTGTTATTACTTAGTAATTATGATGGTTTCAAAAAGTAATTAACTTATTTTTTATAATTTTTGGATTTTGTTGAAATCGTGGAAAACAAAGTTTTCTGCTTAAAAACATGTTATGCAAACTCAGTCGGTAACAAACCGCTTTTCCTATGCTTTTCTGCGGTTGGTGTAACGACTGAAAGCAAATTAGATTTTTGTAGCCAGTGGATAGATGCATAAAAGCCTAATTTCCTTTTGGTTGAACGCGCATTTCAGAGAAAATACACAACGCAATTAGTTACCATTGAACCATCGGTCGATAACTGTTTCATATACGCTTTATTATGACTAATGATAATTTAAGAGACGAGTTTCGGGGCGAATAGTTTCGAATATAGTAATAACGCAGTATTGTTGCATGATAGCTTTATATGTTTAACGTGCGGTTCGATTCATTTCGTTTTCGTGTACCTTCAGCCGTCTAGTGTAATCAATTTGAATTGCATCGTTTCCTATACTCGCTTGCTTACGTTTCGATCAGAGAAACGTTACCGACGGGTTCCCTTGAATTTCGTCGATAACATCGATTGTTTCAAACGGTAAATAACATCAACAGTCGATCAACATCAATAAAGTTCCTAAACCACCCCTTAGCTTACGTTTCTAATAGAGAAACGTTACCGACGGGTTCGCTTGAATTTCGTCGATAAAATCGATTGTTTCAAACGGTAAATAACATCAACAGTCGATCAACATCAATAAAGTTCCTAAACCACCCCTTAGCTTACGTCGGTAAAATAATGTTTCAACGGACAACCCCTAACTTCGGAAGTAAGATAAGCGATCGTCGATCATTTTCCTAAACTAACCCCTTGGCTTACGTCGGTAAGAACGGTATTCGCACACGTACCACGTCTCCAATGGTTCGATACAGGGCGAGTAACCCTCTTCTGAAAGGCATTCCTTAGTAAGCGCTGATGTATATACTCTCTTAAGGTAACGTTCCTAAAATACCTTCGATCGCGAGTTTCTTACGCTATAGAATGGCAGAAGCGGAGGGTCAGGGGGACCGTTCGATCATCGATCATTTGCCGAGCCTCAAGGTACATCGGACATGGAAGGAATTAACTGATCGAAATGTGTCAATCAATCTTAAAGCTAAAAATGAATAAAACTATGAAAACTAAGTTGAACCATTGCTAACTTTTTGTTTTCTTATTGTTCGGAAAGACTACGTTAAGCAAAAATCAAAATTAATCAACATACGTGGTACATTACGGCATCGAGGAGCTATTGTTTACGGTGGCAACAAATAAGACGACTAAATGCTCAAATTTTCTTGATCGCTTTTATTTTTGCATATTTTTCGAAATACTTGCTATTTATAGATACTTATATCCCTATTAAGTTGGAGAAATCCGAGCGCATTAGAAACTCGTGTTCCGAACATAGACGCCAACGATAACATTGCAGATAGGTATACAAGTATAGGTTACGTGTATGCTTATCGTGACGCCAAGTTTTCTAGGTTGAGTATGTCCAAGGCCAAGCTTCGCGCGGGATGTCGTGGCATCGATTATGTATGAGCCGAGACTCTATAGCTTTGTGTACATGGCATGCTTCTCTCTCCCCTCTCCAATAGCAAGGCTAATAGGGTGCATCGTCACTATGTAGCCCTCTGCTTAGCTTGGACCTTGTCGGCAATCCGATTTGCCGAGAAAAGTCACGAAGTTTTAACAGCCACCTTTAAGTTTCATAATATTCTTCCTGTTTCTCCGTGTTCAACAAAAAATCGGATAAGAAAAGAATTTTTTTTTTTTTTTTCTAATCGAAGAACGATAGTAAACTGTTGTAAGCGATCTAATGCTCGATTGTTTAATTCGTAACATGTAATTGAGTCATTGTATCTCCGAATGATCAGTGCAATGAAATTTAAGAAATGTAAGCGTAAAGGGCGGAACGTCAAACGTTAATGTAAAGTCACCCTCGTTTGTCGTGTAAATAGATTAAATCTCGAAAGAAGGGTCCGAAGTGTCAGTCGACAAGATTACTGACGGAATGTTTGATTTGGGATTTATTAATTCGTAATTCATCTTAGAGTCTCCGGCTAAAGATCGCATTGTTGATTCATCTTCTGTAAATAGAAGTAAAAAGAAATCGCTGCCATTTTGTCCTCGTAATTGTGAAATAAAGCTATCGAGCGTTTAGCAACAAAGGTACAAAATAGAAAAGATGAACTGTTTGGACGTTTGTTGTTATAATCGTGTGTAAAAACTTATTCATTAAGAGTATTTAAATCGGCGGGTAAATACACTTTTTGCTGTGTCATATGCTGGACATCTTTACTTTGGTATTTGCCTTTTTCCGTTACGTAACAAAGATAAAAACAGACTGAAATCCCTTGTTTTTTCGTCGCTACAGATGTATTTAATAAATTCGTATGATTGTCGGACTCCCGAATGTTCGAAAGTAGACGAAATAATTGTACACCAGTGAATGTCGGATTAAACGTTGATCTCGATCCCTTCCACTATCATCGAAATGGTTAATATCTCAAAAGACTAATGGCAACCAATATCCTAGGAAACCGTCAAAACTTTGACACCACAGAAATATTACAAACAATATTAATAACAGTAAGAACAATTATCATTATTATGCAAATTTAAACTTTCATGATTAATCTCAGCGAACGTCGTTTCTTAACTTGAAATTTCATGCAATTTGCAAACGACTGCATGCTACGGTTGAACTAAGACCGTTGGTGGTAAATAATGCATGCGAGGTGCTGTCGCGAAGGTAAGCTTCCAGTCTCTATTCTTGTTTGGTTAAGGCTCCCGGAGCCCCGCGTCGTGTCGCGTCGTCGGTCGCTGTCAATGAAGCCGAGAAATAGCGCAAGAGAAGCAAAGACGTGTGGGCGAAAAGCGTTGAGCCAAGAGGCCAGGAAGGGCCGGGGGGAGGGGGTGGCGGCGGAACGAGAGGGTTGAACAGAGGAATGGATAGAAAGCGATCAGCGGGGGCAGGGAGTGGATGAAGAAACGGAAATATAGTACTGGAAATGATGGGGAGGGTGAAGGAAACAGTTGATGCAACGCGTGGAAGTAGAGAGACCACCCTCTACTCTCCAACCTCGCAGTCCGCTGTTCCATCTCACTTCGGTATGTTACTCTCTCGTCGACGGCGACGACGACGGCGACGACGGGGAGGAGGGGTTGTTTTTGGCGAACGTTGCGCCACCGACGGTAGTTGGAAGTAACTGTTGGAAAATCGTCGACGAGAGCGGCCAGTGCGCTCTGATCCGCGGCACTGGCTAACGTACTGGCAAAATCCAACCGAGCCACGCGAGATTACGTTGTCCGTGGCACGCGCTGTCATACCGAGGAGAGAGAGGAGGCGCGGCGGCTCCGGAAAATTTCTCTGCAGAGTTCAAACGTCCGGTGGGGCTCTTGCAACGTATCATGCGTGCGGTGCGTCCGGTATCTCGTGTGCTGTGTCAGTCGTCACGTGGTTTACTCGTCAATTGAAGCAGATTTCGATTTAATAATTATATTTATATATGCGGCAGAAGATTAATGAGATGGTGATCAGATTGAATTGCTGAGTACGTCGAAACCGAGTTTAACGATAAAACGGGATTTACACATTTTTTTTTTTTTTAGTTTTTTTGATTTTTAATTAATGATAAAATATCCCGAGTGAAACATTTTTTGAACAGTTTCATAAATACGGTTGACGGGATATAGTGTTAGGTAATTGTCAAACAATCAATTAGTTAACATTTTTACGCTATTATTTTTTAATAATTTTTTCATACAATTTTTATTACTGTGTTGTTGAATATTTTACTCATTTGAAAAATACGGAATTTGTATAAAATGTCATGCGCCGAATGATAATATTTTTGATTTTTATAAACTCTGAATTTGGTTATCAAAAGTTATACCGAAAATTTATTGAAAAAAAATTGTTCTTAATATGATGGATTATCGTATCCAAATGTTTTGATATATTTTACATTAAACATTTTTTCCATATTTACATATAACTTCTTTATCTCTTATTAGTCTGTTTGCGGTGAATGTGAATATAGATATTTACCGAATCAGAATTTTCTGCTATTAATAGGTAAAATTTAATTTTTATGTTATTGCGGTACCAACGGTACATTTTATGGACATTTGTTTAGACATTCTATGTTATACCGATAAAAATGGTTTCTGTCATCACTCGTTAATTACACTTATCGTCAACACTTACGGTAAGAGTGACACTCAAGGTAAGTGTGATAGCGATGTTTTCTTTGCCATACATTTTTTTTTGTTTTTTTTTTTTTTCGTGATTTGAGTTAAGGACTCAACATTCTAAAATGCCCATTAGAAAGCAAACATATGAAAATGATGTGTTTAAGAGAAAACGTTGCTATTACAACGGCTTTGAGTGCCACAATTCCCCATGTTGATCCTATATAAATGTTTATCTTTCGGATGATTGCTCGCTTGTTAAAGGTTTGAATGTTGACTAAAGAAGGAAATGATAATATTACACTGATTTAAAAAAAAATTACAACAATACGTTAATAATCATCAGGTCATGTCAATGAAGCTTTTTAGTTTTTGATCCGACATTGTCCGACTAACTATTGTCTCGACTACTGAATTTGTTTTCTAAGTCAACCCATTCATCCAAATTTTTATATTTTCCGGGTAATAAAATACATTTCGATCCGATTTTATCGTACGCCATAGAAACTTTATTTCTGAGCCGAAGACACACCTTCAATATCCCTTATTTATTTTTATTTTTACTTTTATTGTCTATTAAGACGAAAAGATGAAATCCCCCGCCACCCTTGCCTGACACTGCTTGTGCTGCTGCTCCACAGTGGGTATATGTAACCCGGAAATTGTCCGGTCGATAAAAGTTCGCGGTCGCCTCCCGAGTCTCTCGCTCCACCCCCGGAGGGTTCACGATATACCCACTTTTTATCATCTTTTTTTACTTCGCATTGGATATCTCGGTCCGCCGGCAGTTGAGTTAAGCCGGGAGACTTGAAGCTTCAGAAAATCCGAGCCAATTTCACTCATTCTTAACATTCTTTGACGAAATCATTATTTTATTTTTTCCGAAGCCGATTTAACCAAATTTGAAAAATCCCAAAAATTTCAGCGAATTTTACGCATATTGAAATTCAGGACTGATTTCCGTATTTGTGTATTTAATTTATTATATCTATGATACCAATGTGTATGACACCCGCGCGTTCAACCATTTGTCTTTTTTTTTTATGATCCTCTTATCGCACACAGCACAGGAACATTGCACACAACAACATCGAACATGGAACATTTTAAGCTTTCGTAATTAAATTTTCGGATAATGTATTTTGAATGAAAGTAAAGTTTTCTCTATGAGAACGTTGGGAGAATGAGAATTTCATGCACCCCTGAGATATGGAAATGTTTATCATTTTTATCGATTTTTCTTAACGAGAAACATCCGATCGTGAACTTGTGATTGGATTGACCTGTGAAGCTTTCGTAATGTGACAGAACAACGTCCGTTTTTATTCACCTGTAGGTTTTCGGCTTTTATATTCAGTTGAATTCGCCCCAATAGATTGATAAACAACTCCTCTTTACCTGTGCTAAATAAAAATGTATCTAAATTATTCACGAATACTATACATTTCTCTGAAGTGCTATATGTGACACAAAAGTAGCGACGTTCCGATCGGATAACAGGCGTGCTGAATTCAATACCCGTACCAAAAGGGTATTCCGATGCGATGTGATGGACGGCTAATTACTTCAATCGTCTTACCGCGAACCCCCACATTTATTTTTTTCGTCGCCGAATTGAAAACTATTTTTGTTATCCGATTTTTCTAATGGTTTTTTGTTTTACATGACGAAATCGTGACGATCGAAAGCACGTAAAAAACGCTTGAAAATTAGGCTTCTCGTCGTTCGAAACTTCGTACAACTCACACACGAAGCTCGCGTTCTCTCTTTTTCTGTATTACCAATTTATTAACGATTTCATCCAAAGGTGTTTGCGATCGTTACATTGTGAAATACTTTCTGTCCTTGTGAACTACGACATTTCATTCTTTTAGCGTATTACAAACACGTGGACTCATGCAAATAGAAAGGAATTCGTGCTTTCCGACTCGCGAGTTTTCATCGACGACACGCGAACAAGTATTTCCAACCGCGTCACGTGCACAACGCGACAAAACTTCAGCCTTGTTCGATAATTCATCTGTAATTTTTTTTTTTTTTTTCGTCTATTTATTTAAATTTTTGTTCTGCTCTCTCGTGTTTTTTCCGGTCCGATCGTTCGAAGGTCGTGAGGGTTTTGTGTCCGGGTATACGCAGTTGTGAAGACCGAATTGATAAGCAAAACCTTGATTGCCAATCGTTTTATTATATTTATTATTTTCGAAAAAAAAAAAAAAAAAAAAACGTTTTTCCGAGGAAAACATGTTAGACAAAGTGATTTTTATATAGCACACAGGATAGATTACGTATATACCGGTCCCTCCCTGTGGGGTTTCCCTGAGGAAAAACCTGGATAACTTTATTCCGAAGTTCCATTGAATAGAAAATTTGAATTGGTGCGAACTTTGGACCATTTACTAATGAATACCGGGATTCCCACTTGAATACCGAACGCGTCGAGCGGAAGCACCTGTTACGTTTGTTATTCCCAGAAATATAATTTTTTTTATATATTATTTTTATTTCTACTATAGAACTCAAAGTAAAAAAAAAACGCAAAAATCTGTGCAAGAACAGGTGCCCGACAGCCATCGCTGTCCTGTCTTTCTCACCCGTCCGTAATCAACTTAATACCATTGTTAATTGCTTTTCAAAAATGCGTCCTCGATGCTCGTCATCGTCCGAACGAGTGTCCGTCTATGCAAACATCTTTCGCCCGATGCATTCTAGCATCCATCTGTCCGCGCGGTTATAATACTTCACGTCCATTTTTCACCCTTCTCTTCGAAAGCCCACACAAGTATACATATATATGCATATGCGCGAATGAGGGGAAAAATCGAGGTCACAGTTCGCGAACGCGAACGAACGTCCGCGACATCCGATGCTATTTTTTTTATTTTTATTTTTTTAATCAATCCACGATGAGTAATTGGCATTTCGAAAATAAAGAGATCCGGAAGACGAAGAGGATAGGTCCGCCGGTGAGGACAGAAACTGAACGATTTTTCCGAGCTCTTTTATTTCTCATAGAGATTGAAGTGTCACTGGCAGGTGGATCAGAGCCGGCGAGATCCATCGGAAGTGTCGTTAACCGTGTGTCTGTGCGGAGTACTGCCCCGTTATAGTCGGAAATACGCAGAGTCGATAAATTTCGTATCGACACCAGCTGATGCTCGTTTCGCCGATCTCAAATGGAATATCTTCGTATGTAATCTTGTCTATGCGTGTATGTGATCATTCAGATATATCAGCTTTTCTCACAGTCATCTTTTCGCTATCTCCGTTGACCCGAATATATAAACGCATTGAAAAAAAAAAAAAAAAAAAAAAAAAAAAAAAAAATGATAAGCAAATTCTAACACAGATTCGAAAACGACACTCGCTACTCGCGATTTCGCATAACGGTAACGAATTGTTCACTGTTGCGATCAATTGAATATTTTATATCACGATTGAAAAATAATATCCTCTAGAAACCATACAACCGGCACATTTTATTTGCCGTTTAGTTTGACTGTAGAAAAAAGTAATTGATTCGCAACAGATATATAGATTCACTAAATCATACAATTTTTTTTTAGAACACTTGCTTTTTGTGCCGTGAAAAAAATCTTGTGAAAAAAAAAAAAAAAAAAAAAAGAAATGTTTCAAATCGGTCCGCGATTTATATCCCTCTCAGATTCAGGGTGTCGATTAAAGGATCATTTAGTAATGAACCCTTCGTGCCCTGGAGAGTCGAAAAGTCTAACCGAAATACGTTTAAGGGTCGAAAGTGTCGAAGCTGCGAACGTGCCAAGTCGTATACCGAAGGGTAAAACCTTTCAGAGTTCCAGAAGGGTTATTTTACCCCGGAGCTAAGACATTTGAGACGGTTAGAAGGATGGGGCGGACAAAAGTCATTGGTTACGGCACGTTTGAAGGGGATCTCCTTATTTCACCATCTCTTTCGATCTTTCTTTCGCCTTCATCCACTTCTTTACTTCTAACTCTCCGATCTTTCGTCCCAAACGAATCTCTCGGACTTCGAGTTTTTTTTCGTACCGTCTTCATTTAGCACCGTCGTCAGTTCGTTGCAGTTAGCTGTCCATTCACTTCCGGTAATGGGCGAAGAGAGATAGAATGACGGAAGAATGGAGAACATTCAGAGCGAGCGATAGGATGATAGAAAATAGTGTGGACGATAGGGGGTAGTGGGAGGGGCGAGGGAATCGAATACAGAAGGATTCTACCCACTGAACCAGAGACGGCACGTTAATTGTTCCTAATTGAACGTGCGCCGGCCCCAACTGCGACGAATAAAACTGTAGAGAGGAAGGGGGAGGAGAGGGGGGGGATCAGGGCGACGCAATTATTAACTCGCCAGAGAGCTCCCGGCATAGATTAAAGAGGGGCTGGTCGAAGGCAGAACGGATTTATGCGACATATAGAGAGAAAAAAAAAATAACCTCGGTTTCGTCCGAAATTTCGTAGGACCCGAACTCGCAAAACCGGTATTATTAACGGAGAACAAATAAACTCGATCGTATATGCGACTATAATATGAAAAAAAAAACTTCGTTATTTTTTTTTTCGACACTATTGATTTTCCTCTCGTTTGCATTGGAAATTAAATATTACAGTTGTCACGTGGGTAAAAGCTCTTGGGTTACCATTATTTATAATTATTTAAAATAATTTCATAAATTCGACTCCCAATCGTATTTTTATGAATTACGCAAATTTATCAACTTATTTTCTCGATCGAGTGTTTGTATTTGTCATTCTACTTATTGCTGTTCGTGATGCATGACAACGTTTGCTCGGTTCGTTTACTTCAGAAATTCAGTGGCATTTTTTGACGGAAGAAGGGGTACCATTGTCGCGATTATTATTTATAACGGGTACCGGCAATATAACGGATGGTATGTGTGAGTTTCTGCGCGAGTGACTGTGCGGAGTATGACACGGATCGAGGGAGAGACCGACTGATGAATATAGGGGTTTTCATTGAAATATATAGTAGAGATAATGCTTTGACATCCGGCCGCGATATCCTTAATTGGAATATTATATTTCATTCATTAGACTGGCTAATTGATTGTTCGACAATGTGAGAATCTCTGTTTTCACTCTCTGTATTGCGACGGTATCGATTACTATCCCCGAGATATCCTTTTTCTTTCATAGCGTCGATAGACATATCAATTAACTTTATGAAATAACTATATACAGAACGCGGTGCACACGCATCTTCAACGGCAAGTTGAATTCTGCGAACGTCGTTGAAAACGTAACAAAAAAGATCGTCCGTAAAGCGTCACGAGATATTCGATACATTGGTCAATAGCTCACGTGCGTTCGAGCAAAAAAAAAACAATCATCCAAATGGCAACGATGAATCCTACAGCGTTACGCGCCCTTATGAACATTAACGACACAACGAGACGTTCGAAGACCGTTTCGAGATTTCGTGAGTTCGCATGATCGAAGACAACAACAACAACGACGGCGACGAGGACGACGAACACGGGGGCCGCGCCCCGTGCATTGGCACTCGTTGAGAAAATGCTCAATGTCATGGCGGCAGTTACGACGAGTTTACCGGTGAGGGTTGTGGATCCTTCGGGCGTTGTGGTTACCGGCGGTGGTACGTCGTCGACGACAACGACAACGATCGCGTCGAATTCCAGCGGTGGAATAAACGTGAACGTTACGACCGCCGTGCCGGCAGCGGGAAATCCGACGGTCGCCGAAGTACCGGACAATGTGAACGTTTTCGCGACCGTTGTAAAAGGTATCGTTATGGGAAGTATCATAACGACCGCGGTTCTGGGTAACATACTCGTGATCGCGAGTGTACGGAAACATCGTAAATTACGGGTCGTTACCAATTGTTACGTCGTCAGTCTTGCGGCAGCCGATCTTCTTGTCGCTACGTGCGCGATGACCTTCAACGCCTCAGTCGAATTGTCCGGTCGTTGGCTCTTTGGAAGATTCATGTGTGACGTTTGGAATTCACTCGATGTTTACTTCTGCACAGCATCGATTCTCCATCTTTGTTGCATAAGCGTCGATAGATACTACGCTATAATCAGCCCACTAGAATACACGCTTATCATGAAACAGAGTACGGTCGGTTGTCTGCTTGGATCTGCCTGGGTGCTACCGGCACTCATAAGCTTTATGCCGATATTCATGGGATGGTACACCACGGACGATCATTTGTCGACTATGAAGAAAAATCCTGATGTGAGTAACTTGGCGGTTTTTTTTTTAGGATTTTACATGAAAGTTTTGTGAAAAGCCTCAGTCGGTAACGGAAACTGTAATGCATGTCATCTCGAAACCATAGACATTTACGGAAAAAGAAAATTGTTTTTTCTCCGAGGAATAAACCGACGCGGAGAACGACTATTTTCTTTGTTCTGAAATGTTTACGGCTTTGCAATGGTCTTTATTACAGTTTTGTTACCAACTGAGTGCAGGCCGAGTGGGCAACCGATTGTTTCAAATCATCTAAATGGCATGTGAAATGCCGAGTTCCATGATGAAACCTGTAATGCTATTCTTTCCAGGATGCTTGAACGTTATCCTTTAAATGAAATAAGATGCTACTGCAGAACCAATAGATGCAGTAGCATTCTGTTTTCTTTAGATGCTAAAACGCACCGTTAAATGTTTAAGCACCCGGGAGAAAATAGCGCGAGAGTTATTATTACCGACTGAGCGCGCGAGAGCTATTCGCGTTACCTTCACCGTAAACGAATCGCGATACAGATGAAAGGAGGAAATAAAATATATCGTACGATCAATTTTGTTCACAGATGTGCGCGTTCGTGGTGAATCGTTCCTACGCTGTAATAAGCTCCTGCGTGTCCTTCTGGATACCAGGCGTTGTAATGATAGTTATGTACTGCCAGATATACAAAGAGGCTGTACGACAAAGAAAAGCGTTGAGCCGCACGTCGAGCAACATTGTGCTCAACAGCGTTCATCATCATAGATCCTCGACGAGGCAGCATCACCACCAACAATTGTTGCTCCAAGCCGCGGCAGATACCGGTGAGCTAGCACTTCACACCGCACAGTTCAAAGCACCCACGGAACTTCACGCCATCAACGGTGAGTCCAGTGAATGCTTCTGCCCAAACTTTATCGTTACAACTTCATGGGAACCAATTAATCTGAAGTTTCATTGCTTCCGTTTCGTAAAAACAAAGGAAGAATGCTAAATAAAATGAATCAACTCGACTCAACTACAAAATTTTGATACAAGAATTGAAAAAAAGTTGCAAAAAAGTGTAAAAAAAAATTAAGGTATGAAAGTGTGTACTGTATAAAAAGCTTAATCGCTGCCTATATAAACTTTCGTTCAATTTCCGTTTGCATCGGATTTCGGGAAAATACATAAAAACGTTTTTATCGTTTAAATTTCTAAAGGTTAGATTGTCATTTTTGGACCACAAACATAGTTGTTTTCACTAATTTTTTTTGCTCAGAATCCGCATTACTATGTCATTAATGAGTCATGGAAATCGCGGTAAAAGTCATGAAAAATCGAAGTATCGCCCGTTGAGCCTTTGCGAATGATTAATCATCAGTTTATATATATCGTATAGATAAAACGGGTCGCATAAATATTTTAAATTGTTGCCGACACGATTCTCATAGCGGTAACCGTTAATAGGAGCATTTATTCAACGTCATAAAATTACGAAAAATGTGCACTTTAGCTGTTGCAAAGAATTTAAAGGCGCTAAAAGGTCTGTCGACGAGAGAATTAGTGAAAAGTTCACGGCAGGCCGACTGTACTCGGACATCGTTTACGTTTCTTTTTTGTTTTTTTTTTTTTTTTTCGCTCGTTTTGTCACTCTACAATATACACCGCACGGAAGGTCGTTAGCTGCGCTTTTTAACTGTATACGTGACACGCGTGAAACAGCCAAAGAGCAAAGAGAAACGACACTATAGTAGAATTAAACTCCGCGTCCGTTACACGAATGGTAACTCACATGTAAATTAGTTCGTTAAATTCAAACGTAAATTCTTAGAGTGAAGTTGTGTGTTTTTAACGAGTTTTTATTGCACATATTCCCTCAATTGTTTTTATTCGTCGTTCATAGAGCTTTTTTTCTTTTTTTTTTGCGGCCGTGCGACTTGACTGTATGATCGTTTATATTCGTCGTGTATAAGATATCCTGTGTCGCAGTATTTATATGTACGCTTTGACAGATTTTGATGGATCCTCCCCTTTTCCGAGAGTAACGAATCATTCCCATTTAACGCCAACCCATTCAGAAAACTCTCGACCCACCCTCCGGTCGAATGAACGCGTTTGGCGAAGTTTCATCGTCGCTTCACCGCTAAAACGCCTGAAAGAGCGATGAACCAAATACAGATATTTTACAAACCGGATTTTCAACACCATCGAAGCGATCGTTTAACGCGAAACACCGCAAAAAAAAAAAAAAAAGAATGGTACCCTCGACAAATAACTTTTGGCAGAGCCAAAAAAATGAAGAAATTTGTGATAATTTTACAATGACAAATTTTGATGGATTTCCCACTTGCCGAGACTAACGGTGCTTCTGTTTTAACATCAGCCTACTTACGAGTCATCCCTCTCTCCCACCTTCATCTCTACTCCCATAGGATTAACACGATTGCCGAAATTCTTTTGGGGTTTTAAAGTTAAAATGATAATAGACCGATGCACCATATTTCTAACGTGCAAAGAAAATTAAAACCGCTGCGAGTGCTGTCTTAAGAAAAACGTTTTAGAACGATATTCATCATTATTGAGGCCCGCGACTGTTATTTCTTGTGTTCTTTTTAATCTGACTAACCTCATGACTAACCTCTTCTTCGCGCTCGACCAATCATCACGGTACGAATAATGCGACAACGATAATTTCGATATAAAATCTCGCAATTCGATATATTTTCGAGATAAAACGTTACACACCAAATTTTTAAGAGCGCGCGATCTATTGAAAGAGGAATGTGAAACGATTATTTTTATTATTTTTTTTCTCATTTTTCCGTCGTACGTAGAAATAATGAATTCAGTATAATAATCGTTATAAGGGTAGAAAATATTAGAACGATCGCGTAATAAATTGAAAAAAAAAAAAAAACTAATCGTGTAGTCCAAGTTTTCAAAAGAATCCGAGTAACACATTATAGGTAATAACAGTAAAGGTATATAATTAACACAGTTAACCGTGAAAGCTCCGATGGAATGGGATGAGAAGAACGCGCGTTTGAATAAATCTTGTGACGATGAGGGTGGCTATTACGCGCTACGCGATATCCGTTAACCTTGCCATGTGATTACCGTCAACGTACCTTAGTTAACTTTGCAAGAGTAGTAGCATTCGTAAGGTATTTTATTTCGGTCCTTTCAGACACGAGAAAGTATATTTTTCTTTAATAAGGCAATGAATAAAAACCTTCATGAGAAAAAGGGATAAAGAAAAAAAGCGCATTATTTTCAATAGAATTGTGAATACGCGCATAAAAGCATCGTAATCGTTTTGCTTGCGTTCGAGTCTTTCAATTTCACTGTCAGTATGTCGGAAATGATTGATTCTATAAAAAAAAAAATAACAATTTTAAAATCCAAAATTCACCAAAGCCGAAAGTGTACAATAGGATCAATTTGAAATTATAAGAAAAAAACCATCCATCGAAAAATGTGAAACTTCGAAAGATTAGCAGATGATTCATTGCTCACAATGAATACGATTTCCCTACAGTCGGAGGACTGCCCTTCGGCAAAACGTGAATAAAAACAGAATTTAAATTTTACCGGTTAATAAATTCAATGTGAATAAATGATATTTCAACAAAAGCAAACAATGCCGTTGCAAGTCATCACTGAGAAAGAGATTACTTCCGGTCATTGGTACATTCGGCTTTAAAGTTATAAATCACCTGACGTTAACTCAACGGTATGAATCTGATGTCTGTATACTGTATATCTACATTAGTCGCACGCAAAGTACAGATAAACCGTTCCCTACGGAGCTATTGGGGAAGGGAAGCGGAAACTGTGTAAACCGATAAGAAACTCGACGATGCGGACGAACGAAGGGATTCATTCAAAAGTTTCACGGAAACTCGGAATTGATGAAGTTGTATTCAGGGACTTACGTCTTTCTTCGCTTCCTCGCTTCGCCGGAAAGTAGGAGTTTGTTTCTAATGCTTGAATCGAAGTAGGGAAAGATAGAAGAGACGTGAAATCGAAAGCAATTATTAGATCGAAACAGAAATTTTGCAGATTCTCGAGTTAATGCGTCGCGAGAAGAGAGTCCTTCCCCTTTGGTTTTCCACTTCGTCGTACCGGTTGCGAATGGGCGCTCGATGGAAAACTTTCGTTCGGCAAACTTTTCTTTACGCTTATTCGTGGCTTCTTAACAAACTTAAATTACAGATGAAACGCGAGTTAACCGGTAAGCTAAATTGCGAGTTCTTTTTTCCGCTCCTATTGCGCTTCAAAGGGCAATATTAACCGTTTGTGGGCGTTTTGTTAATGCCGCGGGGTCTGTCGATTGGGTGGAAATTTTTTTGCAAAAACATGTCACTGCCGTCTGCAGCGAACTTATGCGGAAGCAGTTTGCTCACTTATTAAAGTTTTCAGTTAGCATTGGCGGGTTGCAGAAAAAGTTTAAGAATGAATGAATGCGAAGTATTTTTTTTTTTTTTTTTCGCTTTTTACGCGACTTAACTTGTTTGTGATTACGATTCTACCTCGCAGAGTAGTTAATCGGTATACAAATTGATGGATAAGACATCGATATACCTACCATTTTTTTTTTTTTCATGTCTATTTTTTTATAGGTTATTCTAATTATTTAATAGTGTTTCCAATAGTTTTTTCACCATCGCAAAGTACCGAAGATTCGTGATCTTATTTTCCTATTTTTTTTTTAAAGTTTCTCTTCTGTCGACAAGGTCGGTAATCGAGCTAACGACTCGAACAATACGCTTGTTTTACCCTTATAAATGTATGCAAGCTGCACTTTCGCGCTTCGATTGCGAAAAACGAAAGTCCAGATTAACACCGATGTAGAAACATCAGCGAGGTTGTTTCTCGTCCTCGGAGATTCGATTTATCGGTTCTCGTTGCCGACCGGAAGCATTTAATCGATATTGCAAGCACCGAACACTTCGATTTATCGGAATCGACGGTGACCCCGAACCGCCGGGTATAACTACACACCGGTATATCATTATTCTAGGAAATTCTCAAGACGTTCGACCTTAATAGGTTTGCGAAGGAAAAACAACTCTGTCATATTATTAATATTATCATTGGGTTATTGTAAGCGTTTTTATCGTCGAGTGTTTTTGTCATTATTTTTTATTTTTAACTCCGACTGCTCGCCGACGCAAAAAACGATAGTTACGCGTTTCACTGAACTTTCGTGATTTTTCCTGTTCTCGATGTCATCAACGTTCACCGTAACACCTCGACGTATTTCACAAAAATTATTAAAAAATAACGGAAATTCGAGAATCTCGTCACCCTTCATATACAGCATCGTCGATGTAGGTATGCGTCTCTATAAACTCGCGCCGCTGGGAAAGAAAAGTATGGACTCATAGGTTTCGAGTCTGCGTAAGCGGTTAGGTAAAAGTATGGGGAACCATTACAGAAAGCCGCCATTCATCGATTTTTCTCGTAGAAAAAAAAGGTCCGCAATCGGGAAAAAGTAATGAGGTGACAATATGCTAATATAATTTGCCCTTTTTTCCGATAATAGAGAGTCGTTTGGAAAAATTGATTAATTGACTATCCGAGAGGGTTCGTTGCGATCAATGCGTTCACTCGATCATTATCCAGTTGAATTAATCATTTGAAATCTAAGAACGTACGTCGACGGTAGTGAAGTCTGGCAATAACGAAGTAGCCAATGCCACGGAGCTTTGCGTTTGTGGAGCAGACTATAGTATGTATATATATGCCTCTGACCCTACCTACTTTATCATTCGCAACGCGTTTTTCTCCCGACTCTCTGATTTTTCTTCGTTTCTTTTATTTTGCGGGTCGCGACCTCTCTCTCTGAAGAACTCTCTCTGATCCATGAAGAAATTGCGATGTTAAACGCTCGTTGACTCGAGACGATGAAGGATTGTCAAGTCGTGTACACAGGGAAAACGGTTTTTATCGGTTTTTTTTACTCGATGAACGATTTACAATATTCTATTTAAATGTATTTTTTTTTTTACCATTACGATTGAAGTAAATTTAAATACGCGTATCTTAATGATTTTCCAAAATGTTGATTAATGGAGAACAGTATCGGCGATTAATCGACGTTTACGAGTACACAGTGACGGTAACTAACGTTCGGCCATAACATCCGCGTTTGGCGACAAATTAAGGTCTTCGGTCAACTCGTCATTGATTAACACATGGCCACCCAAGCTGCAGAATTGCAGTGCATATATGCCGTCTCAGGCTTTGACTGCCTCTTGTGAATGAGATCTACCGAACACACTGAGCTCATTAGCCGCAGTATAGAATAGATAGCAGGTAACGTTAACTCGACTGGATTGAGGTATAGAGAACGCGAGTTTATCCATCCGTCACCCACTGGGTCGTCGTGAGTGAAAATTTCGACTCGCATATGTTCGTTAATATTACAGAAATATTATTCGAAATTTGTTTAAAACTTTAATATTTTTATTGATTTATTTACTAATCAATTCATTAATTTCTGCATTATTAGGTATTCATCTATATGTCGGTTAATTATTTTCATTTTAATCTTTAACTTCGATATTAACGTTCATTTCAAAATAACGTTCGTCTGTGTGAATTCATTTTACGTCAACATCGTTTAGTCGACGATGTAAATTTATGATTTCGCGAAATATTCTTCTGCAATATATTACATAAATGAAAGCATATTATTTGCTGAATTCTCGGAAACTTCGTCCTTTCGTAAAGTTTCTCGTCGTTTCTGTCGGTGAATTTTTATTGCGGTACTTCGCGCGATTGAGAGCGAAAAAAAAAACTCGGGGTGAGCAGACGAAAAAGTTTGTCAATTCGGAAAATCGTGGTGTTATCTTACCCTCGGAACCCGATGGTGTGCTAACGGTATGATTTAGTGACACGGTAATTTAAAACGAAATTTCGACTTCGGCAAGAGTTTGAAGCGCCCGGGAACAATATCGCTTGTGACTGTCCACTTTTCATCTATAGGCAGATAGTAAAAAAAAACTCGATGTCTGCTTTTTTCTCGCGGACGTAAGTCAAAATTTAAATCGAGAAGCTGAATAAAATTTGTATGAAATATGAGATTCTAGGTATGTAATAAAATAGCAGTGTAAGTAAATAACCAGACACCATGTGTAACCAAGTGTCCGACTCCCCTAACGCTCCAAAAGATCGATATCGACGGCCAAGAAGCACGGGGGCGTATTTCACATCCCTTTGCATCTTAAAGGGTGCAGGATACCCCATTTTGTTATAACAGTCGATACGGCGACCCAAAGAAACTAAAACCGATCCTAAGTTATAGTAAAACGTGAGAATCTTTGTTTTAAAAGTTTATACCATAATCGTTATTTTTTTACTAATATATCACGCCGTGAGAACAATGGCCTTGAAGAACGCGCGGCCATTAGTTCACAAAGTTGCTAACGGCGTCAATATCTTAACAGTTATAGACAGTAACGTCTGCCCCTATTTTAAATTTCGCTTTTCTTCTTTATTTGCCGATTGTTAAATCTTCAAATTGCAAAAATCAAACATTGATTGTTGAACGGCCAATTTTCGATATTTTTTTTTTTTTTTTTTCAACCATTTCTCTCCGAGAATTTGCAATTTACATTGAAATTTCGCGAACGAAAGAAGCGAAGTTGAAAATAAAATGCGCGGCAGGCAGTAAAAAAATAATATCCGCGCCGAGCAAAACGCGTTTGAAGGATCTGCATGGAAATCGTCACATTTAAATTTAAAACGGAGAATTTTTTGGTCTTTTTTTTTCCAGATTTTTTTTTTCCTGTTTCATTCGTATACAGAAGGGCTAAAAAAAAAGTGAACGAAATATAGAATTCCATTCGGCGAGTTACATCGAACGCGCATAGCGTGTATATGTCATCGTCCTCCAGTCGTATTCTGCACCGGCGAATTTATCCGTATTTCCGGTTGATTTTTTTTTTTTTTAACAACGTCCGGATGCTTTACCGGCGAGTCTGTGAAACAAATTTCATCAATTTTTAATCCCCGGAGCTGGAATACGCGAGGAAACGTATAAATGGCGTCAGGACAGTACAATGACGACGATGTGTTTTTTTTTTTTTTTTTTTTTTTTTCAAAAAATCCACGCGGAATTAATCTGTGGCTGTCTCATTGCATTGCGAGCTCTTAGTTTGAGTTGATATACAGCAAATAGAGTGGCTGCAACATTGATTGCTAAGAAACAGAACGGTATGTATCACATTTCGAATGATTTATACATATCAAATGGGAAGCCGTCTGCTTCTTAGTTGAGTTTCCGTAATCGAGAAAGAGAACGGAGTATCCCGCATAATTTTCTCAGCAGTCGATAGTTTACTCGGTGTTCAACGTTGAAATATCCGTGACGAATAATAATCGGGTTAGTTGCCGGATTTATCGGGTGTATACGGTGTACCGATTCATGTACGTGTGTATTTGTCGTACGCCAACCCTTTCCAATTCATCGCCATTCGTCAATGACAATTCGTGCCCCTCGGTGGAGCAGAACTTTATACGTGAATTGATAAGTGGGACAATCAATATATCCATTTAATCGGAGAAGCTACACATCGCACCACTGTAACTCGTCTGGTACGACGTGCTTCCGGTGAATCCGAATGTTCGAGAGAATACTAAAATGCTGTAGACCCGTATCCCGGTGTTCATCGATATAGAAGGATGGCTCGTGAAAATTCGAAGTTGCACGGGGAGCCGAAACCAATTCCTGATTGATTGGTACGTGCGGTGACGCTGATAGATTTCGATCGAGAAAGAGAGGACTAAATTGAATGGACATTCTGATGTACGTCAGGTTTTGCGATAGGCGCAATTACGTGTGGCTTTCGAATTTCGCCAACTTTCAAATTGCTCACTCTTTCAGTTATCATCTATAACTAAAAAAAAAAAAATCCATAAAAAATCTCATCATTTCCGTCTAAATTCACACTAAAAATCAATTGGTGACGCAGGACTTTATCGAAACTTCAACTTTTTATAGTTGAACCCATTTTTACGCAAAACAAAATTTAAGAGCGCATTTTTCGATAATTGTTGACCTCGAGATACAATATTATCGCATTGTAAAAAAATTAACTTTACGAAGACTCTAACGTATATTATTTGGTACGAATTCAAGTAATTTCAAAGTTAGAAATTTTAGTCTGAAAGTGAGATATTAAATTATTGAGGTTTTATCATAGGTATAGTCTCGGGTGGATGCCCACGCTTTCCAACTTTCGTGTACATCGGTGCAGGCGAGTCTCTCGATAGTGGATACACACTGCATAACATGCAGTCTGCCGACGAGTCTCGAGGTCGTTACTACGTTCGCGCATAGCGAGGCGCCCGAGACCCATCTAGGGGGTGGATGGATCGAACTTGCCGCTGTACGCTGTTTATGTGTTCTCGTGCATAGATACCAACATGCATGTATGCAACACGTACAGCGTGTTAGTACGAAAGCTTAAGGGCACTCGTAAAGCGTAGCATCGCCTCGACCGCGCCGTTTTCTGCATACTCTGCCCTCGGACGAGGAAAGAGAGTGGGAGGGGGGAGGGGTTGCATGCGCTCCGTAAAAACGATAGTTAAGATAAGATCTCTGGGAGGTAGAAACTCGGCAGCGTCGACGTCGGCAGTGGATAAGTAGTGACAAGGTCTCCGGAGCAGCGGGGTAATATGCGAACCCCTGGTCGGTGGTCGTGCGCGACCGAGACCTCGGCTTGCCACACACATTGAATTTCTCGAAGTTTCTCGGTCTCGAGGAATCCCGACCAGTTCGCAACGAATCATACCGCCATCGACCCTTCCACTAACCCTAACTCTGTAAACACATACCATTCGTTGCTTAGATATACAGCACCGAATCTGTAAGCCCCACACAACTTCCATATTGCAGTTTAGTTTAGTTATGGCAGGCGGTGCCAGTATTGGTATATTTAAAGGGTTGATTAGATCGAATCTTTTCACTGGAGATGAAAACAGGGCATGCCAAGTATGTCGAATTCGGAAATTTCGCAATGGGGGTCACTGAAGGCTCTGAAAATTTGTCGACTGCAACGAGTCATTTTTTTAACACCATCGTAAAATTATTCAAAGAGAAAATGGTTTTTTTAAGATTAAGGTGTTTTCAAGACATCTCTGCTCGACGATAAGTTGTGAAATAACAAGGTCTGAAGTTAAATTCATCTTTAATAACAACTATTTTCAATATTTTGGATCGTGGAGTGCGAATTCATGGCGTCTTGGACAATCTATGCACAATTCTATATGCACAGATGATCCTTTTAACCCTTTAGTGTCGAGAGTAAGCACACCATACTCTGTGAGTCTTGGGCTTCTTAAAGGGTTGACTGTCGAGTAGCGTAGGTTGCGAACAACTTGGGAAAGTCAGTTTTATACAGAAGCTTTGTCTCGCTGAGGTATTTCATATTATCCGATACACAATTTTCTCACGTTGAGACGTTGTTGCTTGTGACACTTGACAAAGCTTCCGAGTAGACCAGCGCTCTCGCGTGGTACTTCGATTTTTGCGATTTTCTTTGAAAAAAGAAATCTTCTCGTGTCCTTGATTCACCGAGTAGGGAAGCTGAAACGATCTACGTCGGGAAGAGCGATTGACGACATTTATCGAGTGAGCAAAAGGTGAAAAGGTTCGAAGGAAGAATTACGTAGAAAGACATGAGCTCTGGAACAGAGTTCTGTTGAATTTAAATGAAGCGATAGATAAAGAGGAATATATGGGTAGATAAGACGAATAGATCTTTAGCCGACTAATGGAGCCACGATCGATAGTTCTCAATGGAAAATATTTCGAAAAGTAGAAACCGATCTATTGGATTCATGTTTAAGGTGCGAATAGACACGGATCAATAATTATTGACGTACGCAAGAATTTCTATGTCGTCATAGAATTTTATTTATACGCCGCAATTGTTTGTAAAACATTACGCATTACCTAAAGGAATATATTTCATCCCTTACTCATCGAATGATTGATAGTAGGTTTTCCTCTTTTTCTACTGAATTCGCTGCGATCCTTTTTATTTTATTTATTTTTCAACTTTTTCAATACCGCTGCATGAAAGGATCCAATATTGATATCGGTTGTATGAGAGAAAGCAGCCTGCATTACATTCATTACTGCAAATATTGTGATGATATTTTTACGGTTCTTTGAAATTGTTTTCTTTTTTACCGATGTTATTGCTGACATTTCACCGAAATATACGCATATTTTCGAAAGGTCAACTTTAGTTGTGATAAAACACAGTTCCGAGAAATAGTCAGCTATATACCTTTCTATTTTCCTACTTTTCGATCGACTCCCGTGTTTGTTCTATTTATCGATAAATACTCCGCTCGAACTGAGAGAAGGAAAGGAAAAAGATTCCCGAAAAGGAAGAGACGCGAAAGGGACAAAAACCTTCATCAGTGTTACATCGACATTTGTATTTTTTTTTGCTCGTATAAAGAACAACCCGTGACGTTCGTCGATTGTTATCGTCACTATAGTATTTTTTGTGCCGTTGTACCATTATTCTTCTTCCTGCGACACGCGTGTCATCGGGCGTCGTCTTCGTTATCGCTGAGATGACGACAGAAGAATCGAATGCGAGAGATGGATTCCCGGTGTCTTTGGCTTCACGACTGAGTTAGCGAACAATTTTTTATCGCTTTGACGGCGCGAAATTCACATGAGTCAGCAGGCGAACAAACTTCGTACGCCTTTGCGGAAGGTTCCGGAACATTTCCGCAAAAATTCTCAGTCGACCAAAACCGTGTTCGAGTTATCGGAGCTTTCACAGCTCCAACCTTACGTGTGTATCTTACATATATAGTATACATTCTCCGTAACTTCGATAAAGACGTAGGAAGAGAAAATTTATCAAGCGAATTTATAGTACAGTTTTATTTCAGCAAATCTGGAAATGGCAGAAAAAAAAAATAGATTTTTTAAAACTTTTGACGCGGGTTTCCGTATGAAATATTGGGTAATATTTTTAAAGCTTTTTTTTGTGCAGAAATTGATACGACGAGATGTAAACAACATGTATTTCGAGATCGCGAACCGACGTGATAAAAAAAAATACCGTACGAAAGAGGAACTCGGAAAGTAAAACTTTCCGAACCACAGTTCGCTCTTTCCGCGTTAAAAAATGGTAATTGCTTTGAATACTAATTTGGATAGACGTTCAAATGTTTAATCAAATCGTCAGAAAATTGGGAGTACAATCAGTATGATTGATGAATCTGTGTGTTCCTATAGTGTTATGTTAGGCGTAACAATTGTCAAGAATCTTGAGTTTCAAGCGATTCTAATTAATAGACCAACCAACAACGACAGTTATACGTATATACGATCGTGTACACAGGACGTTGTTGCGCTGGAATGCCGATCGCATAAAGGCGCCCGCAGTTTGAATAAGCTAACCTCAACCGTTTGTGTAGATTGCTTGATTGGTCTCTGTGTGTTTCACTTGGTTTGTTAGCAACAGTAGCCACAAGCGCACAGATAGCATAAGACGTGAACGGCAGTTGGACTGAAGATGCCAATGTTCATGCAGTGCACCAGAAAGTGGTTCGTATAATATTTTCCTTAAATAATTTGTCATCTATTACAACATTCCGTGTAATTATGATCACTTAATACCGTTAATTGTATACTGAAACACGACAAATCAGATACAATATTTACAGTGTTTCGAAGTATTTTTTCAATTATCTTTAACTTTTTACCAATTTTTAGCAATTCTAGAACGCCATGAATCCGCTGGACCCGAGTGGTTTCCGAAAAATATTGAATTATTTAAAAATTCGCGCTTAGGTCTCCTGCAACAGTTATTACCTTTCAACAGACATCTTGACATCCTGCCGTTTCGATTTCACTTAAATGAATCGTAACAATATTGATTTTTTTCAAAGTTTCAGAACTATAAAGACATCGGGTTGCCTAGACCCGTGTCTCGGGTTACAATGATTGAAATATATTAGGGTTCCGGCGTTAATTTTTCGGATGGAGTTCGTGCGATTGTGTCGATATAAAGTCGAAACGCCACGTTTTTTTTTCGGCGCCGGAAAAAAAGGTGCCGAAAGAGGGCGGGGGGGGGGGGGGGATTTATCTATGAATCTGAACCGCACCGGTGTAAATTCATCATTGAGCGAGAGTGAGGTTCGCGAGCACACGCCGAGCGAGTAACTCGATTACGTGACACTAACCGCTATGAAACGGAGCAGCAACCGCCACGGGTCTATCCTCTGACGACTCATACAGTATATATAGAGTAACGTGACTTTACGTAACGGAATATTGCGCTGGTTTAGCCCAACCTCCATGCACTCTGAGTCCTTTCAATTGGGGTTACCATTAAACGAGATGAAATCATTTAAAAGCTACGAGGTTGCGGTTCCATTCACATATAAGAACTGAACATTGCGGACAAAGTTGCCGAAGCTTTCCGCAAGTCATTAAGTAAAAAGTTGACCTGCGGCAATGCCCATTGGGCATCCTAAATACAGTGGATCCTCCCGTATTTGACGAGAGCCCTGCCTACTGGCTACTGCCTTGCAAGAGCGAGTGGGAGAGGGAAACTGCTGGCTAAGCGATTGGCTCGCCACCATCGTTTCGTACACCTGATTGATCACTCCCGTATTTGACGATGTCTCCCAATTACGTTAAATACGGGAGATTTCACTGTAATCCCGTTAATGTTTCTTTCATTTAAGGTCCCTGACAATTCTCTGGTCAAACTGCACTCGTTTTCGTGATTATAACGTCACGATTCCGCAGAGGTATTCAAAGGTCATAAAATGAGATTTCTAATAACTGGTTTAACATTTTTCATGCACGTGCCGCTGCTTTTTTTTATTTTTTTTTTATTGAAAAGACTGCTATCCTTTAGACGGTAAATCTCGATACAGATTCTCGCAAAGTCAAGAAATAAATTTGTCTCGAGACTATGGCTTGTCTCGTGATACTGTAATATCTCACTAAGACTGTATATATGACACAACGTTCCCATTTTTCGCTTGTGACAAAAAGCAGACGTTCTTGGGTTGTAAGTCACGCTATTCTTCTCAGTGTAGCGAAGCTCTCGGCTCTCGTCTCTTCACTCTTGGAACTTGAACGAGCGACGGTGCGAGACTACGAGGTCTTTTCTAATATCGCGCGCAGACCATAGTTTCCATGCTGATATGAGAAAAGAGGATTTTCCATCGCGAAGCTTCTTTTCCTAAGGGAAATTGAAAGGCGTAATAGAACGAACGAAATGGGGCTTCATTTCTCAAGTAGCAAGAAAGCTTCGCAACTTCAACGTTCAACACTTCAAGGAAACTTTTGGTTTATTAAACCCGTTTTTTCTTCGTCTCTCATCTCATTAACTTTTTTACAAAAATTCAAAATTAAAAAAAAAATTGCAGTAAAGCCACCCGTACTTCAAAGGGTGAGCGTATGTTCGGACAATTTTACGATTAGTTTTTATTTTTGTTTCCGTATTGAGGTTCTCATTAATGAACTGTACGCTTCGATTTAATGTTCCTTACATTATTGATAAGACTCTGTTTTATCAATGGGATTTATATAACATCATAATGTATTCATTAGACAGAAACCACGGTATTACGAGTTTCTATGCACGAAATTTCCAAACAGAAATTACAAGCTTGTGATGCCTCAATTATAATCCTAATCACTGGAGTACCAGCAGTACCACGGGCGAAATTTCTCTATGATAGAATCTCGTTACTACGCTGCCCTCTATGTATACCTACGGAGTTTACGCGCAGAGCAATTACAGGCGCAGCAGGGTTGCACACGTTACACTCCGGCCAACCTCTATCGTTAATGTGCGTTCGAAACGACGAAAGCCGCCGGGTTAAATTCTGCTACGACTCCTGCTGCAATACGCAACGCAGAATAATTGGATACGCAAAAGGTTCGACAAATAAGAACTCAATGGAAATTAATGACGTACATTTTGAATGTATAATTTAATTTAATTTCGAGAGAAAAATAATGTGAAGCAATAAACGTTTACGAAAATAACTCATAAATTTTCGCAAATTTCATAAATTCACAAATTTTTTTTTTCGAGTCAAAATACTAACAGAAGACTGATTTATGACGACAACAAGTCCACCAATTTTAAAAAATTTATAGCCCTTAATACCAGTTTATGTCTTGAATAAAAAAAAAATGTCAACGAATTTTCAACCAAATGTCGGAGGGGACTTTGCACATTTTCTTTTGCTCCAGTACGTAAAATACGCGGCAACATATATGCCGCACAAGGGTTGCGATCCGAGCCTCAGAATCTGCGATGTACTGTTATGACCGCTCATTCGTTGGCTGTGGTATTTCTGGTATTTTTCTGTAGTATCATTCATCATACAGTAGCGCGCTTACGGGTTGATAAGAGTAAGGGAATCCCCCCGTCGAGGGTGAAGTTAGACCTATAGACGACGTTGAGAGCATCGTTGGCTCCGCATCTAAAAATAGACCTATAAAAAGAGCCGTACATACAGAGACCTATACACGTACGCGAAAAACTTTTTTAAAAGCACAAAGACGTATCTTCAATGCTGGTGCGCGGAAAAAATACGTCCTTCTGTTTCTCGTCATGCGACATTGTCTGTATACACACGCGTATAGGTTTTTTTTTGCCGTATATTCACTATAACTGCGAATATATGCGATACGGGTACAAAAAATATATCTATATTGTGTGTTTGTGTGTGTGAATTCGTCCAAACATACGAAATATAGATCTACAGGGTGAGAGAGAATTGCTGCCGGTGCCGTTAGCCAGAACTCTACGTCATTGTCAAGGGCATCGTTTTGGAAAGAATATCCAGCGGGTACTCCGACAAAACGACGATTTAACGATATGTGCAGCAAAAAAAATTTAAATTTTGAAAAAAATATTTTCGAATGAAAAATAACGACTAGGTATCACGTGATATCTTTTGCTCAATTATTTAATTAATTTCACAAACTTCGTAAATAATAAAATGAATAATAAAATTCAAAAATTCTATTTGTAGTCAAAGAAATAGTGAGAAAGATTATAGTATACGTCTTGAATGCGCGCGCGCAAAGCAGTGAAAAGGGCCGTGTTGTTCAGACTTCGGATTAAGCGAACCGCCCCTATCTAGAACACTTTCTGTTTCTTTGCTCGCACGCTTCGCGAAACGCCCGAGGCTTCAACTTGTATTTATTACCAACGCGATAGCAGATTATTGCGATAGTAGTACTACATTACGAGGATTAAATTCATGTCTGATCGATATACTTCGCAGCGGGAGAGATCATGGGGTGAAACTATTTTGGCACAGATGTTCCGTACTTTTTTGGTTCGCAAAACTAAAGGGAAAGTATACTTTTTTGATAGCGATAATAACTACCAAAAATCACGCGACACGCAAAACTTTTTTTTTTCGTATTATTATATATTGTGTATCGTATAAAGAAGAACAATACGGGAAATACTTGATTAGAAAATAAAGGTAAAAATATTACAAGAGTAATGTCGGATGTCATTATATTTACCAAATTTCGCGAATCTCCAAGCGGCTTAAAGACTTAACGATAAATCCGCCAGCAAAGAGCAGAGAGCTGATGAAACGTTATTACGAAGATTCAAACGCGAAAGGGAAGAATACATTACATCGCAACATAATAATAAGGCAATTAGTAAATTGAAAAAATTATTACAGTAATCTATTAACAAATCTTAGAACAATTGCGTGACGTTCCTCAATACCTTGTGCCTATCTAAACCATCTCTATACGTCTGTCGCTATGCAGCCATTCAACATGAAGCAGATGGGCAGTTTTAAGAACCGTCACAAAGTGGAGTTGACCTTAATCCGACTTGCATTTTGTGTGACGGATCAACGAATTATCATTGCAAACGTCCTGAATCTCTTCAATAAACGTAGCGAAGTGAAACTGAAATTTTAACGTCATATTTTATTTAATACATCGCGATTTGTCTTTTATTAATCATTTATGAAGTGATTAGCATTACGTGAAACTATTTCTTTCTGGTTTTTTTTTTTTTTTACATTCGCACGAAGTCGATTGCTAATGAAATAAAATGTATTTAATCGACGAAATATTTTTTCCGCGATTGTCGTCGTCATTTTGAATAATTATTTATTGAGATCACGTTTAGGTACAAAACCTCGGCAAATGATCGATTCATTCACTTGCAAAGTCGTTTTAATCTCCACAATTCTACATTTATAGCCGATTAAAAATGAGATAATGGTATCTTTCGCTATTATTCAATAAATACGTTAGCTACCATTTTAATGAACCCAATATGAACGGGAAGTTTGCATAGAACTTTAATTAACTTCCTATACATTTTTATTTGCTTCGTATCCCTTATCTGGCCTCTCCGATCTCGCATTCATTCTGCCCGAGAAAACTCCGCGAATTCTTTCTTAGAATCTTTACTTTAACGAAAGAAACAGGAATAAAGCTTCCCTCGACTTTTTATATTATTAAACGCTGAGAAAGCGCGTTTCTTGCTGCACTCAGCTCCAAAGTAGGTAAATTATAGTCAAACGTTTCTGAATACTTGCCGCCGTTTTTCCGAGTCTCTTTTCGCATTATTTTCTTTGCTGTTTTTTTTTTACTCGCTCGCGATCTTTTTGTACTTTTTGAATTTTACATCTTCAATGCAGTGTCGCAGCGCTACACGTTTCGTGTCGTTGCGACACTGCAGTCAAAAATATCAATCAGACTTTAAGCATTTTTTTTAAATACGAAAGTTTTTTCAAGAATTAAGATTTTTACCAAAAATATTTCAAAGCGAACAGAAAAGAAAATTAATAACAGTTTTTCTTATTATTGCCGATGGAAAAGTAATGACAATCGAAAGCTTTATGAAATAGTTATATCGTATTCTAATCGTGTATCCAATACAATTCTCGATTCATTTATTTGAGTTTTTCATTCAGTTATTTTCACAGCAAAAGAATTTCCATTTATTGGGACGCTGTTCCAGAGAGCAAAAGCTGTGGAAATTGAAAAGACCTCTTTTCGTCTGCCACACGTGCAAACAGTGACACACGTGGGTTATACGTACGTGAATTTCGCGAGCCGTTCTATATTACTTAACCCTGTAATTTATCGCGAGAAGGCTTCCACGAGCTTCCACCACGAGCATAGGACCGCGTCGTAGAAATTTGTTGCCCTCACCCGTTGGTTATATTACTTTCAGGGATCGCTCGTCTTGGTACCTTGTTCAACCCAATGCCACTCGCATTTTCCACTCACTTTCTCCTGTATACGTCCACACCATATACATATATACATATAAACATATATGTTGAGACGCAGAAGGACTTATTACACGTCGTTTCGCGTGTTAAATGATGTGGAATACACCTTTCTGTTTCTGAGAAATCGATGTATATCACTGCTCTCATATATTAGCTAAGTAACATCCTACAGAAAATTCTTTTCTCTACCGCTGCCAAGCCTCTTAATTATTTGTCAACTGAAAATAACGCGTGTATTAAGAGAGAAGACTGTGTAGAAAAAATAATAATAATAAGAGTAGAGCAATGAATAATACGAAAGTAATAATTCATCTTGCCGAGCTCTTGATATCGGAAAATTAACGGTTCTGTACCGGAGTCAAAATAAGCCGAGCGTTAAACATCTGGCTCGCGGCCCAGAGACGAGAAATCAAGTGATACTTAATATAACTTCTAGCGTTTCTCTATTTAATTGATTCCCATGACGAAATATTGTTAACTTTGAAGTAATAATTAATCACAATGTAGACGAAAAAGAGGTTAACCTATGAGTTTAACTTGTCGCATTATTTTATTTGTATGGCAATCAGCCAAAAATATCTTAAATTCATTATCTATAAAGAGGTATTTATTAATAATTATTGGTGAAAAATAATTTATATTAATTTTAAAAAATATTAATTTCTTGACTTACGAATTTTTAAGCAAATAACCTGAAAAATATCGATTTTTCGTAAAGAACAATAGGTGCGATGTGATAAAAAAATATATATTTATAAAAACAGTAACGAGATAATCTGCAGGTGTACTCTTCAGCTACAGCTTCACGTGTTTAGATCTTAGCTTTGGCTTTAGAGAATCTCTTTTTGCTTTGTATCTGCAGACGGTTTTGAGAGAAATATTAACTAAGAGGTTCCAGCGGTGTCTCGGATTCTTATCGTAGTTTGTTAGGCTTCCCGAACACTTTTCGATAGACTGGATCGACTTAGACTGCGAACTTAATTAACAACTAATTTAGCTTTACTCGTACGTGTAACGTTACTTCAGTGCGCGTGGAACACATGATTTTTACGCGGTTACGTGGATGTGACATTCGACGCAAAATTCTACTCTAAAAAATCAAAATTCTCTCGGAAAAAATCGCCAATAGCTCATGTTTTTTGAAGTCTAAAAAAATGGCCGATTTTTCATAAGAAGAAGGAGTTTAGACCAAAAATCCGAATGTTCTAAGTCATTCTAAGTTCATTCATTACGTAAATCGAATTTTTGTAAATCCAGAAATCGACACGTCCCGCGCATTTTTTTTTTACATATTTTATATCACTAGTAAAAACAGTGTTACAATGTAATATAATCTGTAACGATCTAAAAGTCTGTCAACTACCGTAACTTTCTTCCGTTCTATTTATTTATTTACACAACAATTGTGAACTTCAAGATGCTTTATTCAAAGCACAATGTACGCGGCGTCCGCATTACAAAATCATAAGTAAGAAATCTTAATGGTAGTACGGTGAGAGGTAACAGTTCAATTTTTAATTTCCGTCCCGAATTTAAGCTCATCTTTGGTTTATTCGCAGTAAGAATCGCCGGAGGTAGAAATCATCACGTTGCGATCACTTGCAAAACAAAACCTCTTAATCTATCATATATTTAAATATGTAACAATCTCTCGAGTACCTTCAGCTTCCTCAGTCTTTCCTCTTTTTTTCCATTTTATATTGCAAAAATGGGAAACTTTAAGATAAATTACTTACGGTATAATGCATGCTGTGTGCGAGTTATGGGATCGCGGAACAAGATATCTTAAAGGTAGTGCTGCCGCGGTCAGAGAGTCCCGGAGCAATTATTTACTTTTTTTTTTTTTTTTGTGTCGCAAAATTGAGCTCATCTTTGTAGAGAGGCAGCGCGCAAGCCGTGCCGCGGTTCTAGCCACGAGGATATGGAGTTTTTAAACTTGAAGGGCGATTTATATCAGAGCGGGGTAATTCCAGCCGGCCGTTATCTCTCGTTTCTAACTCTCACTCACTCTCTCTCTCTCGCTCCTTCTCTTTATCTCTATCTCGGTATAAACCGAGAGTTTCGAAGTAATAACGATAAATTTTCGCGAGCGTAGAGCGCTGCTCCGGGCGACGCTAGAAGTTCCTATTTCCCCTCTCCCTGTCCTTGCTCTTTCGAACGCGTTCACTCTCGTCTCTATCGTGTTCATACATATAATTTTCGAAGGGAGTCGCGACGCTTCATGCGCTTTCTTCATTGGACCCGTAACAAGGATGTAGCGAAATACAGCAAGCGGCTAATGCGTTTGTGGAGAAACGGGGGTGGTTTTCACTCATTCCCGTATCCAAGAACGCGGCACATGCACGCTGCCGTTTTTTTTTTTCTCTGGATCGCGGAGTTTGCACGAGAAGGTTAAGGCCGTCATACGAGCCAATTTTTACAACTTGGCTGACCGCTCTGGCAGCCATTCACGCTCACTATTTTTCAGCTTTGAACTTGACACTGGGAGTTTTATATATTCAACTAAAGCTGGATAGTGCAGAATAGGGTAGCTATTGTACGGCGAGCTACAAAAGATCGCTTGAGGGTGACGGCCCTTCTCTACGGACTTGAGTAATATAGCAATTGTCTTAAATAGCCTTTTCTTGAACTTAAAAGAAGCGAGAAGCCGTTTGCATGCAACAATTCTTTAGAGGGTTAAGCGCCATTGCCGTCCAACTTTTTTCCGTTACGCGTAAAGATATGGGTGTTCTTGGCGAACGACTTGACGTTTTTGTTGCAACTTTAATGCAACGATTCATTGAAAGCTTGAAGAATTCATTTTTCACTTCCGCAAATGCAAATACGCTGGTGACGATACACATACTATGCATACGGCAAATTTCTTATGAGAGTAATGCCAATACGCGATCGCGTAATAAAGACTCGAATATTGCCTACGGGTTCGAGATATTAGAATACGTGAAAGGGCCGATTCAATTTGGTACGAATGGTATTGAAGGCTTCTTATTATCTGCATAAAAAGAAATCTGGAACGAAACTAGTCGGTGGAAAGATAGTGGAAGGCAAAATGACTTCCTTTTCGTTGAATCGAATAAAATCCTTACGAAGAGAAATTCAAGCACATCATCGCATATGAAAATATTTTCTACTTCTCTGTATTCATAAATATAGTATCAGAATCAGGTGAAAATTTAATTCGCGCGAAGAAGGGCCATAGCATTTGAAAAAAATAACAAAAAGTGTGCGGAATATGGAGCATCCTAAATTTAATATTAATGATATGGATCGGTTACTTTATTAATACGTATAGCAATATCAGAATTGCCATGTGCCGTACATAGATTTTAAAAAATTGCAGAATATGCTATGATAGTGAGGTATTTATGTTTTTGGGCGGCGGTACCTACTCCCGAAGCCTTAACTTATCTGTCTGTTCACTGTATGAGCACTGCTCACTTTTTGCCGGAAAAGGATTACATTTTGTAGAGATGCATAATACAAAGAGATCTCACGGAAATGCCTGTAAATCGGAATCATGGAGTCCCCAGTGTAGGAAATCGGATTATTTTGTTGTAAAAAAGAGGTGTGCGTTGCACAGTCCTCGAGTACCCGAGAGTTAACTAAGTTACACGCTCTTGAGTGTAACCCCTTTTTGTTGAAAATGCACTCAGACCTTTCGCTGTGCTCTTGACTCTTGCAGACATGCCACCGGCAAAGGTTAACACGGAATGAAAATTTGGATAAGAAAATTACATTTTTCGTTACTACTGTCACGTAATAATAACGAATTATAATTACTACGCTATGTTAGAAAAAAAAAACATGTATTTTGCCATCAACACCAAGGACCAATGGTTTGATTTGTAAGTAAAATTAAAGTTTATGCTTTTAAACAACATCAATTTAGAAGCCCGAGATAGCATGCGCATAGAGACACTTTGTAGTCTTGTGTGACTCTCGCCCCCACCCCCCTTTCCGCGCCCTGTCCGGCTGATGACCCAGAGGCAGTGTAAAAAAATGTTTAATCGGATTTCTTACGGTACTCAGAATTTTTAGAGTATTGCACGACCTCTGAATATTCAACTAAAATCGGGAGCTTCCATGAGATAAAAAATTAAAAATTTTACAAAAATTTAAAAACTCCCGACTGAAAAAAAGATCGAAATTAATTATTCACATATCATATTCGTACGATTTCTTCGTTATTAAGTATGGAAATCTGCCGACTACAACATGTGAATAATTAATTGTTGTGAAATAATCTTTTATTCAGTCGGAATTTTTTCATTTTTATAACATTTTAAAATTTTATCCTTTTTAAAGGAGTCATATTTTAACTAACACCCAGACTTCCGTGAATTTGAGGTTATACCGCACAGAGATCGAGCGTCTTGCGAGCCACCGGGAGTCGAAAAAATATATCGCAGAAAATGGCGCCCAATCTTCGATATATCTAAGGGACTATTCCATAAAATGCTTTTTTCTTTACGAATATTCAACCGATTTAAATTCTCCATTGCAAATAACATTGATCGTACGTCATAGAATCGCTGCATAAAATTATATTAAATAACCTTTAGCCGTTTTCGAGAACATACCGGACAACGAAATCGCTCGGCTCCGTGAAAAACATAACTCCCGTCTTTTTACCTTTTTTACCGGCGGGCAGTCGGGGGTTAAAAAAAAAATTGAACTCAAAAGGAATCACATACGTAGTTTGATTTTACTCGATATTAACCGACATTTGTAATTCTCGCACAAATATATTCGCGCATGAGTGAGTATAGTACGGATGTGAGAGTAGTAAAAAATAGTTTTTTTGTTGAATTCCCCAAAAGCATATTATGAAACGCACGAAAAAATTTAGTTTTTGAAGTTTGCTACAATTTTTTAACGTAAACGTCAAACAAATAAAGACTTACCTTTTTTACAGAATGATTGTTGTGAACCAGAAATCGGGTAAATTACTCAAAAAAGACAAAATTCGTCTAAAGTTATGTCAGAAGTATTACATAGTGTCGAAAATAAAATCGGCCAATCAGAATTAATTCTAATTGACAGATATTTATTTTCTTTTAACTATTATGACAATATTTTTTCAAGTAATTATCTGTGCTGATCTTAGACTACAACCCACAAATATATCAAATAACCACGTGACGATACAGCTATTTATGGAAATATTCTTTTTTGTTTCAGGTAAGAATTCTTCCACGTTGCTTGTCGTAATTGGGAGCTTCATTTACTTGTAAGTAACTCAACAATAATGTCCCGCTAAATGTAAACAAGTCGTCTCTGTGCAGCGATTGCATTGTCCGTATTGCCAAAAAAGTATAACAATCCGAACAGAATCCGTTAATTCCAATTATTACGGATCCTTAACAGCTTAGATGACTAAGAAATAAAAAAAAGCGGATTGTTTGCTATAGAAAATAGTTAAATACACAATTATCATTTGAACAATTGCCACTTTGTACGGTGTATCAAAATAGGCGATGATAACTGTGTTCGGTGAGAACAACAGTTTTCGTTCATTTTTTCGCTGGTATGACGAAAATTGTGTGTAGTGCCGAAGCCAAAAAGGAAATATTCGGTGGTTGCTTTACGGCATGATTCGTGCCCTCTTCGCCTCCCCCCCCCCCCCCCCCCCGCCCCCGCCATTTCCCCTACCCGTAAGAGTTGAGCAAATATACGAACTTAACTTCTCGCACCCGCGATGGGTTAGTCGTCGTCAGCAGGAAGTAGCTATTTGTATTATATAGATTGATATGATAAGCTACAGTCAAAGAGTATAAAGTATGCTCTTCAAACTCCATTGTATGCTCAGTATCTTCGTCGAAAAACAAATGATGGAAATTTGGTATAATGATAAGAAAACAAACCCACCGCTGCTACGTTACATATATAAATGGCAGACTTTCTTTCGAAGTTTTCCGCAAAAAATTGTTAATACACATTTAATCCTGAAACGAGAAAATCGTTGCAGGACTATGATATATCGATTTTAATTTTTTCAGTTATAATTTTTTTTTTATACGTAAGAGTTTTCAGCAGTCAATATAAACGTTTCAAATTGACTGTAAAAAACCAGGAGATTGTTATCTGTGCAGTGTGTTTTTTGTTATGCAATTTAGTAAAGAATACTGAGTTCAGTTTTGTCTTTATGGACTTTATAGCTATTTTTGGCCTTCAAATATAATAATCCAAATATTGTAAAATCGGTTGCTATGCAATTATTCAACAGAAGGAGAAGTTGTAACACTTTTTTAATCAAATACTTATCACGGACTTTTATCCGCATCGACATGTCTCCCGCGCGCGAGACTCGGAATGGCAAAACACAGCAACGCCACCGACGTGGTCGTAGCGTGGCGCCTGCGGTTCACCGAATGATTCACCGAGAAAGTGATAAAATTGAAGATCAGCAGATTGAATTTTATTTATAAAATGATTAATGATTCCGCGATTGAAATGTTCAACTTCTATCAGATGCAGTGTGATGGAACGATAAGAAATTGATAATCTCATGAATTCGAAAAAAACACCTTATTGAAACCCGATAATTGTTTCCAGAGAGTGTTGTTGACAATGTACATAGATAGATAAGATTTTTTACAATCATTATTGATATCGTGAGTATTGACGTCCGGTGGAAGAGGGAAACAGTGAAACAATGACATTATGAAGACCGATTCTTTTATGACGCAATAATTGCGTTTCATCATTTTTTTCCTCGGACACGTATGAGTTTAGAATTGGATGTTAAAATCTAAATATTCACATAAAATTTTTTTTTTAAATGTATTAACTATCGACAGGAATAACAGGAGGAAACAGGAGAGAATAGATAAAGCTGTAGAAAATGTTCGTAGAACATGTCGTATCGTATACGAAAAATATCATCACAAAATGTATTCAAACCATTTCCAAAATGACTTTAACTATATTTATAGCAGAGTTAAAAACAAATCATAATTTTCGTCTCTTTTTTCATTTCCTTTCTAAAATCATCCAAAATCCGTTGGCAGGGGCCATGTCGAAAGTCTTCTTGCTGAAGTCAATATCTTTCGCGCTTTTCGTCGACGGTTTGAAGACGAAATTTTGTAAAAGATTGACGATTAAAATCTTTGTTTCCATCAGAGCAAAGCGATCACCGATGCACTTTCTTGGCCCGACACCAAAAGGAATATAGGCACATTGATTGATATCGCTTCGATTTTCGGCATTGAAACGTTCCGGATCGAATTTTTCTGGTTCCGGAAAATGTTGTGGATCATGATGAAGACCGTAGATCGGCAGCCAAATTGTGTGGTCGGGTTGAACGGTAAGTTCTTTGAAGCCTTCCATAGACGCTGGTAGAGTAAATTCCTTGCTACATACGCGATCGATGAATGGCTGTGGTGGATAAAACCGCAGAGTTTCCGAAACAACCATATCCAAGTACTTCATTTTCCCCAAAGTTTCGTAAGTTATCTCATTGTTGTCTTCTGCCAAAGTAGCACTGATCTCATCCCAGAGTCTCGTTTGAATGTCAGGATAATGCGCCAGGATGTGCGAAACAAAGCACATCAGACGCGACGCAGTGTCGAAACCCGCGAGAAAAAACAAAATCGCTTGAGCTACAATGTCATCGTTGGTAATTTCGATATTTTTTTCATTATCTCTGGCCTGCATAAGCAGATGAATCATGTCGGGTCGGACGATGCTATTTTGCTCCCGTACCTTTATGGTACCGTAAATCAGTGTTTTGAAAAAACTGTCTGCTTTTCTCGGAAGAAAAGTTAAACCCAAAAAGCGCATGAATCTCGGAAACATTTGGGCGAAAATAAATTTTATCATTCTCAAAGAATCAAAGCCGACAGCCAATTTGCCATATCCATAAAATTCGTTTTCACGATCTTTCATGGAATTTACGCTTATTCCGAAAGCCGTTGTTGCGATTACGTCGTTTGTGAATCTCGTGAACGCATCTTTCATCTCGAATTCGTTGGTAAGATTCGGATTATCTTTGAGATATTGAACGAAGTCCGCGGAACATTGAGAAACAAGTGTAAAGATGTACTTCATTTTGTTCGCTGTGAACGAAGGCGTCAGTGTTGATCGCATGTCGCGCCAACGATTATCCTTTAGAGAAAAGAGGTTTCGCGACAGCAACGGATCAAAAGAGTCCTCGACGAATGAACGATGATTCGGAAAATTGTCGAAATTTTTAATGCCAATGTCTTTTATAATTTCCGGATCTTTGATCAATATCGCGGGTTTACCGTTCTCGAGGAAACCATAGTATTTCGAACCCGGACACTTGTCGTATTGCAACTTCAGCATTGCGACAAGGGACTGTCGTTGAAGTAAAAATCGGATCAAGTCAATCATTGGTATGGTCGTTATATAAGGAATTCCCTTTCCGCGCCAATAAGTCACTCGACGGTACATCACGGCGAGATAACCGAGAAAACCGACGACCACGGTCCACAAAATTATGAACAGAAGCTCCATGGCAAAAATTAAATGTCCCGTAAAATGCGTATTTAATAAAGGCGCTCTCAACTTTTTTTGATTGATTAATCGATCAGTTTATACATTTTTTTGCGCGAACTTTACAAAATGTCTCCGAAAATTTGCCGTCAGTCGAAAATTTTTTAGCTGAAGCGCCGCAAATTTTTTTCAAACAGATTCAGTGATAAATCACGCGGAAAAATAAACGTTTACAAACTGTTTTGCACTCAAAAACTGGTCAAGCATATGTAAATTGTGTTTCGAACAAAACATAAGAATGTACTTTAATAATTGTCATGACCTTGGCGAAAGAACCACTGACACGCGTGAATCGAGAACGATGACTGAAGTCTCGAAGCACAACTGACGAATGTCGAGGTTATGCGTCGTAACTGGAAACCAAGTGCACGGATGAGAAGGGGAACCTTACATTTAATATTATCGTGCTGGACACTCGTCCGATGACATCACTCACAGATGTTTAACTACATTGACACGGGCGTAGGAGGCCGTCAAGTTCAACATTTTGCAAGTTCCGACAAAATTTGTTGATTTTATTATTACTAAAAAGTTTTAAATTAATTTTATTAAAATTCTGAAACGGTTACTGAAAAAAATAAATAAATTTAAAAAAAATTATATTTTTGTTTATTACGCTTTTTCATAAAACATCAATTTTCATCAAAATTTCCAGTTGAATGCCGGAAGAAAAAAAAACCATATAACAATAATCCATTTTTTAAATCACACGTATAAAAGTCGACCACAAATATTTAGCCGATATCAGCATCTTCGCTGGAATAAAATTATTTTTAACAATGAGTGTCTACGAATATTAATTTTTTTTTTTCGCAGAATTGAAAAAAAAAAATATACGTAACAGGTATGAAATTATACTGATAAGTGTGCATGAAGTTTATATAACTAATCGGATGGACAATCTCATGAAGAACAGTTCAGGTAAATCATGCGACATCATGCTGGAACTTTGAGATACTTATACACAGTTCAATAAATCAATGTTCACAATATTTCGACGCATCAAATGCGAAGAACTCACGATATATTCAAACTTCTTCTAAAATTCAATATACAAATGCCGAATGGAGCTTCAAGAATCAAAAACCATCAGTCATCTTTCCACGAATTCACTTTCTCATCTTCATTGTCACCCAGAATCCATTGGTAGGGGACATATCGAATTGTGTATTACGAAAGTCAATGTCTTTCGGACTTTTCGTCGACGGTTCGAAGACGAAATGTTGTAAAAGATTAACGATTAAAATCTTCGTTTCCATTAGAACAAAACGTTCACCAATGCATTTTCTCGGTCCGATACCGAAGGGAATGTAGATGTATGGATTGATAGTGTTGCAATTTTCGGCATTAAAGCGTTCGGGATCAAATTTTTCTGGTTCCGGAAAATGCTGCGGATCCCGATGAAGACCTAAGGTCGGGAACCAAATAGTGATATCGGGTTGAACGGTAAATTCTTTGAAGCCTTCCATGGACGGTGGTAGAATAAATTCCTTGCTGCATACCCGATCAATAACCGGCATCGGTGGATACAACCGCAGCGTTTCCGAAATTACCATATCCAAGTACTTCATTTTTCCCAAAGTGTCGTAAGTTATCTCATCGTTATCTTCCGCCAAAGTCGCACTGATCTCCTCCCAGAGTTTCGTTTGAACATCGGGATGATGGGCCAACAAGTGCGTCATGAAACACATAAGACGCGACGAAGTGTCGAATCCTCCGAGAATAAATAAAATCGCCTGAGCGACAATGTCGTCGTTGGTCATTACAGTATTTTTCTCATTGGCTCTGGCCTTCATTAGCAGATGAATCATGTCCGGCCTGACGATGCCTTTTTCCTCACGTGCTCTGATGGTATCATAAATGATTTTTTTGAAAAATCTGTTAGACGTTCTCGGAAGAAAACTGAGGCCCAACATATGCATTAATTTCGGAAACTTTGCAGCAAACACGAATTTTAAGAGTCTCAAAGAATCAAACGTTACAGCCAATTTGGAACATTTATAAAATTTGTTTTCAGGATCTTTCATAGAATTGACACTTAGCCCGAAAGCCGATGTTGCGATAACATCGGTTGTAAATCTGGTGTACGCATCCTTTATATCCAATTCATTGATCAGATTCGGATTATCTTTGAAATATTGAACGAAATCTATGGAACATTGAGCAACGAGTGTAAAGATGTACTTCATTTTGTTGGCTGTAAACGAGGGAGTCAGAGTTGATCTCATGATGCGCCAACGATCATCCTTGAGTGAAACTATGTTTCTCGACAGCAACGGGTCAAAAGACTCTTCGACGAATGAACGATGATTCGGAAAATTATCGAAATTCTTGACGGCAATGTCTTTTATAATTTCTGGATCTTTGATCAATAATGCAGGTCTACCATTTTCGAGAAGACCAAAGTATTTCGCACCCGGAAAGTTGTTGTAGTGTTGATGCAGCATTTCAAGAAGTGACATTCGATGAAATAATAATTTGATAGTTACAACGATCGGTATGCTCGTTATGTAAGGAATTCCCTTTCCGCGCCAATAAGTCACTTGACGGTACATCACGGCGAGAACACCGAGAAACCCAAGAGCCAAAGTCCACAAAATTATGAACAGAAGATCCATTGCGTAGGTTGAATATCTGTTATAATGGGCACTTAATAGTGATGATACACCGGTTAATCTTGACCAAACGTTCTGTCAATTTATAAATGTTTCTTACGCCGGCGTTACAAATTATTTCGGAAAAATTGTCGTAACTCGTATATTTTTAAACTAATCAGTCTTAGAGTTTTATTGAACACAGTCGACGATTAATAAAAGCGCGAAAGCAAGTCTTCCCAAACTGTTATTCACCGGAAAGCCGGTCAAACAAATAATCGACAAATCAAAAAAATGGCGGAGCCTTAGTGAATGAATCACTGATAGACGTTAATTGAGAGCATTGACTGAACTCTCGAGTTGTAACTGCTCAACTAACAGATGTCGAGTTTATACGCGGTATCTAGCAGCCGCGAAGTTTCGCGTGTCCGAATAAGAAGGGGAACGTCACGTTCAATATCATCGTGCTGGACACTCGTCTGATGAAATCACGCACAGATGTGTGACTACGTAGACACAGGCGTAAGAGGTCGTTAGGCGGATACTTTTCCTTGTTTGCTACGTTTAAATGTAAAACGTCCGGTTCAATTTCATCATGTCGAGAAATCGTTGCCGAAAAAGAAAAAAAAATTGTGTTATGCATTTTTTTATTACTTATTTTATTTCGGCGTCAATTTTTGCTGTAATTGCTAAAAAAGTAAAAATATCCATACAAAAATAAAACATCTTTAAAAACAACAATAATAAAGATTCCCCTCAAGTATTTTGTATTTGCACCAATCGTACTGAATATTTCATTCATAACTATAATATACAGTTAACGCAACGTTCGCAACTTTCGCAATGTTACCTGGTAATGGATGAGGAAAATAGCGTTTCAAAGGTTATTCAACTTTTCTTTATATTTTCATTTTTTTTAAATCTTATGCAGATATAAAAACGAAAAAAGTACAAAAATCATCTTTCGCCGTATTCACTTTCTTCTCTCCAATATCATCCAAAATCCATTCACAGGGGTCATATCGAAATCTTTTTTGCTGAAATTGATGTCCTTCGTGCTTTTCGTCGACGGTTTGAAAACGAAATTTTGCAACAGATTAACAATTACAATTTTTGTTTCCATAAGAGCAAAACGATCGCCGATACACTTTCTTGGCCCGAGACCGAATGGGATATACGCGTAGGGTTTGATCTCATTTCGATTATCGGCATTAAAACGTTCAGGATCGAATTTTTTCGGATCCGGAAAATATTCTGGATCACGATGAAGAGTAAAGACCGGGAACCAAATCATGGATTTCGGTTCAACAGTGAACTCTTTCAAATCTTCCATGGCCGGTGGTAGAGTAAACTCCTTGCTGCAGATGCGATCGAGGAATGGCTGTGGTGGATAGAGTCGCAGTGTTTCCGAAATAACCATATCCAGGTACTTCATTTTTCCCAAAGTTTCATAAGTTATGACACCCTTGTCTTCAGCCAAAATAGTACTTATCTCTTCCCAAAGTTTCGCCTGTACGTCCGGATGATGCGCCAGCGAGTGCGAAACAAAACACATCAGACGCGACGACGTGTCGAAACCCGCGAGAAAAAATAAAATCGCTTGAGCGACAATGTCGTCGTTAGAAATGTTAATTGATCCTTCGTCGGTAATGTTAATGTTTTTTTCATTGTCTCTGGCTTGCATGAGCAGATGAATCATGTCGGGTCTGACGATGCCTTTTTCCTCGCGTGCCCTGATAGTGTCATAAACGATTTTTTTGAAAAAAGTGTTGGCCTTTTTGGGAAGAAATGTGAAACCCATAAAACGCATTGTTTTCGGAAAAATTAGGCTGAACAGAAATTTAAAGAATCTCAGCAGTCCAAAAGCCACAGCCGATTTGCCGTGCGCGTAGAATTCGTTGTCACGATCCTTCATGGAATCGACACTTATTCCAAAAGCCGCTGTTGCGATAACGTCGTTTGTGAATCTCGTGTACGCATCCTTCATGTCGAATTCTTTTGTTAGATTCGGATGATCTTTGAGATATTGAACGAAACCCATGGAGCATTGAGAAACAAGAGTAAATATGTATTTCATCTTGTTAGCGGTAAATGATGGGCTCAGTGTCGATCGCATATCGCGCCAGCGATTATCTTTGAGTGAAAATATGTTTCTCGACAGTAGAGGATCAAAAGACTCCTCAACGAATGCACGATGATTCGGAAAATTATCAAAATTCTTGACACCAATGTCCTTTATGATTTCCGGGTCTTTTATCATAATTGCGGGGAGACCGCTGCCGTCAATGAAGCCAAAGTACTTTGAAGATGGATACTTGTTGCAGACCTTTTGCATCACGTCGGGTAAGGATTGTAGACGCAAAAATATTGGCAGAAACATACCGACGAATGGTAGACTCGTTATGTAGGGAATTCCCTTTCCTCGCCAATAAGTAAAAGAACGGTACATCACGGCGAGAGCCCCGAGAAAGCCAAGGAGCAACGTCCATAGAATTATGACGAGAGGATCCATGACGAAAAATATAGTGTACTGTAACAATGCCCATTTTTGATAAGACTAAAAGATTTTATCGACGAATGCAATTAATCATTCTATCGTTCGACTTACTCGGTAAAACGGGTTATCAATGTTTATCTCACGGATTCTCAAAATTGTGCCGGATAATCGTAAGTCACTCGTAAACCGTTCAACTCATTATCTGCAAATTATTGTCACACTTAATTGATGATCAGTTTCACCAATATTTTTTATATTCTATTAATAGACGTTCCGAAGTGGACTCCAAGAAACGAACTGTTAATTGTAGAGCGCGTACATCGATGGAGATCTCGAGGCTTCAACTGCGCAACTGGCAGACGTCGAGGTCATATGAGATGCTTTCAGCAAGCGGCACATGCAATGTATAGCGAGAAGGGGAAACCGAGTTTCAATAACATCGCGCACGACACTCGACCGATGAAATCACCTAATCAGTGGCATATCATTGCCCACGACAGATACATAGTCGTAGAAAGCTCGTAGGAGAGGAGTCGTAGGAGACTATGAAGAGATAAGTTTTGTTCGAAAAATGACATTTTTTTTCTCGTTCAATTCCGACAAGCCAACTTTAAAAAAAGATAACACGTTTTTTTAACCCGCAATCCATGGGTTCACTCTCTTTCCCTTAACATCCTATTTATTTTCACGCCATATACAGCACAACGACAAATTACGAATATCCGATTTGGCAGAAACACGATATATATGGTTAATAATATAGCCGTATTACTCATGAAATAAGACTCGACGTGGATGACACAATCTCTTATATTACTACGTTATTTCATCTCTCATAATACCCAAGGGAATATAAATTGCTATACAGTATCTGACGTTATTAAAGCCAGAAGGGCGCATATCGTATGCTTGTCCACAGAAAAAAAGTCCCTTCTGATTCTTATCACGCGCTTATGATACCCATAATAATGTATTACAGTGATAGAATGTGATCAGAATTTTGATTCGAATTGAGTGGAAAAAATCCTACGGATATAGTTACACACTGTTTCATTCATACTTTATAACACGTATTTATATAGCTGGTTGAAGAGAATTCTCCTCGTGGGTGTATCGATCAGTTACTCTATCTCGGTCCGATCTTTCGTACGTGATGGAATGTATATTCGCGAAGGTCTCTATTACGATTCCTCCAATTCGTAGCGTTTGGACTGTTATTGATCGATCTTTTGATCATCAAAATCAGATGTTCCTTGGACTCAGTTTTTTCACATTGACTATCTCTCAACTTGGGGTCTCCAGTCAATTTATGACAAAGATATAAGGACTGGCAATGCCGCATCAATATTCCGTTATTAGAACACAAGCAATATGTTCGTCTACTTAACCCAAAGAGAGGTAAGAAGTTACTTTGAAATGTAAATGCTCCATTTTTTTTATATCCGACGCATCAAAATCTTTCCCAAGATGCGACTTTTGTGTTCTTCAAAGCCAACAGCTTATCCGAAACACGAAATCGCCGATCTTTCTTTCTCTTCAGAAAACCAAGCCACGTATATAGACTAACGAAAACCAGATAGGCGTATTTCACATTGCCTTATGTGTTAAACGATGCTGGATAACGCCCTTTTCTTTCTTAACGCGATATAGCTGACTATGCAGAAAGCTCGGCTTCCGGTCTTTCCTCCCGCAGCGGATGAATAACTCAACTCTCGATGCAAAGATTTGTGGTTGAGCCGTTGCGGATTTATACGAGGTCAATCCTTGCCGTAACTTCTGTGCTCTCTGCGGTCACGCGGCAAAAGCCTTACGTTTACGATGGTGAAATTTGCTTCACAAATCCCCTTCTCCTGTACAGCTCTCGATTCTGTACACATCACTTGACTCTTCCTGATATATAAGCGGAGAATTTATTCCGCGACGCTTGTACACACGGGAACGGTGTCAATGGGTTGAGAGAATTTCAGAGCCGTAAGCTTGAGCACTATGACGAGGGCCGGAAAATGCGCCCCGACATCCATTGGAAAATTTTCACTCTTCGATGTTTTATCGAACTTTTTAGGCTGCTTTACCGATTCCATGGAACCCTACGCGATTTCACTCACGATTCTTTCTTAAATAATGCATGTTTTACCCTAAAACCTCATAAGGCTGTTATAGTCATCGAAAATAGGTCATTCGCCATCAGAATTTCTTACTTCTGCCATTTCTCACCGTTCGCTTCGATATAATTTTTTTTACCACGAAACTGGAATTGCCGTGTTTTACAGCTTCGCCGCGGTGAACTTTGTCTCGAGGAGTTTTAACAGGCGTGAAAATAAATCAATTCATTCGTAAATCTCGGCTTCGAGATTTGTAAATTGATAATTAGCGAAAAATAATTGGCTTTCGCTTCTGTCCCGAATTCCCCGATCGGATATTAAAGCTTCGGGCAAAACTAGTGTCAATTTTGGGTTTTATATGGAGCACTTTGGTCAAAATATTAATTTTGGATTGGAATGGACAAAATAATTGTAATAAACGTTTCGGATATTAAATATGTATACACTTAACCTATTGAAATAAAAATCTCTTTACAAAAAAGCGGTTTCTGGCTTAACGATAAAACCACAAAAGACTCTTCGACGAATGAACGATGATTCGGAAAATTATCAAAATTCTTGACGGCAATGTTTTTTTTAATTTCTGGATCTTTGATCAATAATGCAGGTCTACCATTTTCGAGAAGACCAAAGTATTTCGAACCCGGACAGTTGTTGTATTGTTGATGTAGCATTTCAAGCAGTGACATTCCATGAAATAATAATTGGATAGTTACAATGATCGATATGTTCGTTATGTAAGGAATTCCCTTTCCGCGCCAATAAGTTACTCGACGGTACATCACGGCGAGAACACCGAGAAACCCAAGAGCCAAGGTCCACAAAATTATGAACAGAAGATCCATTGCATAGGTTGAATGTCCGTTATAATGCGCACTTAATAATGATGATACACGGGTTTATCTTGACCAAACATTATGTCAATTTATAAATGTTTCTTACGCCAGCGTTACAAATTATTTCGGAAAAATTGTCGTATCTCGCATATTTTCAAACTAACCAGTTTTAGAGTTTTATTAAACACATTTGACGATTAATAAAAGCGTGAAGGCAAGTCTTCCCAAACTCTTATTCACCGGAAATCCGGTCAAACATATATTCGACAAATAAAAAAAATGGTGGAGTCTTAGTGAATGAATCACTGATAGACGTTAATGGAGAGCATTGACTGAACTCTCGAGATGTAACTGCTCAACTAACGGATGTCGACTTTGTACGCGGTATATGGGAAGCTGGAAGTTTCGCGTGTCCGAATAAAAAGGGGAACGTCACGTTCATTTTATCGTGCTGGACGCTCGTTTGATGAAATCGTGCAGAGATGTGTGACTACGTAGATACAAGCAAAAGAGGTCGTTAGCAGGATACTTATCCTTGATTCGGTTCAATATATTAATTTACGTTTAAATTTAAAAAAACGTCCGGTTCAATTTCATCATGTCGAGAAACCGTTTCCGAAAAAAAAAAAAAAAAATTGGATTATATATTTTTTTATTACTTACTTTATTTCGACGTCAATTTTTGCGGTAATTGCTAAAGAAGTAAAAATATCCATATAAAAATAAAACATCTTGGAAAACAACAATAATAAAGATTCCCCTCAAGTATTTCGTATTTGCACCAATCGTACTGAATATTTTATTCATAACTTTAATATAAAGCAACATTCGCAACGTTCGCAATGTTACCTGATAATGAATGAGGAAAATAGCGTCTCAAAGGTTATTTAACTTTTCTTTATATTTCCATTTTTTTAAATCTTATGCAGATATAAAAACAAAAAAAGTACAAATCATCTTTCTCCGTATTCACTTTCTTCTCTCCAATATCATCCAAAATCCATTCGCAGGGATCATATCGAAATCTTTTTTGCTGAAATCGATGTCCTTCGGGCTTTTCGTCGACGGTTTGAAAACGAAATTTTGCAACAGATTAACAATTACAATTTTTGTTTCCATAAGAGCAAAACGTTCGCCGATACACTTTCTTGGCCCGACACCGAATGGCATATACGCGTAGGGATTGATCTCATTTCGATTTTCGACATTAAAACGTTCAGGATCGAATTTATTCGGGTCCGGAAAATATTCTGGATCACGATGAAGAGTAAAGACCGGCAACCAAACCATGGATTTCGGTTCAACAGTGAACTCTTTCAAATCTTCCATGGCCGGTGGTAGAGTAAACTCCTTGCTGCAGATGCGATCGAGGAATGGCTGTGGTGGATAGAGTCGCAGTGTTTCCGAAATAACCATATCCAGGTACTTCATTTTTCCCAAAGTTTCATAAGTTATCACACCCTTGTCTTCAGCCAAAATAGTACTTATCTCTTCCCAAAGTTTCGCTTGTACGTCCGGATGATGCGCCAGCGTGTGCGCAACATAACACATCAGACGTGACGACGTGTCGAAACCCGCGAGAAAAAACAAAACCGCTTGAGCGATAATGTCGTCATTGGTAATTTTAATCGTTCCATCGTTGGTAATGTTAACGTTTTTTTCATTGTCTCTGGCTTGCATGAGCAGATGAATCATGTCGGGTCTGACGATGCCTTTTTCCTCGCGTGACCTGATAGTGTCATAAACGATTTTTTTGAAAAAATTGTTGGCCTTTTTCGGAAGAAATGTGAAACCCATCAAACGCATGATTTTCGGAGCAATTAGGCTAAACATAATCGTAAAGAATCTCAGCAGTCCAAAAGACGAAGCCGATTTGCCATGCACGTAGAATTCGTTGTCACGATCCTTCATGGAATCGACGCTTATTCCAAAAGCCGCTGTTGCGATAACGTCGTTCGTGAATCTCGTGAACGCATCCTTCATGTCGAATTCTTTGATTAGATTCGGATGATCTTTGAGATGTTGAACGAAACCCATAGAGCATTGAGAAACAAGAGTAAATATGTATTTCATCTTGTTGGCGGTAAATGATGGGCTCAGTGTCGATCGCATATCGCGCCAGCGACTATCTTTGAGTGAAAATAGGTTTCGCGACAGTAGAGGATCAAAAGACTCCTCAACGAACGCACGATGATTCGGAAAATTATCAAAATTCTTGACACCAATGTCCTTTATGATTTCCGGATCTTTTATCATTATTGCGGGGATACCGCCGCCGTCAACGAAGCCAAGGTACTTTGAAGATGTATACTTGTTGTAGACCTTTTGCAGTATGTCGGGTAAGGATTGTAGACGCAAAAATATTGGCAGAAAAATACCGACGAATGGTAGACTCGTTATGTAGGGAATTCCCTTTCCTCGCCAATAAGTAAAAGAACGGTACGTCACGGCGAAAACCCCGAGAAAGCCAACAAGCAACGTCCATAGAATTATGACGAGAGGACCCATGACGAAAAATGTAGTGTTCTGTAACAATGCCTATTTTTGATAAGACTAAAAGATTTTATCGATGAATGCATTTAATCATTCTATCGGTCACCTTACCCGATAAAACAGTTTATCTCACTATCAATGTTTATCTCACGGATTCTCAAAATTGTGTCGGATAATCGTAAGTTACTCGTAAACCGTTCAACTCATTAGCTGCCAATTATTGTCACACTTAATTGATGATCAGTTTCACCAATATTTTTTATATTTTATTAATAGACGTTACGAAATGGACTTCAAGAAACGAACTGTTAAATGTGGAGCGCGTACATCGATGGTCATCTCGAGGCTTCAACTGCGCGACTGGCAGATGCCGAGGTCATACGAGATACATACAGTACTTTCAGCAAGTGGCACGTATAATGTATAGGGAGAAGGGGAACCCAAGTTTCAATAACATCGCTCCCGAACCTCAACCGATGAAATTACCTAATCAGTGGGATATCACCCACGATAGATACATAGTCGAAGAAAGCTCGTAGGAAGAGAGTCGTACGCGACTATGAAGAGATAAGTTTTGTTCGAAAAAAGGCATTTTTTTTCTCGTTCAATTCCGACAAGCCGGCTTTAAAAAAAAGAAACATGTTTTTTTAACCCGCAATCCATGAGTTCACTCTCCTCCCCTTAACACCGTATTTATTTTCAACCCAAATACAGCACAACGACACGACAAATTACGAATATCCGATTTGGCAGAAACACGATATATACGGTTAATTATAATGTACTACAGTGATAGAATGTGATCAGAATCTTGATTCGAGTTGAGTAGAAAAAATCCTACGGATATAGTTACACACTGTTTCACTCATACTTTATAACACGTATTTATATAAGTGGTTGAAGAGAATTCTCCTCGTGGGTGTATCGATCAGTTACTCTATCTCAGTCCGATCTTTCGCACATGATGGAATGTATATTCGCGAAGGTCTCTATCACGATCCCTCCAATTCGTAGCGTTTGGACTGTTATTGATCGATCTTTTGATCATCAAAATCAGATCTTCCTTGGACTCAGTTTTTTCACATTTACTATCTCTCATCTTGGGGTCTCCAGTCAATTTATGACAAAGATATAAGGACTAGCAATGCCGCATCAATATTCGGTTATTAGAACACAAGCAATATGTTCGTCTACTTAACCCAAAGAGAGGTAAGAAGTTACTTTGAAATTTAAATGCTCCATTTTTTTATATCCGATGAATCAAAATCTTTCCCAAAATGCGACTCCTGTGTTTTTCAAAGCCAACAGCTTATCCGAAACACGAAATCGCCGTTCTTTCTTTCTCTTCAGAAAACCAAGCCACGTATATAGACTACGGAAAACCAGATATGCGTATTTTACATTGCCTAATGTGTTAAACGTGGCTGGATAACGCTCTTTTCTTTTTTAACACAATATATGCCATATAGCTGACTATGCAGAAAGCTCGGCTTCCCGTCTTTCCTCCCACAGCGGATGAATAACTCAACTCTCGATGCAAAGATTTGTGGCTGAGAAGTGGCGGATTTATACGAGGTCAATCCTTGCTGTAACTTCTGTGCTCTCTGCGGTCAAGCAGCAAAAGCCTTACGTTTACGATGGTGAAATTTGCTTCACAAATCCCTTTCTCCTGTACAGCTCTCGATCCTGTACACATCACTTGACTCTTCCTGATATATAAGCGGAGAATTTATTCCGCGACGCTCATACACATGAGAACGGTGTCAATGCGTTGAGAGAATTTCAGAGCCGTGAGCTTAAGGACTATGACGAGGGCCGGAAAATGCGCCTCGATATCCGTTGGAAAATGTTCACTCTTCGATGTTCTATCCAACTTTTTACGCTGCTTTACCGATTCCATGGAAACCTACGAGATTTCACTCACGATTTGTTCTTAAATAATGCATGTTTTACCCTAAAAACTCACAAGCCTGTTATAGTCATCGAAAATAGTTCAGTCGACGTCAGACTTTCTTACTTCTGCCATTTCTCGCCGTTCGCTTCGAGATAATTTTTTTTACCACGGAACTGGAAGTGCCTTGTTTTACAGCTTCGCCGCGTTGAACTTTGTCTCGGGGAGTTTTAACAGGCGTGAGAATAAATCAATTCATTCGTAAATCTCGGCTTCGAGATTTGTAAATTGATAATCGGCGAAAAATAATTGGCTTACGCTTCTGTCCCGTATTCCCCGATCGGATATTAAAGCTTCGGGAAAAACTAGTGTCAGTTTTGGGTTTAATATGGAGCGCTTTGCTCAAAATAATAATTTCGGATTGGAAAGGATAAAATAATAGTAATTAAAGTTTCGGACCTCCGAAAATAAATTTTTTTTTACAAAAAAATGGTTTCTGCTTTAACGATAAAACCAGAAATATTTAATTAAAAAAAAAATTAATCCATTGTGACTATTGTCTTGTTATCGACAGTTATAGTATACAGTTTCAACACTAGTTGCTACCGCCAAATACGTTTTTCTTGTTAGATGCAAAAATTGCAAACGAAACTTAGTTGGCAGAGTTCCAGCATTTTACAGGCATACCGCCCACTTTAGACAGCGCTGTAGCAGTGGCAGTAACGTTGGTGAAGCTGCAGTTTACATAATCCGCATCACAAAGCCACGCCAACCGCGGCTAGCAAAATCAGCCCTTTAAGCCTCAGGCAGCGCGTGTGTAGTGGGAAAGGACGAGAAATCTGTCGATACCGCCAAACCTTTCGATTATAGAAACCGTTGAAATTGAATACGCTATCGAAGCCGGAATCCACGAGCTTTGAACATGAAGAGACCGACAATAGACAAAGAGTCCAAGTTTTCTCGTGGGCGCTAACGAGAAACTCACGTATCTATGCTCGAAGGACGTATTACAGAAACCTCCATAAACGAACTGAAGTCCAATTAACTTTAGAACAATTGCTTGTCAACATGATCCATTTTTGTAATGGAATGAAAAACGTGTTCAACCGTTTAATCCAGTTGAAGCACCGCGCTATAAGGTAGCTGCACGTGTTTTGTTTCTGGATTGGTTACTAAACATCCAAAACAATATCATTCAATATCGGCAATTCATGGAGCGGTTCTCATTAATTGGTTGGGTCGTCCTACAAATGAGTAATGGTACGATGTTACATGCATATCCTGCCAAAGGTGTCTTAACGGTTGAAGCATCAGCAGCGGAGCATTCGATGTTTGCTCAGAGATGTATACGTGATCGCTGGAACATCGATCGCTTCTCTACCACTCTACCCATCTATCTCCTATCTCTTCTTCGCTTCACCGAAAGACAGGTATTGGCCATAGGCTGGGACGGTACGTTGGCGAGTTTCCAAAGAGCCGCGACGACAACGATGCTCGGCGCATTTACATAGTATAGATAGATCGTTACATCAAAGGTTTAGTGGATACTACTGGTCTACTGCCCTTTGAACTGCACTCTGAACTTTGGTTGAGCACCGCAAGTCTAAGCGTTTCAACCCCATCCTGTGAGCATTTGTGAAAAAAAAATACTGTAAAACTCGGAATAATAGGAAGTAGTTGACAGTTGTTGACTGAAAGTTCTATCCGAAATGGGATCAAGTTGTTGAAAGTATAAGTATACTACTCAGATAAGTATATTATTATTGTTATTAATGGTATAGATACGCTTTTCATTAACGAAGTTGCTTATAAAAGTATTATTTTTGTGAAAAAAAAAAATCACCACTATTTATATTTCAACTTTTTTTGTATCAATAAAATTGTGAAGCAGAAACAGAAAAAAAAATTATACTACGAATTCAATTTTTGCGCCTCGATTGGCGAAATGTTGCATGTTTGATATTAAGTTTTAAAATGGAAATATTCGGTTCTCGTGTTTTTACGACACGGATTTTCATAAAAGAAAAATGAAAATTATGTAAATATACAATAATTTTTAAAGCAGTTGTTAACCAATATTAATTTTTTTTTATATCTCCAGGCTGCGATCGGCTCTGAAGGATAAGAACCGCTGCGTCGGAGTACAAACAGGTTTATGATAGAGCAACCGCTATCGAAAAAACGAACACAATTAGCGTCGATCAAACCTAACACCGAAGTAATTGAACTCGACGTCAGCGTTCGTCCGCAATATATCGACGTTTTTGTAGTTGAAGGGTTCATATTGATGGTGCAACCGAGGCTAGTCAAGCCGAGACGCCGATGATTATTAACCGTTCAAAGAGACGAGAGATCGCGATAAAGATCGATTTTCCGAACGAGCAGAACCGAGATTGAGTTGTTAACGTGTGCAATATATTAAAATAGGTTACACACGTATTTCCGTTAGTAAAATAAGTGAGTAAAGACCGTTTTCGCCATTAAATGGTGTGGCAATGGTCTATGGTAAGGCAATTACGTCTTCATTTTCCAGACGTTGCGTATAAAGTCGTATGTTACGTAAAAGAAATAAAAAGACATTTGAAATTTTTTTTTTTATAATACATCGACAGACGCCATCTATTTTAAGTTATCGTTGTTTCCTTGCATTGAACAATTCAACACGGAAAAAAGAAGGCTATTATCGCTTTTGATAACAAACTTTTTTATTTTGATTAAACTCTATTCCGTTTCACAGAAATAACAACTTTGTGTCTTTGTGCGAAGCGTCTGGTCTCCAGTGATCTGTATCGAATACGGATAACAACCAGATACCAAGAGACCTACACGCGGATCTGAATCATATCAAGTTTTTTCAAACATGATAGCGTGATATTGTATCTGTTAACAAAAGTTTAATCTACAGCGCTACCATTTATTCTTTACTGGTTGTACCCCCCCCCCCCCCACCCAGGGTTCGCTAAGCCAAAAATCAATGTCGTGGTGTCTGTGGGAGTATAAAAAATCGAACCAACATATATTTAATTTAACGGCGCTCCGGAATGAAAAAAATAAAATAAATTGTGCCTTCAATTACGAACGATGCCGGAGTCGCGTTGATGAAAGGATTTTTAAACCCGTAGCACGCTATTTACGGTCATTCAAATCCATTGATATACGAATACAAATCCTAACGACAAATTGCATAAACTTGATTGGATTGCAACACAAATCAAGTATTAATTCCGTAGACGCGGAATGTTACATAAATTGATTAAATACAACGAGAAACCAAAAATTATCATTCAAATGGTCATTTCATTTGTTACATTGTTAGTTGGTTTTAAATGCGAGGGCGTTGAAAATTCCCGTTAATTATTCTACTCGACTCTCGCGTAGCCGGCTATTCCATCAACCGACGTAATAAAATGAAATCGAACCTGATGCAATCGCCTAATAAATTATTATCGATGTATCGTTTCATTGTTCGCAACAATGTTCGCGTCGAAAATTAAATAGCCAGGATTCCCCGGGCAATTTTCATTTTCCAATTTATACAAGCGACAACCGAAGTACCAATTTATCTCGCATACATTTATTTTCCTCTGTCTCCTCGATTGTTTTAAAGGATACATGCAAAATTTGATAAACTGTCGAAAAAGGGAAGAATGAAATATTTTCTGATGTATTTTCTACTCCAATCGCTCTGTGATTAGGGCCCAAAAAAAATTACAACAAAATATCATCGAGAATTATTATTGGGAGAAAGCCAACGCACCGAATGAACCTTCGTGCCTCGAAGGTCCTTAATCAGTGCATGTGAATGGGTAAGTTGACGCGGTAAATTGGCGCATTGACGAAAATTGTAGTGAAATCCAATACGAAACAAAAAGAAATACAGATAGCTACGCGTACCCATGACAAATCGGAGAAAAGAAGACAGTATAATAATTTTAAAAAACGTAATACTTTTGCAAAAAACTTTTCAAGATCGACGATCCTTCGCGAATTTTATGCATTCGAAAGATTTCGCGATTTTAATTCGTCCGATAGACGGACGGTTAGCGATATGTTATTCGTCGGATATAGTTGATTCATTGGACATTCGAACATTCGGACGATTAGCAATATCTTATGCGTCCGATATATATACTTTATTATGATATTTCGTGGGATAGGACGGGGGATAGGCCGCTGTGACCGCTCGTCGACGAATAATGTACGTTTATTCGTCCGGATGAGAAATTCTAATCGTAACAGAGCATTCCAATTGAATAATATGCATTTAGAGAAAACATATCCGGATGATTAATATGGATTTATTCGCCCGAATACGAAATTAATCGAGCGATGCCTTTCGAGTTAACAATAAATGAAGAAGTTTTATTTCTTAATAAAAATAGTAATTTTTTCTTCGTCTATTTTTGTACGACTAGACGCTTCCTTTATCGAAAGTATAATAATTCGTTTATGCTTTTCACTCAAACGTATATGCTTGCAACCCGTTACGTTTTTCGTATCATGGACGTCGGAAAGAAGGATATTGCATGTGAAGAAAACATCTGTACAATGCCGCGCAGAGATCCAATACGCCCGCGAAGCACGTACTGTTTGCTAGGTATACTTAAAAGGATCGGAGCGCAAAGCCAGAGGATGATCCTTTGGGTTGCATCAAAGCCAAGCCGTTAAGGCTCATTTATATTTACTACGCCTTTAATATTGTATCGCATCAGAGGATTTTTCGTCGACCAAGTTTCAACTCTGCACCGACCATTATAGCAACACGTCGTATTTGCCTGTAAAGTAACTCGAAGGACGCTGACGCTGCCCTTGCGGCGAATGCCGGCAAAATTCAGAGAGACCAAAGGCATAAAAGGACGAAGCATATTTAGATACATACACTATCTCTCTTCCAACGATATTCGTTCTCTCCTTCGTTCTCGCTGCACAATAAAAGTTTTGCGCGATCTCGCCGCTAGGAGAACTACTGTTGGAATTGCTGCAATTAAGTTGGGATCGTAGAGTTGGCGCGCGATGCAGTGTTTTATTTTAAATTCACATGATTAAGCTGTTTGCTGTTTTATGTTATTCGTTTGTCTTTAGTCTTTAATCATCAGTCGGTCATGTTGGACGATATTTTTCTTATAATAAAATCCCTTCTCCCAAACTGAGAAATCAACGCCTACTTTCATCAAACGTGTTTCGCTCGGAAAAAAAAAGTTTAATGACGCCCGATGTATGGGCGCGTTGATACCATGAACTCTATCGCTGTAGAGTCAGCGCTTAGACCAGATAATAAGGCCGCGTAACATTTTCAAAAATCGCGCAGATTCACGCGTACGTACGTGCTGCCCTCACTTACTTCTTTGTCCGATAGAGTGAATCACTCAGTACGGCGTGGCGAATCTGTAGCTCGTCGTAACATCGAACAGCAGTTCTACGATAGCCAACTATATTTAGATAAATACACTATCGCTCTTCCAACGATATAAGTTCTCTACTTCGTTCTCATTGCACTATCAAAGTTTTGCGCGATCTCGCCGCTAGGAGGAAGGCTACTTTCATTAACCGTGTTTCCCTCAGAGAAAAAACGTTTATTGACGCCCAGTGTATGGACGCGTTGATACCACGAACTCTATCACTGTACAGTCAGCGCTCAGACCGATAATTCGGCGTACCACGGCAGATAATAATTCGGCGTACCAATTCCAAAAATCGTGCAAATTCACACGTAACTACGTGATTCCCCCACTTCTTGGTTTGTCAGGGTGAATCAGTCAGTGCGGCGTTGCGAATATATAGCTCTTCGTAACATCGAACCGCAGTTCTGTGATAGCCGCCGGCGTAAACGCAGAATCATGAGTAACCCACCGCAAGAAATTCCGTGCGAGGAGGTGACTACTAAAATTGGTGAAAGTGACTTGGATACGCTAAAATTCAGTTACACATGGACGGTCGACAATTTTACATCCTCTACCGCTGAAAATGGTGAAAAGTTGGTATCGCCGATATTTACGCCAAAGCCATTCCGCTCGCAGTGGCGCCTGGAAGTGTCTCCATGGCGTTCGGACGCACCAAGTCTGAACAATATTACAGTTTTTCTGAGACTTGTGTCAGCCAATGAACGAGAAATAGCAGGAGCTCTGAAGTGCTCCATATTGAACGCGCAAGGAGAGAGTGTCTTTAGTAGCTACCGATTCGACGAATGGCAGAACGTTAGATGCGGCGATACGTTTGTAAACAGAATCGACGTCGACGAAAAGTCATTGATGAACGACAAAAAGAATGTCTTGCCGGACGACAAACTGACGATATTATGCGAGGTCCACATTATGCGCGGCTTCATATCTAGCGAGACAAAAGTACGAGAGTCTGCGTTGCTCGACGACGTGGGCCGGTTATTTGAGACTCGAAAGTTCAGCGACTTTTCGATAAATGTTTCCGGACGCGAGTTGACCGCCCACCGAGCTATTTTAGCATCGCGCAGTACCGTTTTCTCGAAGATGTTCGAGATCGACGCTGAAAAAGACGATCGTAATCACATAGTCATAAACGATATTGACTACGAGGTGATCGATGAAATGCTCCGATTCGTATACACCGGGAGAGTAAAGAATATCGAGAAAATTGCAGATCGACTATTAGTAGCAGCTGATAGATACGCTCTTGAAGAACTGAAGAATATGTGCGAAAGCGCGCTTTACGAGAACATTGGGATTGAAAATGCAGCCAATATTCTGAAACTTTCCATGATCAACAACTGCGGTACTTTACAAATGTTGGCGATTGGGTACGTTGAAAAGTACAAAAACGAGGTGCTCCAGACAGCGGGATTTGAAGAGTTTACCAAATCACATCCGGATCTGGCAGCTGAAATTCGAGGGGCACTAGAGGGCACGCGCAGCAACAGTGACTGATTATCCGAGAAGCATATTGGATAATTAAGGTACACATTTTGCAATGATACTAAAAATAAATGTCTTGTTTCACCTTGAAACGGTGCGTTTCAAAATTAACAAAATTAGGGATGCGATTTGGAATCTTCCAATTTTTTTTTCTGTCAATTTTTTTACGATAATAATAACCCATCTTCTAAGATTCGGTGATCAATATTTTATTTATAATGCTCAGTGATTAATTCAATAAAAATTTGTCATATCTATTGCCACAAAATGGACAACGAAATGGTTGATAACTAAAAAACTAATGATAACTAAAATTCGAATTAATTTTTTTTAGAACCTATGCATGGTGTCCATTAAATATGTAGTCTGTAGTATGTAAGAGAAAGTATGGAACATGTAGAATTTATCACATACTATCGTAGTGTAGAAAATAGTCAAATTTCTCGTCTAATTGTATCGAACTCTTACAGTCCGCCATCTCTCTTTAAAAATATCTCTATCATATATATATCTCTTTAAAAAGATTTTGCGGTCACTATTATATACAAGAATGTCGGGAGGGTGGAAGGGGAGGGGGGAGGATCCGCCGCATGTGAAGCGGTCCCTTACGGCGATGCTGACATTTCCCTCTTACAGTAAAGGGGCAAAGGATCAGTTTCATTAGAAGGGACCCTTTGTGTATCGCTACCCCACCCCCTCCCCTTTCTAAGCCTTAACATGGACCCTTAAATCGATATATACTGAGGTCTAAGGCAGTCCGTTGGTTTGTAATATTGTATAAAGCGGGAAGAAGTATCGGTATCGACATTTATGTTTATTATAATTCAATTTTGTTTCAGCGCTGACCTACAATATTTTTCAACATTCCGCGTTGGCAATCGATCGAAAGACGTCCATTGGATTCGAAGGAAGTCAGAACATTCTATATTATATCTTTGTTGTGTCCGAAGAAACAATTATTATTATTGTTTAATTAAATTTGTATCGTACGCGTTTCTTGGTGACAATACAATTGTTTTTAACGTACAGTTCTTCGTAACCTAAACGTGTGGAGGTAAATCATGGAGCAAATTTTGTCGACGTACGATATCCGAAGTATCTGAAAGCTTAGTCAATTTCCCATGTGTACTATAACTCAGGTAATGTAAGACAAATCAATTGGAAACGTGAAAAATTGCGAAAGAAAAAGACGTAACCAGAGTGCCTCATGGCGATTGAAAGGATTAACGTAATTTTAGGGTTTATCGAAACGTGTTGCTCAACCGATCTGATCGATGACGAAAGGTGTCCGCATTCGGTCGTAAATTTCAAATACAACTCGTCAAAAGTTTGAAAAATCTCGAATTTCGCGAGTTACGAAACTCGCAAATATCGTTCTGCAAACGCCTTTATCGATTTTACGGCAAATTTTCCCAACTAACGATATATAAACATGAGTAAATATCGAATTACGTGTGTACCTTCAGTCATTCGATTTACCATGTTGCTTTACTTGCAAGTTACACGCTATGCACACACTGTTATAACCGGTAGGATTACTGCCTCGTTGTATTAATATTTGAAGGTAAAATTCAATTGCCGAGTGTACATTCAACGCGTTATATCGTACAATTTAATTTATTCGACACGTGGGCGTCGAAGTTTTTCCTTATCCCCGCAATATCAATTTCGTATCAGGCTTTCCAATAGGGAAGCGATTTTTTTTATTTTTCATGAAGAAAAAAAAAAAAAAAAAAAAAAGAAATCGTTTATTCAGGTCAAACGAATTCAGAGAACATCCGCCCGTATCTGGTTTTGACCCTTTCGAGTTACACAATTCTAATTCGAAATCCTTGCGAATTCTCAATGGATCGTTAGTTACACGAGAGTAGGAAGATCGCTGGTGTAACAAGAATTAATGGTCTCTCTACATTTATTCTCGAATCAAAGAGTATCCTCCAGCATTGGTAAAGGTATTATTACTTACTACGTTCCGAGTTAACGAACGAGTGCTACTGTAACGAGCGAATTCCAATCTCGAAACGTCCAATTTCAACATAACCAAAAAAATTTATTTTTCATCATTTATAGTAAAAATTTGATATCTGTAGAATTGTATGTGATTTTTTTTTTAGTAGTTTTATTATTTAGATTTTTTTTCGCACGGTTTAATTAGCTTGTTACGAGTATTTGTTGAACGATCGTTTTTCTACACGTAAAATACGCTTCGGCAGGATTTACGGTGTTTCGTGGTGTCGGCACCAGAGCTCCGCTCTCCCTCGTCGAGAGAAAAAAAAAACTCGGTTACTCGCTTCTTAATCCGATTATATACCTTCACTCAGAGCAGTTTCCATGCGAACGAGGTGCGAACATTTGAAAAAAATCTTTTTATCTCGCCACCGACGAGCCTTCTCGGCTGCTGGGCATTAACCAAATTTGTTTCAACTCCTCGACAGTCTGCTGCGTCAACGTTGTCTCCAACTCGCGTCCTACCTTCCTTCCATATTCTTTTCACGATTCAGTGCTTTCGTCACTGTTTACTTAACACTTTTAAATCTCTATGCAATCAAATTCTTTTTTTCTTTTTTTACCTTTCGTCTTTTCTCTCTGACCCTTCGTATCAACGTTGCGCGCGCAAAGTCGACTTTGCGATCTAAAATTTTTTTTTTTTTTTTTTTCATTGCAGCAGATATATGTCGTGTTTGAAGGGGCAAATTCGCTTTTTTTCTATCAGAAAAGCGATATATCGACTTCATCGGGAGAATATCGATACAAATAACGAAAACGTGGTACGCGATATTTTTTCGCAATTTAGCGTTACGCTTTAAACCGAAAGGATTGAATAAAACGACCATCGTCAATGATGACACTTTCATCGCACGGTATTGCGTGAAATTTCGGAAAAGTAATTCTTATTCGCAGCCGTCTCGTAAAGCTCTCGGTAGAGTTTACACTGGAGATTCGCGAAGCAATGAATCGCAGAAACGCGGAAGTGGGTAAGGGGGGGGGGGAGGTTGTTTCTCCTCTCCGTCTGTTCGTCCGTGGCGCCGGGGAGGATCGCAAATGAAACTTAATGGATGGGTCGAGGTGTCGGCGCACCACGCCCGCATTGCCGAGAGTCGTTACGAGACAGAAGGCACCTCTCGCCTGTTGTACAAACAAACGTTCGCAAATGAAATGTCAATTCCGTTGTGCACAATCAGAAACCTCGTGGGTTCCTCGTTTCGCACCGTTCGCACGAACGAGAAGGGCTCCCTACCTATATACACTTTTGCTATACCGACACTTCCACACAACATTTTCTTTGTTGCAAGTTAAATTGTACGGATTCACTGTTAAACGTCCTCACGATCGAAACTCACGAGTTTAACAGCGACACAGAGGTACGACCTTTCAAAACGATTTTCATCGTGATTCGCCCGTTTCGGAGAATCTGTGCGACGCATGGGGTATGCACTCGATTCTCAAACACTCAACTCTCTACCAGTACGAGGATCGACAAAACTTTGTCGTCGCGAGGCTGAAGAATTAACTCGGCCACACGTACGCACGTGACTATGTTATATGCGCGCGTAAAATTTGACAAATTTTTTTGCGAATGTAATTCAAACTCTGTAAACACTTTTTTTTCACCCCTTTCACCTTTCATCCCATAAAACGGTAAAAAAAAAAACAATTGAATGTTTTTATTTACCTTTTTATTTGTACACGTGACAATGGAACAATTGGTTTTTTTCTGCTCAAAAGCTTTTGCAAACATCGCCGAACTGACAACCAAACGTTCTGGCGATCGAGTTTTAATCAATTTTTTTCGTGTTTTCATAGTTTTCAGTTTTAAACATGTGGGATATGTGTTTCACTCAGCGAAAGAATTACATTGCAATGGTCGTGTTATCAGCAACAACGCGCTCGTCTTTTATGCTTGAATTTATCACGTGACTTACGATTGCGATGGTCTCGAAGAAGTAATAATCCGATATGTCAGCGTACACAACTATTCACTGCTTGCAAATAATTTGGCGGCGGATACATTAATAATTGCGTTACCGAATGTTTATTTTACACACACTACACGACACTATATTAAATAACGAAATTGTAAATGATTTCGTTGCGTAGAAACAGTAACAACACACATTATTCGCGTAACGTTTGTTTTTGACAGTAATATCAGAGATAAATGGAATACGTTCACAATGCGAACTCATTATAATCCCTTTAACAATAACAATGCAAGAAAATACATCCGTAACATTTTTATTTTCGCGAAGAAAACTTAACGGCGACGTGTAAACGTCGGGGCCCTTCGTTCAGTGTCACGGCGTCCATTAGCCAGCTGGCGGGCGCGCAAGGAACTACTGGGTAAAGCATTCGATCCACGGGCCCGCGGTGCCCGCAGTTCCCGAGGCAATCGACCAGCTGATCGGTTAGACGCTGTCCCCGTTGTTACATCGTAAGCGTAGTTTTCGCGTCCATTTTGCCGGTAATAAACATCGCGTCTATAACTCGAATATAACAAACTCGTTGTCGGTAGTTTATATCATGTAAAATAAAAATGTTTTTGCGATGACATTCACCTAGTCTTGTCGTGACAGTAAATGTTGTCAACACGGTTGGGACTCCGTCGTTATTATGTTGCTGTACCTACGCGCAGTCTTTGCGGCGAGTTTACGGGAAATAAACATCGCGTCTATACCTCGAATATAGCAAACTCGTTGCCTCGTTGTGTGCAGTGCAAAGTAGAAGTATATGTATGTACAAGAAACTTCGATGTATAGCATCATGGAGCACATTTTGCCGACGCCCGGTGACGCGAATACCTGCGATCTTCGTGAATGTCCCATCTGTTCTATAACTCAGGTAATGTAGATAAATTAATTGGAAAAGTGAAAAAAAATTGCGAAAAAAAAAGACGCATCCAGAGGGCCCCATCGTGGCTTAAAGGATTAACGTGATTTTAGGATTTATCGAAACGTTTCTTAATCGAACCGAATGCCAGAAATTGGTTATTTACTTAATGCTAAATTATTAACCTAAATAAACATATTCTTTCGTGTTTTTCTGAAAATTTGCTATCACATAACCAACTTATGATATCATTAGAATAACGACGAAGTCTAAACCAATATCTGTTCACAAAAAAATTTAATCAGTGTAATACACCTTTTACGTTTTTCATTTTCAAAAACAGCGAATTGCTTGTTTTTGTTTTGGCTCTCCTCATTTTTTTTCAGCATAAACGGGAAGCGGGGAACGGGAAAACAATAATTTAACTGTAATACATTTTTCGTATATCTACTTATTCACGCTTCAGCGACAATATTTAAACCGCAGTTTGTCCGAAATTAAAGTTATTCCGCGGATTATGTACGCTTGTCACCTGTCTTTTTTTCCGTGAGACGCGAAATCTTTGTAGGTCAACCGGGTCTTCAGAGTCCCCGACAGAAACGAAAAAGGGTGAAAGAAAAAAGTAAAAAAAAAAGTGGTAGAAGGTTTACGATTTTCGTAAGCCCGCCGAGGGAGAAGGAGAGTCTCTTTTCTCTCGGAGGAAATAAAGAGGTGTCGAAGAAGTGGGTACTAACTATAAGAATTCTGCATTAAAACTAACCGCAGTCATAAACGCCAATTCTTTTGAAATTCACCTGAATATCACACCCTACATATTTCTATATTTGAAAACAAATTATTATTAATAATAACTCAATAATAATTACCTTTTTAATTAATGCTTCTGCGCGAAACGAAAAAATTATCAACAACGAGATAAATTAAACTAATCGATTTATCGTTGCAATTTATTCATTCGTTGATTGGCGTGTCGAACGATCCTAATGGAAGCTGCAACTCGCGAGAAAATATGATCGCGAAAAAAATAAAAATAAAATTTATCTCCTGCGAACGAAATTATGACAATATTTTCTCCTGCATCTTCAATCTTGATGTGAGAATATACTACCAGAAACTATTTTTTTTTTTTTTTTCTAAAAATATGATAAAATATGTGCGATGAAATTCCGCACGAAAAGTAAAAATTCGTAGTTTATCGTCGAGCCGAGTGGTTAAACGGATGCGCAGGTTGTTGGCTTTAAATGTCGCTGCCGCTACTGCTGCGGGTAGTAAACCCCATCCCTTTGCCAGTTTGGCCCAATTTTGCATCCTTTAAAACCGACGGAAAACGTCATCGCCCGCATCCACAGAAAGTTGAATTAGCTCATCGCGATTTCGACAGCGTCGGTCTCAACTTCGTACCCATCCGTTTTAATATCAAACGCCATGTTTTTTTTTTTTTTTTCTTTTTTGCATCTCATCTCTCATATTTTTTGCGCATATTTCGGAATTTAAAATATGTAAATAGAAAAATTCAAGAATCGTAGATTGCGAATTATTTCGAATAATTATACATTCCGAAATGCGTGACTACTGACCAATTAAAAATATTCAAAGACATTTTTTTGTTATTTTCAACTCGCGATGCGCGTTTCGATGTTCGATAATTAGATACTGCGAATTTAACGAAATTTTTTCAATTCGCACGGAGAATAAAAAAAAAAACACTTAGTTTCACGTTTCTCGTCTGTGAACATAACATTTTTCTTATACGAAGAATCCCTCGTAAAATAGATCGCTTCTCACGTATAAAGATAGCTTTATAGTTTTATCGAGTATCAGTAAGTAAAATTCAACAAGGGATAGCAGCGGGCAGAACGTGCGAAAAATCGTCTCATCCAAAAATAACACTTTTCTTTTCGCGTGGATGGTCGAGCGTGCGGAATGTTCTATCTCCTTGAAGTGATTGTCGATAAACTGCAAGTGTCACATAAAACGGAACACAGGACGATAGATAGATAGATAGATAGATAGAGAAACCTACAGGACGATATAAAGCGATAAAGTGATAAAACGGACCTGTTGTACCGATAGATAATAATGCAATTCTAGAATTTTAACGACATCGCGAACAGCCGATACTCAAAATCTCGGAATAACGTCGTATCATCGCATAATTGCACGTGGATCGCGTATCATATTAATTACGAAGTAAATGGATAAAGTTAAGGCGTAAGCGAGTTTGATGCATCCGTTTATGGAGCCGAACTTCGGGTGACAGGTACGTAATTATCAATCTAAAGTAAACGAAACAATTTCTAATCCTTTGACAAGTTTATTAACCCCGAAATTACGTTTTAAACCTATACAACGACAAACCCTGTATGATATTGCATTTTGAACAATTCTTCTAATTAAGAAAAAAATTCTTGTTTAATCTTTTTCCTGTATTCATGTACGCGCTTTCTACCCCCGTCGACAGCGAAGGATGCAGCTGTTGTGGTCTAAATATTTTTTTTTTTTTTTTTTTTTTTTTTTTTTTTTTTTTTTATGGAGGAGAATCATACGAAAGGAAATAAAATTTTGATTGCAACGTCTATTCCGCTTTCCGAACAATTTTTTTTTTTTTTTTTCAAATTTGACTGCATTATAAAAAAACATTTTGTAATTTAAAATGTCCGCGTTTCCAGGTTTGCGAACAATTATATTGTATTCAACGAGAGTAACGAGATTTTCCGTGGTAGAAATGCGGGTGGGGTGTTAGTGAAGTTATAACGGTGATGAGAAAAAGCTGTAACCCGATCCCGCGAATGCTATCCCTCCTTCCACAGCTCCATTTCTCGCGCTTTAACACCGGCGCTTTATTCTATAACGGGTATCCGGAAAATGTTTTGAATGAATCCTCGAGGTGTGAGGTTGCGAAGCGACCCGTTAAAGTTGAATATCCGGCAGTCGTCGCGTTTAATCCGCGCAACGTAAGGCCGGAGCTCAGCTACAATTTCTCTTGCCTCGCAGTTACGCTTTCTCAGTTGCTACGTATCGACGGCGCGGAAAGCGAATGGCGTATTCAACGACATTTAACCCTTAAAACAACGTGGGATACGCCCTTCTTTTTCTTAACTGTCGAAGTATATATATATATATATATATACGCGAACCTTAGTTTACCGGCATAGAGAGCTCCTTTTCCACCCCTCTCGTGTTTCACTGCAGTAGCCCGGGCGCTAAGAGATTTCGCACAGAAACGCCTCGACTCGCTTGAACAAACCCTTTGTCTCAATTCTCTTCTCTCCCCGAGCGGATCCTTTATGTTTGTTGTCCTCTATCACGCTGCCTCCCACCCTTCTAATAGTATCGTTTCGTTACAACTCAACTCAAACATGAGCGCAAAGTCTTTAGAATCAATTAATTTTTCTTTCTTACATAAAACCCCTTTTTTTTACCTTTAAAAATTGATTAAAACGTTGAACCTGCAAACTTTGCCAAGTAAAGAGAAAACGAAGTTAAAATTCCATGGCGATGATTCCCCGAGTTTACTCCGTTCTTTTGACAACGAAATTCAGATAGAAATTTTTTTTTACCCTTTAATGGTATCGGCAAAGATAGCCGATAATCGATTATTATAATCGAAGTTTAGGGGATTTTTTTTTTTTTTTTTACGATTATCTCAAAAGTTTTAACCTGTTTTCGGAGATTTTTTATTTTTCTGAAAAACAAGTAAAAAGGGTATTTAAATGTATGAGAAAACTCGCGTAAGTGTTGAAAAATCGTAATTTTCACGGTGAGAATCTCGACGATCTCGTGAAGAAATACGAATGAGAGTTTGAAGTTGACGACTGGTCTGCGCTGTGCAACGAGTACAATTGAAGAATAAAGAATACAAAAAAAAAAAGTCGAAACGTCGAGAAACGACAACAAAGTGGTACATTGGGCCACGTGTGCGTCTTGATACGAGACAAGACCAACACCGTCGGAGTAGTGAAGAAGTTTACCGAGCGGAATGAAGCGAACCGAGAAGAATGGAGAAGCGAACGACCCAAAGGTGGGCAAGCGGAATACAAGGAGCTACGCGAAGTCAATGAGCACTCCGTTGAATTCGATGAGTGTACTCTGTGCGCAACTGGAAACGGTCGGGACTATTGTTCGGCCAATATGAAAGCGAATTTATGTCAATAGAAACCATGAAAGCTTCTTCCCCGAGGCAAACTTAATAATTTGCGGAAAAGTGTTTTTTCGCAAAATTAAATTTTTTATTAATTTCATACCTTACGTAATTCGAATTCTAAACAATTTCACATACCTGACAAAACATCGACCGCCCGATAACGCGGCTTCATATTTCTCGTGTATTTCGGTTTATTTCAGTCCCTATAACACAATATCGGATTCGATAAAAAGAATATATATATTATTTATTCGTTCCGCGATTTATTAATAAAATTTATTAATTCTCTGCAAAAATACGCTTTTCGGAGCTAAAGCCGTATTTCTATGAAAAAAAAAAAAAAATGTTTACAAACATAACTAAATTACAAGTTTTAATTGGAACGAATCGCGTAATAATTAACGGCGCAACAAAGTGCGTAGAATTTTCATTAAGTAACAACCGGAACGCGAGGCACAGCTGAAAGGTTTATTTGACGCAATATTATAGTAACAGGACGTTAATATAACTCGGAAATAACTCAAAGTTGCGGTAGTACACTTTCCCTGTATACGTAAAGCATTCCAGGCGCTGCTACGTGTCAAGTTCGTGTCCGCCTGCGTTAATCGATATAACAACCCCCTGTGTACTACACCGTTGTACTATGCTTAGTTGGTCTCGTCAGTCGTAACTCACGTCACTGCACACGTCAACGACGTTAGGATAGACCCCGCGAGTCTGCGCTCCGTTGTCGTTAACAACTTCTGGTAAAAGTATTTCGCTACTAATACTACGTTTTCCGTTTACACGCGAACTGCCGTACAGCGTCGTACGCAAGTCCGGTATTATAAGACGATCAGGAAAGCGCAAAAAAAAATTGAGATGGAAATATCGAAAGCTACGAATGTTGTATACGGAGTTTTTAATAAAAACGAAAAAAAAAGTCTCAAAGACGATAAAAATAAGAAATTTTATCGAAAATAAAAGATTTATACTATTTCAGTATTGAAAATAAAAAATGACAAAAAATTCGGTAAAAAAATCATTATACACTTAACAGCAACACGTTAATTCTAGAAAAGTCGCAAAAAACTAAAGTCGAACAATTAACATTTTTTTACACATCAACGAGTATTAAAAGAGCAATTAAAAACGGGAATACATTAAAATCGGAAATTTTCGAAGAGAAAAATATTTATATTTCACCTATACGCGTTTGTCGAAATAAATATAAATTAACGCAATTTAAAATGAAAAATCAATGAGGTAAAATTCTCCTGGAATTGCCATAGATCTTTGTATATTTGTAACATTAATTAAATCGTCTTTTACCGCATTCCGCCAAACAAAAGATTTCTACTGTGGATGTTGCGTCGGCAATGTACGGACCGATATTGAAATAATCACTTCGTGCGTCACTGCGAAATCTCGAAATGCCACATTGTAACGATAATTCGATAAATCGCGCAATTATGATTTTACGTTATTCAATTCCCTGCGCCGTGCCCGCTTCGGATAATGATACAGATATTACGGGATTCGCTGAGGGCAAACATAATTCTACGTCATCCCCCACCCAACTCCCTCCGGCCGTGTCATTCTGCATGGGCTATGCGATCCTCTAAATTGAACGTTGTATTTAATCGATTATATCCCGTTTGCTTGAGTGAACGACGGCGTTATCGTTGTACACATTACCCATATATGTATACAATCAATCTATCCGTCGATTCATTGCAACGAATTTATACCACATGAGCCGATAGCTCTTTTTACCGATGACACGGAATCGTTAAGCTTCTCTTGTTTTCCTGTATAATAGAAAAACAAATATTTACAGCTAAATACTTTCCGAATTAATGAAACTTTTAATGTGAGAAAAAAAATCAGTGTTTCCACATTATTAAAAAAAAAAAAAAAAACTGCACGTAATTTAGCCGTTAAACGTATCAAAAACAGAAGCAATAGCCGGAAATTTCCGATTGTAACGAACTGTTTCGCCTATTGAGAAGTTTCGGTATAACTGAAACATCTGTTTTGGAATGTTAATGTAATGTTCATTCCATGTAGGATGCTGTATGTTGAGGCGATGTAATTCGCGAAGGTTGATGATGGTGAAAACGGCATAACTTTATTTTATGTTAAAGTTACCAGCATTACAATAATAATGAAAATAATTTGGTTAACGGTTTACCGTAGTTGTTCGTTGGGTAATTGCGTAATTAATTTAATTATTTAAATTATACCCTTTTTTGACGCGTGCGTCACTACTCGTTTGCAATGACGATCGATCGATTGACACTAAAGGGATAAAGGGTATAGCTGGCCATTCGTTGCACGTCTCTTGTTTTTCGTGCAGCGAGAGGGTGCAATGGCTAACGGTATTACAGTGAGACAGGGACAGCGCAAACGAAGCTAATCGATGATTCGATTAATTTCTATCTCTATTCGACTCGCTTCGATGCGTTTCTCTCGTAATTCGATCAAATTTCATTCGCATGTATGACTCTAACCCGCCGCGACAAGCGCGCGCATGTGTCCGCGGTATCGCGCATGAAAATTAATCGACATGTAACCGGCGCACTGGGGCAGTACAGCATTAGGATTCGATAAAGTGAAATCTCTCGCGGTTTCACGTCGCGCCGACGAATGACCACGGGAACTCTATTGAGACAACGGGATCGGTACGAAATGTTTGTATATCAATATCGACAGCAAAACAAAGTTTTTCTTGTTAAATTTTTTTTTCTACCGCACGCAAGATTTTTGGCAACATTTTGTATTGCAGAACGATGTAAAGTAGAAAAAAAAAACAGATAAGGGAAACAGAGCGAAAAAAAATCATTAATCCAGTTTTCGTTACGTTTTTACCGATCGGAACTACACACATCGAAAAATAATTAAAAAAAAAATTTTTGTCATTCCAAAACATCTTTATTTCGATAATTTTACGCGAGTATAGATTGCAAGTTACCGAAAGTGATTTTTAAAAAAATGTATCCAAAGTATAATGCGTAATATTTAACCGATTATAAAGCGGTTCATTTTTTTTTTTTTCATAAACTCGTTGGATTTGACTCATTAGACTTGCAAACATTGTCGAAGGATTGTCGATTTTTATTGTCGTTTAAAAATCTCGTCTGATGTTTTGGTGACGATAGTAGGGTAACGCGGGTACCAGCTGCGACATGGATCATCAACTTCTCCGCTTTAACCTTCCCATCGGTATCTCGATTCCAAGACGACCGTGGCCTTGTCCTTGCCCACGCTTCCTCGACGTTTCCATCGTCCCTCCTCTGTCTCCCGCCCCCGTCATACTCAACGTCCTCGGAAGTCACGAAGGTTCCTCGGGGAACCACTTCCGAAAACGATTTTCCCAACCAGCTAGTCGAGCGACCTGAGGGTGGCGTGACGCTTGGTCGAGAAGGTGGCACTAACGGGTACAGCCCATGATGGCGACGTCGAAAGGTCTATGCAAATTTTCACACCGAACTTTCCTCACGGGAAAACCTTTTCAAGTTCACTACCTTATGGTTTCTTTTTTCCTCGACATGATTCTTAATCTTTACGATCGGACGCATTAAAATTTATGATTCTATTGACTCCGCTTCCAGCAGCGAATGATTTCGTGTTATGACGAGGTAAACTGATTAACATTATGAATTGACATGAAATTAATTAAAATGAATTAAATAGGATTGCCTATTTTGAATAATCAATGTTTAAGTCCTAATGACGTTTATAACCTAAAATTCACGATTCACGATAGAGGTGTCTCTTCCTGAAGTCTCGTATCTATCGTAAAAGACGTCTAGGCGTCTAAGTAAAGAAAATGTTTGATAACGAATGAATAATTTCGTTCTCTCAATTTTTATGGCTATCACGCCATCATCGCGCAAAAAAAATTATTATTTCATATCCTTACTGTCGCCAATAATACACATAATCACTTAATCTGATATTCCATAATTTGGTATTTCTATGTTGATCTCGTTTACCCTGTTTACCTCGATGAATTCGATTGGGGGGTTTGTCCCGTCGCGTGTTTGTGATAGTCGCACACACAGTACCTTACCGTCCGTCCAGTATCTTTTGTGTGTATAACGTCGAGGTCGAGTTTCAAGAATATCGATCGACGCAGCCAATACTTGCGGGGAATCCCCGACGTCTATGCCCTCTCACGGCTACCGGCGCTCGCGCGATCCTTTAGTCAGATTGAACTGACGACTCGAAGGCCGAAGTTAACCGGAGCCTTATGGACTCAAATTTAGATGGGGTGTACGGCGGGGGGTGGGGGGGGGGGGGGGCATCCTTATGTTCTCTCAGTACTTGCGGTTATATTACTAGTCCTTTTGGGTGCTCGATGATTCTTGGTTTCTCGCCGACGAGAGGCGGAAATTGGATCTCTGAGTATCAATCAGCTTGAGAAAACGACCGCCCTTAACGTAAGCAGCTTTTGAACTTTCGCAGGTCACCAGTATCGTACCCAAGTAGTCGTAATTGCTCTATGGCCGGATTCGGAGGGCTCGCGTAAACTATACCTTTTAACCTATAAGATGTAAATAGACATGCCTTAAGGCTATATGTATACGATTGTCCTTGGGTTATTAATAGGGAAAGAGCTTATCCATCCAAGCGGAAATTGTATTCAAGGATTTTCGTTGGTGGGAAGCAAATATGATTATACACCCGAGAGAATCCACAATTTTGACCTTAACGTTTTTTTTTTTTTTTTTTTTTTTTTTTTAAGGAGATTGGAATATGATAATTTTATTGCCGTAGAGGCGTTTGAGGACTTGGAACGACCGAAAATATTTTGAAGATGATAATGGAAAAAAATAATCGTTTTTTTAGATTCCGTAAATTAAATTGATGCCATATTCCCGATCAGCAGAGAAAAATTGGATCGGATATATAGATGTTGCAATGACCAGTGAATATTATATTTCAACGATCTATTTTTGAAACGAATGGCAATTTCAGGGTTTTTTTTTTAAATAGCCATATCTTTATTTTTAGGTAAAATATTCGGCAAATCATCGTTACGTTTTTGTTACCGTTAAAGTTATTACGAGGCTATCTTTTTTTTTTAGTACATATATTTCCGTGTATTTTTTCATGATCAACATGAATCCTAAGTTTTTAAGGACTGCGGACAGACGAACATTAATGGATTTTTTTAAAAATGCGTTTTCGACATCGTAAAAGTTTCTTTTTTATCACTACCATCAAAATTTGGTCTCCTGTCGCCAATCGCCGAACGGAAGGCAACGGCGATAATACATCGTCGTCACACAACGAAAGCGTGAAGAATTTCAAGATACGAATTATCAAGCCATAAAAAACACGTAAAAAAAAAAGGTAACAAGACATTTGCATCGTTGAAAGTGTCGGAGGATAAAAAACTTCGAATCTCCGCGTCGTCGTATTCCAACACGTTGATAACGAGACATCGAAATGAACTCGCAAAACTTTTACCGGAGTGCATCTCCTCGGTTATTCTCTTCTAACTTCGACTGTCTCGACTCCTCTCCTCTGTTACTTTGATCATCGTCTCGTTTTTTCTATACTTCTTCGTATCTCCCACTTTTCCTCACGGGTCTCGAAGAGATCGCCACTTGAATTTCCCTTCAAGGATAAAACCACGCAAGCCGCGCGGATTCCTTTCACTGTGAGATTTGAAAAGTTTTAATCGAATAGAATCCGCCTTACCGCACCAGATCCACTCTCTCACCGCTTGATCCACCGAAGTTTCTCTTAAAAGAAAAAAAGACGATAACCTGTCACCATACTCCACGCGAAAGGGTATCACAGAAAGCTCTTCACTGTATCGCTTAAATTTTTTCCCAAACTGAACACATCAATTCTTGAGTGTTTTGTAAGTTGTTACTATCAAGATCCGTGTTTGATTTTTATTTCGCAAACTTAGAAAAACCCGACGGTTTTACGACCCTTGAAGGGTTCGTCACAAATTGCATTTTAGGTGATTTTTTCAGAATCAAAACGGCAAGGTACGCGTCTATTATGAGTCACAATAGGAACAAAGAAACAAATTGAGTTTCTCAAGTAATCACTCATTCCCACAGTCGACGTTTCACCGTTGTGGCAACGAGCGGACACACAATTGTATTCGCTACTGTGCAGGACAACACAGAGTCCCTTTTCTACCTTTTGTGTGCAGCTTCGGCTTAGCTAAACTCTCGTAAAATTCCCACAGGACGGCAGGCACTTTGCCGAAAATTCACTCATTGTTCCAGCAGCGCAATCCGTCTCGTATAGTCATCTCGTTGGTCTACGGGGAGAACCTTCACCACTCCCTTGTGACCCCGTTGCAATTTGAAATTACCCTCGTTTCGCCGCGGACATACCGTCAAGGGACGGCAAAGAGCAAAGGTAGATGGAGAGCGGATACGGCGAGTATCACGTTTCATTTGTTGTATTTTCACTCGAAATGAAATGCTCAAAGACTTTATTTTCGCAAATACACAACCGCTAACCCAGAATAACTCAAAGGCACCGAAGTGCAAACAAGCTAACCGCGCCGTAGTAAATTTGCACTCATTACCCGAATCCGAAACATTTCGGTATTCGAATCCACGAGAATAACCTTAAAACTTCGATATTACAGTATTTTTTTTTTTTTTTTTTTTTTTACGTAACCGCCAACACTCCGATCTTGTATTTTATATCCCACCGAGCTGAGTGTTTCAACCCAATCGTCGAAAGCGTTTGGTGTTCTTTTTTTTTTTTTTTTCGCGAAATTTTCTGGAATCTGTTTGATTGCTCGTCTGGAATTACGAGGCCAATCGTCAGGATTCATATCTAGCGTGTTGGAGCCACCGGTAGCGACAACTCGATTCCGCTTCAGCGGGGATTGCACGGAAATGCTTGCCGAAGCATAGCGATACCGGGGTGCTCGCAGCCGAATATTGAACCAATCGATGGCTCTCGATGAGCTTACTGCTTCCATTTCGATTGTCCCGCCAGGTAATCGTTTGCGATCGATGCAAATTCACAGGAGATTCGCGCGGGATCGTGATGGTGCCGGTGAACGGAAGCCGACCCGCATCCCTGGAGAATCTCTGGCTCACGGTTTCTGCGCACCTCGTGTACTCAAACATGAACGCGGTTTATATCTCGTTCGCATACATCGTCGAAACGATATCGCATCCCTGTGCCAATTAATTTTCCCCCGACCCCGTCTCTCTCGCTCTCTGTTTCCATATCACGGATTGCCCTTCACCTCAACCCCGTGTCGGCCAATCGAGAATTGGCAGTTGCCGAGTTATATGTACGAACTTGCGGCCACTGTTACATTTCCGTCGGACACACATGGCGCTGCGGGTACACAGTTTCGTCCAATTCGGCCGTAGCGATTGTACATCCAATGATTGGTTCATCCAGCGATGGACAATAGTTGGTTCGATAATACGGTAAACCTCCGCGCCCCAAATCCCATCTCTAACTCGGTCGGTAAGGAAAAAAAAAAACTGACGCGACAATTATCATCCGTTTTACAACATTGCCGAAACATCGACGACAAAAACAAGATTAACGTCAAATAGCGAATGTAATGGACGCAATGGATGTATTCGGTGTTACGATTGTATCTTGCAACTTTTCACGCTGCAAACGGGCGACTCGTTACCTTTTTTTTTTTCCTTTTTTTACTGCTTTGTTAGCTCCTCCATTTGGTTTATTCATAGAATTCAAAAGGTCGCGAAATTGAATTTGTTCCGCGCGGGAAAATACGGTAGTACTTTGTTTACGTATTGCCGCTTCCTACCGCGAATCAACTGACGTTACGGATCGAAGGTTTCGTATAGTTGGATGCGTAGGATGACGTTACATTGATGTAGCGATGTAATACAGCGGCGCGCAACACAATACGAATATGTAATCATCTCTCGACGTGCAACGCGGTTCGCACCTTTGAAACTTCACGTATGATGCGCACATACAAAGGCAATATTGGCGAAGTGAGAATGGCAGTGTTGAGATCCTACGCAGAGCACAGAGTTTATGATTCCAGGAACGATAACTGTGCATTTTTTTTAACTACCGATTCATCCGAACGGTATAACGACTGCATTTACGACTTTCAATGCACAGCGATTGATACAACGCTCTATTTTCCTGCCATCAATGTCTTCGTTAACGTAAATAAAACATATTGCCGTATGAATGTCCGATAACGTTATGCCGCCTTAAACATTTTTTTTTAAGTACTCATAACGTTGCGACGCTACCGCGTCTCTTGATAAAAATGATTTAGCAAAATTCGACGCGCGTATTAATTTCCTACACTGACTACGAAACAGCGGAAGGATGGGAGATTGGAAAGGGTCCTGTTGCGAGATTATCAGAACAAATAGATAACAAACAGATCGCATAATAGAACTTTTTAAAATGATGTAACGAATAATTCTTGGATTTACTGACGGATGTAGAACACAAGTTATCTTGAATAGAGAGCTCGATGAAGGAATTACCCGACCTGAAGCGAGACGGCTTGGCACGTCCTTCGACGTCGAACAAAGTTTTCCTCCCCGGTAGTAGATAGATAGCCTACCCTTCCATCTCCGATAGTATCGATTCACCTTCTAGCAATTATAATCCCACCATTTTCACCAAAGTGTGCTTTCCGAAGGTGGTAGCAAGAGCGCTGGAGCACAGAAACGAAGTTTCACAACGTGTCGGCCTTCTCCACCCCCTCCCTCACCCGATTCCTGTTCTCCCCGTTCGCTCTTCCGCTGACGGACGGCCAAAGAGGTGGCCAAATCGAATTGGAACTTCTTACTTATGTGAAGAACTCTTAGCTAACATCCACGAAGCAAATGCGTGGAGCCCCTCGGACCTTTTTAACTACACCCTCGTAAGAGCTTACCACGTTTCATCGTAGTCAGGATGAAAATACGAGATGTATGGGGGTGGTAGCGCGGTAGTTGGGTTATCCGAGAGATGAGAAAAGAAACGTGGAAAAACGAGTACCGGAGAGGGAGTTTGGGTTCGAGCGTAAATGGATCTTGGATCAAAATACTTCGTTACGGCTTGGCTCTTCCAGAAAAGTGTATATAGTATGTCCAAGAAAAGAAGGAATAACAGAGCAAACATAATAGTTGGAACCCTTTCAACGGAAGCAAACTTCAGTGAAATGACTCAGTCGAATATTGATAAAATCGATATTGAAGGTTGATTAATATTGACACGAATGAAAAATGGAATAGATATTCAAACTGATGAAACTCTGATGAGAAATATTCGTCGCCGTGATAATAGTTGCTGATTGGATTCATGCTTATTGGTTATTACTGATTTTCATCTCTGGTAATCACTCTTTCCGTTCTGTTGATTGTGGAAAAAAATTGTCAATTTCAAGATTCTTTTGTGGAGATCTTTAAGATTACGTGATTAATATCGCGCGGACGTTCCGTGTATCTTTGCGATTCAAAGACGTTGAATTAATGTTCGATAATTCGGGGATGATAGCGAAATAGTATATAGTTACTCTTTGGTTGAATTGTCGAGTTGAAAGAAAATCTAAGAAAGGCAAAGAGAAAAAATGAACAAAAGTAGCAAAGACGGCGGGATTTGTGGAAGAGGAGGGATCAAGATCATGAATGGGTATGACTCGACGAGGCGCGTATGAATAGACGTTGGCAGTGCTATTTGAGAGCACATTTCGAAAGCCTGTACGGCTTTGCTGTATTATACGGTGTATAACCGAAGATTCTGAAGATTTGCGAAAAGTGAAAAAGGGATGTGAGAGACACATTCACGAATGTTATACAGTGGACGACCCGATAAGTTGAGGCCTTTGGGAGTCAATCCAATTAGATACGGCCAGTCAAATTGAATCACTCACTGTATGGCACCTTTCCAGAATAAATTCTCTTCGTAGACGATGCTAAAGGTCGCGTATGGAAAAATTGAACGATAAAATAAAAGAAGAATATCGTTTTGGGATCCTGTAGACAAAAAGTCTCTAAAAAAGGGACGACCTTAACCCGTTAGGAGCCGAAGTCGATTCGTAACAAAACTTTTTCAAACTCAGACAAAACAATTTTTTTTACAATCCGATATGATTGAAACTTTGTATCTGGGATTTTTTTTTTATCGGCGAAACTGAATTTGAAGATAAATATCGCAAACGCATTGTGTTTCTTAAAGAATTGAGTTATCCGGTCGCAGTTGCTTAATTTAACCGGTTAACGTGACCTATGTGATCGTTGACTGTACGGCAAAAATCTATTCACCGACCGGTGAGAACGATGGCGACGCAGACGACAAGATCCAACATAGGATAGGTCATCCGCCTCGCTTACCGTAAACCCTATGTTGGCAGGAGAGCCTCGGGGGTTGGTGATGCGACCGCGCACGCGGTAAAAGTCGGGCTCACCGCAACTTAAGGACTCTGAGATAAGTGTCGCGTAATAAGATGAGACAAGAGAATACACCGGATAAACGTTATATCACCGGCGGGCGCGCAATAAACTGGAAGAAAATAAAAATACTCCTGAAATAAAAAAAGGTTTGCTACGCAGGAGACTCGACTCTATAACCTGTTTGCTTCTTCGTGATCCTTTTTTCCACCTGTTTTCTTCGTTCTGTCGGTGTCTTTTTCTGTTTATTCTACGAGTGTCCTTCAATCTTAAGATCATTCTACCGCACTTCGCAACGGTTAAGCGAATTTTTATTTTTCCTCAGTCGAGAGCAGTTCGCCGTACAGTTATTTAATGGTCGTTACAAAATACATTTTCTGGCAAGTTTTCTCGAGGATTTCTTTACAATTTGAAAGAATCATTGGGGCCAAGTGTATCGTTGAATATAAACAAAACAACACAATGCAAAACGGCAGAGTGTATTAATAGTTTCTGTCAAATAGTTTTTTTTTAATTCAAAGATTCTATAAATACATTTTATTTATTAGATCGAGAAAAACCAATCCGAAGACGATAAAGTATAATGTTAACCCTTTGCGGCGCAGTGGAACAGGAAATACTCAATATCCATTAATTCGAATTGAATTATTTTCTAGAATTTTTTTTTCTTTACTGGTACTTTATATCGTTATTACGAAACACAAATATGTAGCTGCAACGCATAAATATCCGGCATAGATGATGAGTTCATATTTCTTACCCTTAAAGTCGCCGAGTTATCGTGAGTGCAAAAGCACTCAAGCTGTCGGAGTCTCGGATTTAAATTCTATAGAATATTACCGCATATATCGTTGTAAACGCAGTTACGTGCGTAAAATAAACAAATTCAGAGTATAATTTTTTTTTTTTTTTTTTTTACACAAATTTATTTTTACGGATGAAAATTCATATTGTCCCAGACGATGAGTGTAAAAATATCGACACGTGGTGTGTATTATCAAGAGCAAGGCGCCGAGAAAGTGTTTCCCGAACTTGACCCACTTCGCATGACCGCCCCCGCCGTCGTGTCGTCGTCGACGACGCCGCTCGTTCGCCCCCGGTCTGCAACGACGACGAGTCATCGCGTTCGCCACTGGCACTGTCGCGAACCGAGAGATGGGGAACGAGCGAAGGGTGGCTTTGTCGAGTCAATGCCAAAACAACCGGAACGCATTGGATGCACGGAAGCAGCTAGCAAATGTTCTGCGCGCTATAACTAAACATCGTCACGGGTCTGAGGAGACCTTGCAGTTCCCTACTTGCAGTTCCCCATGTACTCGAAAAGCCAATTATCCCTGCGTAAAGTTCTTGTTCCAAACTCGAAGATGCTTCTGCGCGAATCAATTCATCAATTTATATCAAAGTCTATTAATTTTCATTCATTAGTGAAATTCTATTCGCGGACTGATTCGTTCTAATTCTGTCCCCGATAAGGGTATTCGACAGTTATAATTTTAATAGGGCTTTGAATACGGCTCCGTAGGAGATACTCATTGAACTGTCGTAATTGCTCACCTTATTATAAAATGAATTTTCTAAGTTTCTGCAATGATGTAAGGCTAGTAATGGACCAAAATAATTTTTTTTTTTTTTTTTTTTTTCGAAAAATCGTGATGACGTACCCTTGAAATTTTTTTGTCGTTAAAGCCGAAGATTTCGAAAAAAAAAAAGTTTTCGCCTACTTCTGCTAATTCAACAGCTGCTTTTTCTAAGCTCAAGCGGAAGATTGATAGTGGCGAAATTTTTTTTTGTTTCCAACGAGATTGAAATTTTTTTGTGCGTAAGTTCCCGCCCTAAGCTCCATACGGCCGACTAATGATGTCAGAATAAAGCAACAACGGGCCGTTTCCAATTTTTCGAGATTTTTCGGAAAAGGCATTTTCTTCGCAGAGAGTATATTGGGATATTGTCAGTTTCGTTGACAATTTCCCTAACTTTTTTTTTTTTTTTTTTTTTTTATGTTAAAAAAGCCTGAAAAGCATCGAGCGAAGCATCAAAGCGCCCGAGTAGACTTCAAAAGTAGTTGGGAGATCCATTAGTGAAATTCCTCTGAAGACGTTCTCATCCCCCGTGAGTTGGAATCATTCTTCGAGTCACGACTATGAATGGACCCATCAACGAGACGGAAGAATATAAGATAGTCGGAATATAATAGCGGCAGAAAGACGCGGAAACGAAAAGTACGGTAAACCAATGTTATCAGTTAACGAGAGAAAGAGACGATGTGGAAACATTTGTCAAGCGTAAAAGAGAGGGGAACTAAAAAAAAAAAAAAACCAAACTGCAAGTGGTAATTCGGGTGGAATGCGCACATTTCGTCAAAGGTCGTTTTAACATTTTTTTTTCACGCGTGATTGCGGAACAAAAAGAGTAAAAAAGAAGCTTTTTCACGATTTTCCATTTATTTTTATAGACGCAGATAATACTTATATTTTATATATATACTATTTTGGTAGGATATTCTTTTGTTATTTTTCCCACAACTTTTTGACTCACGCACGACCCTATCACAATCTTTATCCAGGCGAAAGCCATCTGCGACATCCCTTGGCAATGCACGAGATTCTCCACCCACACTCCCTTCTCCCCTCCCCCCGCCCCCTCCCCCTCATCCCTCTGGCGCGTTTTCCGTTCACGGCGAAGGCCGCGACGCCGAGACGCGGCACTTATTCTACCCGAAGCGTATCGATCCGACTGAAGAAAAATAAAATGAGATAAGAAATGAGAGTAAGAGAAATATATATGGGTGGATAGTAGCCGTATCGTATACGGGTTCTAAGAAGATTAAGAGAACATCCTATAAGATGAATTTGTCTTTTTCGGTTTCTCCCACATTTATTATCCAAAAGTGTCGACTAATTAATCAACTCTGTTGTGTACGCCGATTTCCCGAAAGGTCAACCAGTTTTTTTTTTTCCCTTCACAAAGATCGAATAATAAAAGAAACAGCGGGCGCTACCGAAACAAATGTTAACCCATCGATATAAGACGAAGGGGGTGGAGTCTGTCTGTAACATTTTGTATATTGTGATGTCACCAGGGATTTCAGTCCATTAATTCACAATTTCGCGCCCTCCGAAAAACAGCATCGTAACATGTCGTACGCTCGACCCGTAAGAGATGCTACATCGTTGTTTCGACAGTGCGATATCTCGTTCGCAATAATACGAGGCGAGAGAGAAATCGCATCAATTATGATTCAACTTGATCTTATTTGCACTCCAAACGACGAATGTGCCGACTTAATTCAAATTTACGTTTAACAGCGTTGCGAAAGTGTGAAATATCCCGCCGACGTTTCGTCGTCTATTGTTTGAGACTTATGTATAAAATACACGTATATATATGTACATATATAGACGAATCCATGTTATATACCCATTTAATTCATCCAGTATCAAATAGGATTCGTCCATTCGATCCATACAAAGTCCTACAAGGATTGTCATCTCACCGTCGCGCGTAGTCCTTTGTCCGACGTTGATGGAAAACAAATACTAATAAGCCGAGGGGTTAGTCCTATAATACGAGGCTTCTGTTGGTTGTTCGTCAACGACAGTCAGGGGTTTTCGATTGTTCGGTACCAGTGCGGTTTTGTTTCAACGGTCCCTCGTCCACTTCCCCCCTCAATGTTACGCTCTCTTTCTTTATCCTTGCGTTCTGCGTTCTGCGTTCTGTATGGCTCGCGGTTCGCAAACACTCCCTCTCCGGACTCTGTATTTACCCCCTCAGTCTCTCTCCCTCTCGCTCTCTCTCTCTCTCCGCCGTCAATGATTTTCGATGGAAGCGCGTGTTGAGGGCAGCACCACGAGAACCAACCGCCAACGGAATTGAGCGACCAGGCGCCGCGAAACGTCGCGACGTTCAGTCTACCGGCGTCGTTCGTACTCGTTGTGTCTGCACACAGTTCGCACTTAAAGCTGTGATCCACGCGTTTCCTCGTACTGGACTTGCTTTCGGCATGTAATACAAAGAATCGTGGATATTGCACATCCCCTTGTGTATATCTAATGACTCTTATCTCGGCTGCAATTGAATGCAATTTTTTTCTTCATACTCGTCGCAATTCTTAACACGGTTTTTGTGTAATATTGTTGACACGTGATCGCTTGAAAATATGCAATGTTTACACATTGTTTCTTAGTTAGTTTTGTTTATTCGCAAAGATACTTCTGTGAGAATCAATCCTTCTTCGCATTTTTTGCATTTTTCCGTAGAGAAAAGTTTCATTTATAAAATTAAGATCGCGAATGAAATATTTTAAAAGGTGACCAGAGCTTTTGCGAGCAATTAAAAAAGTTGCATCGAGAATCTACCAAGAGAGCATCAAATTTTGTTTATCTTTCGATTCTTTTATTTTTTTAGCTCGATTTATCGATTGGCTATATTTGCTCCAATTAAAACTATAAAGGTCACTTTTTAAAAAATTCATAAAACTCGAAACTCTTCTACTTCATCAATAATTCATAAATAACGATTACAATTATAAATAATTATTAAATATTAACGAAATGCACATTTAACGCAAATTAAAAAAAAAAACACAATTTTTAATTTGATTGTTTCGTGCTTTTAGTTCGTTTTTTATAATTTCTTTTTATATTATCATTTCCATCGTAATCTTAATCGGCTTAGTTCGGTCAAAACGCAAATTGTTTATATAATATGGTATCGTGCGCGATACGATAACTCGTCTTTATCAATATTTTACGAACTATGCTAATGGTAGCCTTTGAAACTTGGGCAACAATTACCTTTGGCCCTTAATCGCTCTTTCCACATGTACTCCTTTCCCTTTTCATTGTGGTTCGATTTTACCGCTCGACAAAGCCACACAGAGACCCACCGAGTCATTATCCACGACTATCGGTCGATCGAAGTTGACCGCGAAACCAATAGAGCACAGTAAATTGGCCCGTTGAGCGCACTTCCACCTCTACCTACCAACTGTTTAATGATTATTATCCATTTGTGGAGGCGAATGGACTTTGTCACAATTTCTCAAAGTTACACCGGTTTCGAGAGTTTCTTTGTGCGATACTCATCGAAGTTAAAGTTTCGCTCCTTTATACACGACAGGACAATATTACAGTAAATTTTACCCAATTATTATAGTTCGCAACTCGGATACAATATATCATTATAATTCTGACTTTTTGACGCCCGAGAGAAAATTTTATGCCCTTATTATTTATTTAAATTTTACCATTTTTTATATTTTACTCCGTCATCATTCATATTTTTCGTGATGAGTAAATATTTCGGAGCAATGGTTCCAAAATTTTGTATGGAAAAAATGAATTTACCGGAAACAGCATTTGGGTCATTTTGGTTATCGATTATTTAAAAAAATGTAATTTGTAGTTCGATAAAAAAAAAAAAAAAAAGAATCGGTATTTATATTCACTTAAACGAAGTTTTGTGACGACTTGACTGCACCTATATTCGTCTACATTAAAAAACAAATTATTCTGCGCGTCTTTATGTAAATAATTGCAATATCTTTTTTTCATTTTTTTTTGCACTCATGTATATGCCAGGTGCGGATTACCACTTATTGGTAGGTAAGTGACCTCGTGGTCAAGGATAAAATTGAAATAAAAAAGTGCCTTTGCATGCAAAACATCGGCGATTAAAGTTCACGGCTTTAGTGCCTATATGCACGGGGAACCGAAAGGGCGAGAGACCACTAGCTACCTCGCCGAAATGAGAATAAGAGTCGGTGTTCCGTGCGTGTTAAGCCCGCACACTCGTCGCGTCAAGCGAGAGCTGGAGCTTTAGGAGAACATTTTATATGAGCTTTTTTTTCACAAGGTTAGCTCGTGCAGAAGAATCGCGCGTAGATGCGAACTCTCGTACAGTGAAGTGAGACAAAAAAAAAAGTTAAGAGGGTAATAAAAATTCCCAAAACTCGGAAGTGCCCGCATATTAAATCCGATGGTAATATAGCACATAGGAAACTTTGTTTGAATACCTGGACCAACATTTTGGGGGTAAAAAAAGCCCCAAAAAAAGGCAAAAAAAAAAATGAAAATTGGACGATAAACGCGGCTACACATTTCCAAGATCATTTCGAAATTGTTTGGAAAAGATCGTAAAGTTAAAGACCTTAAGTTATCGCGGATTTTTTTTATTATTCCCAAAGTTTTGTCGATGTAATAAAATCGATGGTAATCGGTAGACAGCAAAAGCGAAAAACGAAGAGAGCAAAAACAAACTCCTCCCTGAAACGCAAAAAAAAACACTCGCCGACAGTTATATAGCTGTAAAAAAATTTCGTTCGCAAGGCTAAAAATCCATATGGGGCACGTCGGACCTGTCCGATTCGACTTTTTATTCCTCTCCTCGCGTATTCGACGTTTATTCGGGGCCCCACGACCGTGTTCTGTCTTACCGCATAGGGCCGCGAAGTAATGATTACCGCGCGCGACAGCCCGTGTACAGAGAAGCAGAGGTGGCTGAGAATTCGCGATAATTGCGATTTGCCCTCAGGGAATTCCCGTTGAGAATTTTCATTCCGTTCGGTTGCAACGCTCGGGCATATAAATGCGCTTTGGTCCCAACCGCGAATAAAAAAAAAAAAAAAAAAAATTCAGTTTATTTCGGCAACGTCCCGTCACGCAACGCCAGAGAACATCACCTGATTCGAAAGTAGTACATCTTTTTTTTAGTCGTTACGTAATGTATCTTCGTATACCTTGAACTTCCTTGTTTTGCATCAACTTTCTTGTAAGCGAGACTTCGAAGTGCTCGCATAAACTTTAATGTATAATACGAAAGTTATCGTCTTTGTATTAAAATAGAAACTTTAAAACTTTTAAAATCTTTAATAGTATTAAAAACTTCTTTTTAACTTTGCATTTTTCCCGAACCTTTCCGTTCCTTGGAAAATTGATGAAACCATTTTTATTAACAATGCATTAACACAATGAAAGATCTCTGGTCAAAGGCCAAAAGTTAGAAAAACCGAGAATATTTAATTTTTTAAGTTAAAAGATGATTCAGATTCAATGAAGCTGTTTTACCCGAATGTCAATGTCGAGCACAAAGCGATGCCAATTTTCCTCGTTCGCAGCACATATTGGCTTCGATATTCGTGCGACAAGGCTGTGCTGGTACCTGTACGTGTAACCCGAGTTTGTTTCACCAATTACGACCCATATTTCACTCGCTTCATATAGTTATAGGATACTATTTGTTTGCTTTCGATGTGTCAACGACCATTGACGCTGGGATAACGGTCATGCGGGTCACCCTCTTGCGACAGCACTCAACAAACTCACCCCAAAAACCTTCGATCGTCCTAAGGCCAAGACTCAAGTTGGTCTCGATTGAAGTTCGAAACAAAGTTTGCGATTATTTTCAACTCGAGGCGAAGCAAAAACCCTCCCTTTCCCGTCTGTCTCGGTCGATAACGAAACCTGTAATGCAGTTTTTTCGAAGTATACGACTAAAAAGTGTCCCTAAATCAATATCCTCATAGGATTAGTCAGTTATAGTTTATGAATGAACTTTTAAGGGGGAATTGGCGAATTTTTTCAAAAAAAGCTCATCGCCGTTTTCGTTACCGATTGCGATATTTTGACGCTCTTTCGATCAGTTTTGAATCAAATGTATGCTCGCGAACCTCCAACGGTCTCATAGCCAAAGTAATTTTTAAAGCATCTTCGCTTCGCAAGACGCTTTGCCGAAAATTACACTTATTTTTTGCCAATTTGAAAGATAGTTAAATCTACGAAAGTCAATTTAAAATCTATATTTATTCTCTTTCATTTCGTCGATAACTCGAGGTCGAATTTTCCATCGGTAGTAACCACAATCGTGAGTTCGCTCATTCGCTACTTTCTCGCTCGATATAACCGAGGACGCGGTAGTTGTGTTGTGTATGCGAGCCACGGAGCTCGAAGCTTCTCAGTTTTTCGCTCTGTCGGCCAGAGCGAACGATGAACGAACGAAAGCCGTCGTTTCGTCATTAATCTACTACACGTTCGTTCGCGCGTACATTTCGTTCGTCTCGCATATAAGCGCGGCGTTCTCGGAGTATCAGGTCAATCTTTCTTTTGTCATTTCGACGGTTTCTTTTTTCATCAACTTTTTGTTTTTTCACGTACCTACGATTAAGCACTAGTCGGGAAGAAACTAATGATACGAGTAGCTGACGGTATAAAAGTAGTTGCACTACTTGAACATTTCGCTCGAAGGGTAAAGCGCCGGGGGATTTAAAATGTCAAAGTGAGTCCAGTCGAGAATGCGAAATTCTCCGTTGTAAAGCGAAACAATTCAATGCAGCTTTTTCCAAAAGACAATGGAAACAATAGAAGAAGCCGAAAAATTCGCCAAAAAAAAAAATAAGGAAGCTTAGTTACTGTGAGTGAATAATCGCACGAACAAAAAAAAAAAAAAAAAAAAAAACGAAATATTTGCAAACGAATTTTTTTAATTTGCATAAAACAAAAATGTGCGCGTGTGTAATAAAAAATAAATTTTCGTGAAGTGTCATCCGAAAAATTCAGCGCGCACCGAATTACAATCTCTGGAACTTCAAAGGATCTAACAACAGAAGTCAGAAATTATGATTTCCGGTTGTATATGATTTTTCTCGTTCGCAAAAGACGCGAGTGTCATCATTCGTTTTGTCGCGATCTCGGCCTACTGACATTGAAACGTTCGCAAAGTTGGCAAGCATACGCGACTCCGTATTATTAATATTCTTCCTCCTCCGACGACAACGCCGACGACGGCGACGACGGCGATGAAGATACTCTGCCGAGGCAATACCCCGAGAGAAGCAGCTTTAACATTGCGAATAACGTTAGGAAACGTATAGAAACTGCGCCGTTCATATAATTTGCTGATGACTGATTCAACGGCCGTTCGTGCATCCAGTCGAAGCGAGTAGTGTCCAGTGTGTTGGGTACACCGGATCGGGCCACCAACTGCTCCATTAGTCGCGGTCGTGACAGAATTAACGTAGCACGGTCCAGCGAAACGCCAGCCGAACGTCGTTCGATGTTCGACATTCGCTTGGGGTAACATAACTCGAACCAGTGGAGTTACGCGCACACTGACACATTCGCGTATACCGTTGCAATAAGGGCGCCACCGGAACATTCAGGGTGATCGAAACCAAATTCTGTCGTCGATGCAAATTTGCTTGGTCCGCCGCATGCGTTACCGGGTTCAGGTTCTCTCATCTCCGCAATCGCTAAAGGTCCACCATCGACTCGTATTCAACGTATAACGGCACATTGTGTGAAATGGATGGAGAATTCGAGGCCAACGTCTAACAGTAGATAGTCTATGTATATCGTTGGCTTGGCAAACGCAAACTCTAGAATTGCAATGAAGTACATTGAAGTGAAGACGGGATTGATAGTAAAGTGCTGGGTAACGCTGCAGCTACCTTGAACCCATCACCTATGCCAATTGATCCCTATTGCTGCTTGCCGAGCATTTTGCTAACGTGGTGCTTGGAGTCATTTTGTTTTCATCGTAAGAACGATAAAAACAGAGGTACAACGACCGTTTGAAGAAAAAATAACCGATAATGAATCCTGATAGATTATCAGAGATATGTGAAAGAGATTAAACATGATACACAATGTGATTAAAGACCAATCAACGAGCAATTCTTAAACCCGAATAGACAGATATCCAGTGTCTTTGCGCGTAGCAAATGCAGCCACAATATACGACAGGCGGTGAAAGAAAGAGAAGATGTTATGAAAAACAAAAAGAAAATACGAACGACAGTCGTTTGCCGAGTATAGGTTCGCAAACACGACTTCTGCGAGTCTTGCAGTCATTTCAAAATATTGTTTGCATGGCAAAACACGCACCTACGCGAAATCAGGGAATTTCACATCGTTTGCGACTAAAGCCATCTGGTTCTTTGCAATACATTGGTGTCGCCTGAGGCGTCGTTGGAAAGAGAAGAAACAAGTGACGACAATAATTCTCACACAAGAACATCTGGTAGAGTTGTTTGACTCGAATTTCGCCCTCTCCAGCCTTCAGGCGATAATGGCAAAGCTCCGAGAAAAAGATTTTTCGCCCAAGAGTGAGAGATAGATCAATCGTTCTACGAGCCGATGGTAGACGAACTTTTTCATCAAAGCTGATACACGAAGTTATTTGATGGAGAAACAAAGAATATGTGAATTATTCTTGATTGTGGTAATTTAGTTTCATATATCCACATGCCTGCAGCGTCTATAAACGGATTGGTCGTGATTTCTCATCGTGGAACACTTTGAAACTCAATGAAATGTGGAACTGTGGAAGTTCAACCCGAAGTAAAACTTTTACGACATTCCGATTCGACGTGTAAAGTTTGTCAAAGTTGCACAAAATCCCGCGACCAGTTAACTGTCAAGAATTCAGAATTATACATCGCGAAGTCTAAAGTCAAACACTGAAAGCTTCTTTTAACGTTACCGTTTCCATAATCCACTGAGAAAGGGGAGCTAAATAAAAAAAAAACTAAAGTTTCAGTGTTGATTTTTATAACGATGGAAGAATCTTAAAGACAGAATCTTGAGAGGTCTCGGGCTGCATACGCAATGGTCGATAGCTGCTCGTCGAGTCGTACGAGTTGTGGCGCAATGCTGAAGAGCGCATCGGTTCCATTTCAGCAAGTGCGCCCGGACCAGTGGACAATGACTTCAAAGAGACGAAAAACCCGCTCGAGTGTCCGTGGGTTTACAAAGAAAGAAGCTCGACAAGATACAAGCTGTATCGTTACAGCAACAACAATGACAATAACGACAAATAATGATGGAAGGTTGCACTGAGCAACCGGACAAAGTTGGTCCGCGTTTGGCTGCGGATAGAAATGCCAATAGTGCTTCGGGAGTGGACACAAACCTGGAGTCCTCGAGGATCAAGTTTCTTGAGGATTCTCTGGTGACTCTTACGAATGTCCTTGAGGTCGAAAAAGTGCGCAGCATCGAGTCGGCCTCAATTGGCAATGTAGTACCAGTTCCAAGTACCACAATTGCCGCTGGTGTCGTCGAAGATCCGGATGTGGACGTGTCGTTGCTCGTTTTCAAAGCATTCCTCATGTTAGGAATAATAGTGACCGCGCTTTTGGGTAATGCTTTGGTTATCGCGAGTGTTCGACGTCATCGAAAGCTTCGTGTACCGACGAATCGTTACGTGGTCAGCCTAGCGGCAGCTGATCTATTAGTGGCAATGTGCGCGATGACGTTCAACGCATCAGTGGAATTGTCAGGACGTTGGATATTCGGTAGGATAATGTGCGACGTGTGGAGTTCGCTCGATGTTTATTTCTCGACCGCCTCGATATTGCATCTGTGTTGTATAAGCGTCGACAGGTATTATGCCATAGTTAGGCCACTGGAGTATCCGGCTATAATGAGGAGAGTTGTTGTAACTGGGATGCTTGGATGCGCTTGGATATTACCGGCCCTCATCAGCTTCATGCCGATCTTCATGGGCTGGTATACAACTTCCGAACACCTTGATTATCTCAAGGAACATCCTCAGGTATATAATAACGTCCCAATCCCAAAATAAATCCACACGCTAAACCATCATAACTCCCACAACCAGTAGGAAGGTTTAGTAACAAAAATCAGACTTCGGAAAATCGTAATCGCGGTTGCTGAATCTTTAATAATATTTATCCATTTGTGTATCGCATCGTCATAACCCGTATTCCTTTGCAATAACCGCCTTTCACGCCTCACGATAGAACGGTAACGTTTTACTGTAACATATACGATCACACTTGCTACTGCCTGCTGATGTGATGCGCTGGGATCAATAGTTCCGGGGCTTCGTTGGGCTATACGGTTCCTGGTTTTTCCAGGCGGAAAGTCAGTCACTGGTGGGAACTGTCGGATTAGGATTGTATGGATGAGGAAAGGCGATTTGTACTTTTATTTTCGTTGATAGAAGAAGTTCTTCAAGTATAAGTAGACGGTCTCAGGTATGCAAAAAATTGTGTTTGCCACTCCCCAAAAACCCCATACTGAAGTACACGATAGCCGGTCGGGCCTTTGCCATTTGGTTCATAACCTTCTAATTTGTTGACAGCCATTAGGTTATCTTAACGGTAGAATTGCGATTTTTAATCCTATTATACATGGCGCTCTGTTGTTTTCTGTCGAAGACTTTGTCCTTTGATTCGATAATGACGTCGCCACAAAAACTTTCGTTTTTGTAAGATATAGTTGGCATTTTTGGGTACGGAAACGTTTTGTTGTATCCTCGTAGATCTTTTCACTTTCCCTCCAATTCTACTACGGGTAGAATAATTATTTATGCATGGAGATGCGCATTATTTACGTATCCTCAGGGATTTCTTCTGAAAAGCAAATTGTGTTGTCTTAGAGGCGATAAAAAAATACCTTAAGCACCTCTTTGGATTCAAATTCGATAAAGATACGGAAAAAAAATAAAAAAGATTTCATAAAAAATATTCACGAACATAATTGCTTCGGGCAGCTAAATAAAGATGTATTTTCGTTGATCAAAATAGAATATCCTGAACTGCTGCGATGTCTCTACTTGGATAGATTATTCTTGCGGGTCGCATATTCTCCAGGGACATTGCATAAGTGATCTATCTACTTCACCGCCTTTCCGTAGGTTTATACGTCGCTACACACAAAACTTATCCATAAATAGTCACAGATACTAACTTCGCACTCTACAGCAAAGGAATCGATAGTTCTGGTGCTTCATTGCCTTCTCCTTCGTGCATTTTTTATGCGAAAAGTCAGTAGATACACGTGAAAAAGTTGAATTGGGTCAGTGAACGTAAGTCAACTTTGCCAGTTTTATTTTTAAAAATGAATCATCGGAGCACATATGTTAATATACATATTTCCTAAAAATAAAACGAACGGCTTCCATGAATTCCCAAATCCCAGTTTTTGATAAGGGAACTCGCATGAGGAATTTATCAGTTTGCTCATTCCCGATGGTTTACGCGTGGTTGCCTCTTGGCGACACCATAAAAGTCATCCACCAGCGATCATCGACTTGCCGCAGGGCTTGCTCCCGCTTGCTCTTCTTTTTTTTTCCTCTCTTTGCTCATACGAACGCGGCGACACCCCTAAATCGGAGGGGTGTTTCTGGGCCGTAACCGACGCGTTTCGCACCCGAAGGCTTCGTGTCATTCGACCTCACAGTAATTGATTGATTCGAGCACTGTTGCTCCACCGCGAAAGATTAATGGTGTCATTTCAATCATCGTCAACAACGCACGAGTTGCCCTTAAAAAAAAATACCTGTAGAAAATTTTTAAGATGAATGGTGCAAAGGTCTCGAAATATAAATGATCGTGGCTTTCGTAAAATACGAGCGACTGCCTCAGCCACGCCGAAAACATACGTATACACAATACTTCAGGCAAAAGATCCTCAAAATAATGACAAACAATTCGTCGCATTGATTGCTAGCAAATCAAAAAGCTGTATCCGTCGCTAAAGATTTGGCTTACGACCTTCTCATTTTTAGCAGGTAGCATAAGCTTTTTGTCATCTGATCCCCGATCCAATCCAAAGGTATAAATCTGCACAAAGTTTCTTGTAGTTGCATTCTTATATTACCATTTTAATCCGATGGTAGTGCATTCTAACAGTCGTAACTTAAAAGACTATGAATGGGTCATATGGATACAAAACATTTGTATGGGATACACAAATGGGGTGGGAACATATCTGGTAGAACTGTGGAATATGGTAGAACAAATTGTTCGAACCCCACACATCCAAAGCTTGTGTTTCGCCATTAATTCGATGGGATCAGCGATCCTACAACTGGAGTGTAATGAAACGCCATCTATCTCGTATATCTCTAGTCTGCTTGGGCAAAGCCCCATGACAATTCATTGACTTCCAACCATTTCACCAATGGAAACGACCGGCAATCAGCCCAAATCACCAGTGTCCTTACTCACTTCTGCAACCCCAGTTCTGAAAGTTCAATTCGGCTAGATGGGCGGGTCGAAAAAGGACCAACAATGAAATGGTCAGTTCGCAGATTGCGGATACGAGAAAATGTTCATGAAAGTGGGGATCCATTGGTGGGTACGCGATAGGTGACTTCGTGTCTTATAAATCCTAGTAGCGGGCGATATATACCCAACTGGAAAGATTAATTGCGTCGCGTCGACCCGTCCACGGCTTATCCATCTCGAAAGTGGTAACCCTCGATCGTGGACAGCCCGTGTCCTTTCCCTTGCACTGTGCTTCAGTGACTGACTGACCGACTGCCCACAGCCTGCGGTTGACGCAGGGTTGGTTTTCTACCCACGCGCTCTTCCTTCTGTTAGGGGTTCTAAAAAAAGAAGTAAGATCACGGAACAGATCGCTTTCAGGCACGTGAGCCACGCCTCGTCTCTCTCTCTCTCTCTCTCAAGCTCTCTTTCCCGCTCTCTATTCAGCAACTTTTCTGTACCTCTGGCTTTCAAATTTCTTCTACCGTCCCTTTTATTGACAGGGAAAGAGTCTTGAGACCTTGACCCTGTCTACCGGAAGGTTCTCTCAATTTTGGCTTTGCGTTTCCATTTCTTATTCACGGATTTATACGTGGTGGGTGATCGAATCCCCAATGGGGACAAAGAAAAATCAACCATCATATCATATTTCCTAAAGTTAACCGACTCCTGTCGGTTGGCTTCAGTCCCTTAGATTCTTTATTCAAGACTTTCATCATCAAACTCTGCGATTTGATTGTTTGGAATTCCTAATATTTTCCATCGATCAATAGAAAATGAAGATTACATTCCTTCAGCACAATATTTTAAGGTCATCAAACTTATTTCCTGACGACGGACTTATCGATCGATGCAGGTATGCATCTTTGTGGTGAATCGTGCCTACGCTGTGATAAGTTCATCGGTATCATTCTGGATCCCCGGTGTCGTGATGATCATCATGTACTGCAAGATATACAAAGAAGCTGTTAGACAGAGAGAGGCTCTGAGTCGTGCATCGAGCAGCACTGTCCTCAACAACGTTCATCTTCACAGGATGTCGTCGAGACATCACTCGAGAGCGTCTCATCAGTTACTCTTGCATCCCAATGATGCCCACGACTTCAGAAGACCATCGTGCCAAACTGCGGTCGAATTGAACACCGAAAATGGTGAGTCATCCATTACAAAAATCACGCGTACCGAAGGAAATTAGAACAATAGATGGACAGAAGTTGATATCGATTTACTTATAAGGAATAAAAATTATTTCATAAGTTAACAAAGAAGAAGTTGACGAAGAACAATGCGATCATTTCCACTTCTAAAGCAGTAGCAGGTGGAGAGTAATAATATATATGTCCTCTCGTTTACTTACACATTCAACAACTGGCGTTAACACTTGTGTGTTAACGATGCAGTTGCCAAGCGGTGGGTGCATGGTCGATAATGCACATTTTGGCAGGTGTTCCGGGCTTCTTGGCCACTGCTATGCCTCGCATCATCAGTAACATGAGAGATTAGTGTGCTGGTTCCGCTCATGTGCACAAACAAACCTATGTATATCGTATGTGAACTCAAAACGTTCGTAGAGCTCATACCGATTCTCGCGGGTGTGCATCAGGATCCATATTTCCTCGCCACGTTTCACATTGTGGATTTAATTGTTTCCGACACACGGGAAATTTTTAAGGGTGAAATTGCGAGGCGCATTTTTGAAGGTCTATCAATAAGGAGACTGTAACACGGATGTCTTTTTTTAAATTTCTCAATGACACTTAAAGACGACGCTATAAAAATTTAAATAAAAAAAAAAAATTTCATACCCCATAAATAGCTTCGTATTGTATCAAAATATCTATATTTTGACATACAAAAAGTAGTCATAATAGCAGAACGTTACATTTTTTTTATAAAATAAAAATTTCTGTCTGAAAATCTGATGAAAAATGATTACATCGATAGATTTCTAATATCTTTCGCAATGAATTGCGCCAAATTTAATTGTTCGGTTTCGTCAATATTTGGGGGGAAACTCATCGAGACCGCCGGGCGAAATATACGAGATGCGAAGCTCTCGGTACTCGAAAGTTTAATTAAATCCTTTGAAATATACTTCCGCGAAAATAAAATACTATAATTTTCTTCATTCAAAAAAGAATCATCTTATTTTTAACGGCATTGATTAATATCGTTTCAATTTCCATAATTATTTCCACCACAGTCGGACTTATTGGAATATGCGTTCGCGAGATCATCCATCGTATGATTTTTTTTCAACTGCGTCATGTGATAAACTACACATTGAATTTTTGATGTAATTTTTTTCAAATTTTTTCAAAAGTCAATTTTCGAATTATTCGAACATTGCAAACTGACAAAATCTGAATCGCCATTAGACAGAGAGAACGCCCTGCGGAATGTGTAAATTCTTCGAAAATTCCCATTGTATACAACATTTTATTATCTGTCTCGAAAGTTTATAAATTTGTGTAGACATTTGAAAAAATTCAAACGTACGAAACCAACAGCTGCAACTGCTTAACCGCCCACACGAATTTCAAACACGTTGCTTTAACCGTGCGAATATTTCCAAAGGAGTATTCGCACGTTTTACACATCAATTACACAATTTTCCGCACAAATACTAGTGACTGTGAACTTGACTCATACATCTTTAGCTTCCGTCATCGCGCCTGTGTAACAACGCGTGCGGATGCGTGGGCGAAAATTTGTATTGCACATATCGTCGAAATTTCATGGACGGACGTCGCTTCCACTTTATCTCTTTAACTGCAGCAGCAGCAACCCGCAGTGGCGGCAGCTCTAGTCAGTCCGGTGTGCACCGGTACTCCGGTGGTTAATAGTAGCAAAAGCCGAAATTCGAAGCACCGCGAACAGTGAAAGATGTAGCTGCCAAAAATTCTCGCGAATTCAATGCGTACCAACGGGCAATGTGGGCTCACAATCGTTTCGCAATAATTACGGCTGCAATACGGGTTCAATACATTTGCGAGTACAGAAATCGCCAGAATCTCGTATATATTGCTCGTGTGTGTTGGTAGTGGGTGGCATTTACCGCCCTCGCTTGTTCCACAATCTGTGTTCACTTTCATCGTGGAAATGGTCGAACGGCTGCCGGGGAAATATTAGCCTCGAAAATCGATGCAAAATGTAAAATCGAATCGTCAAACAGCCCGTACGAAATTTATCAAATTGATCATTGAAAGGTATAGCACAGTAAAATTACAGAAATCATTCGATTGCCGCGCATATTGAAATTTTAACGAAAGTTTGATTTAATCGGTTTTTGAGACTTTAACTTTCTCGAAGACATACGTGTTTAAGAAAATTTTCAAAACATCGAACGGTCTTGTGATCGATTGGCGGCACAACATGGGGGTTGAAGGCGCGCGGTACAATCCATGAGAAAAATTTCAATTGTACCGGAAATATAACAAAAACTTCATTTTGAATTTCATGATTTCGACAACTTCCCGAATTTTTTTTTGAAAAGCAAAGTTTAAGTAAAATACGTAAATAAATAAAAATATTGTCGTTTATCAAAATTTTTATTATTAGTTTAAAAGATTATCCGTCAATTGTGATGCGCATTATTTTATATACATTTTTAATAACAATATATTACAAAACGTTATATTGCACCATAATGTCTTCGAAGAGTAAAAGTTTGTTCAGCGAATCAACATTCTTAGAATTGGAAAAAGAAATGTCATGGAACAGCTTGTTGCCGAACCGTGCGGAATGTTTTTCTTCGGCGACAACGGCGAAGGGATGGAAAACGAACGAAGGTTGCGAGAGGTAGAAATTCTTATACACGAGAATCACAGGTTTTCCATTTGCTTCGTTCCTCGCACATTGAGTCGGGGTACGAATGCGCTGAATAAAAAGGCTACCGTTGAAGTTACATTCCTCACGAATCGAAGCAAGAAATGTAAAGATGTTGCTTCGCTACGACGAGAGGTATTTCATTAAATTTTATACTTCTCCAAGATGTTTTTTTACCATTGCGAGTTTCCATAGCGAATATATTACCAATAACCAACAGTGCATTCGCGTAATAAAAATAACTTTTCTCAGACTTCTTTCTCAGAATGGAGACGAAGATTAATTGAAAAATAAATAAATGAGGAGAGAAAACTGAATAATTGAATCAGACAAATTAAATTTCTTCGTAAACTGGTCAATAATCAACAGTCTGTAAAAAGAAAAGTTCTGCATCTATATTTATCTCGCGTGCTACCGTCGGACGTTGTGTGGGAAGGGTAAACAGTAATTAACAACGGTGTCGAGTTATCGCGCATACTTGACTCGCGTAACTGTACCGTCTACCACTGTCAGACAGTAAACGTTATAAATAGATAACACAGACGAGAAATCGAGAATGTTGAAGGTGAGGGTTGTGCCTGTGGCGTACCGGACAGAAGCATCTTGAGTATCGAGTGAACGTAATGAACTCAGACGAGGTGCACTTGGAACCCGAGAACCTATTGCAGCGCATGTAGACCTATAGATACAGTGGAAGCTTCTTTATTGCACTACCCGGTAGTGCAACGATTTTTAAGAAAATTATTTTCGTTGCTTCCGCGTATCGTCAGTACGCAGTATTTTTATTTCTAGCGAAATGCCTTACGTATCATTCTTTGAAAAAAAAAAAAAAAAAAAAAAAAAACTGCTGACATTGAGGCCATCAATTCATCGATAGGTCAAGTTAAACTAAGTATTGAACTTTATGGAAAGCTTAAGCCAAATATACGGCGATAGCTGAATGACCATCTCATTAACTTCATCTCGGGAATTATTCATTTTTTTTTCGTAGATAAGGCTTTTCCTGCACGAACGGAGTTTTTACTGTATAGGTAAATTCCTATTGAAACGATGTTACCTATACCTGGACTATAGTCACATTTTACAGAGAGCGTACGAGAGTTCATCCAAAGGGGATGCTGCGTCGGCTTTTTTTGCTACTGCACACGAGAGAGAGATCGAGCAGAAAAGACTCAAAAGGGTGGTTGGGTATAACGTTCGCGGATTCTCTTTTTTTTTTATACGTCAAGGGGAATACCTCTCTTCTACCTTCTGCTCTGCTACCTTCCGACACAGCGAACTGTTCGACAGTAATGTCTGTCAGCCCTCCATTGCCATAAAAATTCCAAGTTATTTACGAAACTTCGGTAAAGTAAAATAAAAAAAGCTTTCCATTTTGATAAAACGAAAGTTTGTTCGAAACCAAAAAAAATAAAAATAAATAACCCGAAAATATTTATGTTCCGATGAATAATAAATTTTTATCTTTACGAGACTGTGAAAATGTGTTCTTGAAATAATTGTAAAATATTTCATGCGTTATGTGGGAAAGAACTTTTCCGCGGAAATCTGAACCTCGCGAGAGGCAATGTTGGTCTCGATGAGCGCAGAGTGAAATTTACTTTCCACACGAGCGATATAGTTTTAGATGTGGGGAAAGGGTGGGAGGGGAAGGGGGAGATACATTCGAACTTGGAAACGAATAGAACCAATGCAGGTAAAGGAAACTTTGGGATGAAGTTTGAACTTTTGCGGAGAATCATCTTTCTTGAAAGATCTTAGAGAATTCTGCGTGTCAGCCGAGTCAGAGAGAGAGAGAGAGAGAGAGAGAGAAATTTTCTGTAACTCCAGGGACCTGATCTCCGCGGTAGAGGAAAATTTTGTTCGCAATGAAATTTAAGGCGATGGGGCTTCGTCAGCACGTATGGTATACCACGTAAAATCATATTTTTATATTGAACAACAATATTTCAAACTGATTTATTTCGAAACAAATATGGAACTCTCATTCCAAATAAATCATTTCACAATGTAAACTACAATTACATTTAATTTTTTTCGCCGGATAACGTTTTGAGAACAGAGAACATTGACCTCTGTTATCATTGGTCACCGCAAAAACGTAAATTTTAAGGTTAATCCGCGAATTGTTGCGTATTTTTAAAAAATTTCATTTCATTATTGCGAATTGTCAATCACCGCCTCGTGAACGATTGCGGTTTAGCTATATAGTTGCATTAAGCTGTCGTGGGGGAAAATAGATTGCCAATATTTTCAATTATTGTTTGACTGTAGTAACAAATGCATCCATCAGTTTCGATAAATGTTCCGACAAAATCTGTTGTGGTTGATTCACATCGTTCTCGTATTGGACGAAATAGTTGCGATCACTCGAATCTTTTTGTAACTCCGGCAGTCGAAAGTCCTCTCCGAAACGCATTGTACTGTCGCGAACAACATCGCGAGTTTGAGGATACAACGGGGCCGTCGACTGTGTCAGGAGAATTGTGGGAAACGGCACAAGGTGGCAGAAGCTACGAGAAGCAGCATTGAAAGCAAAGTTTGAGATTACAAGCTTTCCGTGTTCAGTGTTGCAATGTAACTCCTTCGTGCAGCGCAAAGCCGTACGACGCAACGTGCCCCCTGGTGACAAGTGCGTCGCACAGAAATCGTGTCGAAAGAACTTCACTCGCTATTGTAATTAATGTAATGCATTGTTTTTATAAATATTTCAGGAAATAAGATCCTTACGAACGAGACGCTGATTTAATTATAGAAAAACTTAAAGGGCGGCGGCGATCGGGTCGATGTTCACTGAATGGCCATTTTACACGATTGAATTAGCAACGATAGGGATTTCATGATTTTTTTAGGACATTTCGCCATTTTAGCAAATTTTTAATGATACAGCAACGATTGCCAAAAATATTTGGCTTTTGTCAAGAGACGCGGTAAATTCTCTACGCCAAGTAGTTTAAAGATATCGTGCCCCCTAAAGTTTGACAGTTTATTTCTCGGTATCGAGATATCGGATCGAAATTCTAATGACACTTTCATAATATGAATCGAATACAAGCTTCAAAATAAACCCGGGATCAGCCCGATCGATGCACGCAGTAATGAGTTATCATTATTTCGCCCGAAAAAACTTTTTAAAGAAATTATAAGTAAAGTAAAATTTAAAAAAATTATATGACTCAAGTAAAAAAAAAAAAAATACTTGGCGGGTTTTTAGAACACAAATCAATGTACGCTGCATCAAAAGAAAGGACTCGCCAAGTTTTTTTTTTTTTTTTTTTTTTTACTTGAGTCATAGGATAATTTTTTTTATTTTACTTAACTTATCATTTATTAAAAAGATTTTTATCTTCAAAAAATTATTTGAAAACTATTTTTAAACTATTTAGCGATGTTTTTTACATTTTTGCAAAAAAATGTTTATTTTTTTTTATTTTTTTTTTTATTTTTTTTTTTTTTTACTTCAACAGTCCGATAAAAATTCTCACGGAATTCGTCAGTTTCCCTCAATTTTCAATATCAGTGTAAATATTTCTTAGAATATATTTGACGCTGGTGATTTCACAGTAAAAATATTTTTATATGAAAAAAAAAAAAAAAAAAAAAAAAAGAATAATCATAATAATAAACCGTACTCTACGAACGAACGTAAAGGGAATACGTAAAGTTTCGGCTGACTATATACATTAATAAGTACCCGGAGTCCAGACACGGCTATCTGCGTCTCTACGTAGCGTAGTATTTGTACATTGTCTGCGTGGAGCGGCAAGCATAGCCGGGTCGGGTAGGTCAGTGAACGCGAATCCAGCCATTCAGGCAGGAACGGGAGCCTCGGGAGCAGCCCCGTTCCAACGGGAACCAACCCGGGGACGCCCTCGATGTCCTTTATATATACTCTTGTTCGCTCGATATCTGGAAACGAGAGCGCGGCGGCAACTGCGGGAACACGGGACGACGTGAAAGAAGGATAGGAAGTTGGTAACGTGGAGGGGGGTTTGAAATTTCAACTCGGCCTATCCAGGGGTGTTTTACTCGCCGTGCCACGACCTCCGCTACCAGATTCACCGCTTCACACCCGCTTTTTTGTTTCTTACATACAATTTCCTCATTTTTATTTATCAAGATCAAGATACACCTATTATATTGAACTTTCCTCTACTTTTTCACTATAAAGTCAACTCGAAAAAAAAAAAAAAAAAAAAAAATTCACTCGTTTTATCCTTTAAGTATAAAGTGATCGGCGCATATCATTTCCTCCCACCTAATGAACGGCTCGCTTTTGGGACATCGGCAATCTACATCCGGTACCAAAGTTTATTCAGATACGAAACATGTCTCCCGGGATTTGAGTGCAAATCGATTGCTAAGAAACCAAAGGGCGTATCACTCTTATCCATTTACACGATAAATCCTGGAGAAACCAGGAATATGCCATTCTGTTTCTTAGCTGTCGATATATGCCTACGAAGGCCCTATCCGCCTTCCTATCCGCTTCTCCTCATCGACACCGATGGAATTCAGGCCGAATAAGTGAGCGTGACGCCGACGACGAGTAATACACGGGACATGAGAGAAAGGGGATTGACTTGAGACGCGACGAGAAATACGTCCGCGAGACGTAAGGGGGAACCCAGAATGTCTCGTACATACTACATATTCCAGCACTTTGGAAGCTCGAGGGCAATTTCGAGACGCAGCCAATTCGCATTGCCGAGGCCGGGGGGGATCTTGAAATTGCTTCCTCGTTTCTCACGTATTCTATCTCGTACGGTGTACTCACGAAGACGAGACTTGAAACCTCAGAAATAATACACATAGATATGTATGTTTATATATATATAACGATAGAAGTAACAGTGCGACGTAACGGCAAATTGGTATAAACCGTATAAACTTTTCCTCGTTAATTGAAATTTTTGTTGATTTCCGTTTAAATAGGAATGTGCCAAGCAACGGTTACAGTGGAAATTTATTCAGTTGGATAACACATTTTTATGTAAAATTCTTCTTCTTTCATTACATCGAATCAGCGAGTCGTAATTATTCGCACTTTGATTTCCAATCAAATTACGATTTCACGGATTCGCGCAAATATGCGAACCAAAAATAACGGGTCTACATTTCTTTTTTCATAGCTTAATCGGATTAATAAGAAAATCAAATTTACACAGCGGTTTTTTTTTTTTTTATCAATGTGGTAAAATTTTAAATACGAAGTGAATAACGTAATGGTAAAAAGATGATGAAAAAGTCAGTGAATTTTTCAGCTCGCGTTTCCATCCCTAGTAGAAAGTAGTTAGGAGAGTATAATCGCGATATATTTTTTAATAGGTCTTCGTAACAGAAATATTCGGAAATGGCGATAACGCATATCCACTTAGACAGAACGTAATTCGCTTACAGAAAAAAATGAACCGTTCTTGAAAAATCATTAAAAATAATTTTTTATTACGCAAAAAAAAAAAACAGAAAATATGAAATCACTAACTAAACCGGTATAGGTAGAGGAAAATAGGGGAATGACGGTCACTAGGGATTTGTTTTGTTATACCGGTCGAAATAGCAGCAAATTATTTACAGATTGATTGCAGTATTGATGATTTTTAAAATTATTTACTAAAAAACGATTAATTATTTATCAATAAGTTAATCTATGAAAATCTTCATCAGCAACTTAAGCAAAAAATTGAGCAAAAAATAATGGCATTTTGATGTCACAAGTGAGTCAATCCGGAGAGATCGCTTCGCTCCAAAGTTATTAATTTTTTTTTTTTTTTCGTTAATCTCGGGGGCTTAGCCTTCGCGGGAATTCCTAATCTTAAAGTACGTGCTTTCAAGAATATAATACATTGATCCGTTCATTACTTACAAACCTTTTTTTTTTTACTTTTACTTTCCGCTCTTCTTAATGTCGTTTCGCATAACACGACAAATTCGATCTTAAATAGTTAGCCATTAATTAAATACATCGTCATTCTACAACAACAAAAAATCTCGTTTAAAGAATATTTTTTATTCATGGCGTTTAATTTCACGCCGAAGTACCACGGCAGATGCAAACTTTAATCGTTATCTCAATTTTTTTTTCCATTAAGTACCTTTTCATGAGATCACGAGCGAAGCAAATCTTCTCGCAAGGATAATGGTATATAAAATGTAAAAAAAAAAAAAAGAAAAAGAAAACACGAGTCCATCCTTCTTCGCTTTCCGCCCACTCGGAGCGAAGTCAATTCTATTCGATATAAAACTTTTTCAATTTACTTAATCCTCCCCATGCCCTTTTATCCCTTCGTCATGAGAAATAATCTCATTCAATCCGGAAGATCCGATGTGAGCATAATATACTTACGCGTAAGTGTGGAAAAAAAAAATTACGAAACGAGAGAACACTACCAACGACGACAGTGAATTTCGTCGTTGAAGCGATGTGAACGAAAGAAAAAAAGAGAGGAAAGAATAACTCTACGAATATGCTCTCGTTCGCCAACGAGGAGAATAAGATAAACGATGACGGCTATGGGCAGTAACGCGCTCTGGAGAATTATGATCCCGTATAAAACAGGAGTGAACGCCAGCTTCCGTAGAAATTGTCGTCGTTCGTCGGTACCGGTAGAGGGAGAGAGCTCTTTTCTCACGGGTCGTTGCATTCTGACAAAAGGACAACGTTCGTACGCTCTAAATATATTATACATATAAATTTTATACTCATATATATACAGTATATTCGTACAAGAGTTACCGAACAGCTATGTAAAGCGATTTCAGTGAAGGGACTCGTAAATAGCAGCTTTTACTATTTCAGCAGCATCAACCCTCTTTGCGTGCTCAATAATAATGTGATACCTACTATAGTAAAGGCTGAAAATGGTATTTTCACTTTGCTCAAGTTACGTTGAGTACCTAAAATAAGTGCCAAATTTGTAAGCAGCGAAAAAAATGCAGTGAATAGCCCCCGAAACAACGAATGAAAAAAATGTAATATACCAATTTTTTTTTTTTAAGGCGGGTGTATCGCTGCGTATTACCAAAGAATGCGATTCACGTGAAATTCAGAGAGAATTTCGACAACTTTCTAATGAAATAAAAATCTGAAATAAATCAACCGTATAATAGATGCTAAGAAGATTAATTTGCCATAATAATAATTCCAAAAAGAATTATTAACAAATTAGTAAATGAAATCATTGTTTAACGAATTATCCGGCAATCTAACATTTTTTTTAAGTCGGAATTTATTCGATAATATTTTTGAATATATACTTATGAATTTTTTTGGTTTAAAAAAAAAAGGTTTTTAGTTTTCGGGCACTTGGAGGTTATGATTGGTTTGCCGCTTTATTGCACATTGCTATGAGATGCGAGTGTTCCTATTTATGAAACGCAACGTACCGGGGATAGCAGTGGTTTATTGATTGAATTGATAAAGCGCTAACGATTCCAAACAGATACAGCACGGTGTGTCTAAGTGCGATAAAAATCTCTATTGATTATTTTTTTTTCTATCTCACGTGCATACTGAAAGGCAACGAGCGATAAGATGCACTCAAGGTTACTTATCCACGGGTTAGAGAAGCAGTTGCACTTCTACTATCTCCATCTAATTGATCCGATGGAGATGGTAAATAGCTCTTTCATTCTATTATAAACGTGACACATTTTGTACCCGAATAATAGAGGATATTATTATGAGTTCGATATCTCTCGACGCGTGAAAAGTTTCGATGTCAATCGAAAATTTTGAAAAAAAAAATGTAGAAAAAAATAGAAAGACAAACGATAATTGCTTCTCCGTTAAAATCGTAACTTAACGAAGAGCGATCGCTGCCGAATAATACACGAATTTAACCTCCAAATGAGAATCAACGTTGAAGCAATTTTTTCAAAATCGCTCGCAGGTGTCGTTCCATCAATTTTAATTACGTGGTAAACTCGTTGTTAGTTTATGCGCTCAATTGCCACAGCTTCGGAAGCGATTGTGGATCCGTCGGAAGGCAAAAGTGGAAGTGTACGTTTCTTGACGCGGCGTTCGCGTCGTCGACATTACGGAAATGTCAAGAGGATACAAGAGGTAAAGGAAGCGAAGCGATGGAGCGGCGGCGAAGCTTGCGGCTTGAAGGGGTTTGAAATTAGGTCGGTTCGTGGTCAGACCTGAACGATCTCCCAACAGCTGACTGAGAAATAGAGAGAGAGAGAGAGAGAGGCTCGGGTGGCTTGAACTCTTCCTTTGATCTCACCGACGGATTTTTTTTATCCCTTCGTTCCTTACTTTTTAATCAATGTTTCATCATTGTTATTAAAAAAACCGAAGTGCGAAAAATTGAAAAATACGGTCTGTTACCCTCAGGCGATCGTTTCATCCATACGGCAAATTATTTTCATTACCCTCCAATCAAATTACATCCATCGAAATAATAGGTTTATGATGAAAATATGATTTCCCAGTTGCCGTATCCGAAAATTATTGAATAGGATGATACTTTTTTTTTTTTTTTCAATTATATCACCTGATTTTTATCGTACAAAAATTCTTAATTGAAATGTGAAAAAATTGACAAAATTTAAGGACACGCGATTCAAAAAAGAGTATAGTTAACAAATTTTATTAACGAACATCAAGAATGAAATCACAAATTATTATTTGTATATTTCAATTGGGAAATTATATAATATGCAAATCATTTGTTATCTTACTCTTTTTTTTTAATACAATTTGTTTATTATACTCACTTTTTTGTTAACTCATCGGAACCGACCACTTTTGCTGTTCTTAGTTGATTACGCGGGGAAATCCTTCCCCCTCCTGCCCCCCCCCCCCCCTCCTGCCCCCCCGTCTGGATCAGCTGCTGAAATAAATGTCTATACTATCAACTCTCGGCGCTCATTGCGCTCGTAACAATCCCGGCAGTGGGTCAAAGGGACAAAGCGAAAAGATTACGAAAAGCGAAGTCATTGTGATAATAGGAGTTAAAAAAAAAAGAGGGATCCTTACGGTCTTTAGAATTAATAATCGTCGCTGCTGGTAATTTTATCCATAATGAAATATTAAGTCGTACCGAGACAGATAGGGAGCAGCAAAGACGATTAAGTAATCTGCAATGTGGGCGGCGCCTGGTATGCTAATTTTAACGGGAACGGAAACCGTAATAAGGTAGACAATAGCGAGAAAAAAATTATAACGAAAAAACGAAAGAAACGAACAGCAAACAATGATCAGTGGCGTTCATACACAGTATTGTAGACAGATGTATTTTTTTTTAATATTAAAGAACTTTTTTTCTCTCATCGTTCGACGAATTCATGATTGATCGATATCGGAAAGTTTTCAAGATTTAATGGCTCCTCGATTGGAATGATATTGAAGTCTTGTGAGAGCGAATGAAGTACTTGGAAACTGACGTGGGACGTTATCTTGATGTAACGAGTATTCTTCTATTTTACACGATGATCTCTCAATATTACGACAATATAGCAAACTTCTCGAAATTTTTTTTTTTTTTTTTTTTTTTTTTTTAATACGCTTTTCGTTCTGCTTTATTCGATGAGAATTGATAACTTCGAAACTTATTCTAGCGAAACCCTCGTCTTTTGTCAGTCGTGCGTTAAAAAATAATTGAAAAATGGTAAAGTCGAAAGATGTCCTCAATAATATATTTTATTAAATTCGATAATGCGCTTAACGACAGTTCGAGGATTTGTCATTATTCTGTAGTAAAGCGTTGAAGGGCCTCTTACAGTATTTTAAAATTTTCCGATACAATCCCTTGGGACACGGGGGAGAGAAGAGTCGATAACTCCCAACCACTTTCTATTATCCATTTCTTTTTTTGCCATCTGCTCCTCCTCCGTTCGCTCCAATCCAAAAGCGCCCTTTTAGAACTTGTATCTTGATAGATGAGCACATCGATTTCCACGGTGAATGCGCGCGCGAATGCAACGGTTTGGCGATGGGCTGAAACCACCGACCGCGACCAACCAACCTAAATTTGCCTTACTGCATTCAAACACGCGAGCCTTCAACTCGCCTCGACAACTAATCTTCCGCTTTCCATTTTCCTTCCGCCTACCCGATTTCCTTCGCTATATTATCTAAACAATCGTGGAAACAGTACTGCCAAAATAGATTGGACTATCTCTATATCCTGCCACCGTACTGTAGTTGCACGTTAACCGCATAATGTATCATATACTTATGTAGCAGAATCAGGGCGCTTCGCGAGCTCCGGAACGTTTTATCGATGGTAAACACCAAAAATAACATATTTACATTTGTATACAAATCTTTTTCTTTTCTGGAACATGTGTTCATTTAAAAATTGTATCGTAAGCCTCAGTTTTCGGAAAAATGTAAGATTATCTCATTAAAAATAGCGATATCTCTGCATCCCGATGGGATTACGAAAAAATCGAGTAACTTATCGCGGTCAACGGAGAAAAATAGAGATTATACGATATTCTTTTCACATATAATCCCGGTGAATTGTTTCTCGCTGAACGCTTGAAATTGAACATTTTTAATTAGGGAAAAACTTTTCTTTTTTTTCACATTTCTCGCGCGACGTTCAATTCGCGAACGAATGAATCGAAAAAAAAAAAAAATACGTTCCATTATATCGGTTTTGGGTCGTAAATTTGTTTTACATTAAAAAAACTTGCATCCGAAATTTTTTTTGTAATTAACAAAAACTCTGTACGACTCGTGCGTACGTGTGAAAGTAGTTTATTGAATCTTCTCTTGGTGAATCGACGATGAAATACGAAATTGGGTAAATTGCGCACCAATCCCAAGCTGCGTAAAGCTACAACCCCCACCATGTCGAAATTGAATTTTTCTTAGTCCTAAATATTGTGCTTTTTATGTGCTTTTTATGTGCTTAATCGATAATTTTTGTGCTGTCTTGGTTTTATCAGAAAATGCATTTTTCTGTGGGGGTGCTAGGTACCTCGGTATTCAGCACCCCCACACCTTTAAAAGGTCTTTAAATGTCCACAAAATATTTCAAAAGCATCGTAAAATTTTGTGCTCTTTATGTGCTTTCGAAATTACTTCCTCCCATTTGGATTCTCGATATCCGCGATCTGAGAATGCATTCTCACTTAAGAGATCGCCCTGTCACGTGGTGCATCTATAATCATTATAAGTGCACGAATCAGTCAATGTTTATCATTTCTACAGCTTATGTATCATGTTTAATTTCTCTACTTAGTTTCAAATTTTTATTCAATATTCTGAAAAAAGACGAAATAAAATTTTGTTTGTATCTTACAGTAAAAAATGCATAGTTAAAATATTTTACATTTGCCATACCAAAATTCTTGTCGGTGTATTCGTTTCCTGACTGGCTATTAAAATGGTTTTAAAACGTTTCATAAACCTTTGGAAAAGATGTTGAGACGTTGAAAATCGTAAAAAGTAAACTTTTCGTAATTTTTCCTGGAACGTTATTTCCTGTGTCAAACAGGGATTGTTAAAGCGATATCGACCTGAAAAGAAATGTCTATTTTTTTGGTAGTAAAAATGTGCCTATTATTTGATAACAAAATAAATGTCAGGTTCGCAAATGTTAAAGAAAATAGATGGAATACAACCCTTCATTGTCGGAAAAATGACTATTAAAAAATATTTGGCGCGTCCTTGCAAAACAAAAAAATTTAGTTAAGTGCATCAAAGAAAAGAACGTGTAAGAACACAAGAAAGAAAGAAGAAGAAAGGGAAATCATAAAATGAAAGATCATTTTATAAAAAAAACTGTTTTAAGGCGGATCGGTGGCTGAGAGTTCGTTTCGCATAAGTTCGAGAAAAATGAGAGAGAATTGCAACTACTTCTCCATGGTATAAAAATCTGACAAAATTCAGGCATATTTAAGGTACTGAAAAGCTTAATTTTGCATAATAATAATTCCAAAAAGTTATTAACAAATTCATGAAAAAAAACTTGTTAAACAAATTAACGGTAACTCAACTTTTTTTTAATAAAAATGATTCTTTCATTTTTCTGAACACATGACTTTTTTCAGATTTTTATCTTGAGTTTGAATTTTTTCTTGTTCTACACATTTTTTCTAAATAAAAAAAAATTCAAACCCAAGATAAAAATCTGAAAAAATTCATACGTGTTCAGAAAAATGAAAGAATCATTTTCATAAACAAAAAAATTTGAGTTACCGTTAATTTGTTTAACAAGATTTTTTTTCATGAACTTGTTAATAACTTTTTGGAATTATTATTATGCAAAATTAATCTTTTCAGTACCTTTAATATGTATGCATTTTTCCAGATTTTTATACTACCGAGAAGTGTTTGCAATTGTCTCTCATTTTTCTCGAACTTATGCGAAATGAAAATCACGCGCTGTATCTACCTTAAATTTCAATTTTCTCCTGACTATAATGAGCCCAAAAATCAAGTCTTTGTGCATTTGATAGCCCATAAAAAGCACATAAATCTAACACCAAAAAAATGTGCCTGCGTACACTGAGGAAAAAGATTTCGCTAGCTTGGCGTTCAGCTAGCACCCCCACATTTAAATTTTCTCCTGACTATATCGAGCTCAAAAATCAAGTCTTTGTGTATTTGATAGCACATAAAAAGCACATAAATCTAACACCAAAAAGATGTGTCTGCGGATACCGGGGAAAAAGTTTTCGCCAGATTGACCTTCAGCTAGCACCCCCACATTTAAATTTTCTCCTGACTATAACGAGCTCAAAAATCATGTCTTTGTGTATTTGATAGCACATAAAAAGCACATAAATCTGGTAACAACAAGATGTGCCTGCGTACACCGGGAAAAAAGTTTTCGCTAGCTTGGCGTTCAGCTAGCACCCCCACATTTAAATTTTCTCCCGACTATATCGAGCTCAAAAATTATGTCTTTGTGGATTTGATAGCACATAAAAAGCACATAAATCTAACACCAAAAAGATGTGCCTGCGTACACCGGGAAAAAAGTTTTCGCTAACTTGGCGTTCAGCTAGCACCCCCACATTTAAATTTTCTCCTGAATATGATGAGCTCAAAAATCAAGTCTTTGTGCATTTGATAGCACATAAAAAGCACATAAATCTAACACCAAAAAGATGTGCCTACGTACACCGGGAAAAAAGTTTTCGCTAGCTTGGCGTTCAGCTAGCACCCCCACATTTAAATTTTCTCCTGAATATAATGAGCTCAAAAATCGAGTCTTTGTGCATTTGATAGCACATAAAAAGCACATAAATCTAACACCAAAAAGATGTGTCTGCGGATACCGGGGAAAAAGTTTTCGCCCGATTGACCTTCAGCTAGCACCCCCACATTTAAATTTTCTCCTGACTATATCGAGCTCAAAAATCAAGTCTTTGTCTATTTGATAGCACATAAAAAGCACATAAATCTGGCATCAAAAAGACGTGTTTGCGGATACCGGGGAAAAAGTTTTCGCCAGATTGACCTTCAGCTAGCACCCCCACATTTAAATTTTCTCCTGACTATATCGAGCTCAAAAATCAAGTCGTTGTCTATTTGATAGCACATAAAAAGCACATAAATCTGGCATCAAAAAGACCTGTCTGCGGATGCCGGGGAAGAAGTTTTCGTCAGATTGACCTTCAGCTAGCACCTCCACATTTAAATTTTCTCCTGACTATAACGAGCTCAAAAATCATGTCTTTGTGTATTTGATAGCACATAAAAAGCACATAAATCTAACACCAAAAAGATGTGTCTGCGGATACCGGGGAAAAAGTTTTCGCCAGATTGACCTTCAGCTAGCACCCCCACATTTAAATTTTCTCCTGACTATATCGAGCTCAAAAATCAAGTCTTTGTCTATTTGATAGCACATAAAAAGCACATAAATCTGGCATCAAAAAGACGTGTTTGCGGATACCGGGGAAAAAGTTTTCGCCAGATTGACCTTCAGCTAGCACCCCCACATTTAAATTTTCTCCTGACTATATCGAGCTCAAAAATCAAGTCGTTGTCTATTTGATAGCACATAAAAAGCACATAAATCTGGCATCAAAAAGACCTGTCTGCGGATGCCGGGGAAGAAGTTTTCGTCAGATTGACCTTCAGCTAGCACCCCCACATTTAAATTTTCTCCCGACTATATCGAGCTCAAAAATTATGTCTTTGTGGATTTGATAGCACATAAAAAGCACATAAATCTAACACCAAAAAGATGTGCCTGCGTACACCGGGAAAAAAGTTTTCGCTAACTTGGCGTTCAGCTAGCACCCCCACATTTAAATTTTCTCCTGAATATGATGAGCTCAAAAATCAAGTCTTTGTGCATTTGATAGCACATAAAAAGCACATAAATCTAACACCAAAAAGATGTGCCTACGTACACCGGGAAAAAAGTTTTCGCTAGCTTGGCGTTCAGCTAGCACCCCCACATTTAAATTTTCTCCTGAATATAATGAGCTCAAAAATCGAGTCTTTGTGCATTTGATAGCACATAAAAAGCACATAAATCTAACACCAAAAAGATGTGTCTGCGGATACCGGGGAAAAAGTTTTCGCCAGATTGACCTTCAGCTAGCACCCCCACATTTAAATTTTCTCCTGACTATATCGAGCTCAAAAATCAAGTCTTTGTCTATTTGATAGCACATAAAAAGCACATAAATCTGGCATCAAAAAGACGTGTTTGCGGATACCGGGGAAAAAGTTTTCCCCAGATTGACCTTCAGCTAGCACCCCCACATTTAAATTTTCTCCTGACTATATCGAGCTCAAAAATCAAGTCGTTGTCTATTTGATAGCACATAAAAAGCACATAAATCTGGCATCAAAAAGACCTGTCTGCGGATGCCGGGGAAGAAGTTTTCGTCAGATTGACCTTCAGCTAGCACCTCCACATTTAAATTTTCTCCTGACTATAACGAGCTCAAAAATCATGTCTTTGTGTATTTGATAGCACATAAAAAGCACATAAATCTAACACCAAAAAGATGTGTCTGCGGATACCGGGGAAAAAGTTTTCGCCAGATTGACCTTCAGCTAGCACCCCCACATTTAAATTTTCTCCTGACTATATCGAGCTCAAAAATCAAGTCTTTGTCTATTTGATAGCACATAAAAAGCACATAAATCTGGCATCAAAAAGACGTGTTTGCGGATACCGGGGAAAAAGTTTTCGCCAGATTGACCTTCAGCTAGCACCCCCACATTTAAATTTTCTCCTGACTATATCGAGCTCAAAAATCAAGTCGTTGTCTATTTGATAGCACATAAAAAGCACATAAATCTGGCATCAAAAAGACCTGTCTGCGGATGCCGGGGAAGAAGTTTTCGTCAGATTGACCTTCAGCTAGCACCCCCACATTTAAATTTTCTCCTGACTATATCGAGCTCAAAAATCAAGTCTTTGTCTATTTGATAGCACATAAAAAGCACATAAATCTGGCATCAAAAAGACGTGTTTGCGGATACCGGGGAAAAAGTTTTCGCCAGATTGACCTTCAGCTAGCACCCCCACATTTAAATTTTCTCCCGACTATATCGAGCTCAAAAATTATGTCTTTGTGGATTTGATAGCACATAAAAAGCACATAAATCTAACACCAAAAAGATGTGCCTGCGTACACCGGGAAAAAAGTTTTCGCTAACTTGGCGTTCAGCTAGCACCCCCACATTTAAATTTTCTCCTGAATATGATGAGCTCAAAAATCAAGTCTTTGTGCATTTGATAGCACATAAAAAGCACATAAATCTAACACCAAAAAGATGTGCCTACGTACACCGGGAAAAAAGTTTTCGCTAGCTTGGCGTTCAGCTAGCACCCCCACATTTAAATTTTCTCCTGACTATATCGAGCTCAAAAATCAAGTCGTTGTCTATTTGATAGCACATAAAAAGCACATAAATCTGGCATCAAAAAGACCTGTCTGCGCATGCCGGGGAAGAAGTTTTCGTCAGATTGACCTTCAGCTAGCACCCCCACATTTAATTTTTCTCCTGACTATAACGAGCTCGAAAATCATGTCTTTGTGTATTTGATAGCACATAAAAAGCACATAAATCTGGTAACAACAAGATGTGTCTGCGTACACCGGGAAAAAAGTTTTCGCTAGCTTGGCGTTCAGCTAGCACCCCCACATTTAAATTTTCTCCTGAATATAATGAGCTCAAAAATCAAGTCTTTGTGCATTTGATAGCACATAAAAAGCACATAAATCTAACACCAAAAAGATGTGCCTACGTACACCGGGAAAAAAGTTATCGCTAGGCTTGATGTTCAGCTAGCACCCCCACATTTAAATTTTCTCCTGAATATGATGAGCTCAAAAATCAAGTCTTTGTGCATTTGATAGCACATAAAAAGCACATAAATCTAACACCAAAAAGATGTGCCTACGTACACCGGGAAAAAAGTTTTCGCTAGCTTGGCGTTCAGCTAGCACCCCCACATTTAAATTTTCTCCTGACTATATCGAGCTCAAAAATCAAGTCGTTGTCTATTTGATAGCACATAAAAAGCACATAAATCTGGCATCAAAAAGACCTGTCTGCGGATACCGGGGAAAAAGTTTTCGCCAGATTGACCTTCAGCTAGCACCCCCACATTTAAATTTTCTCCTGACTATATCGAGCTCAAAAATCAAGTCTTTGTCTATTTGATAGCACATAAAAAGCACATAAATCTGGCATCAAAAAGACGTGTTTGCGGATACCGGGGAAAAAGTTTTCGCCAGATTGACCTTCAGCTAGCACCCCCACATTTAAATTTTCTCCTGACTATATCGAGCTCAAAAATCAAGTCGTTGTCTATTGATAGCACATAAAAAGCACATAAATCTGGCATCAAAAAGACCTGTCTGCGGATGCCGGGGAAGAAGTTTTCGTCAGATTGACCTTCAGCTAGCACCTCCACATTTAAATTTTCTCCTGACTATAACGAGCTCAAAAATCATGTCTTTGTGTATTTGATAGCACATAAAAAGCACATAAATCTAACACCAAAAAGATGTGTCTGCGGATACCGGGGAAAAAGTTTTCGCCAGATTGACCTTCAGCTAGCACCCCCACATTTAAATTTTCTCCTGACTATATCGAGCTCAAAAATCAAGTCTTTGTCTATTTGATAGCACATAAAAAGCACATAAATCTGGCATCAAAAAGACGTGTTTGCGGATACCGGGGAAAAAGTTTTCGCCAGATTGACCTTCAGCTAGCACCCCCACATTTAAATTTTCTCCTGACTATATCGAGCTCAAAAATCAAGTCGTTGTCTATTTGATAGCACATAAAAAGCACATAAATCTGGCATCAAAAAGACCTGTCTGCGGATGCCGGGGAAGAAGTTTTCGTCAGATTGACCTTCAGCTAGCACCCCCACATTTAAATTTTCTCCTGACTATATCGAGCTCAAAAATCAAGTCTTTGTCTATTTGATAGCACATAAAAAGCACATAAATCTGGCATCAAAAAGACGTGTTTGCGGATACCGGGGAAAAAGTTTTCGCCAGATTGACCTTCAGCTAGCACCCCCACATTTAAATTTTCTCCCGACTATATCGAGCTCAAAAATTATGTCTTTGTGGATTTGATAGCACATAAAAAGCACATAAATCTAACACCAAAAAGATGTGCCTGCGTACACCGGGAAAAAAGTTTTCGCTAACTTGGCGTTCAGCTAGCACCCCCACATTTAAATTTTCTCCTGAATATGATGAGCTCAAAAATCAAGTCTTTGTGCATTTGATAGCACATAAAAAGCACATAAATCTAACACCAAAAAGATGTGCCTACGTACACCGGGAAAAAAGTTTTCGCTAGCTTGGCGTTCAGCTAGCACCCCCACATTTAAATTTTCTCCTGACTATATCGAGCTCAAAAATCAAGTCGTTGTCTATTTGATAGCACATAAAAAGCACATAAATCTGGCATCAAAAAGACCTGTCTGCGCATGCCGGGGAAGAAGTTTTCGTCAGATTGACCTTCAGCTAGCACCCCCACATTTAATTTTTCTCCTGACTATAACGAGCTCGAAAATCATGTCTTTGTGTATTTGATAGCACATAAAAAGCACATAAATCTGGTAACAACAAGATGTGTCTGCGTACACCGGGAAAAAAGTTTTCGCTAGCTTGGCGTTCAGCTAGCACCCCCACATTTAAATTTTCTCCTGAATATAATGAGCTCAAAAATCAAGTCTTTGTGCATTTGATAGCACATAAAAAGCACATAAATCTAACACCAAAAAGATGTGCCTACGTACACCGGGAAAAAAGTTATCGCTAGGCTTGATGTTCAGCTAGCACCCCCACATTTAAATTTTCTCCTGAATATGATGAGCTCAAAAATCAAGTCTTTGTGCATTTGATAGCACATAAAAAGCACATAAATCTAACACCAAAAAGATGTGCCTACGTACACCGGGAAAAAAGTTTTCGCTAGCTTGGCGTTCAGCTAGCACCCCCACATTTAAATTTTCTCCTGACTATATCGAGCTCAAAAATCAAGTCGTTGTCTATTTGATAGCACATAAAAAGCACATAAATCTAACACCAAAAAGATGTGCCTACGTACACCGGGAAAAAAGTTTTCGCTAGCTTGGCGTTCAGCTAGCACCCCCACATTTAAATTTTCTCCTGACTATATCGAGCTCAAAAATCAAGTCGTTGTCTATTTGATAGCACATAAAAAGCACATAAATCTGGCATCAAAAAGACCTGTCTGCGGATACCGGGGAAAAAGTTTTCGCCAGATTGACCTTCAGCTAGCACCCCCACATTTAAATTTTCTCCTGACTATATCGAGCTCAAAAATCAAGTCTTTGTCTATTTGATAGCACATAAAAAGCACATAAATCTGGCATCAAAAAGACGTGTTTGCGGATACCGGGGAAAAAGTTTTCGCCAGATTGACCTTCAGCTAGCACCCCCACATTTAAATTTTCTCCTGACTATATCGAGCTCAAAAATCAAGTCGTTGTCTATTGATAGCACATAAAAAGCACATAAATCTGGCATCAAAAAGACCTGTCTGCGGATGCCGGGGAAGAAGTTTTCGTCAGATTGACCTTCAGCTAGCACCTCCACATTTAAATTTTCTCCTGACTATAACGAGCTCAAAAATCATGTCTTTGTGTATTTGATAGCACATAAAAAGCACATAAATCTAACACCAAAAAGATGTGTCTGCGGATACCGGGGAAAAAGTTTTCGCCAGATTGACCTTCAGCTAGCACCCCCACATTTAAATTTTCTCCTGACTATATCGAGCTCAAAAATCAAGTCTTTGTCTATTTGATAGCACATAAAAAGCACATAAATCTGGCATCAAAAAGACGTGTTTGCGGATACCGGGGAAAAAGTTTTCGCCAGATTGACCTTCAGCTAGCACCCCCACATTTAAATTTTCTCCTGACTATATCGAGCTCAAAAATCAAGTCGTTGTCTATTTGATAGCACATAAAAAGCACATAAATCTGGCATCAAAAAGACCTGTCTGCGGATGCCGGGGAAGAAGTTTTCGTCAGATTGACCTTCAGCTAGCACCCCCACATTTAAATTTTCTCCTGACTATAACGAGCTCAAAAATCATGTCTTTGTGTATTTGATAGCACATAAAAAGCACATAAATCTGGTAACAACAAGATGTGCCTGCGTACACCGGGAAAAAAGTTTTCGCTAGCTTGGCGTTCAGCTAGCACCCCCACATTTAAATTTTCTCCCGACTATATCGAGCTCAAAAATTATGTCTTTGTGGATTTGATAGCACATAAAAAGCACATAAATCTAACACCAAAAAGATGTGCCTGCGTACACCGGGAAAAAAGTTTTCGCTAACTTGGCGTTCAGCTAGCACCCCCACATTTAAATTTTCTCCTGAATATGATGAGCTCAAAAATCAAGTCTTTGTGCATTTGATAGCACATAAAAAGCACATAAATCTAACACCAAAAAGATGTGTCTACGTACACCGGGAAAAAAGTTATCGCTAGGCTTGATGTTCAGCTAGCACCCCCACATTTAATTTTTCTCCTGACTATAACGAGCTCGAAAATCATGTCTTTGTGTATTTGATAGCACATAAAAAGCACATAAATCTGGTAACAACAAGATGTGTCTGCGTACACCGGGAAAAAAGTTTTCGCTAGCTTGGCGTTCAGCTAGCACCCCCACATTTAAATTTTCTCCTGAATATAATGAGCTCAAAAATCAAGTCTTTGTGCATTTGATAGCACATAAAAAGCACATAAATCTAACACCAAAAAGATGTGCCTACGTACACCGGGAAAAAAGTTTTCGCTAGCTTGGCGTTCAGCTAGCACCCCCACATTTAAATTTTCTCCTGACTATATCGAGCTCAAAAATCAAGTCGTTGTCTATTTGATAGCACATAAAAAGCACATAAATCTGGCATCAAAAAGACCTGTCTGCGGATACCGGGGAAAAAGTTTTCGCCAGATTGACCTTCAGCTAGCACCCCCACATTTAAATTTTCTCCTGACTATATCGAGCTCAAAAATCAAGTCGTTGTCTATTTGATAGCACATAAAAAGCACATAAATCTGGCATCAAAAAGACCTGTCTGCGGATGCCGGGGAAGAAGTTTTCGTCAGATTGACCTTCAGCTAGCACCCCCACATTTAAATTTTCTCCTGACTATAACGAGCTCAAAAATCATGTCTTTGTGTATTTGATAGCACATAAAAAGCACATAAATCTAACACCAAAAAGATGTGTCTGCGGATACCGGGGAAAAAGTTTTCGCCAGATTGACCTTCAGCTAGCACCCCCACATTTAAATTTTCTCCTGACTATATCGAGCTCAAAAATCAAGTCTTTGTCTATTTGATAGCACATAAAAAGCACATAAATCTGGCATCAAAAAGACGTGTTTGCGGATACCGGGGAAAAAGTTTTCGCCAGATTGACCTTCAGCTAGCACCCCCACATTTAAATTTTCTCCTGACTATATCGAGCTCAAAAATCAAGTCGTTGTCTATTTGATAGCACATAAAAAGCACATAAATCTGGCATCAAAAAGACCTGTCTGCGGATGCCGGGGAAGAAGTTTTCGTCAGATTGACCTTCAGCTAGCACCCCCACATTTAAATTTTCTCCTGACTATAACGAGCTCAAAAATCATGTCTTTGTGTATTTGATAGCACATAAAAAGCACATAAATCTGGTAACAACAAGATGTGCTTGCGTACACCGGGAAAAAAGTTTTCGCTAGCTTGGCGTTCAGCTAGCACCCCCACATTTAAATTTTCTCCCGACTATATCGAGCTCAAAAATTATGTCTTTGTGTATTTGATAGCACATAAAAAGCACATAAATCTGGCATCAAAAAGACGTGTCTGCGGATACCGGGGAAAAAGTTTTCGCCAGATTGACCTTCAGCTAGCACCCCCACATTTAAATTTTCTCCTGACTATATCGAGCTCAAAAATCATGTCTTTGTCTATTTGATAGCACATAAAAAGCACATAAATCTGGCATCAAAAAGACCTGTCTGCGGATACCGGGGAAAAAGTTTTCGTCAGATTGACCTTCAGCTAGCACCCCCACATTTAATTTTTCTCCTGACTATAACGAGCTCGAAAATCATGTCTTTGTGTATTTGATAGCACATAAAAAGCACATAAATCTGGTAACAACAAGATGTGTCTGCGTACACCGGGAAAAAAGTTTTCGCTAGCTTGGCGTTCAGCTAGCACCCCCACATTTAAATTTTCTCCTGAATATAATGAGCTCAAAAATCAAGTCTTTGTGCATTTGATAGCACATAAAAAGCACATAAATCTAACACCAAAAAGATGTGCCTACGTACACCGGGAAAAAAGTTTTCGCTAGCTTGATGTTCAGCTAGCACCCCCACATTTAAATTTTCTCCCGACTATATCGAGCTCAAAAATTATGTCTTTGTGTATTTGATAGCACATAAAAAGCACATAAATCTGGCATCAAAAAGACGTGTCTGCGGATACCGGGGAAAAAGTTTTCGCCAGATTGACCTTCAGCTAGCACCCCCACATTTAAATTTTCTCCTGACTATATCGAGCTCAAAAATCATGTCTTTGTGTATTTGATAGCACATAAAAAGCACATAAATCTGGCATCAAAAAGACCTGTCTGCGGATACCGGGGAAAAAGTTTTCGTCAGATTGACCTTCAGCTAGCACCCCACATTTAAATTTTCTCCTGACTATAAAGAGCTCAAAAATCAAGTCTTTGTGCATTTGATAGCACATAAAAAGCACATAAATCTAACACCAAAAAGATGTGCCTGCGTACACCGGGAAAAAAGTTTTCGCTAACTTGGCGTTCAGCTAGCACCCCCACATTTAAATTTTCTCCTGAATATGATGAGCTCAAAAATCAAGTCTTTGTGTATTTGATAGCACATAAAAAGCACATAAATCTGGCACCAAAAAGATGTGTCTGCGTATACCGCGAAGTAAGTTTTCGCTAGCTTGACGTTGAACTAGCACCTCCACTTTTATATTTCAATTTTCTTTGATTTCGAACGTATGGGATAGTATATGTATATGCCATTTTCAGAATACAGTAGTAACATAGTACATGTAAATATTTCCACATGATGATCATTTTTTATTTCTTATATCCTGTAAAAAAATGTGCGGTGTGCTCTTATCTTCGTATAAACCCGAGACATATTACAAAAACAATCCTCGATGTAAAAGTTGGACCAAGTACATTTGTAAGTACAAGTTGTTTCTTTCCGGTAAAAAAAAACGTATCTGGCTTTAGGTCGCCAAATTCATTAGTTGCCGTTCTTGAAAAAAGAAAATTATTCCTTGGCGCGCCCACATTTTGCAAAACCACAGACCCGCAGTTCAAAACTTAAAAAATGTGGGCGTGCTATGTATCTCCTCCTCCTTTAAATCTCCTTTAAATCGTCCGTCACCCTGTCCTTTACTTCATTACACATATTTTTTCTTTAAGAATCAGAACGAAATAAATGTCATTTAAAAATGTACTTGGCGCACTTTTTTCATTGAAATAGTTTTTTTTTATAAAATGATCTTTCATTTTATGATTTTTCTTTCTTTTTCTTTCTTTTTTGTGATCTTACACGTCCTTTCCTTTAATGCACGTAACTACATTTTTTTGTTTTGCAAAGACGCGTCAAGTATTTTTTAATAGTAATTTTTCCGACAACGAACGGTTGTATTCCATCTATTTTCTTTAATATTTACGAATCTGACATTTATCTTGTTATCAAATAATAGGCATATTTTTATTACCAAAAAAAATAGACATTTCTTGTCAGCTCAGTACCGCTTTGTCTCAACATTTTTTAACTCCCAACTGCCCCGGGCAAAAAGATGGGAGTTATGCGGGAGTTTCGCGACGATCGAAAGATCGCACCTCGAAACTTCGGCATGCATGTTTGTCAGAATAACAAAAAATGTCTTGACAAATTTTGGTCCAGAGCTTCTATGGCTGGGAGGTTTTGCATAAATCCATGGATTTTTGAGATCCATTGCGCCTCCGCGGAGATATATGTCTTTGAAAAAAGTTGCAATATTGCCAATTCGTAAATATCGCTTTTTGACCACTACATTCTTACGACTACTGTATACATGTGTGAGCCTAGCCTAACATGGTGTCGATTGGTTTAAGCTAACGCCAGCTGAGGCGCTCTCGTCGAGCGCTGCGCGCGCCCGTAATCTCCTAGTTACCATTCTAAAAAAGATGAAATAAAAATAATTTTATAAAAATGAAAAAAACTCCCGACTGCAAAAGGAGTGAAATAACAAATAATTATTCGCATATTATAGTCAGGAGATTTATTCGTTGTTGAGTGTGAGAATCTCCCGACTATAATATGCGAATAATTATTTGTTATTTCACTCTTTTTGCAGTCGGGAGTTTTTTTAATTTTTATAAAATTATTTTTTTTCCGAAGGTTTATGAAACGTTTTAAGACCATTCTAATAGCCAGTCAGGAAACGAATACACCGACAAGAATTTTGGTGTGGCAAATGTAAGATATTTTAACTATGAATTTTTTACTGTAAAATACGAACAAAATTTTATTTAGACTTTTTTCAGAATATTGAATAATAATTTGAAACTAAGTAGAGAAATTAATCATGATACATATGCTGTAGAAATGATAAACATTGACTGATTCGTTCACGTATAATGATTATAGATGCACCACGTGACAGCGCGATCTCTTAAGTGAGAATGCATTCTCTGATCGCGGATATCAAGAATCCCAATGGGAGGAAGTAATTTCGAAAGCACATAAAGAGCACAAAATTTTACGATGCTTTTGAAATATTTTGGGGACATTTAAAGACCTTTTAAAGGTGTGGGGGTGCTGAATACCGAGGTACCTAGCACCCCCACAGAAAAATGCATTTTCTGATAAAACCAAGACAGCACAAAAATTATCGATTAAGCACATAAAAAGCACATAAAAAGCACAATATTTAGGACTAAGAAAAATTCAATTTCGACATGGTGGGGGTTGTAGCTTTACGCAGCTCCAATCCCACGTTCACAATACCCCTCTAACGAAGGTATACGATTAACGAAGTTGAACGAAGTTTTTGTCGAGTTATATTATGAATCGCTGTTATTATTACTCAATTCTGTATGTATATATGCTGAATTTATCGAGACACAAAAAACTAATAATTATGAACGATATACTTCGATATTATTTCAGTTGGTTTCATTTTAGCCCCTTACGTACGTAAGACTTTTTGCCAACCGCCTACAACGCTGATTACTTTTGCTCGTAAAAACCACGCGAAGTGCGAGAAAAAAAATCTCTTTCAATCATCAAAAAAACGACACTTCACGGTTACTTCCTAATTTTTTTCAGAATTTTTTCACGATGTTTCATTGTTAATCGAACAATTTGAAGATATGATTCGGTCAAAAATGTCGAAAATATATTAATGTCACCCGTTCGCGAGGGGTTAATATAAGACAAACGAAAATGGATTGTACTCCTTTCAAATAGAGAATAGATGTCAATACGTTCGTTCATTAATACGCGACCCGAATGTAATCCAAAAATGGCGGCCGAGAGGCGTCCCGGGGGTTCATAGTAATTGGAATGTCCGCCACAACGAACGACCAACTTCTTCCGGGTCTGCGGGGCTGTATCCGCAGTGCAGACCCCAAAGTTCGATCATTCTATGAATTTTGAAGACGACTCCTATTTGTTGTCGACGGCGTGTGTTCATCTTGTCGTCCCAAGAGATCGCGGAATATAGATATCGACAGGGATCACGCGTACGAAAGTCTTTCGTATGCTTCATTTTCATATTGACTACTGCGCGCCATTTCTTCAGTATGATTTTTCAGTGCTTAAATTCGATTTATGCATTTCTATAATAATAATGCGAAAAATGTCATCCTATTCTCTAACGGCAAATTAAAAAAAAAATTGTTAAGTGATCGATCACAATTAGCGATCAATATGAAGCCGAGTGGTGTATGTGCGACGCGGCACTGTGGAAAATGGACGATCGAGAAGCGATCTGCTCAGTGAGTTGGGAATTAATTTTACCAATGAAACTGATTACGATTTCATCACCTCTGCAACTTCGTGTCTCAAGTCTATCATTGGAGATGTGCAAAGGCTTCAACGACTCCGAAAATGTCTATTTAAACGACATTTGAATTTTTTTATTTTAATTTTTCATTAAAAATGCCATTCAACCGGATAACTATCGTATTTAATACATATATATAATTTTTTTTTCGAATTCTCATGTTTCAGGAACGACGATACGGCAGCAAACCAAAGGCTGGAGGGCTGAACACAAAGCGGCAAGAACGCTCGGCATCATAATGGGTGCTTTCCTACTATGTTGGCTTCCATTCTTTACTTGGTAAGAAACAAGTCAATTATTAAATACAGATTATCTTTTCGATGTATGAAATTATCTCCTCTATATAAACTGAAAAGATAAAGAAAGTTCTGTAAGCTATTTCATCCCCTGACGCTTTGGAGATGCAGCACCGCAATCAATCGATCGACCCTCCCGAAGTCTCTCCGGTCGCATTGTCTCTATAATCGCTTCTGTCCAAATAATGATTTGTAACCTCAAATCGCGCATTCGTGCTTAGCACCGATAAGCAGGGTGTAGTGTTGTTATAATTGGGTGCAAGTTAAATGTCGCGCAAAATAAAAAAAATTATAACAACCGATATACAAAGTAAAATCGTCCTATTTGTCCGCCAATTCACGTATTCGGTCGGTAAACGGCTATTTAAATAAAAATCGTATTTTTTTTTTTTTTTTTCGAAAATGTTTTTTTTTTCATTTTTCCTTATTTTGGAAATTAACAGCTTGAAATCGATTTTTTTCGCGGGCGTTTAAAAAATTTTATAATCGTGTGTTCGCGATATTGATTCGAATAGAAGTACATTTTTGGGAATTAGCGAAGCAATCTGATGTGAGACGAAGCTTTCAACACCCTCATTCGCAATGAACGCCTATTCGCGCACACAGCAGCTTTAGCATCCCCGGCATAGATCAACGTGTCTGCGCATCAGCATACAAGCTGTGGGACATACAACGAAGGGCTTGAATGTGAATTTGCCAAGCCGCCTCGGTACGGAACAATTGGAGACGTTTGGTCCACGAGGCTGTGTCCAGCGGTTTCTCCCATCCCGATAGACCCAACCTATTATACGCTCAGCTCCCTGAAAGCGCTAGTTTACCACCCTTGTCTACGGTATATGTATACCACTGTATATAGTCTATATATCTGCCAACTTGGAATCACAAGGACGCATTCCCCGTCGTCCAACGTGTAGAACTATGCGAAATGCGCCGTCCTGTTTACCAGCGGTCAATGATATATTATACAGACCTTATATAGTATCTCTCACTCATGCCCTTTCGCTCTTGCATCGTCCCGTGGGTTATAACTTATCGGATTAATATGCGCAAACACGCGGTCCGCGGTTCCAAGTTCCTGTGCTCATGGATGCCCCCGACGCTGCTTCCGAGTTAACGCCACAACTGCATGGATACTTCGTCATTTTGACGATAGGGAATAGATGGGTACTCTCGGTACCGACCATCCCTCTCAAACAACAATATCCACAAACCGCATCGACGAACAAACCTTTCGTGAGCTTCACAAACGAGCGATTGCGAGACTTCGCGTTAATATGTCTTTTTGAATGTCTTGTCGTCGATCGTAGATCGTTCGAAATTGTGGGGATTAAAACAAAGTTTGCATTGTCTATTGATTTTTTAATATTTTTTTAAAGCCGTTAATCTTCGAGACGAAGAATTGGCAGAAAACTTGAATTTGAAATTTGCCAATAATGTGATTTAAATGATACTTTGGTTTTTGATGATTCAAAAAATATCTGCTTCAACAGATATTCGTGTCGTGACACTTCGCTACGTTCTTCCACAAACATTTTGTAAAAATATAGATTTTTGGGTGAATAACGTAACGTCGGATACAGTGGTAAAAAGAACAATCTGTGTGTTTTCTGGAATTGAAAGCTTCTGGATAGAAAAAAAATCTCTGGCTGATCCATCAGCTCGGGAAACTCGCCACCCTTCGTCAACAAAACGAATCGAAAAACGAAAAAAAAATACATTTTTGGCCATATAACGGAAAATTGAATGGAAAAGGGTAAAAAAAAAGGCATTCGGCAAGGCAAAGGCATTATTTTCTGAAATTAAATACCTCTGAATAAACGCGTTGCATTTTCGACGTCTGTGCCTTTCGGAGTCCCTGTGCAGTGTCGAGAGTTGCAAAACTCTATTTTAGACATCATTTCCAATATATATAGCAAAATTTTGCACCGCGCCGCGAGCCGCGTGTATATCTAAATGTAAATGTAAATGTAAATCGTGCGAAAACGGAAATCCACGTGCGACACGACGAGAGCTCTTGGGAACCCCGGGAACTGACAAAATCCGTCACCGTCGTGCAAAACTTTTTCCAAACGTGCGCGCCATTCGACTTTGAAGCTATGGCACGATACTACTACATACCGCCTCGTCGCTTCGAGCAAATATTGGAAAGCTTTCCCCACCCCTGCCATCCCCTCCCCAATCGAACGTTGAAAATATTCTTTTGATACGTACACACTGCCACTGCATTGTAGCGCGGTTTACGGTATACTCGGCTACAAAGAATAGAAACGCAATCGAGAAATCGCCCTGCGACAGCAACTGCAGCTGCGACTATTGCGATATTTCGAGGACTTTTTTTTGCTCGCAATACTTTATACGTGCCGCTTATATAAAATCATTCTTGTGACAACTTTATGCGTTCGAAACTTTGAACTGCAGACTGGTAAATTCAACGATCTAAATTCCAAGCAAATTATCGGCAGAACGATTTACGTTCGATGTAACGCGATCTATATATCAGCCAATGAAAAAAAACTGTTTTATTGGCTGACTTTTTTTTGTTCATCTCAAACCCTACGTAATACTCCTTGACAATAATAATTCTTTCGAAAACTTGAATTAAAAAAAAAAAAAAAAATGGCTACCGCTTTTCGATTTTTCGAAAAAAAAAAAAAAAAAAAAATCGGGAAACGACCAATTTTTATCTTCTTCCGTCGATAATTGGTTGTTTCTTTCGCAGGTATTTGACGACCTCGCTATGCGGCGAACCGTGCACCTGTCCGGAGGAATTCGTCGCCGTACTTTTCTGGATAGGATACTTTAACAGTGCCCTCAATCCGTTAATCTACGCGTATTTCAATCGTGATTTTCGCGACGCCTTCAAGGATACCTTGAAGAGCGCGCTGCCGTGTTGCTCGACCTGTTGGAAAACAACGCAAACTTCGCAGTTCGTGTAGCCAAAAGGAAGGGACAGGACGACGACGACGACGAGGAACCGATCACAAGGATTGACGGTACCGATGGCGCCGATCCTGTTGTCATCGATTCCCGAAGAATCCGGTACGTACCGATCGCCGATCCTGTTGTCATCGATTCCCGAAGAATCCGCGGCAACCTTATCGTCGAGCAGATCGCCGACAATGGCCCACGAGCGTTCATCGTCGCCGGACAAAACCAGCGAGGATACCTGACACATGGGATATGTACAGATTCACGGAAAAACTCGTGAAACAACGTCTATTACCGATAATGCGATATCGAATATCTCCGTGAAAATTTTGGAAACGAGTTTTTAAAAAAAAAAAAAACTTGAGAATCCACGCGAAATGCAAGTTTTTCCCGCGACAAAACAGTTGAATCGGACGATTGTGTACGAAAAAAAAAAAAAAAAAAAAAAAAATTGATACACTAACGAACGATATCGACGAAAATCCGATCGAACAATTGCCCGCAATAACAACTTTGTAGATTATATATCTATGAACTACAATCGATTACTTCCATCAAATTAGTTGTGACAGGAAATTGAAATTGTCGCGTCACATATCGAAATAATGGCTGTTTTGAGCGATTGATTTAGAGAATTTGCGTTGAGCTTATTAACGCAAATTGAAACGATTTGGTTGACTGCGGTGATGATGATGATGATGATGAAAGTGCACAAAGTCATAGGGATGGGAAACTAATAAGGGCAATGAGGTAATCAATGAAGTTCTATGCAGAGATTGATGAGAGCCATCGTAAGTGATTTGATGAAATATTGTCGGGACGATGCTCCGCGGAGTGAATGGTAAGAGAAAATGAGAGGAACGAAGAAAGGAGACTCGGCAATGAGAATATATTTTATGGGCTTCGTGTGAGACTCGAATTGAAAAGGACGAATTCATAGTCGTTATCACGAACTCAGGTTAACGCTTAATCGAAACTTTAATCGAACTTAAACGCGCGAAAGATCGAGTTAAGTCCAAATTGCAGCTCGTGTTTCCGACTATAAATTCTCAACGGATTTCGTTAAGTTAAACTTAAGTTTAATGCTCAAAACTACACACCCGTGAATAAAAAAATAAATAAATAAAAATTGCTAAATTATATGTCTAAATAATTTCATAATTTCTAATCCGGCGGATTGTTTTTTTTTTTTTTTTTTCGACGAATTTTCAGCCGTGACGTCTCAAAGACGCACGAAGGATCGTGGAGTCTAAATTTTTTTTTTAATTACTCATCTAATGGACGGATAATTTTTTTTTTTTTTTTCTTTACTGATCGATTAAATATCGCGAAAAATTCATAATGATTACGGAGATATCCGTGTAATTGCTTTTTGTAATTACTTCGATGATCGAATCAAATTAAGAAATGTGTGACGACGAAACGCGGAAATAATTTTTTTTTTTTTTTTTATATATCGTTTCCTCAAGATGACTGGTGAACTGACGAGAAAATGATATCCGGGCGAAACTCTGCGTACCTAAAAGTAACTCTAGAGAAAAAAAAATTGCGCGAAATAATGGATCGGAGAGACAGAGATTAGCTGAAGAAAAATTCAGACAACGTTTCGTTGAAAGAGAAAATTGTATGAGGGTATCGGACAAAAAAAATCCCTCGGATATTATCGGATAGAAAATAATATTCGATGAAACTGTTTTTTTTTTTATTTTTTTTTTTTTTTAAATACGTTACTAAAAAAAAAACATTCAACAACGAATAGTGCGCTAATGAATCTGTTCGTTTCGTAAAACTGTACTATAAATAGGGAGTAATAATAACGAGTACTCGTGTACAAATGAGCTGCCGATGTTAGAGAATGAATGAATCTCATCTGCGAGCTTTTATCCGATAAATCGCGATAATCGATTTCCATCGGACTATTTGTAAATAATTATATCGCGTCTGAAATTTTACATTTTTCTTTTGTATAATTTACATAAACGACAAATTTTTTTCGCGTGCGTCGACGACGATTCAATTAAATACGCGAGAAACGCGAAGAAGAGTATTCGATAAAGAAAAACGTCGAGTAATAACGAAATGACGAGAAAAAAAAAAAAAAGATACAAAAAAAAAACATTGGTACTGTTGATCAAAGCGCCAATCATAAAATATCGACGAAACGTCGCTCTCGAGACTCCGCCTAGAAAATTGTATATCTTATGCGCGATTTGAAAGGTAATCAAATTAGACTGTGTTGCGAAATGGCGCAAATCCTTCTCGTCGAATAATAAATTCAATAAACGGCGATAAACCGAAAGACTAAAAAAAAAAAAAAAAAAAAAAAAAAACAAGCAGTGTACTCGATTGGATCTTGTCGAACGTCGACGTGGAGTAGATGGAGAGCTCGCGGTACCCTCGAAGTAGAAAAATTAGAATTTATATTTTTATTTGTTTCGGAATTTAATTCAGAAATTCGGTAGCGAAAATCAAATTTCGATAATATCGAAATTTCTTCGGGATAATTTTTTTGAGGGTAACACGACCCCCCGTGACTCCGATTCTCCCGACAAACTGTACAATTATTGATAATATCACAAAAGATTGGTAAGAAACGAATTAAATTTTTTTTATTTTTTTTTTAAACATTACGAGGAAAAAACACGTTTTCACATAAAATAAAAATATCGTATTCCCTCTATGCAGCAAAAAAACATAATTTTTCCATTCGCCTCTTATTCCTTTTTACTCCTTCATCGATGAAATTGTAAAAAAATGTACCATAGCAATAATAATCCAACGGATTGTAAATAATATACGATTATAAAGACGAGAAACGAGGATGAGATAAAGACAAAAAAAAAATGAGTAAAAACAGCAGAGTACAGGTATGAAAACAATTGCGTGGCCTCGTTTTTCTTTTTTTTAAGTTATACATAAAAAAAAAACAAAAAAATATGTACATGTATATCAATGTATTATTATGTAAGTATAAGAAAAAAAAATACGTGTAAATCATAGACGAGACTCTGCCACACATACACACACCAGTTGTTCTGAAGCAGCGATTTGTGTGCGAAAGTTGTTAATTTTTTTATCATTTCGTTGAAAAAAAAAAAAAAAAAAAAAAATACCGTGGATTTTCCTTCGTTTTCGACCCCCGCGAGCCTCACTACGTCGCGAAAAACCCGAATTCGCTAAACTCTCGGACAACGACAATGACCAACAGTGACGACACAGATATTGTTTTCATCGCTCAAAACCGCTCGGTAAATATAAATTTACTATTATATATGGAAATAGTATCGTCAAACATGAATATAAATGCAATAGAAAAGAAATCATGTCAAACACCGCGTAACTTGATATCGCGACCTTTTTTTTTTATTTTTTTATTTTTTACTGTAAGATCGATATTCCCGTCAGAAGTCACACACGCGGAGGTTTCGATTATTCAATATTTCGATAGGCATCTCGAAGTCATGGAGAAAAAACATCTTTAACCTGTCGAAGGTTATGTATAAAAAAAAAAAGTGTCGTAAGTTCGCAAAAATGAAAAAAAGCAAAAGATATTTTACCCGTTATGCTAATGAATTCAAAGACTTACTTATCGACAGCTGATAATCAAAAGGGCGAAATCCGTATAATTCAAAACACGTGGAATTTACGCACCGTTGATTCATCGCCGTCGATATTATATTCAAAGTTAAAGAATAATGTTGAATTTCTTCGCAATACTCGTGGGAATTGATGCGACGAGTATTTAATGCATATTTCAATATTGTTTCAGTCGCTAAATATCGAAAATTAACGATAATACACGGTTTCCGAATAAATCAGAAATATTACGTATCGATGAATAACGAATGATGAAACCGTCAACCGTTTTTACGAATCCAAATGACACAACGGACGCGACGGTGAATGTCGCTGATATCGATATGTACTGTCCGTTTATTCGGGTTGTCGTCAGCGGTATATTCCGCGTCGCGGTTTTGTTCCGATAACTCGGTAAATTATCACTAACCAAAGCAAAAAGCTCATAGCTATCGGACCGTATCGATTTTCATTAATGATAGTCGGTCAATCGTTTTGATCTCCGAACTCCTGTGTCGTCACGTCCAGTGTACATACGATTGAAAACGCCTCGGCATTTGTACTCGAAACCTCCGTGGTGGAGGCCGCGAGCGATCGCAACATCCCGCACAGTATAGTTTCCCTGAATAGTTTGAAAAAAAAAAAAAAAAAAAAAAAAACCGCAAGCAACGCAACGATGATAAACGAAAAATCGTTCCCAGTCCCCCTTTCCGCAACTCGACAGGTATAAATCGATGCTTTCTACCGCCCGGTGCGTAGACTAATATAGAGAGGGAACGGAAGTTGGGGTTTCGTCGACTGATACAGAGGGATGCAGGAAAAAAAACAACACGAGATGGAAAAAAAAAAATCAGAAATTCGTGAGCCAAAGATTATATTCGCCACCTCTCACTCTGCGTGTCCGAGAGCTTTTTTTTTATCCCTATATTTTTCTCCACTTCGAGACGCCCACGCAAATATATCTTCAAGATTCGATAACCGTGATGCGGAATATTTTTTTTTTTCTTTTCCTTTCTTTTTTGCAGCAATTTTTTTCGCGTAAAGATTTATTTTCGATCGTCATTGACTGCGATGGGAGAAAAAAAAAATGGTTGCTGAACAGTATATAAATAATATAATTATCGGACTTTCGTTTTCTCGTGCATTCAATTCATTTGGGTTCATCCGGGAATCAGCTAAATACATTTTTTTATCTTCAATTTTATCTTAACCTCAAAACAGTCCGAACGCGAATTTTCGATCGTTTTTGTCTTCAATTTACACTCAACTAAAGGTCAAGAATAGATCTGAAATGCAAAGGCCTAAGATTCGCAGAGCCTAATTTTCGATGTAAGTATTAAATACCACAATTCCATTCATCGTAGAGGAAAAATTCGTTTGTGTAAAAAACAAAACAAACAAAAAGGAAAGAAAAGCGAAAAAAAAAATGAATAGAAGAGAAAAAGCAAATAAATAACTGACAAACAGACGGACAGAGTGAAGCTTTCGCGCAACCCACACACGTTTTCAGCATCAAGTTATCAAGGGTGCTGACAACGGAAAGATGAATGGAGGATACGCGAGAGACAAGCGAAACGACCCGACGGGGCTGAGAGGACAAAAAAACGTAGTGAGACCACGGTGTTTGCGAGTTACGTAGTAGTATATTATTAAATAAATACACGAAAGCGCGCGAGTGAATGTAAGCGTAAATGGGATAGAGTGTGTTTTTTTCTATTATTGCTCATCGCGAAGGTGAAAAAACAAGTTTATTGAGTTGTACGTAAATGTTATGTCATACAGGGCAGAGAAGTAAAGAGAAAATAAAAAAAGAAACAATACGATGCGTGCATTTTATTTGTATTTCTCAACGCGAATCCTTTGTTGTGATGGTAATTCAGGTGAATCCAACAGCGTCGTCATATAGGAGACACCGACGGTGACCGGGGACAGCGAACATCGATTAGCAAGAAAAACGTCAAAAGTGTACGTACCGCCCGTTTTATCTCAAACCGTCAATCGTCCTCGAGTTTGGATATGTTTTCAGAGTTCGCACTTTTGTTCCGAAAAAACACATTATTTACGTATTCATTTGAAGAATGTTAATTACGCCCTTTAGATCGATTTTTCTATATCTCGCGACTTTTTTTTCGTATTCATGTGGACGATCCATTTATTTCGAGTTGAGAAAAAATGTAGCTAGTGGAGAGGTAACGAGAATTATATACATATAGAAGGTAAACGCGCGAGACGACCAGAAACAATAATGAATGCAATTGCTGAGACGAAAGGCAAGAATGGATCTACGGATGTATAGTACTTGTATAGCGATCACGGTAAGAGATCCAAAGCCAAACGCGAAACTCTGACGACAAGGACAACGTTCTATAAAGCAATACAACTCGTCCCTGTGTGCGGTTGTCACCGTGTTTCGAGGTGGAAACTTGGATAATTAACTCTCGTCGGGTCGAACGCGTTGGTTTCGATCTCAACGCCAGAATGCATGCGTCGAGTAATTTCAATGGATTTTATGCCATTATTGATGCATATATACAAATTCGTAGTCATATTTTAAAAAAAAATTGATTTAACGTATTTTATACTTTTATAAGCAAATTAATAAGTCGATGTTCGACATTCGCTACCAAGAATCAAGTAACATGCACTAGTAGAGAGTTAGTATAAAACAGCTGCTCACCCGCGTAGAACTCAGCTGTTTCCGGAATTGTATGTCCAACACGCAATTCACGTTCGCAATATGAAGAGTCAACGTTCCTCGCGATACACTTTTTGTACGTTCCACTCGACGCGAGGGAAAACGAATTTACCATATTCGAATTGTTAATTGACGCGATCTTTATTTCCGGAACACTCAACGGCAAGACTACGCTTACGACGGGACCGTCACCAGGTCAATGTGATCAGCTGATCTGAACTTGAGGGCACCCAAAGGACGAGCGTTGAAACGATTTACCCATAATTCCGCACGCGCTAGTTAGTCGGTGAGTAGGCGCGATGACGCGACGAGTGCTGCAATGTTTACACGTTGTCGTGGGTCATTATTTCGAGTTCCGTGGAGAAAAAAACGTTGTTACACTTCGAATGATGTTAATATTATTAGTCGTGAGTGTTTGTATTGACAAAGGGAATCTAAATCTCCGTACAGAGAAAGTATTTGAGCCTTCAATGTTATCGCCAAAGAAAACATCAAAAGTACAATAATTTATTGTGTTAGTGTGCGATAAAATCGGTTCCGATTCGATTGTTCGGTTGTTTTATTGTTTGCGAAGTGTTTGTAACGAAAAATCTTTAATGGGTAACGTCGTTCTCATTATATTGATGGTTCGGTTATTTTTAAATAGTGACAAGTTCAGTGCTGTAAAAAATGGGATTTATTCTTCGAGATTCAACGAAATGGTAAGTTTACTAACAAACTCAAGCCTAGCAATGCTCATGAAAGAGCTATGTATTCGCTATGTATTTGTATCCACCTTTCTACGTCTATTAGGAGAAAAGGTTGTTTTTTTTACGAATTAGGCATTCTCGCAATTTAATATTAACATAGGAAGATTTATTGCCTCGGAGCTACGAGCAACTCGAATCTAATAGCGAAACCCTTGACCACCCTTCGACCGTGCGCTGCGTGCAGTGGCGTGCAAGTTTCTCAAGGTCCGCGCAGTCGCATTCGTGCGTTTTTATCGCTTATACAGGAAAAATACAAATGGCGTCGTATCACTGCACACGGTCTGTCGTCTCGCGATGACGAACAATGTTTTTTTCGTTATATCTTGGTGTTAAATAAACGAATCAACGGGACACGATGAACATGGAATTAGGCTTGGGTAATACTCTACTTGCTGGTGATCCGAGACTCGTCGATCACATCGTCGGTGAGGTCAAATCTCAAGGAATTTTCGATCAGTTTCGCAAAGAATGCATCGCCGATGTTGACACGAAGGTAAGTTATTATTTCATTACTAAAGCGAAACCCATTAAATATATCCCTTAAATTATGGTTTTTCTCCAATCAACTCCGCTGTCGACAAAATGGACTGTACTATTTTTAACTCGTCGCAAAGGTCGATTCTGAGCTATACGTACCGTGCGAAAAAAAATAATTTTTATTCATTTATCCTTAAAGAAAACTTTGCGGAAGGAAAAATATATAATAATCAGACATGATCTGAATTCTTCCAATCGTGAATCCATCTAAATTTTATTCTTTTAACAAATTCGTACAGAAAAATGTTATTTTGAGGTTAGCTGACGAAATACGTAATTTGAAATCCTTGAAACATTTCTTTTCATATCCAAAGTTAGATGCTTCAGAAACTTTTATTACCGACTCAATAATGATACCATTCAAGACAAACCCTTAATGAGAAAGCACCACCATTGTCTTATGAAAATTATCCTATCTCCGTCGTTGAATACAAAGACGTCAACAGTTTTTTGTTTATCGCGCAAAAAATACATATCAGGTTTCCAAATTTTACAATTTCCCTCATAATTGTGGTAATAGTAAATTTTTTTCGATTTTTTTTTGCAAAAACATGTTTAACAGACCGATAAGCACTACCCTTGAAATTTCGTTTCAAAATCCATGACGTCGTCAAAGAGATTCGTCAAAATTAATTCTCACTGCCGTCGCAATGTTTCCGACAAATCGTTAAAATTTTCTATGTAATGCTACGACATACTCCACCATTGTTCAGAACTCGCAGCGGTTCTTGCGATTCAAACGGGTGCCGTATCTCGTGGCAAACAAATCTTCTCGTTGAATACAGCGCGACAAACGCAAAATCATGATACTAATCTCCAAATTGCATTTTTTTTTTAGCCTGCATATCAGAACCTTCGTACGCGCGTAGAGAGCTCCGTAAACTCGTTTCTCGGCAAACAAACATGGAAAGCGGATCTCAACAAGAATCAACTGCGAGAGACGCTGCGGAAGCACATCCACGAAGCGCCGTATTTGGACGCCGGTGTCGAGCGGATCGTCGATCAAGTGGTCAATCCAAAAGTATATTCAGTTTTCATGCCACAAATCGAAGACGTCGTTTATAAATTTCTCGGCCTCGAGAGGCCGAAGAATCGTCGTAGAAACGGTCCGTGCGGTTTCAAGGATTTGCTGCCGATAGATTTGGATCCCGTTTCGCCGGAATCCGACAAAAACAGCCTTCGGGATGTTTCCCTCGATTCCGTGGACGCGCGGATCGACGAGCCCCCGGACTCGAAGTCCAAAGAGATCGCGACGGCGTCGAGTCTCGAACCAAATCACGGGGGCAACGAGATCGAGGAGAATCCCCCGAGAAACGGTCACAGCTGCGAGGACTTAACATCGCAGGACGTTCCGCCGAAGCCGCCGTCTGTTCCGCAGCAACCCGCGAATTCGAGTTTAAACAATTCGTCACGATCCGACGATAAAAACGACGAAGAGGAAGAGGACAGCCCGACCTTCGAACCCATCGACATAATGAATCTAAACGATTCGCAGATATCCAACGATTCTCATCTCTCAGGAATATCCGAGTTAACTTCGCATCGTTCGCGTAGTCCGGATTTCTCGAACGACGGTTCGCGCGACAACATGGATTTCTCGTGTCACGATTCGGAATTCAGCAAAGTATCGTCGGATTCGCGTTTGTCTATTGTTACGGATTTCGGCTCTTCGAATCACGATTCTGCCCAATTATCGGAAAGTCACAGAGACGAGAAGGAGAAGAACGACGGAAAATACTCGAAAGATAATTTCAAAGCTGTCCGTGAATTCGAAAGCGGCAAAGGCTCGAGAGCGACGAGCGAATCGTCGATCGTCAAAGAAACGATTGTCGGTGATGGAAAAAGCATTCGACGCAGTTTATCGTCAAAAGAAACTTCTCGGGACGGTATGGAGATATCGATCAAAGAAAAAATTAAGGAAAACGACACGTCGAAGTCGAAAACGACGAAGGAGAGGGGCGTCGAGAAAGATTCGAAAAAGGATCGCGACAAAGAATTATTATCGAAGAAACAAACGAACAATCACGGCGACGCGAAATCGGACAAATCTTCGAAACCAAAATCCAAAGAGAAGTCCGACATTTCTCGCGGTAGTTTCGAAAAAACGAGGGAAAGAGATTCGTCGACAAAACCGAAGGATGACAAACTTAAAGAGTCGGAAAAAAAAGAGAGCGCCAATGCGCCGAAAGAGGTAAAAGATTTGAAGGACATTTACAAAGAGAAGATCCGCGAGTTACGCGAGAAAAAGGAATTGTTGCGCGAGAAGAGGGATTGCGAAAAAATTGGAAAGGACAACAAAGATGCAAAAACGACGAAGGACAGTCGTGAAAAGAGAGATTCGTCGCGTGAGAAAAAGGATACTGGCAAAGAAAGCAGTAAAAACTCGAGAGAAAAGAGTTCCAGCCGTTCGGATGGAAAATCGTCGAAGATAACGGAGAAAGATGGAAAAATAGTCAAAGGCGATTCGAAGGACAAGGGAAAGCGCGACGAGCGTAGATACTCGAGAGATCACAAATCGAGAAGTTCGTCGGGTCAATCGGACGAGAAGCGCACTTCGAGGTCCGAGAGGGATGAGAAAATCGATAAATCCGAAACAAAGCAAAAGTCATTGGTGAAAAAAGATTCGAGTAACAAAAATGCCGACAATAATAAGCGGGACTCGCGTGGCGAAATAGAAGCAAAGGACAAGAAGCGTCGCGACGAGAAAAAAACGAAAACGAAAGACGATCACTCAAGTATGAGAAAAAATACGGATGATCGTCGTTCCACCGATCGCGACGGTTCGAACGGCTCGAATGGCAAAACTTCGCAAAAAAGTAGTTCCGGTTCGAGCGCATCGTCGACGAAGCCGGTTGCGTCGAGTTTGTCGAAGGAATCGACGAATACCAGCAGCAATTGCAGCAGCGAAACATCCGATAATGTCGAGGAATCGCAAAACGAAAAATTACGAAATTCCATCGACGAGAGACAATCGGAAAGAGACTCGTCGAACGGCGTGGCTAACGAATCGTCGACGATGCACTTGGATCTCACGCAAGGAGAAATAAGTTTGCCATTGAAGAAACGCCCACTCACAGGCGACGACAATATGAAGATTGAAATAACAATGAAGAAACCAAAGTTCGCGAAGAATTTTCAAGAGGCAAAGAAACTCATGAAGATAAGACGCAAAATCGAGAAGGAGAAGATTCGTCAACGTTTGGAAATGGAGAACCAGCGGAAGATCGAGAGCATCGAGTCGCGATCCAATTCGCCGGTGGAACGGACGAAGAGAGCCGCCAGCAACGACATACAATCGGTACCGGATGACGAACGAGTGCAGATTATCGAAGTTCGCGACGAGGAGTACGACGAGCCTTATCCGGAGATACGAAGTGATTTTACTATGGAGGAAAGATCGCAGATTATTTTGGGGGGCGGGGAGTCGATGATTTTCGCGAGCGAACCAACGCCGGTGTCGAGATCCAAATCAACGCTATCCGAGATGGAACTGTCGATAAGAGAATCATTGAACGAAATGATCAACGACAATAAAATCGATGAGAGTTCTCAAGTACCGAAGAATTCGACGAGTCTCGTGGAAACCGAGACGGAACGTTCCGAGATTTTAATACCCAACAGCGGCGATGAAAATGCGAGTTCTTCGAAGTTTGCCGAGGAAGTTGCTACGGAAAAGGACCTTTCGAGATTAAAAGATTCGACGCTAAAGGACGAAGCGGAGGAAGTCAATTCAAAAGGGATCGCCGAGGGAGTAGTTGACAATGAAACGAAAATCATCGAGGATGAGAATCGTGTAAAAGGCGAAAGAGACGAAGAAATTGTTTGTAAATTGGAAAAAGTCGAAGATACGGAGGAAATGGAAATTGCGGAAGCGGTAGAAGGGAAAGTAGACAAATCTGAGAATAAATTGAGTCACGAAATCGCGGGGGATGAAGAGAAATTGGAAGTCCCAGAGGTTGAGGAAAAAATTACGCCGGAAATGGTGAACAAAGATAATAATGTCGCAGAACCAGAGGGACAATTGCAAATCGTTGAAACACCGGAAAACGTCGATCAAGCGAAATTCGAAGAAAAATCGACACTAGAAATCGTCGAAAAAACGGCAAAGATTGAATCACCGGAGTCAGAAGAAAAATTTACACCGGAACTCGTCGAAAAAACGACGAAAATTGAGTCATTAAAGTCCGAAGAAAAATCGATACCGATAATAATTAAAAAAGAAGAAAACACCGAAACTGCGGCGTCTAAAGAAATAACGCCATTGGAAATCGTTAAAAAAGAGGAGAATATCGAAACGGCGGAATCCGAAGAAAAATTAAGTCTGGAAATTGTTGAAAAACGGGAAAAAGTCGAAAATTCGGAGTCGGAAGAAAAATTGAAGCCGGAAATTGTCGGCAAAGAAGAAAACGTCGACGTGGTCGATTCTGGAGAAAAATCATTGTCCGAATTTGTTGAAAATCAAGAAAAAATCGAAACACCGGAGCCAAATAAACAACCGGAGTTGAAAATAGTTGAAGAACAGAAAAACATCGAAGCTTCGACGTCTGAGAAACGATCGACACCGGAAATCTTTGAAGAAAGCAAAAAGATCGCATCACCAAAATCCGACGACAAATCGCGACCGGCGGTCGTTAAAAAACAGAAAAAACGTGAAGCACCGAAACTCGAAGATACATTAGCACCGGAAGTTGCGAAAAAACAGAAGAAAGACGAGTCACCGAAGTCGGAAATAATCACGAAAGAAAAAACGAGTATATGCGAATCGTCGATATCGAAGATCGTCGATCTCTGTCACGAGAACGCATCAGAATCGTGCAATAAAGATGATACATCGTCAACTGAAACTGTCGGCGAAACCGAAGATCGTGACGCGGCTTGCGAGAGCGACGACGACGAGCCTTGTCGCTATTTCACGGTGAACAACGAGCGATTAGAACGTTTTGAGAAATTCGTAAAGTCCTTGGAAACCGATGATGATCCCTCGTGTGACGATGTGGTGAGCGAAGAATTCCTCGAAGCGGCAGCGTCGAGTGAAGAAATGGTGTCTTCCGTATCGAAAACAATGGCGCCACCGAAACCAAAGCGCAAATACTCAACGAGTCCGTTAACCGACATAATGCTGAACAACACGAACAACAACAACGACGCCGACAAGATAACACCACCGATATCCGATGCCGACGACAATAATTCCAATAGCGTGAAAAAACGTAAAATCGGTCGACCGAGAAAACAAAAATCAAATCCAAACTTGTGCAGCCAACAGAATTTGCTAAACGGCGAAAATTTCGTGATGCCACTGAGTCCCGAGAGCGATGTCTCGGCGACCAGCGAAAAGACGCCGTCGAATTCTATCAAAGACGAAAAAAGGTATATATATGTATATCTATTAGCGTGTCGGCTTATAAAATGTACTTTAGGAAATAATCGTTTGTTTTTAAGCGAAAATAATTATTTTCGGTCGATTAAGGAATCGAAATTAATGAAATTTTTCAATTATTCATTGTCTTTTATTTTTCAGTCGTCCGAGAGGCAGCAATCAACGTTATACCAGTGACGATCTTTACAAGCCGCGACCGCTATTCGCGAGTTCGTCGCGTCGGAGTAGAAGATCGAACCCCGCATAGCTAGAGGCACATAAAATTAGATGTTGAATTTGAAGAAACACAGCGGAGTTTGGCGTGTGATTGTGTGTGCGATACGCAGTGGCCACTGGAATAAGTTTTCATCTCATCGATTCTCTCAATGTGCCGCAAACGCGCTTTTTTCTTCTTTCTTCAGATTCGACGAAAAAAGAAAAAAAAACACAAACCTTAGAAATACATAGTATATATCCTTATTAATATTTTTTTATATTGAGTATCGGCGTGTAAATTGCGGATCTCGTTTTTATGTAGAAAAAGAAAAATCGATGATAATAGACTGTATATACGCGTAGTATAAAACCGATAACGAAGAGTATAATTTCATATTATGTATTTCTTACCTCATTCGGCGAGATTCTTGAGAAAAAAAAATATTTTTCAACGAATTTTGAAAAATAGTACAAAATTAAATGCTTTCCGGCGACAGACAATTCGATGAATATTTACGATTAGCCGACGAAATCGGATAATACCGATCATTCATTGTTTTTGTTACAACGAAAAAAAAAACAAAAAAAAAAAAATTATTTTGAATCATAGAAATTTGAAATTATCGAATAAAAATAACTTCCGGTTTATATTTTTATGGCGGTACAAAATATATACGAACTATATGTATGTATTATATTGGCTACGCAACTAGGTGAGCGACTTGATTTTGAGCCAAAAACCTCCCTCGCTAGTCGTCACAAGACTTCGTCTGCTAAATTTGATAGGTACTGTAGTTTTTTCACACACTTCCACTCGATGATCTCTCAGAAACGATATTATACCAATTTTCGTCTGCAGCAACGCAAAACGCATTCCTGAAAAAAAAAAAAAAAAATTTACCATAAATTTCCTCGATAATAAAGCCGAAAGGGATACTTAAAGTCTTAAATGCAAATTTAAATGTTCGACTCGATGAATCGCGTCGATTTTTTTTTATTCGATCGAATTTTCGGTCGACGAAATTTGCAGATCGCGATCGATCGATAATTACCGATTACTCGTCGCGAATGCAATATTCAACAAGCGAAAGACATACCTATGCAATTGCGAGGTCCCTCGCCGAACGGTAGGAAAGTGTACGGATGCCTCGCGTCTTTATTATCGTCGGCGAATCTTTGAGGATCGAAAATCTCCGGCTGAGGATAATAATCGGGATCGTGATGGAGGCCATAAATCGGTATGACTACCCGCATTCCCGCGGGCAATTCGACGTCGGTACCGGGTATTCTGTACGGGTATCCGCATCGTCGGGACAAAAGTGGTGCCGGTGGATATTTTCTCAGAGTTTCTGAAACGTTATTACGAAAACATCGTAAATCGATTTGCCCCGAGCGATCGATTAACGAATCGACCACTCGATGATTGATTTCGAACTCCGTAAACTCTTTTGCCGACAGAAAAACTCGTCGCGTGTTTTTGGATATCGATATTTAAAGTTTCTCGTTGAATTTTTGAAATTTCTTCGTATTCCGTTATTATTTGAATGGTTGGAAAATGAAGAATTGAAAAAATCGTTAAAAACAATATTCAGCAATAATTCGTAACTTTTTTATCGTGAAAAACAAATGTTTGCAATTTTAGTCATCGCTGGAATACTAAATGGAGTCCTAAGAAACAATAATGCCGATTGCCGTTTTTCGTTATTCAAAAATAATCGTTAACTCGTTTTGTAATGAAGTTATAATATTTATCCATATAATGAAAATCCAAAGAATTCGTAAAAAAATTGGTTATTTATCGAAAGAAAAGTCAACAATATTATTTACATACCCAATATAATCATATCTAAGAATTTCATTTCTTGCACAGCTTCGTAAGTCAACTTGCCGTCACGCTTCTCGATAGCATCGTTAATTTCGTTTCGTGCTCTTTCTTGAATGTCTTTGTTTAGCGCCAATTCGTGAAGACAGAACGCAATAGTGTTTGACGACGTCTCGTAACCGGCAACGAAAAATACGAATGCCTGAGCCGCTATTGCATTATCGTCCAATTCTGCGAATACAATCGATACCGGAAAGAATAAACCGGTGCATTGTAAAGGGGATTCGGGGAATGAGCGATGTAAGGAACGCGCCGGTACGTGACAAAACGTTAATCTTCTCTCCGTATTTTACGAGAATCCTGTGGATTATAACCGGGGAATCTCAAGCATTAAATGAAATACCCTTATCATTTGTTATTCTTATCGTTGAGTTGCATCCGAAAAAAAAAAAAAAAAAAAAAAAAATCGTTTACTATATCATTTAGTTTTACGATCTTATGATCGACTATAGAAAAACAAAAGTACAGTTTTTATTACCGACTGAGCATCGATAACGGGTGGTAAAGAAGCGGGTTTCGCATTTTCCAATGTACTCGATCCTACCTACCGATTTCTTTAGCTGCTTCTCTTATTTCTTCGTCGTTAAAATTCGCTTGAAAATTGTTTCCGTTATCGATGTCCAAACTTCCCTTGTTTTTGAGTTCAACAAGAAGATCCATGAAATCGTGTCTCTTGCCACCGATCTCGCTTTCCCGCTGCACGATCATCTGCTGAACAACGTCTTTGAAAAATCTCGTGACCTCCGGGTCGATGACCTGTACACCGAGAATTTTGTACAGCGTCGGCATCGCTGTTCTCAGCATGCGCCACAACGTTGCTTTGTAACTTGGCTTCGACAATCGGTTCGCTGTGCGTCGAAACGCCGACTCGTCGTCCGACAATGCGTTTATTTGTATACCAAAAGCGCAACTTCCGATTACGTCTATGGTAAACTTTGCAGCCAACTCACGCACCTCGACGCCCTCGTCGATCGTTGTCGCGTCATCGCGACTACGACTTAACGACGTTTCCTTTATTAATTTTCGAAATTCCTCGTGACACTCGACCAGCAAGTAAAACATTCTCTTTATCTTCGACGACGAAAATGCCGGTGTTAATTTCGAACGCAAACCCTTCCATGCTTTACCCTCCAAATTGAACAAATGACCGGACAATGAGTCTGTGTTGTTAACGGGGATTCCCCGATTTGTGAAACACGCGAAATCTTTCACGCATATTTGTTTAACGAGTTCGGGATCGCGAAGTATCAAAATCGGCGATCTTACTCTGTATACACCGATGAATCTCGCGCTCTTGAACCAATTGTAAATTTCTTCGATTCCCTCGGGTTGCGATTTACGGAACAGCAGAAGATCACCGAAATTACCGACGATTATCGTTGGCTTTCTGTAGGGCACACCGCGCTTCGACCAAAAATCGAAGGTCGACGTGAAGTGATAGTAAAACATCGAAGAAACTACGATCGCGAGCAAAAGCGGACTCGCGAGCTCACGAAGAATCGAGACAACAGTTTCGATTGTGTGATCCATTTTTAGTTTCTCGTGTTTTTTTAAGGATCAAAATATTGTTGGAAAAAAAAGTTTTGATAAATTTTCCTCGCTGCACTGTTCTTCTTCCATTGAGTTCGCAATGGACTTTTTTTTCACTACCGATTAAAAAAAATAGATTTGATAGTCCGCGATTACGCGACTCTGCGTTGCTATTGTATTGTTCAATTAAACACGTTTTTTTTTAAATAAATAAAGCGTTCGAAACTTGTATGAAAATTTCATTTTCTTTGATAATAGAGAATTTTTTTTCAATCATAAAATTCTACATTTTCGGTGCGAAAAAAACTCGCAGATTTTTTGAATTTCAGGTATTTCTTTAACGCTTCAATGCACCATAATCGCAATGTTTACCCAACCGTAACGCAATCGTTGCTCGGGTACTTCAAATATTTCCTCGCACTCCTCGTAAATTCAACGTGTCATCGCGATGACACATTACATTTTCTAATAAAAAAACAAACACTGCGTAGTTAAAAAAAAAAAAAATCCGAAGAAAGTAAAACGCTTCGAACTGTTCGATTTTCACGTTAAAACATCGAAGCGAATGAATTCTCGGCACAGCGCGACGTCGTTGACACTGCTATCCGAGAAATGTCTCGAATAATAAACGAAATTCATGAATTAATCATCGACCCATTCCGCCTCTTTATCTGACACTCGAAACAGTCACCATTGTTATTAAAGTTTCGCTCGAACGAGTCGACGATAAGAAAAACAAAAAATCAGTCGAACACACCGCAGGTGACCCGTACGAGCAAAGTTCGTTTTTGTGTCGTTCTCGTCTCGCGCGAAGAATAAAACTGTATTTTTTAAATTAAAAAAAATACTTATTTAAAATTTTGTTTTTCTTATGAATATTTCGATGATTGGTCGCGTGAATTTGGAGTTGTAGCTTGGAGGAAGACGAGAGATAAACTAAACGGTTAGCATCATTTTTTTTTCCAGAGAGAGAGCGTGTCGCGTCCTCCTCCACGGAGCGCCTACGACTCCCACTCAAGTGAAAAGCTACACGAGCTAAAAGGCACGTAGATATATATATATATCTCTACGTGCCGAAGATTGTAGTTGTGTGTGTTGAGAATATCCAACGGTTATCTCTCATTCCCGCATCCGCAGTCGTATAACCCAACGGTTTTCCTTTGATCTCTATAGGACTTTTCTCTCATAGCAGCAAAAAGCGTGTGCTGGTCTCGTGTTATAGACTCAGGGGATCTTAAGTTTCGTTTGTTTATTCTGTCGTTACATCTGCTCGTTTCTTTTTTTTTTTTTTTTCAATTTTTTGGAGCTTTGAGGGAAGGTTTTCTATGTCAAAAATTCGAGGAAATTAAATGGAAATAATGAGTTTTTCCGTTTTGATTATTTCTGTTTATTCGTGTATCTTCTTTCCTTGCAGAGGATTTTTGGAAAAAATATTACATACAAAATTTTCTTAAAAAATATTCTTTATACTTATATCCGTTAATTTTAATTATTATTTCACGATAATTTCATTCGAATTATCTCGAGAATGGGATGTTTCAAAGACCGAGACGATTTTTTTTTGGGAATTTCTTCAATATCTTTCCGATTTTCATAACTTTTTTTTTCGTAGATATAACATTTTTGCTGCTACTTCGCGCACTCAGCTTGTAGATTATTAAATACAGAGGGTGTAAATGGAAAAAATATAAAAAAACGAGTATTATTATTATCAGTTATGTATCGCTCACGCGATCCCCGAGGAATTTGATTCAAGTCCACGTGATTACGCGCGAATCTCATTCGGTCAATTCGGAGATTATCGCGTAATTTGATAAGAATTGTCAAGAGCAACGCGTGTGAGCGTTCCGTGCAACACGCAGCTTTTAATATTTGTCAATATTTCTAAAATTGTGACGAAATGAAAGAATTTTTTGATTAATAATATCAGTTGAAAGGAAAATACCAAAAGTGTTTCTTTTTTTTTTTTTTCGATATTTTTAAATTCGTTGAATAAAAAGATATTCAGAACAAAACGTATACGAACGAGTTAATAAAATTTAGAGAGCTTCTCAAATATCAAAAAATTTCCATGATGCCAAATTTATCGCATAGCGTAGGCGGGATTTGCGTAAATACTAATTTATATATATCTATATATTTTTTTCTCATTTACTCAATTCTTTTTGCGATGACGAATCTTCAGCCAAATTCCGGACTTACTTGTCAGGATATTGACAGTGGGGTCGTATTCGAGCGGTGAATGAGTTTTCGCACTGAGCATCACTTCGTAATTTGACAATAGGGCAACCAACCCCGCCTTTGTCTGCGTATATGCGAGCCGAGTACCTGATAGGCAATGTAATATGTATAACGTCAACATTACCCATTAATTCCCTTCAGGGGAAAAAAAAAAACCCAGAAAAAATGAATGTATTTTCCAATTATTTTCAATTTCGGTACTGGAAGAGTTTTAATTTTTACAGAAAATTTTTTTTACAGAAATCGGTAAAAAAAGTGTTCTTCCGGAATTAAAGGGTTGCAGTTCATTACAGAATATTGGTATATCGAGAATACCAACAATTTCGTTTTTTTTTTTATGAGACGATCAATTACTCACCTATACAGATACGAGGTCCCTCGCCGAATGGCAAAAAAGCGCAATGGTCGCGGGTTTTTTTGTTCTCGTCGAGAAAACGCTCGGGATCGAATTTCCACGGTTCCGGATAGTATTGGGGATCATGATGAATCGCGTGAATTGGAACAAGAACTTTCATCCCCTCTTCAATAACTAAATCGGTGCCTGGAACCTCGTATGATTTGTTGCAAAGACGCGGAACCATTCCAACAGGCGGATGTTTTCTCATAGTCTCTAAAAAAAAAAAAAAAAAATCCATCAGCGTCATTTATAATGAAGTATGCGCGGCTGAAAAAACGTATTTACTTGGAATACGAAACTTTCTTTAATCAACAAAAGTATCCATCTTTTTAGACATAACTTATTCGATGTCGTTAAAATAAAATTTACAATGTATTGTCTTTTACTTGTGATTAAGTAAAATGTTTATTGAAGTAATTTAAAAAAAATTTTTTCCAATGCGGGAGGTACAAATTTCTCGACATTTTTTCCGCTAAAACCAGAAATTTCTAATATCGTTGTTATTAATTTGATTAAATAATCAATAAATGTAACTGAATTGCTGCACGAGATAGTAGCTTTCGACTTTATCGTCGGAAGAATTGTAGGAATCTATATTATCGATCCGAACCTGCAGTTGAAACTTTATCCCTTTCGGGTAAAGCATCGACACGAGATACTATGATATCTCGCATAATGTCTAAATCGTGTGATAAACTTTTTGAAATTTTCACGGGAATTTCCATGGCGCAGTGTGCGTAAAAAAAATAAAACATGAAATTCTCTGTTTTCTCACATTCAGTAACTTACCGCGAATGACGCGATCTAAAAATTCCATCTCCGAAATAGCCTCGTAGCAAATGGAATCGTGCCTCTTCAGGGTCGTCTCGATCTCCGCGTATAGCTTCTCTTGTATTTCGGGATTAGCCGCGAGCTCATACATGGCGAAACTCATGGTTGTCGATGATGTCTCAAAACCGGCGAGAAAAAATATATACGCTTGGGCCGCTATTGAGTTGTCGTCGATAACTAATAAAATGGAAAAAAAAAAAAAAAATAGCGTTGAACGATCAATGAAAAAAAAAAATATATATCGTAGCGTAGAATTATTGAAGATGTAGACAGACATTTTGAAATTATGCCGAAAATTTTTAATGCACGTTTGCCGCTATAATTTTCGCGCCTCTTGTGACTGACGTCTCTTATCGCTGATGAATATTTCCTTATATAGTTCGACAGCTCGCGTTCACCTTCCGCTTTTCACTTTTCATACTCTGATTTAAAATAAGGTGACGAACTTTTTTTTTAAAAGAAATATTACGTCAGCGGCAAAGACTCAATACGTTTTATAATGTACGTTTTTATAACTTCGAGAAAGCTGAATATTACATTTTTTTTTACTACGCGATTTTTTTCAGTTTGATAGCAGGGATGAGTAATTTGAGGAAATAATTAATAATAAATGAAAAAAAAAATACCGTACAACATTTTTTCCAGTGATATTCGACTCTGAGATTAGAGTTGATAAGATTAGATGAGATTATTCACTTTGTAAAAATAATTGATTTCACTTTGTTTTTTTCGTAAATTTTCGACATGATCCATTTTTTCTCGGTGCACATTGTTTTTATTATTATTATTTTTTTTACGCTTCGGGTCAAATAGTAGACAACGAAACGAAAAGTTATAGTGTTTTAGGCAAAAAGTTGATACGACCAGAAAAATAGACTGAAATGGCAGACTACTTCTTTGAATCTTTCATTTTCGAAGAAATGTACAACATGTTTTAAGACAATAATCTGAGACACGGATTTTTTTTTCGATTACAATACGTTGTCTCCATAGATATTTCGTAAGTGATGAGAAAGCAAAAATAAAGTTGTACTATGGAAGAAAGTTTCATGTTACGAAAAATGGTGAAATATGGAACGATCGCTGCATTCATATGTCGATTGGTTGCCGCTATTTAGCCATTAGCAAGTTGTAACGAAATTGTTATACTTTTATCAGAAATTAAATTACTATATTACAACTGTTTTTAGTCAATCGCGTAAATAATTATTAAAATCGATAATTTGTTTACCTGTGTCTGGATCTTTTGATAAGGGATTTTCATGCACACTTCCGGAACCTTCTTCGTCAATTTCGGGGTCTTCGTATTCGCGAACTTTGCCCTCGTTCTTCACTTGCATCAAAAGTTGCATTATATCGCGCCGCACGTAATTGTTACACTCTCTGTACTTTACCATGTTCCTGACCACAGTCATGAAGTAATCGCTAACCTGATAAAATACATATCGAGATTTAACAATGAAAAAAAAAAAAAAATCTGTTATTTGCGCGAAAAGATACTACACAGTAGTTACCTCGGTAGGTGTTAAACTCATTCCAAATCTCTTGAAGATTCCCGGTAAGTAAGCGCGTACGATTCTTTTGAGGCTTATCACGAGTGAGGGATCGAGTACTTTTCTGCACATAGCACGGAATTCCGAGTCCTCGTCTTGAATACAATTCGTGTCGAGACCGAAGCAACAAGTACTTATCACGTCAGTAGTAAATTTAGCCGCTAAATCACGAAACTCTATTGTATCCTCATTGTCCGCGTATTTTTTTACAAACTCCTTCACATTGAACAAAAAATAATAATAAATAAAACTCAAATAATTTGACGATTTAAAAAATGTAAAAATAAATTACTTTTGATAAACGTAAGAAAAATTGATTAAAAAATGTAAAAATAAATTATTTTTGAAAAACGTAAGAAAATTTGATTAAAAAATCGTAAATTAATTTTAATATAATGTATTTGAAAAAAAAATTGTAATTTACTTTACCTTGTATTTTTTCGACGATTCTGCAATGAGATTGAACATCTGTCGTATTTTTCCTGCTGTGAAGGCAGGCGACAATTTTGTTCGCAAAATTCTCCATTTGGGTCCCGATAAATTGATCAAATTGGCGCAAAGTGGATCAGCACTTTCGTTCATTACAATACCACGACCTATCAAACAATGCAAATCAATTTCTGCTACCTATAGAAGTTACGTATCTCGATTCCGTCAGCATCTCACGATAGTGCTAATCGTCGAGCTGCCGACGTTCCTCGAAACGTACATTTACAACTGTTGACGATGCGACGATAAACAGTGACGTTTCTTCTTCTATCTTTAAGTGCTTTAAGTGCTTTCAGTTTAATAGCTTTATCAGCAAACAACGTGAAATTTTAGCCTTCTCGTTATCGATTATTCAACGAAGTTCAATCGCGAAGATTTACCTTGAAAATAATTGAAGTCTTTGATCAAAATGAGTTTTATGAGTTTCGGATCTCGAATCAGCAGTGCGGGAGTCCTCAGTTCGTATATTCCAACGTAAGGGAGTCCTTCGTACATGTTGTAAATTTCTCGCATACTTTCGCCCATCGTTGTCCTCAGTAACGTAACATCCTTCGTGTTACCGAATATAAAATGAGGTTTCGGACCCAAAACCTTCCGCACACGCCAATAATTGTAATTTTTTATGAGATAATAATATATCGAAAGAATCGCTGCGATTGCGAAAAGTATTGACGGAAACATTTTTTTTTTTTTTTTTTTTTTTTTTTCGTTCAAACTTGCAAATTTGTCGTCACCGTTGCGCGGAAATGAAGCACTTTGCGCTGCAGTTCGTTATCTAGTCACCGGTAAACTTCAACACCGCAACGATTAAGTCTGTTCACTTTTTCCGGTTGTTTTTCGTTTTCAATTCGTTTTTTTCCTAAACTAACATCACTCCAGATCTTTCGCGCCCGAGACAAGATTTTTAAATAAACGTGGATCCGTCGGTCGATTTAACCAAAATGCTGTATCTGATTTTCGAGAAATAATTTGTCGATTAATGATTCGAAAAAAGAGGTCAAATTGTTTGTTTTCTCGATGATGAAATTGATACCGCAGCCCTATCTTTTATCGCGTAGATGACTCGACCGAAATAAGATCGACACGTGTGAAGCTCTGTTAGACAACTGTTCGGGATGAAGAAGTCGAGAGCGAAACCTACTCGAGATCTATTACTCTCTCTTCGTGTTCGATTGCAATAAAACAGTAGCAAATAAACTTTCTTCCAGGAAACGCCTTTCTCGAATGAAAGTAAAAGCAAGTAGTTGATTTTCTACTTCAACTAAATGCGACTGCTCGTTAAAATATTATGGAATGAGTCGGAACTTGTTGGCTATCATTGCCGAGGCTAGGAAATTAATATTTATCGAGACACGTTGAACTTTTAAACGGTGCTGAGTAAAAATGTCGGGTAAAAAGAAAATGTTACATAATTTTGCAAAAAAAAGTTTATTATTTTTATTATTGATATTTATTTATTTATTAAATTTTTATTATTATTTTTATTTATATATTCATTTTTTATTACTATTTTTATTTATTTATTTTTTAGTATCTTTGATATTCTCCGGAAAATTTTCTTAAGACACCTGTATTGGCGCGCGTATTTCAGAGTTTCTCCGTTTCCTGCAGTGTTCGGGGGCTGTACAGGAAAAAGGGTATAAATTATTACTGAAACGCACGGTAAAAGGCGAAAGAAGGCGTACCATTGAGAAATGAAATGAGAAAAAAGAAACAATTATTATTATTAGAAGAAATTTGTCCGTTTATTTGTAATTGTAATATTGAGAAGCTGTTACCCGTCGACCTTTCCACACCGGCAGGTCATTGACCGATAATAAAAATCAATCCAGACACCGCGATACGGATGTTTGCAACGCATATTCCACTTCTCGATTATTGATCAGTTATCTACAGTCATTTTTTTTTGCTGTACGAGTAAATAAACGTGTAACGCGTCACGTATAATGGTAACATAAATTGTCTCACGATCCAAGTCCACGTTACTTATCGGTGTAAAGAAGTGTGGGAGGCGCGCGTCTTACATTTTCGCAGCGGCTAAAGTGCATGGCATTCCCTTAAGGCGATGAGATACATACGACGTGTCGTCACGAAATGAAAAAAAACGCGTATATCAACTTAAAATTCAATATCCCAGTTCGTCACATAACATAACATTAAATTTAATACATTTTTTTTAAGTCTGTTGAAGATAGAAAAAAATGATTGTGATGATTCGAATCTTTATCCTGCAATTCCGCGTACACTCTTACTTTATTTACCACAAAAAGCTCCAGCATTCATGATAAAATTGTATAATTCGTATGAAACTGTTTTTCACAACAAATTGGCTAATTGTTAAAAAAAAAAACATTTCCATTTTTTGACTTATCGACACAAAAAAAAATCATTCTCACGATTTGGATTATTGAATTTGGATGGACTTATCGACACAAAAAAAAATCATTCTCACGATTTGGATTAAATCTCTATTGCTTTTTTTTTTTTATTTTTTGATCATTTTTGATAAGATTATGGAAGAACCCACAAAAAAAAGTTGCACCGTGATTTGGAAGAAAATATGAGTGACTGCGTAATAGACTCCGTTTACTCATTCAGTGTATAGCCGTTATCTCGTAGATTTGGCCTCTACTATCGGTGATTCTGATTTGCCGTATATAATCAATGCTCAAGAGCAAATTTGCAGTCACGTTGGTTTCGGTAACGGGTGCGCGGCTCGTCGGTTTCGAAAATGCGTCTACCGGCATTTTTCACGTATCCTGTGCTCATCGTAGCACAGCTTTCGATCGTCGCGGCTCAATTTGATTTCACATCCAACGAATATGCGAGTCGCGTTAACGAAGCTCTGCAGACACTTATTCCACGGAATATCTTAAATAGTTATCGCGACGTTAAGTTTGACGATTTTGCACGTGCCAATTCGTCGAAATGTACCGACCAAATGGAACTACTTGTAGATGGGTTGATGAGCGGCGCGATGTGGGCCTTGAAAAGTACCGTAAATATTTATATTTACACATCGATTTCTCGCTCGCAAGAGATAACTTATCGCTATTGTCGTCTCTGACAGAGTCTGCGCTTTCATTCGAGACACAAATTTGAAACTTTCTGTAGTGAAATTACGACAATGGGATTGCACACTGCAACGCGTACTTTCATAATTGAGAACTTTTGCAGAGAAAAAATTCTCAACGTCCATAACTGAACAAAAATTCGGACACAAACTATCGATGAATATTAATATTGAGTTTAAGAGAAAAAAAAAATTAAAATAATAACATCATTAGATGTTTGAAAAACATCGTTATTGACAATACAAAAAACATTTCTCGATTAATTACTCAGGAGGCGATCGTATTTTTATTTTTTTTTTCAACCTCCTTATTCGAGTGAATATCGATAATTATTATCGAATAATCGTAATCCGTTGAAAAACTGTTGGATACTCAGTCAATACTGAAAATATATTGGATTCTTTTATTTCTCCGCAATCTTGATGTAGTTAATTATCAAATGGTTTCAAATCTTCGCTTCTCATTGCAACAAGAACTATGTATGGTAATATCTGCATTTCATTTTATTCAAAAAGCAGTCACTCGATGCTCGCTTGTTGAAATTTTCTTTGAAGTAACAGAAAATAAGCGTCGGAACGAAAGAATAGTCAATTATTGCTTCGATCAATAAACTTTCGATAATTCTGATTATTTGCGATTGAATACATTACTTTTCAGTGATTGACGCCTCTTCGAAGCTACCATCGGGAATTCTGATGGGTAATAGACTGGACTTGGGAATGTACGACGAGTGCGTAGCTATCCGGGCGGTAGACGAAAGTGGCGACGAAATTCGTGGTCGTCACTGCATGTACACCGCCGTGGCGCGAATAGAATGGACTTATGTCGCTGAAACTTTGTCGATTTGCATGCCCGCCGTTTGCAATACCGAAGACATTCAAAATATTCTCGATCAAATCATTGAAATGATTCCGCACGCAATTTCAATACCGATTGACATTCCCATAACAATCCACAACGTCGTGTGCAATTCCATCGAAACACCCGACTGGACTCCTGGTGGTATAGTGACACTGTCAGTCTATATTTATGTTCGTTTAATTATTTTTTAAACTTTTTATTTATTTTCATTTCGATCGAACAAACAAATTTTTATGTGATAATTTGATTTACCGACAATATTTGTCAGACTTCTTTTTTCCACGGATACTTCGTCTGATCGGAAGGCAAACGCTGTTGTAGAATGAGTTTCTCGTTTCTCTGTCGCGTAAGAATTTGTTTTTTTTTTGCCGCGAATGCCGAGTCGAGTAGTTAGTTAGCGACACCTGTTTTACCAACGAAACCCGTCTCTGCCTTTAAAATCTTTGAACACAAGATTCAGAATTTTTTTCCGTTCTGTTTTTTCTCAGTGTCGGATTCAGTTTGCTGTTACTGTTTCTCACAGTCAGCACTATTTGCGACGCTCTAATACGATGTTCCAAAGAGGATTTTTCATCGCGCAGTAAGCTCGCGTTGATTGGCCAATTTTCCGTTTATTCGAGCGCTCTTCGTATACTTAGTACGAAAACAACACCACAAACACTTCCGGCCCTTCAGGGTATTAGATTCTTAAGCATGTGTTGGGTTATACTTGGACACGAGTATTTTATGACACTCTCCGCACCGAGCATTAATCCGGCAGATTTGATGGAGGTTTGTATTTGCATTTCTTCGATTCTTGGAATTTTTTATGTAACAATACATTTCGGGAACAGAATGACAGGGCAATCGTCAACTGACAAATCTGATTAATCCATTGATGATTACTCAGCTCGGTCGGTAATAAAATCTGCAATAAATTTTTCAACGATGTTGAAACAAAAATCGCAAAGAAAAGCAGATCAGCACTGGTGATAATAGGATAAATGATTATTATTCAACATCTATTGTTTTACAGTGGGTGAGTTCATGGGATTCGGTGTACATAATGATCGCACCCTTTGCAGTGGATACATTTTTCACTCTAAGCGGATTTCTTATTTCGTATCTCTTCCTGAAGGAAATGTCGAAAGGTCGAAAATTCAATATATTCGAATACTATATTCATCGTTACTTGCGGTTGGTATATTACATTTATTAAAAATCGAACTAAACTGATTGAATTGGTTTAATTAGATTAATTAAAAGTTATGCATGTAGCATTGCGGTCGATAATAAAAACGTAATATGCATTTTTTTCCAAAAGGTGTCAAAACGAAGTTTTTTTGTGTCAAATTTAATTTCGGAATAATGAGAACTCATTTTTTGCATAGAACATCGAGTATCATAAGATTATACGATTTTTAATCCTTTTACATTGATGGTAATGTGATTAATTTTTCAATCTAATCTACAGATTGACACCTGCATTCGCAGCGATGATGCTTATAACTATATTCATTTTTCCACGTATTGGATCGGGTGCTCTTTGGCAGAGCGTAATGGATCCTACAGCGGAAAAATGTAGAAACAATTGGTGGCCTATGCTACTGTACGTTCATAATTACGTCAATAAGAAAGATCTCGTAAGTTGCTATACATTAAATGATCATAAAGCGTATTTTGATTTATTTAACACTCCGGTGTCGTATTTGGATCGAAGAAATTACGATTATCATATCGATATCTCTTCAATTACAGGGGTGTTTATCCCATACATGGTATTTGGCAGTTGAGATGCAATTCTTCGTCATCTCACCGTTTATCCTTTATCCCCTGTCGAAGAAACCGAAACTTGGACTCACTATTTTGGGAATATTGTTTATCGCTTCTGTCGTCACGCCCGCCAAAATTTCGTACGACAACAAATATTCAAGCGCGTTGTTCGCATCGAAAGAGTGAGTTTTGTAAAAAAAAAAAAAATTACTAAATTACGTTGTTTTCACTAACTTTCACCATCTAAAAATTGAGTGATGGGGGGAACTTAAAGCAACGAGCGTCGTTTGTTTTACAGCATCGAGAACACTATGGTGACCGTTTCTAAGTTTTACATGGAAACTCACATCCGAGCTGCTGCATGGCTTATAGGAATATTCTTCGGCTATTTGGTCTTCACGCGCAAAGGAGTCACGCAAAGAGTATGTAATTTGTTTTTTTATATGTGTATATTGTGTACAAAGAAATTAAAAAAGAAACTACGCGATCGATGATTTTTTTGTAATGCCGCAAAACGATTATAAAAATTGTTGGTATTCAAAGTGTAATAACGAATTTTACTGTTAATTAATAAAAAATGTTTTATTAATTAACAGTAAAATTCACAAATTCAAAGTTCACAGTTTTGAGTGTAATAATGAATACCAACAATTTGTGTAATCGTTTTACGACATTAAAAAAAATCATCGATCGCGTCGTTTCTTTTTTAATTTTTTTGAATAAAACATTTTTTATTAATTATGCTACTGAAAATATTTTACATTGAAAGGAAAAAGTGTTTTAAGACACTTATGACATTAATGTATTTGCACGCAGGCGATCAAATGGATTGGTTGGCTCGCGGCTATCGCATCATTTTGCTTCTGCATCTTTAGCTTCAGAACGTTTCAACAGGAAGGCTACGAGTACGAACCCATTTGGGAGACTTTTTATGCCGCAATATCGCGGCCTTTGTGGTCATTTGGCGTTGCGTGGATTATTTACGCCTCCATACGAGGTTTCGGAGGTAAGTAACAACTTTTTTCCTTTTATTTTACAAGTTACATTTTCGTCGGAAACATCGAACAATTCGCTGCAACAAATTTCATTCTATAGCTTTAACTTTCGTTTTTCAGGACCAGTGACAACGATATTATCATTTTCAATTTTTCATCCATTCAGTCGTATATCTTATTGCATGTATTTGATACACTATATGATACAGTTGATGAAAATCGGCGCTATGCGCGTTCCTCGTTATTTCAGCGACTTTAGCGTCGTAAGTATTCCAATAATTATTATCAATAATTGCTACAATCGACAATCGATCGACAATGTCGTGATGCGTATTTTTTTAAATTAAATTATGTATTTTTGTTCTTTTTAGTTCAATTTCTTTCTCAGTGATTTTCTACTGTGCGTTGTTATTGGATTCCTCTGCAGTCTATTATTCGAATCACCGATATTAATATTGGAAAAAATCATCACAAAACGGGGCAAACGAAAGCCCGACGAATTGAAAAAAGAACTGAAAGACGAAAAAGTGGAGAACGGCATCGACAATCCTGCGCTGACAACGAGTTAATGTGCTCATCGATGTAATCATTTTTTGCCGAATACAGCATTAGATACGTTAAAAAAAATCATCGGAATATGTTGTTATAGAACATAATCATTAAAAATGTCATTATATTTAATAGAATTTGTAAAAAAATGTGTTATAATAAAATGTCTCGATTACGTAATATCACTTGACTCTGACATCGTTTTCCTTTTAAATTTCAATTGAGAGATACGGAGCGCCGTTACGATTAGAGGGACCAATTGTACGCCGCGCAATTATACAGAGCAGCAAAATGCATCGATAAAAATATCCATTGATTCATCAACAGTACACTGCGGCAGATCGATACAAAAACTGTGCCCCGTGACAATTTGTCAGAAAAATTGTACACCGATGGGATAAGTGGTTCTTCTCGTAAACAATAATGACGTCATATATAATTATTGTATCTCCAAAGAGTCTCTCAATTATTGCCAATATCCAGTCTGTAATATTTTCTATATTGTTTTTTTATTTCATGTGAAAGAGCCAAAGGGGGCGTAATTTGGCACACAAGTCGAGTGACCATTAAGGTTATTTAATATTGAATTGAATTCAAATCGAAAAAGGAATTTAGTAGTTATGGATACTTCATTTTTTTTTCTCATTATCGTTTTCTCGTTCTTCGACTTATTGGCATCGATTTTGGCAACAATCGGTAAAGTAGATTGACATTTTGTGAAATTTCACATATATTAAAAAATAAAATAGTTTCAAGTTCGGTGACCGCCTACCTATCGAGTCCATGAAAATTTTACAAATTAAAAATGTTCACGTTTGTTTTCTCATTTAATTAACTTAATTATATTATTCTACAAGAAAGTCAAACAAATTACGGAAATGCTGCTTTTTGTGATTATAGTAAAAGCTTTGTGATTAAAAAAAATTAATAATGAAGCAATTTGAAAATTTTAAATTTTTCAAGGTCTTCCATTCGCATTACCGAATTAATATTTCTAAAAAATTACCGGATATGTCGTAAACCTCCGGTGAGGTATATATCGTTATCTCGGTAGATTGGTCCGTCTTATCGGTAATTCTGTTTTCCAATGAATTCATCCCAAAGATCCCCGGGGATTCCCTGTGCCCCCATTATATCGATTCTGATCCAGTGGCGATGATGTTATCTCGGGAGCTCGTCGTATATAATCGGTAATAAGTAAATTGCTAGAGAAGAAAGTAACAGTTACGTTCGATTCCGCGTAACGAGTGTGCGGAGTCGGTCGGTTTCAAGAATGCAACACGCACTGTTGTTTTCATTTGTGGCGTTCTCCGTAACACGAGTATCCGGTGTCGCCGTTCACTCGGATCTTCCATCGGTCGTAAACGTAAATAGCGTTAACGAAGCTGTGCGGAGACTTTTTCCACGGAATATTTTGAACCGATATCCCGACGTTAAGTTCGACGATTTGACAGACGCCAATGCAACGAAATGTTCGGAACAAATGGAACTACTTGTGGACGGTTTGTCGAACGGCGCGATATGGGCCTTGAAAAGTACAGTAATTATTGTTTGCACTCTGACATTAGTTTCTCTGTTCGCGAACAATCGATCAATGATAAAAATCATCGATAATTTTGTTGTATTGCTTTAAACGTATTATTAAAATCATATATTACATAATAAAATATAAAATGTTTAAATATAATAATAATAATAATCATAATAATAATTATTATTAATAATAATAATAATTATTATGGTTATAAAAGTCATGTTGCCGATTTTGTTAGGATGTAGAAAAATGTCCATTTTTTACGCTGAGATAAGTGACGAAGCGAAGGCACCTCCAGTGTCGCGACGATAAATTTCCGCGAATTCTGGTGTCTGATGATTGAAAACGATTTCACAGTGGTCGACGCCTCATCTAAGATACCGTCGGGTATTATGAGGGGTCATCACGTCGACTTGGGAATGTATGACGAGTGCATAGCTATAAGGACCAAAGCCGAGGACGGCGACGAAATTCGTGGTCGGCACTGCATGTACAGCGCCATTGCGAAGATGGGGAGTATCGAGATTATCGAAGTTATGTCAATTTGTCTGCCCGCCGTTTGCGAGCCAAAACAGGTTCAAGATATTCTCAATCGTATCGTTGAAACGATTCAGTTTACGATTGGTTTTGACATCCCGATAACGACGAGAAAAGTCACGTGCACTTCCGTCGAAACGCCGGCGTGGACCGCCGGTGGTATCGTGACACTGTTAGTATAATGTTTGTTTAATGTTTTTAAAGTTATTATTACAACGCAGTTTTTTGAGATTAGTCAATTATTTTTATGTTTTCAATTCGAGGATTTATCGTGTGTTCTAAACACAACGGCGGCTCACACTCGGCAAAGAAATGCTTGTACGATAGAGAAGATAAAAATAAACTCTGCTGCTCTGCTCTGCTCTGTTTTTCGAGCTCTCGAAAGAAGAGTGGCAATAAAAATAAAAAAATTCCTGTAAGGCAACAGTCGGTAATGCAACTACCTATCATTTTTGACAGAGAATTTCGTTGTCCGTTATCTTACGAAAGGCAAACGTTTTTGTAGAATGTCTTTTGACTACCTTAATTATTTAAAATATATTTTTCAACATGAATGCCGTGATTTTGTTAAAAAGTCGAGTAGCCAGTCACAGATTCCTGATTTACCGACTAAACGCCGCTCTTCGAATTTTCGAACGCAAAACTAAGGAGGTTTTTGTGTTACTTTTTCCAGTGTTGGATTCAGTCTATTATTGCTGTTTCTCGCAGTTAGCACCATTTGCGACGCTGTAATGAGAACTTGCGAATGGAATTTTTCAACCAGTAGCAAACTTGCAGTGATCAGCCAATTTTCGCTTTATTCGAACGCTCTACGTATACTCAGTACGAAATCAACGCCTAATACAGTGCCGGCTCTTCAGGGTCTTCGGTTCTTCAGCATGTGTTGGGTGATACTTGGACACGAGTATTTCACTTCACTCTTCGCACCGAGCATTAATACACTCGACTTGTTAGCGGTGTGTATTTGTTAGCAGTAAATGGTCTTTTGTCTTAGACTTTTATTTATGGACACAGACCGGATACTGGTCAATATACTACAGTTTCACCGTCGTTAATCGATATATATGTTTCGCTGCTCCGCCAAAAATTAATATCATTATCTTGTTGTTGTAGTGGGCCCATTCATGGAATTCGGTGTACATAATGATTGCACCCTTTGCCGTCGACACATTTTTCACAATCAGTGGATTTCTTATTTCGTATCTTTTCCTGAAAGAAATGTCTACCGGACGGAAATTCAATATATTCGGATACTATATTCATCGTTATTTGAGGTAAATTATTGCGCTTGAGGAGTTGTTCTCTACTGATTGTACACGCGTTTCGGCTCATTGATACCTTTTAACATTAACAGGTCTCACCGATATCTGCCATTGACGTTTTAAAAATGGAAAGGGCAGAGCTAAAGAAGTTTTGCGATTCCTTAATTCTCGTGCCATTTTTCATGACACGTTATTTACTTTATAATTTGATCCTAAACTTTGGTTATTCCATTGCAAACACCCAATACGGTGTCTCTTTTACGTGACCCAATTAATGATATTTAAAAAAATGGTTTCACATGTTTTGTTTGAAAGCATCCGTTCTTCTAAATATCGGGTATCTTTCATTTTCAAATTAAATCTGCAGATTGACACCGGCATTTGCGGCTATGTTGCTTCTGACAATATTCATTTTGCCTCGAATTGGGTCGGGCGCTGTTTGGGACCGAGTGATGTCACCTTCTGCAATAAGTTGTAGAGAAAATTGGTGGTCCATGCTACTGTACGTTCATAATTATGTAAACAAAAGCGATCAAGTAAGTTTTTATACATTTTTATCGATGTTATCGAATGGCGATAATTCTGACACATGCACGTTTATTATCGATACTAGTAACTGTTGATGTACAAGATAAATTCGGATAATGTGATATTTATCTTATCGATAACAGGGTTGTCTCCCTCACACGTGGTACTTGGCAGTTGAGATGCAATTCTTCGTAATTTCTCCACTGATACTCTATCCTCTGTCGAAGAAACCGAGGATAGGTCTTGGAATTTTAGGAATATTTTTTATCGCGGCAGTCGTCACACCCGCCAAAATATCTTACGACAATAAATATTCGAGTTCTGTATTCCCGTCAAGCGAGTGAGTGTTGTGAAAACAAACAATAAAATCATTAGTTCGATCATTAAATTATAAAAATTGTAACGCGCGGCATTTTTTCGTTTTGAAGTGTAGGGACGAGTATACAACCAGCGGTGTCGAATTTTTACATGGAATCTCACAATAGAGCTGCCGCCTGGTTGGTAGGAATTTTTTTTGGCCATTTGATCTTCACGCAGAGAGGATCGACGAGAAGGGTGCGTTATTTTTGTTTAGTGACTGTGTATCTGAAGCACATGGAAAAACTGGAAATCATCAGTGATTTATGCACTCACAGGCGATCAGGTGGATCGGGTGGCTTGTAGCTGTCGCAGCCTTTTGCTTCTGCATCTTCAGCTGCAGAAAGTTTCAAGAAGAAAACTACGAATACGAGGCAATTTGGGAGACTTTTTATACAGTCGTTTCGAGACCTCTGTGGTCATTCGGCGTGGCCTGGATTATTTATGCAGCCGTACGCGGTTTTGGAGGTAAAGACATATTTTTCTTTTTCATCAAATAATGCACCTTTCATTCGATAATTTTGCATTGAAAACATCGAAGACTTTGGGGAGAAAATATACATTCTATAGTTTTGATTTTTGTTTTTCAGGACCAGTGACAACGATATTATCATTTTCAATTTTCCATCCGTTCAGTCGGATATCTTACTGCATGTATATGGTACACTTGATGATACAAATGATGAAAATCAGCGCCCTACGTGTACCTCGGTACTTCAGCGACTTTAGTATTGTAAGTATCCGATAAATTGTTATTAGAAATGCTGCTGCAACGATCGATAACCGATTACAAATTTCTTTCGTTTTCAAATTCAATTATTTATTTTTTTTAGTTCAATTTATTTCTGAGTGATTTTCTGCTGTGCGTTTTCTTTGGATTCGTCTTCAGTCTGTTGTTCGAATCACCGATTTTAATATTGGAAAAAATCATTAAAAAATGGAGCCGCCAAAAGAGCAACGAATCAAAAGAAATATTGGAGGATGAAAGAGTTGAAAAGGGTATTGATAATTCTGCCCTAACGGTGAGTTAATGGGCCGATTAATGTGATTTTTTTTGTAAGCATTGATAACGAAAAAGACTGTAATTGTATGCGAGTGAGAATTGTAATGTGAGTCAAACGTTAGGCATGTGAACAAATATAATCTGTTGTCACGTGAATGTAAAAAAAACAATAATTAATTTATTAAAATTTGCAATAATTAATTTAGTAAAATCCGAAAACTTTTTCAATAAAAAAACATATTTGTACCAAATTTTAGCTCGATATCTCAAAAAATGTGGCTGTTAGAGCGCCACCACACATTTAAAAAAAAACGTATACTGACGTGAAAGCTGAACGACTGCTCGGACTTTACTAAAAATTATACCAAAGTAGGGGCCTTGACCCCCCAACATGTGGTGTAGTTTTCAGCTTGGTATCTGAAACCGTTTTCACGCTATGAGGCCAAATGATGCGTACACACCTACACACATACAGACATTTTTTTAAATGTGATTTTTCGACGGTTTGGAACATTTTAAACACGTTTACATGAAAATCTTGAAAAAAATCATTTTCACCAAAACAAAGCTTCTTGAGGAAGCAAAATGCAATAAAAAATGTATGTAAAATACAAACCAAACCAAAACAAACACAAATTACACAGTTACGTGACTTTTACCATTTTCTATCTGTATTTTAATAAGTATTAAAATTACTTTTGATACTGTAGATTTTATTTGCATAAAATATTTGGTTGGAGAGTGAAACTTACGTACAGTTATCAATGATAATTTCTGTTATTTATTCTTTACTTTCTTATCTACCGGAATTCGCCAGACGTTCCGTGATAGATATCCGAAGGAAGAATGCGCGGTGTCATTGTACATCTGCTCTTCAATTTCTTACTCATTTTATCGCCAACCTCAGTCAGTTATATGTGTCTAAGACGTGTCTGTCTGGTACCAATGAATTATCATTTTCGCTATTTGCCGAATCCTTCTGAAATGATCGACACTTTTATGTTTACAAAAATGATTTATCTTTTATCAAATGAATCAGCATCCAGCAATTTTTTTTTCTAAAATCATTATTAATTTTTTAGTCGCAGATCCCGTTTTCTAAAATAACAATAGTAATTGATTGTTACGTCCAGAAAAAGAATTCGTTATTCGTGATTCGTGATTGTGTAGAAAAATGACTTCATAATGAATATTGTCCAAAGTCATTGCATGTTCGATTTACACCATTTTGTCGTTATTGGTCACCCTGATGATTGCAATCTGTCCCAACGGTTGTGTCTAATGTGACTGGAAAAACACGTATCTCTTTTACTTTTTGGAATAAGATACTGAATCAAGTGCAGGTAGTAACCCGTTCGAGAAATCTTCACAGAGTGTCATTTCCAATGTGTCATTTCCAATGTGTGCGACGATTAGGTAGAGGTGTGGGGCGTTCCATTTTGTATTTAGGTGAATCATTCACTTCTCAGTTTGATTATTACACGCGGTTGTGCCGAAAATTCACTTTAATGTAAAACGTCGCGATCGATAATAATATAACTCAAAAGTATTTATTTCGGGATTCCCAAAACTTTTTGATCATGTATAAAAAAGAAGAACTGCATCGGCCGGGAATCGAACCCGGGCCGCCCGCGTGGCAGGCGAGCATTCTACCACTGAACCACCGATGCGCAGTTATTATATATTTTGTACCATTCCGTGAGACAGTATAAGCTACTGCATAAAATAATTTAAAAAATTTTGAAAAAAAAAATTGAAAAAAAAACCACTGATGCTCAGTTATAATTAATATCTTGCGCTATTTAGCGAGAGTAACATCTCTTTCTATGTATAAAATATTTCCCACCACCTCCGTGTATAAGACGATAGCTTAGGATATATGCTAGAATCCCGGAAGGGCTACACTCACGGAGAGACTAACCTCACGAAGGAGCTGAAGTCACGGAGTGGCTACGGTCCCGGAGGGGCTAACATCACGGAGGGGTGCTAACCTCACGGAGTGGCTACGCCCCGGAGGGGGTAACCTCACGGAGTGGCTACGGTCCCGGAGGGGGTAACCTCACGGAGGGGCTAAGGTCACGGAGGGGGTAACCTCACGGAGGGGCTAAGGTCACGGAGGGGGTAACCTCACGGAGGGGCTAAGGTCACGGAGTAGCTACATTCACGTAGTGATTACAGTCCCGGAGGGTCTAAAAACCCAGAAGGGTTACAGTGCCGGAGGGGGGCTAAGCTCACGGAGGGGTTAAGATCACGGAGTAGCTATGTTCACGTAGTGATTACAGTCCCGGAGGGTCTAACGGACCGGAGGGGTTACAGTGACGGAGTGGCTAGAGTCACGGAGGAGCAAAAATAACAGAGTGACTAATAACGGACTAGTAACGGAGAGATTAATATCGCGGAGTACCTAATGTCATGTAAGCACGGTCGTCACAGCAACCGTCGCCATAGCAAAACATACTTAGAATATTTCGGGCCGAGGGGCCGCTCTAAGACAGGGAAATAATATTTTCCTCTAAGGAAAGTAAAAAACTAAGTCTCTCTAAAGGGAAGGAGTCCCCTTGGAGGGACTTAGAATTTTTGCACCCCCCTCTCCCCTCCCCCCTACGGGAAGGACGTGCTTTTACTCGGGGCCGGCGTTAATTAGCATAATTAGTGTCCGGGACGAATTGTGGGACGTAAAAGGTGGAAAAATACGTACTCGGGAGGCCAGAAAGCGTCAGAGCAAATAGGCTGTGGGGTACGGGTGCAGAAAATACGCAATTTCAAAGACAAACGGTGATACGGAAAAAAGTGAGGCTATGGCGACTTGGACGACAGAGGAGCTGGACAAGGTGGAGGAATACCTAGACCGACATCCAGAAGGCATCACAGCAGAACACCACGAGGAGATAAGAATCCTACTACTGCCGAAACGACGAACAGTAGCGGCCGTAAAAAAGAAGGTAGTGGAGATCAGAAAAGCCCAGAGAGGACAGGTCCGACCACCAACACCATCGGTGTGGACGGATGAAGAGGTAAGAAGATTAGCGATAATGTATACCGAGGCGCAAGGGGAGACGAAAGTCGCGAAAATGGGAAACATAACAGCGGATTTCCCGGGGAGGACCATCAAAGCGATGCAGACGAAGCTGAGAGATACCCACCCGGAGATATATTATCAAAGGGCGGGAATTCCAGCGGAGTGGCGAAGGGGGGAAGAAGAGGAGGACGAGGCTCCCCAGCAGGTGGTGCCCCCCGAAAGGGGACGAGAGAGAGACGAAGCGACACGGGACGAGCAAGCGATGGAAGAGCAGCCGCGAGACCGAGAGAGACGAGAGCGCCCGACGCGAGCCGAACGATCCCGAACGCCGACGCCGCAACGGGAAGCGAGACGGAGTGAGGAGCGAGAGAGAACGGGCGAACAGCGTGTCACGAGGCCGCAAGCCACGCGACAGCGGAGCGATGCCGAGCTGGAGGAGGGGAGACAGCTGACCGTAACGACGAGAGGCGCGAGAGATACCGAACGGCAAGCGGAGCAAGGAAGCGTGGAAGGGGAAGTACAGCGCGAGAATATGCACGAACCGGCTATAACACAGCGCGGGGAGGGCGAGCCTCAGCGGGAAAACCCAAGCGCAACGCACGTTCCAGCGAATTTAAAATCGAAATTCCGAGCAGCATGGGCGCAAGCGACGAGAAACAGGAAAAGAATAAGAAAAATAGAAGATCCGATAAGCCCCCAACTCTTAGCAACAGTGGACACAGTGCTCAGAGACGCGTTACACGAGCTCAATGGAAGAACGATGACGCAAAATGCCCGAAGGAGGAAGACAAAGGCAGCAATATACGCAGCCGGAGTCGTCCTCGCGCGAGAAGCGAAGAGAGGGAGGAAAACAAAAACTCCCGCTTACGTATTCACGCAAAGAAAGGCGGAAAAAATGCATGAGCGAGTAGAACGAGCGAAGAGACTGCGAGACTGGAGAGAAGGGGAGAACTTCCCGAAGGAATTGAAGGAAGAAGCGAGACAATTGAGACGGATGAAAATGTCGCCGTCAGACTTCGTGAAGATGGGAGGGGAAAGGCGCGACGAGCTGAAAGAAAAAGTCGAAAAACAAAAAAAGATAGCGGAAGCAATGGAAGCGAGAAAACGGTTTAAAACAAAACCGTCTATCAACTCCATTGCCCCCAGAGACGAGAAAAAAACACCGAATCTCGCGTCGACGGAGGAACATTTCAGACAAGTATACGATGCAGGAGAACGCATTAGACCGTATACGCCGGTATTTAACAACTGGTTGGAGAGAATGCGCACCCATCAACGCGAAGGGGTAAACACACGAGAGCAGATAGCCGAAAATAATATCGAAACGATGGTCCTAGCAGCTTTAAAAAAAGCTCAGCCGTGGAAGGCTCCGGGAGAAGACGCAATACCGGCAGCTATATACAAATACCTACCAACAGCGAGGAAAACATTGGTGGAATTTATTACCAAAGTTTTACGAGGCGAAGAGAAAGTGCAGGAAGAAGACGTAAGAGCAAGGGTAGTACTCATCCACAAAGGGGGGAGTGAGGAAGACCCGAGCAATTATCGTCCCATAGCGGTATTAAATACGGACTACAAAATGCTCACGGCGACGATAACAACAATCATCAAGGAGGGACTTGCCGAATGGATGATCCCGGAGGAACAGCTGGCGCGAGAGGGAGTATGGGGAACGGTGCATGGATTGCTGTGGGACAAAGCGTGCTCACAGGCAGCCAGGCTATCCCGAACAACGGATTACTCCACGTGGTATGACTTTTCGAAGGCATACGACACGATTTATCACTGGCAACTCCGAAGGCTAGTGGACGCGTTACCGATCCACAAAGAAGTGCGAAACACGATAAAAGGTATGATGAGGATGTGGGCCGTTGTAATCGAGGTCGGCAAGGAAAAAACGAAGCCGATATACGTCCGAAGAGGCGTGTACCAAGGCGATACAATGAGCCCCCTCCTCTTCATACTAGCGACAGCCTGCATTGTCGAGGCAATAAAATCGAATCGCCAGATCATCCGCAAGTCGAGAGGGAGACACGAGGTAGCAGCCTTCATGGACGACGTGAAGTGCCATGCGCCGACGGAAGACGCGGCGGAAGAGATCACCGAGGTTCTCAGAGATGCAGCGGAAGAGCTAGGGCTGGCACTGAACGTGAGAAAGTGCGGAGTGTACTCGAGAACGTACAACGAAGGCGATGGAGAACCGAATGACGAAGAGGTAGTCGATATCCCGTTCCTCCCGAAGATCAGGGAAGGATACAAATACCTAGGGTTATATCAATTAGAAAGGGATACGCCGATTAACACCGAATTGGCGATGGGGAAAATAATACAACGATCGGAAATCATTCTAGACTCCAACCTTGCGCCATGTCAGAAGATCGCGCTAATCAACTCAACGATTATACCGGCGGCGGTATACGTCATGGGGAATTTATACCCTGATGAAAAAAGATCGTCGACGTTGAAGAGATGCTCAGACATGGACAAGGAAATAAGGAAGCTACTCGTACAGAAGCACCTGCTCAACAGAACATCGACGAGAACAATGGTGTATATCAGAACGACGAGGGGAGGACTAGGCGTAAAATCGCTGCGTCTCGAAACCGAAGTACAGTACGTGAGGAAAGGAGCGTATCTTCGACAACACCCGGAAGTGGAGATGACGAGGAGGAAGTACGAACGACTCGCACGCGCAGAGTGGAGAAATCCTATCACCGACGCGAATAAAGTGCTGGAAAAATACGGTATCGAGTGGCCGAACATTATGGAAGAGGAGACAACGACCGAGTACAGTCGAAGGATCGCGAAGGACATCGTGGAAAAACAACAGGAGACGTTGATGCGGGACTGGGCTTTCTCGATGCACTACGGACGGGTGGTGCAAAGAGAAGCCACAGTAATATCCTTCCCGGCATTACATGCAATCACGATGGAAGACTGGATGGTCGCGTGTCTCCAAGCAGCGGCTGAAGAACAAATATACGGCCTAGGAGCGGATCCGATGAATAGGAAACGTTGCAGATTCGGTTGCAATGCTGATGAGACGGCATATCACGCGACGTCAGCGTGCGTGATACCTGACTTTACCCACAGACACGATCTAATAGTATATTGGGCAATAAAAAGTATATTAGAGTCAACGGAAGCCCCGGAAGAGGTAAAAGCAGGGCTGCAATTCGGCAGAGCGGCGATATGTGCGGAGTACTCATGGGGAGCGAGGAGGATACGAATCCGGGCGGGGATGAAAATAGCAACTGAACCGATGATGTACCACAACAGACCGGACCTCCAAGTAAGACTGACGAACCCGGATCAGATTTATCTATTCGAGATCGCAGTATCGCACCTGCAGAATATTCGGACGCAAGAAAGGATCAAGGAGACAAGATATGCAAAAAACTCGAGTATACATATCACTAACGAGAACTTCGAGACTGTGGAACGAGGGAATAACCTTGTGGATATGATGAGCCGTATGCACCGATGCCCAGTACAGCTAGCGGTAATGGTCATTGGTGCATATGGGGAAATACTGAGCACCGCACAACATCTGGCGACATCAAGGGTGTTCCGAAAGCTGGGCTTTTCGGAGACGAGACTCCGAATAATGTGGGAGAAATGCGCGACGAGCGCTGCGAGAACATCAGCCGAGATGATACTGAGGAGACTGGCCAAGGAGAGACCGACACCGACGAGCTAGACAGCGATCGAAAAAGACGCCAAGAAGAACAAAATTCTGTATAAAAGTTTGCCAAAAAATTGAATGTATTCAAGCACAAAAAAAAACAATATTGTAAATCTCTAGCAAGGGCTCGTATGAGCGACGCTAGTGGAGTTGTAAACAATAAAAAAACACTGAACCACCGATGCGCAGTTATTATATATTTTGTACCATTCCGTGAGACAGTATAAGCTACTGCATAAAATAATTTAAAAAATTTTGAAAAAAAAAATTGAAAAAAAAATAAATAAAAAAATTGAAAAAAAAACCACTGATGCTCAGTTATAATTAATATCTTGCGCTATTTAGCGAGAGTAACATCTCTTTCTATGTATAAAATATTTCCCACCACCTCCGTGTATAAGACGATAGCTTAGGATATATGCTAGAATCCCGGAAGGGCTACACTCACGGAGAGACTAACCTCACGAAGGAGCTGAAGTCAGGGAGTGGCTACGGTCCCGGAGGGGCTAACATCACGGAGGGGGTAACCTCACGGAGTGGCTACGGTCCCGGAGGGGGTAACCTCACGGAGGGGCTAAGGTCACGGAGGGGGTAACCTCACGGAGGGGCTAAGGTCACGGAGGGGGTAACCTCACGGAGGGGCTAAGGTCACGGAGTAGCTACATTCACGTAGTGATTACAGTCCCGGAGGGTCTAAAAACCCAGAAGGGTTACAGTGCCGGAGGGGGGCTAAGCTCACGGAGGGGTTAAGATCACGGAGTAGCTATGTTCACGTAGTGATTACAGTCCCGGAGGGTCTAACGGACCGGAGGGGTTACAGTGACGGAGTGGCTAGGGTCACGGAGGAGCAAAAATAACAGAGTGACTAATAACGGACTAGTAACGGAGAGATTAATATCGCGGAGTACCTAATGTCATGTAAGCACGGTCGTCACAGCAACCGTCGCCATAGCAAAACATACTTAGAATATTTCGGGCCGAGGGGCCGCTCTAAGACAGGGAAATAATATTTTCCTCTAAGGAAAGTAAAAAACTAAGTCTCTCTAAAGGGAAGGAGTCCCCTTGGAGGGACTTAGAATTTTTGCACCCCCCTCTCCCCTCCCCCCTACGGGAAGGACGTGCTTTTACTCGGGGCCGGCGTTAATTAGCATAATTAGTGTCCGGGACGAATTGTGGGACGTAAAAGGTGGAAAAATACGTACTCGGGAGGCCAGAAAGCGTCAGAGCAAATAGGCTGTGGGGTACGGGTGCAGAAAATACGCAATTTCAAAGACAAACGGTGATACGGAAAAAAGTGAGGCTATGGCGACTTGGACGACAGAGGAGCTGGACAAGGTGGAGGAATACCTAGACCGACATCCAGAAGGCATCACGGCAGAACACCACGAGGAGATAAGAATCCTACTACTGCCGAAACGACGAACAGTAGCGGCCGTAAAAAAGAAGGTAGTGGAGATCAGAAAAGCCCAGAGAGGACAGGTCCGACCACCAACACCATCGGTGTGGACGGATGAAGAGGTAAGAAGATTAGCGATAATGTATACCGAGGCGCAAGGGGAGACGAAAGTCGCGAAAATGGGAAACATAACAGCGGATTTCCCGGGGAGGACCATCAAAGCGATGCAGACGAAGCTGAGAGATACCCACCCGGAGATATATTATCAAAGGGCGGGAATTCCAGCGGAGTGGCGAAGGGGGGAAGAAGAGGAGGACGAGGCTCCCCAGCAGGTGGTGCCCCCCGAAAGGGGACGAGAGAGAGACGAGGCGACACGGGACGAGCAAGCGACGCGAGTGGAAGAGCAGCCGCGAGACCGAGAGAGACGAGAGCGCCCGACGCGAGCCGAACGATCCCGAACGCCGACGCCGCAACGGGAAGCGAGACGGAGTGAGGAGCGAGAGAGAACGGGTGAACAGCGTGTCACGAGGCCGCAAGCCACGCGACAGCGGAGCGATGCCGAGCCGGAGGAGGGGAGACAGCTGACCGTAACGACGAGAGGCGCGAGAGATACCGAACGGCAAGCGGAGCAAGGAAGCGTGGAAGGGGAAGTACAACGCGAGAATATGCACGAACCGGCTATAACACAGCGCGGGGAGGGCGAGCCTCAGCGGGAAAACCCAAGCGCAACGCACGTACCAGCGAATTTAAAATCGAAATTCCGAGCAGCATGGGCGCAAGCGACGAGAAACAGAAAAAGAATAAGGAAAATAGAAGATCCGATAAGCCCCCAACTCTTAGCAACAGTGGACACAGTGCTCACAGACGCGTTACACGAGCTCAATGGAAGAACGATGACGCAAAATGCCCGAAGGAGGAAGACAAAGGCAGCGATATACGCAGCCGGAGTCGTCCTCGCGCGAGAAACGAAGAGAGGGAGGAAAACAAAAACTCCCGCTTACGTATTCACGCAAAGAAAGGCGGAAAAAATGCATGAGCGAGTAGAACGAGCGAAGAGACTGCGAGACTGGAGAGAAGGGGAGAACTTCCCGAAGGAATTGAAGGAAGAAGCGAGACAATTAAGACGGATGAAAATGTCGCCGTCAGACTTCGTGAAGATGGGAGGGGAGAGGCGTGACGAGCTGAAAGAAAAAGTCGAAAAACAAAAAAAGATAGCGGAAGCAATGGAAGCGAGAAAGCGGTTTAAAACAAAACCGTCTATCAACTCCATTGCCCCCAGAGACGAGAAAAAAACACCGAATCTCGCGTCGACGAAGGAACATTTCAGACGAGTATACGGTGCAGGAGAACGCATTAGGCCGTATACGCCGGTATTTAACGACTGGTTGGAAAGAATGCGCACCCACCAACGCGACGGGGTAAACACACGAGAGCAGATAGCCGAAAATAATATCGAAACGATGGTCCTTGCAGCTTTGAAAAAAGCGCAGCCGTGGAAGGCTCCGGGAGAAGACGCAATACCGGCAGCTATATACAAATACCTACCAACGTCGAGGAAAACACTGGTGGAATTTATCACCAAAGTTTTACGAGGCGAAGAGAAAGTGCAGGAAGAAGACGTAAGAGCAAGGGTAGTACTCATCCACAAAGGGGGGAGTGAGGAAGACCCGAGCAATTATCGTCCCATAGCGGTATTAAATACGGACTATAAAATGCTCACGGCGACGATAACAACGATCATCAAGGAGGGACTTGCCGAGTGGATGATCCCGGAGGAACAGCTGGCGCGAGAGGGAGTATGGGGAACGGTGCATGGATTGCTGTGGGACAAAGCGTGCTCACAGGCAGCCAGGCTATCCCGAACAACGGATTACTCCACGTGGTATGACTTTTCGAAGGCATACGACACGATTTATCACTGGCAGCTCCGAAGGCTAGTGGACGCGTTACCGATCCACAATGAAGTGCGAAACACGATAAAAGGTATGATGGGGATGTGGGCCGTTGTAATCGAGGTCGGCAAGGAAAAAACGAAACCGATATACGTCCGAAGAGGCGTGTACCAAGGCGATACAATGAGCCCCCTCCTCTTCATACTAGCGACAACCTGCATTGTCGAGGCAATAAAATCGAATCGCCAGATCATCCGCAAGTCGAGAGGGAGGCACGAGGTAGCAGCCTTCATGGACGACGTGAAGTGCCATGCGCCGACGGAAGATGCGGCGGAAGAGATCACCGAGGTTCTCAGAGATGCAGCGGAAGAGCTAGGGCTGGCACTGAACGTGAGAAAGTGCGGAGTGTACTCGAGAACGTACAACGAAGGCGATGGAGAACCGAATGACGAAGAGGTAGTCGATATCCCGTTCCTCCCGAAGATCAGGGAAGGATACAAATACCTAGGGTTATATCAATTAGAAAGGGATACGCCGATTAACACCGAATTGGCGATGGGGAAAATAATACAACGATCGGAAATCATTCTAGACTCCAACCTTGCGCCATGTCAGAAGATCTCACTAATCAACTCGACGATTATACCGGCGGCGGTATACGTCATGGGAAATTTATACCCTGATGAAAAAAGATCGTCGACGTTGAAGAGATGTTCAGACATGGACAAGGAAATAAGAAAGCTACTCGTACAAAAGCACCTGCTCAACAGAACATCGACGAGAACAATGGTGTATATCAGAACGACGAGGGGAGGATTAGGCGTAAAATCGCTGCGTCTCGAAACCGAAGTACAGTACGTGAGGAAAGGAGCGTATCTTCGACAACACCCGGAAGTGGAGATGACAAGGAGGAAATACGAACGACTCGCACGCGCAGAGTGGAGGAATCCTATCACCGACGCGAATAAAATACTGGAAAAATACGGTATCGAGTGGCCGAACATTATGGAAGAGGAGACAACGACCGAGTACAGTCGAAGGATCGCGAAGGACATCGTGGAAAAACAACAGGAGACTTTGATGCGGGACTGGGCTTTCTCGATGCACTACGGACGGGTGGTGCAAAGAGAAGCCACAGTAATATCCTTCCCGGCATTACATGCAATCACGATGGAAGACTGGATGGTCGCGTGTCTCCAAGCAGCGGCTGAAGAGCAAATATATGGCCTAGGAGCGGATCCGATGAATAGGAAACGCTGCAGATTCGGTTGCAATGCTGATGAGACGGCATATCACGCGACGTCAGCGTGCGTGATACCTGACTTTACCCACAGACACGACCTAATAGTATATTGGGCAATAAAAAGCATATTAGAGTCAACGGAAGCCCCAAAAGAGGTAAAAGCAGGGCTGCAATTCGGCAGAGCGGCGATATGTGCGGAGTACTCGTGGGGAGCGAGGAGGATACGAATCCGGGCGGGGATAAAAATAACTACTGAACCGATGATGTACCACAACAGACCGGACCTCCAAGTAAGACTGACGAACCCGGATCAGATTTATCTGTTTGAGGTCGCAGTATCGCACCTGCAGAATATTCGAACGCAAGAACGGATCAAGGAGACACGATACGGAAAAAACTCGGAGATACACATTACTAACGAGAACTTCGAGACTGTGGAACGAGGGAATAACCTTGTGGACATGATGAGCCGTATGCACCGATGCCCAGTACAACTAGCGGTAATGGTCATAGGTGCATATGGGGAAATATTAAGCACCGCACAACATCTAACAACATCAAGGGTGCTCAGAAAACTGGGTTTTTCGGAGACGAGACTCCGAATAATGTGGGAGAAATGCGCGACAAGCGCTGCGAGAACATCAGCCGAAATGATATTGAGGAGACTGGCCAAGGAGAGACCGACACCGACGAGCTAGACAGCGATCGAAAGGGACGCCAAGAAGAACGAAAATCTCTATCAGAGTTTGTCAAGAAATTGTATGTATTCAAGCACAAAAAAAAATATTGTAAATCTCTAGCGAGGGCTCGTATGAGCGACGCTAGTGGAGTTGGTAACAATAAAAAAACACTGAACCACCGATGCGCAGTTATTATATATTTTGTACCATTCCGTGAGACAGTATAAGCTACTGCATAAAATAATTTAAAAAATGTTGAAAAAAAAAATTGAAAAAAAAATAAATAAAAAAATTGAAAAAAAAAACCACTGATGCTCAGTTATAATTAATATCTTGCGCTATTTAGCGAGAGTAACATCTCTTTCTATGTATAAAATATTTCCCACCACCTCCGTGTATAAGACGATAGCTTAGGATATATGCTAGAATCCCGGAAGGGCTACACTCACGGAGAGACTAACCTCACGAAGGAGCTGAAGTCACGGAGTGGCTACGGTCCCGGAGGGGCTAACATCACGGAGGGGTGCTAACCTCCCGGAGTGGCTACGCCCCGGAGGGGGTAACCTCACGGAGTGGCTGCGGTCCCGGAGGGGGTAACCTCACGGAGTGGCTACGGTCCCGGAGGGGGTAACCTCACGGAGGGGCTAAGGTCACGGAGGGGGTAACCTCACGGAGGGGCTAAGGTCACGGAGTAGCTACATTCACGTAGTGATTACAGTCTCGGAGGGTCTAAAGACCCAGAAGGGTTACAGTGCCGGAAGGGGCCTAACCTCACGGAGGGGCTAAGGTCACGGAGTAGCTATATTCACGTAGTGATTACAGTTCCGAAGTGTCTAACGGCCCGGAGGGGTTACAGTGACGGAGTGGCTAGAGTCACGGGGGAGCAAAAATAACAGAGTGACTAATAACGGACTAGTAACGGAGAGATTAATATCGCGGAGTACCTAATGTCATGTAAGTACGGTCGTCACAGCAACCGTCGCCATAGCAAAACATACTTAGAATATTTCGGGCCGAGGGGCCGCTCTAAGACAGGGAAAAAATATTTTCCTCTAAGGAACGTAAAAAACTAAGTCTCTTTAAAGGGAAGGAGTCCCCTTGGAGGGACTTAGAATTCTTTCCATTTAGAGTTTTAGTTTTTTAATTTTCTGTAGAGAGACAAAATCTATCATCAGATTCGTATTCTGCACGAAAAAATACGTGAAATATGAAGTGGACAAGAATTTTCTAGCGATTTTAGATTTTGACGACAAAAAAGCGCTGAAAATGCTAAATTCGATCATTAAACGATAGAATAAAGGCGTTTAAAGTTTTGGGTTCTTCCCGACGACATGACGGCATCAATAAACGCTTCTGCTATTCGTTGGTCACTCTATCTTGTGTATTTTTTCACGTACAACACGATAGGCATCTCATTTTCATTGTAAAACCATCGGAAAACAAAGATATACCGCGAAAATTCAAAAGTTTGACGAATCAATTATATCTTACACTCGTATCAGATTCTGCAACCGAAGCGGGTGGTTTTAGCATTAAGTGGGACAGTGCAACTATAGGTAAAAGAAAAACACTTCATAAATTGTGCTCCCAGAATTCGACATCAAACAGGATGTGTAACATTCCTCTCATCTGTTTGTTCCTTTGCAACAGGTTGCGGCGGTACTCTCATCGGATTCCGAGGTGATATAATGTCCCCTAACTATCCTCATAACTACCCGCATAATGCCAACTGCGAATGGAAGATTACACTCGCGTTTGGTAGCAGTATGCGACTCGAAATCATAGATATGGATTTCGAGAGCTCGTTATTCGGATGTCATTCAGTTTACATAGAGATAACGACCGGTAAGGAGGAGCATCGAAAATCTGGCAAAAGTGATCAACGTGGACGTGGACTAACATATAGTCGATTTTTTTTGCATATCTAGACTGCATCCGCACTATTCGTGGCTTCAATGGTGTAATCGAATCGCCAAATTTTCCGTATCCTTATCCAGAATCCTTAAACTGCACCTGGATTATCGAAGCCCCGAAGGGCAACACCGTCAATATAAGATTTTCCGAATTCGAACTCGAAGGACCTTCCGCGTGGAAGGGATGTCCCTTGGATTATCTTGATATTCGAGAGGGTCGTTACGTCGCTACTGCTATAGAGATTAAGACACTTTGTGGTTCTGGTTCTCTTCCAGACCCTATCTCTTTAACGCGGCGTAAACTTTCTCTGCATTTCGTAACGAATGAGTACAACGCTTACCTTGGTTTTCGATTGGAGTGGATAACTGTAGGTTGCGGGGGATATTTGACTAAACCTTCAGGAGTTATTACGTCGCCTGGTTATTAGCCTGGGAAATTAGCGTACCGCGAGGACATCAAGTAGTTCTGCATTTCGTTTTATTTGACTCCGGTACCAGCGATATTTGCTCTACCGATTATTTACGAATAAGAGAATCAAAGAAAGATGGAGGTAGAGACGAAACCTATTGCCCGGGGATAAACTAAAATTTTTCCGTGTGTCTCAACGTAAAAATTAATAATGGCGCAACGATTACTATAATCGTAAACATTTTTTCGCTTATCTTCAGCGCATTCCTGCGCCCTTCAAAGCGGCTACCAACAGTGTCAATGTCACTTACGTTTCAAGTATCAATAACGGTGGCACTGGATGGCTAATACGATTTTCGGCAATGCGAGACGCGTGAGTGATATTTATTTTACGCGAAATTTGAAGCTTATTTACTAATTTTGGTATAAAGAAAAAAACTACAATTGATTCACAATTTTCAGCTGATATTATCGAAGTTATGCACCGCCACGACACCACATTATGATGTACGATATTCGTTACAATAGTTTGTAAGTCGTCGAACGAAAATCATTTTAATGCTGTATAAGTGATTAAAAAAAGGTTTTTAATTCATGCAACTTGAAATAATTGCTCACTTTCCGCAATCTGCATCTTCGATTCCCGAACCAATGTCCAAAAATAGAGAATTGTCTACAGTTTCAATATCTTCGGGCGGCTGAAGCGGTTTTTTCCAATCGTCATGCGTAATCATCGTCATTCAATATTGGGTGGGCTTCCGCACATTTGCGAAACACGCCCACTTGCAGCCCGATAATATTTTCAGAGAGAACTTTAAAGCAGTGCTAGTCGAAGAGCGCTGTTGCAAAGAGCACTTTTCTTGCGTTTGCACACCGAATTGTTTAATTTTTATCTGTGATTCGGTAGTTATAAGTCAACTAGAAATAGACGGGAGACAAATCTACGAGGAAAATGGCCGCCGGGTCATTGTTGCCTGTATTTTTGTTAATCGGTGTTTCCACGGCGTGGGTGGAAGAACGGTAATGAGTTTGAAATCATTTTTTATATATTTTTTTTTTCATCGATTATTAAGCATTTTCCGTATCATAATTCTATTAAAAAATGACTTGCAGACCAACACTAGAATCACGAGACGGTAATCTCGTGATCGCCAGCGCCAAAGATCGAAACATCACTCTGCTAACATCCGGAAAAAGCGCTATTAACATTAATGACATAAATCTGATCGACGTTTCGGAAAATGTAAGTATTACAATATAAACAAATAAACGTCTTATCAGCGTAGGATTGGAAGCAAGAAGATCATTTGTCTTAATGATTGTCAGGCGCGACAAGCTGCTCGAGTAGTTGAAAACTGGAAAAATGGCTATTTAGACGAATTAACGACGGAATTCAATCGAATTGTGAAAATAGTCGAAGGTCATCCGAACGGTTTGGAACACAAAGTGAACGAAATTCAATCGCGAGTTTATAATATGACGAACTCTTCGGTGAGTATTTTACAAATCATATTTAACATCTTAATTTATCAATTATAATAATTCCACAATTGTTATTAACTCAATGTAACTCTTTGGGTACTTAACTTACAGATGTACGGAGGCGATCAATCGTTAATTGACTCCATACCGCGATTACATTACCGGGTAAGTCAAAAATTGCATGTATTCATTGATGACATACTTTTGACAACAAATTCATATTCGTTTCTCTTAAAGTTTCGCATATTAGAACGTGAAGTGCAACGTATGAGAACTAATCTCGAAATAAATGCGTGTATTGATGACCCCTGCAAGAACGGTGGTACGTGTATCAGAATCTATGGTGGAATGCAATGCCTGTGTCCGTCGAATTATGAGGTGCGAATTTGTAAAAAAAAAAAAAAAAAAACAGAACAAACAATCCAACCGATTGATAAAAAAATGTCATTTGATATCGATTTCGAATACAATCGAGAAACGCCTTTTCCCACAGGGCCCCAATTGTGCGGAGGACGTTAACGAATGTGTGCGATACACGAATACGGATTTAGGATGTCAGAACGGAGCTACGTGTAGAAATTTGCCGGGTTCTTATCGGTAAGCGACTCAATTGCGCAAATTTGCAATAATCCTATTCATCAAACTGCTCACGTATTAGTTTTCAAACAATTCGTTAATTTATAGATGTGATTGTGCTCCTGGATGGCATGGAATTCACTGCATTTCTAAAACAAGTGTCTGCGACGCTGAAGATTCTCGAGAATTGTGCGGAAACGGAAACTGCGTTTCCAGTAAGAGGACTCCGCTTGGATATACGTGTACTTGCGATCAGGTATTCGAAAGAAAAAAGAAAAAAAGAACGTAACGAAGTATTGAAAAAGTCAGTGTTGAGACAATCGTTTTACAGGGATGGCAATCGGAAGGTACAGATCCTGCATGTAGGAAAGACGTGGACGAGTGCGCAGGAAATCATCCTCCGTGTTCGATGAATCCTCTGGTTCAGTGCGTTAACTTTCCTGGAGGATATACTTGCGGTGCTTGTCCCGCGGGTTACACGGGAACCGGATATTATTGCAGCGACATCGACGAGTGTTTAGTGAACAACGGTGGTTGCAGTGTGATACCGAGTGTCCAATGCATAAACACTTTGGGATCTCGCATCTGCGGTCCGTGTCCAATTGGCTACGAGGGCAATGGAATGATTTGCACATACGTCGGCGCTTGTAGAATAAACAACGGTGGTTGTCATCAACTAGCGACATGCGTCGAAAATCCTCGTTCGACGAATCTCTTCGTTCAATGCAATTGTCCGCCTGGTTATCACGGAAACGGTATGGGTCCACAGGGTTGTCGACCCGGTTACGATTCGATCGATCCGTGTTCCAGCAATCCTTGCGTTCACGGAACCTGCGAACCCAATGGTTCTCTGTACAGATGCAGATGTAATGCAGGATTTACCGGTGAGATATCATAGTCTTCAATGTCATTTTGTCACATCACTCAAAGTGCAGTATGCGTTTATTTAGATAGGTAAGCGATGTGCAACTTATGTTGATTTTCTTTCAGGAACTCAATGCGAGAATCATGCAAATCCATGCACACCGAATCCATGCCAAAACGAGGGAATTTGCCAATCAACAGATTTGCAAACGTTTACATGCAAGTGTACCGACAAATTTTCGGGCCCCAGATGCGAGACTCCAAGGCAATCGTGTGGTGGTTATTTCGCGAATCCGAGTGGTAGCATAACGTATCCACTGGAAGGGCAATCATACGAATCCGATCTTAGCTGTGCTTTCATTATTCATACTAATAATGCATCCACCGTTCTCAACATAACGTTAACTCGTTTCGACTTTGAACACTCGTCAGATTGTAATCATAACTTTTTGGAGGTACGATAAATCTTTTAAATAATAATTTTTTCATTCGTGTTGCAACGTTCGATCGTAGAATTCTTATTCAATTTCTCCATAACAGATCCGCGATGGACCGAACTCCGACGCCCCGTTGATGAAGAGATATTGCGGCTCGCGGTTGCCTTCAGGCCGCGCATTCCGGATGAACCACAACTCCGTTCATCTCTATTTACACACTGACAAAAGCATATCTCGTGGTGGCTTCGCGCTTAATTGGAACTCAGTACTACCAATATGCGGTGGAACTTTAAACAAGGAATATGGAACCATAAAATCACCAGGTTCACCCGGAAACTATCCTCACAATAGAGACTGCTTTTGGCACATCATCGTCAGACCGGGAAAAAGGATACAATTCCATTTCGTCATTATGCAGATCGAAGAACATCCGACCTGTGAACACGACTATTTGGAAGTGAGTTACTTGACTTATTTTCATTTGATTATTTATAAAATATTAAACTGAAAATATCAATGAAAAGAATTCATATTGCAGATCAATGAGACTGCGGGAGATAGAGAGATTCAACTAAATATCTACTGCAATCACTCACATCCGGCACCAATACGGACTTCCGGGTCTTTCGCGAAACTTCATTTCCATTCGGATTCCGCTGGCAGTGATGTAGGATTTATAGTATCTTATTCCACCGTTACAGGTTGATTTTTATTTGTTGTCCATCATACCTTCAGCTGCTGCGAGAATCATTTTTATCATACAATGTATTGTGGACCTTTTTTTAGGTATACCGGGTTGTGGCGATGAATTCACGGCGGACTCCGGTATCATCACAAGCCCCGGATTTCCTTCGGACTTCCCGCCGAATGTGATTTGCGAGTATAAGATACGGCTACCAAAGGGTGAAAAAATACATTTAACTTGGATGGACTTCGAGATGGAGAATCACCGATTCTGCGCGTGGGATTCCGTTACAGTATACATCTTTATCATTTTATTTTTATTATTCATTAACGCGTAAATTCATCTCAATAATACTAATTACGTACTACGAAATAAAAATACTTCACCGGAAGTAACCGGCTATTTTTTAGTTGGTTATCACGGCGCAATTTCTCAACGAGTGTCGAATACGGTGATGAAACTTATGGATATATTTTTCGAATTCTCAGATATTCAACGGATCAGATACGGAATCTCCGCGTATAAGTAAACTCTGTGGTAATCGCTTACCTGAGCCCATGCCGCTGGACACGAACGTTGTAGTGATACTATTTACAAGCGATTGGTCGAATGCGTTTAAAGGTTTCCGGTTGAAATACGAAACGATCTGTGGCGGCAAATACCACGCGCCATCGGGAGAAATAAAATCACCGTACTATCCGAATAATTATCCCGCATCGCGCACCTGCATTTACGAGATTATTCAACCGCCTGGAAAGGGAATCATTTTTGAAGTGTTCGATATGCGGATCGAAATCAGTTATCGTGGCACCTGCTCGTTCGATGGCCTCTATATATACGACGGTGACAACGAGAATTCAACACGACTCGATTTACTTTGCGGTCGTAAAAGTTCGGGGAGTCACCCGTACTACTCAACCTACAATTTCATGTACTTGAAATTTATGACCGATTCAAGTATCCATCATAATCGAGGATTTTGGGGAAATTACACGACGTATGACCGCGGTTCGTATTGATCACCGAAATTTCACTATTAAAGCGAATCAATATTATGACAAACATTGCTTTACGACGAGTTACATTCCGATTTGAAATTTCATTGCCATTTTTCTTTTTAGTTCATTTCTATGTCGCGAAGTTTCAGTATTGATGATGATGCGAATTTTTTTAAGGATGTGGCGGTCTTATAAGGGAACCTGTGGGAATAATTCAAAGTCCCAATGACGGTACTGAAGGAATTAGCAACTTCGCGGGTTGTACTTGGATTCTCAAAGCTCCAAAGGGGCATATTATTAAATTGACCTTCACGTCGTTCAATGTGGATTCACGCGCAAGCTGCTATCGTGATTTTATAGACGTTTACGATGGCGCGAACGTCGAAGGAGTAAAAATAAACAGGTAGTTATGAAAGCCTTCCCGAGGTGTTCGATACTACCGACGAAATAAATAAATCTTAACTCTTTTTTTTTTGTCTGTTTACTCGATAAGATACTGTGGTCCACGAGTACCTTACCAGACACCAACGACTCAAACGGAAAGCATGACAATAGTTTTTCCAACACGACGTATCCACTTCGCAGCTCATTATATGTTCATCGATATTTCGAAAGATTGCGGAGCGCATTATGTCACTCCTACCGGTACCATAATGTCACCCAATCATCCCGGAAATTATCCGCCGAACAAGAACTGCGTTTGGTTTATAACTGTTACGAAAAATCATCTGATCGATCTTGAAGTAGAGGTATTCGATTTGGAGCCTCCGGCCACATGGGGCGAAAGGGATTATCTTGAACTGAGGTAAGTCCGGTGTAACAGAACTCAGTTACGAATTTTCACTATCGCTTATGGGAAACAATGAAGTAAAAATACAATATTAATTTGCACATCACTTCCTAAGTTTTTTGCATTGTATACACAGATAGAAACAAATGCAAAGATCATCAATCTCTAGGAGAATTATTGTGCAATAGAAATTTGTGACATAGCCAAAGCAGACATATTAAGACTGTCTTTTTTTAAATAAGATGTTTCAACGATGTGACACATTATGGCGACGCTTTCATTGTGATCTCAAAAAAAAAAAAAAGAAAAAAAGAAATTTCAAACAAATTTATTTTTCCGAAGGAACAAAATATAATAAAGCACTCTGTAATATCAGTACGAAAGCGACAGCTAAAATTCTTCGAATAATTACAGAAATGGTGGATACGAAACTTCGCCATTGTTAGACAAGTACTCCGGCAGTAAAATGCCGCGACATTTGAAGAGTTTCACGAATCAACTGTATTTTAAATTCGTGTCGAATCGATCCGTACAACACAGAGGTTTCAAGATAAAGTGGAGCAGTTCAACTACTGGTAAATATATTCTTTGTGAATTACGCTCATCAAAACAGAACTCGATCAGCATTTATAATACCGGTTGAGTGTATTTTCTATCAACAGGTTGCGGAGGACGTCTCATAGGATTTACCGGTGAAATTACGTCCCCTAACTATCCACAGAATTACCCTTATCTTGCCGACTGCACGTGGACGATTGCTGTCGCATTGGGTAGCAAAGTACGAATTACAATCGTCGATGTTGATCTCGAGAATCGTGAAAACTGTCGTTATAGTTACATCGAAGTATCGACCGGTGCGGAACAACACAAAAAAACGGGTAAAAAATATTGCAACCGAAATCATCCTGCTGTCATCGAAGTAGATAGCAATGAAGCTGCCATTCGATTCAGGAGTGGCCGGACGTCTGCCGGGCGTGGTTTCTACATCAAATATATATCGAGTAGGTGATTCAATAATCATTTGAAACTTCCATAATCTTACGTCCCGTTTTACCAAAGTTAACATAACAATGATTGTTCTTCTTACATTCAGACTGCGTCAACACAATTCGTGGCTTCCACGGCGTAATCGTATCACCAAATTTTCCAAATCCGTATCCAGATTTCCTAAATTGTACGTGGACTATAGAAGCTCCGAAAGGAAATACCATCAACATAACATTTTCCCACTTGGAGCTCAACGACGGTGCCGGGATCGCAAATTGTTCCGACTATCTTGATATTCGAGAAGGTAGTGGAGACGTAGCTTATGTGAGGATTAAAAAACTTTGCGGGTCAAGTAATCTTCCAGACCTTATATCTACGGCGCAGCGTAAAGCATTTCTGAATTTCGTAACTAATGCATTCGGAAATGCCAACGGCTTTCGTTTGGAGTGGACAATCGTAGGCTGCGGTGGACATTTGAAGAGACCGTCGGGTGTAATCAGATCACCGGGTTATCCGCATCCATATCCAAGAAATATCGAGTGCGAATGGCTTATCGAAGTCGAATATGACCATAGCGTGGAAATAACTTTCCTCGATATGAATACGGAAAGACGCGTTGGTTGCGAGACGGATAAAGTGATATTATATGGCGGTTCTGACGCAAATGCTCCGAAACTCAAGGAGCTCTGTCATGCTGACGATCACGTCGTAGTCACCAGCCCAACGAACAAATTATTCGTTAAATTCGAATCAGACGTTTCGTTCGCTGGACGAGGCTTTGACGCTGAATACAAGAGCGTCGCATTGACCTGCGGTGGTAAATTCAAGGGTGACGATGGTGCCATTCACACCGCAAACTATCCACAGAACTATCCGAATAATGCAAACTGCGAATGGCTCATTGAAGTTGATAAAAATCACGTCGTCAATCTGACTTTTACGGATTTCGATATTGAAGCCGCAATTAATTGCACTGCCGACTATGTCAAGGTATAGTGGAGAATAAAATTCTTCCTCCAATCTCAAGACACCTTTAATCTTACTACTATAGAACGTCTTAACTACTGTTACAACCAGAAATATGATTTTTCAGATTTTCGACGGACCAACGCGTGACGCTATGGAGTACGGACCATATTGCAAGAGTAACATGCCGCCTCCAATAATTTCATCGGGAAATTCGATTCTTGTTGTTTTGAGAAGCGACAGTTTGCTAACCTCGAAAGGCTTCGAAGCTAAGTATTTCAAAACATGCGGTGCGCATATTATTGCGGACGGTGATGGAGTACTCGAGACTTCATCGCTTCATCACATGGGTTCCGTTACTCGTAACTGCACATGGATTATTACAGCTAAAGACGATGGTAAAAAAATGTTCTACTCGACAAGAACGACTTGAAAAATCTTAACAGTTTAAGATTCTTTTTTAATTGTTATAGCGGATCATGTAACCCTAACTTTCTTCCACATTGACCTTACCGCACGGTCTCGTTGGGACACCAATTGCAGAGCGCACTACGTAAGTGTTTACGAAGGTGACGGGGTTGATGGACCGAGTCGTGGAAGATGGTGCAGCAATAAAACTCCGCCACCTATCACGAGTTCCGGTAGATCTTTGACTGTCCAGTTGTACGCGGTATACAACTTTATGAACGACAGGTTTGGGGCGACATACTCCGTACTCGATTCAGGTAGGTGTGCCTTCAGTTTCGATCAGTTTATACCAATGATGATAAATTCCAATTAACCGCTATTCGATTTTCAGCCTGCGGTGGTGATCGTTATTCGGCTTCCGGTACAATCTCATCCCCCACTTATCCCAACAGTTATCCCATCAACGTTGAGTGCATATGGGTACTGAAGACATCACCCGGCAATGGCATAACGTTGACCTTTTCCGAGTTTGATTTGGAATCCGATCCGCACTGCGATCGTGACTATCTGGAGATTCGGGAAGAGTCGGGTACTGGAAGGTTGATCGATACATACTGTACCGGTTTACCAGGACCAATTACATCCCCGAAATCACTGTGGGTAAAGTTCAGATCCGACGAAAGTGGAGTTGCCAAAGGCTTTTTGGCTGAATACGCACTTCTTATCAATGGCAACGAATTAACCGGAGTCAAGGGTGAGATTAGCTCGCCGCTTTATCCCTATTCTTGGAATAAAAAAGAAACGGTCACTTGGCGAATAACTGTGGGCTTCCGAATGACCATTCGAGTGGAAATCGATGATCTCCATCTAGAAGACTATGGTGACTGTACGTCGCACCTAACGGTAAATCATTGTTTGTTCAATTACACTTCTCGAAAATTGTTTTGGAAGATAATGCTTCTGATTGTAATCAGCCAATAGGTAATTTAATGGTTTTTGTAGTTCTACGATGGCTATGACGCCGAGACTCCGAAACTGATGACCGTTTGCGGTCTCATAAAACCCATAGAACCAATTATTTCGACAAGTAACGTGGTTTTTGTTGAGCTCTCCAGCAATTACTATAGGGAGGGCAATTGGTTTCATTTGCATTGGTACCAGTCGCCGAAAAAACGAGGAAACGCGGGTAAAACCGTAACGAAATGTAAGTCGTTTGTGTTATAATCTGAAAACGAAATTGGTATTCTTACGGTCGATAAACGGTACCTTGCAGTGTCCGATTGTGAGGTTGAATACGATCTGACATTGGAAAGCAACAGGTCGGTAACATTTAATTCACCCGGATACCCCGATGGTTACGCTCGCAATCTTGATTGCACATGGGTCTTCACATCTCCGCCAGGCTATCATCTTATTTTGCGATTCATTAATATACATCTTGAAGAAACTAAGAACTGTGACGCCGACTATATTACCGTTTCTAACGGAAATGGATTATCAACGATAAATGACGATTCCCCGATTTTGAGGAAAGCTTGCTTTGCCAACGATTCATGGATCAATATCGCGGGAAAAGATGTCATGACGGTGAAATTTCATTCAGATTCTTGGATTAATGAGACGGGATTCCAAGCAACGGTTAGACGAGGTTTGTTGTCTTCAATATTGTTGATGTTCTCAGTGAAAGATCAAAGTGAAACTTTGATGTCATAAAAAGGTTCCTACATCAATGCTTAAGCTTCGAAAAGACCAGTGTTTTTATGCCGAAGAAATAGACAGCAAATGAAAGCAAATTTGGATCTATCGAATATGTATCATATTCTCACATTGATCTCCTTGGAGTCAATTATTTTTAACAATATCCTTAATCTTTCATCACCGTCAGTGTGTGGTGGTGAGCTAAGAAGTCCCAATGGTATGATTGACTTCAACGAAACGATGACGATCCATGATCCGTCTGATTATTACTACATCTGCGAATGGAACATAACTGTGAAGAATGGTAAAACAATAAAGATCACAATTACGGATTTCGTCGTTGAAAACAAAATAGCGCCTTTCTGCAGCGACCCAAATTACCTTATGGTAGGGAAATCTATGATATGCAGCTTCTACGGTGGCGATAGTGATAACCACAATATCTCTTGCAGCTGCGGAACGGTGCCGGACGTGATTCGCCGCCTCTCGGTGTTGGTATATTCTGCGATACAGCCTCCCCTCCCGGTGATTTTGAAACGACAGGGAATAAACTTTACGTTAAGGCTGTTGGTATACGGAGTAAATTAAACTTCAAGATGGCATACAGCGAAAAAGGCATGTCTTGCGGTGGTTCTTTCCTATTGGATGATTCGTCTCGTCTGATGGAACTCAGTTCTCCAAATTATCCAAACATACCACCTTCGTACTCGGAATGTTTTTGGACGTATATGGCACCCGCGGGCGAAAGACTAACGCTTCATTTCGTTGGAAGATTCGATTTGACTTCAAGTAAAGAGTAAGTGGATCTGTATTTTTTATAACAGGAAGTTGTAGTTGAACTTAGAGCTTTTGGAAGGAAAAAGATTAACAAATATCTGTACTTTTTTCTGCAGCTGCACTTAGAGCCTTCAGAAGAAAAATGATTAACAAATATCTGTACTTTTTTCAGCAGCTGCACTTAGAGCCTTCAGAAGGGAAAAGATTAACAAATATCTATACTTTTTTCTGCACCTGCACTTAGAGCCTTCAGAAGGCAAAAGATTAACAAATATCTATACTTTTTTCTGCAGCTGCACTTAGAGCCTTCAGAAGGAAAAAGATTAACAAATATCTATACTTTTTTCTGCAGCTGTACTTAGAGCCTTCGGAAGGAAAAAAGATTAACAAATATCTTGTGACGTGCTTTTCCTCGGCTTCGGAACTACCGGGGATCGGCTAACCCGTCCAAAATATAATGACGCCCGCGTATTGCTGCTGTCAATTTCCCTTACCGTTCTTCTGCGATTGGGCACCAGCACACTGTATCAATCCCGGTGTGCGAGGATTCTTCTATACTTTTTCTACTATCTTTTCTAACACTTACGGCTAGCGGGATCAGGGGTGCAGTCTGGGGAAAACAATAAAATAATATCCACAATGCACACGATTTATAAAAATGACAATATCACACGTTTTATTAACCGGTAACATTTACAACTATAATTGACTTCTGTCTGAATTTCCAACGGACTCGCGAGACTCGAGGTTAATATTTCCTTCGAAAGAATAATTATGACGTCCGACGCTGCGAGCGAAAATCTTGCGAGACAATTTCCCGAATACCGGGTACGAGCGAGAAAGCTCACGGCAACACGTGTACGGCACAGAAAGTAACCGAAGATGGTCTGCACTGCGTGCACCTACCTTTGTTTTTCCTGCCGTCGATCTACACGAATCGTCCTCGTGGCTTTCCTCTGGCTACGAGCCTTTATCCTAATCGATTCCTCGGGAATTCTCTCGGCCGTCGTCACGGCGTTATTTCTCACAATAAATAATCCCTCAGCCGACGACACGGCGTACAACGATTTTCCTCACTTCCGTGTAACGGCACGGCGGTATTAATTTTCACAGACTAATTATTTTATTCACTAATTTTGATTAACCGAATCTCTATTGCTATTCTGCCTATCGATCTTAATCGTACAACGTGGCGCGCGAGAGTGCCTCTCGCTCGTGTTCGGTTACGCGTCTCGGTAATCGGTGGGAGGGGGAACGAGCCCTTTGTCGCCGAAATCCCCTGATCGTCGAATGTTCGCGACGTCTCTCCTCTCATGGTTCCCCTCTCGTGCCTCCCACGGGCCGTCTTCGCGTAGCTGGACACCTGTAACATATAATATAACACGCCGGCAGTCTCCCGAATGCTATATATTTTTCCTTCCTCGGGTATCGTCGGGGGACGACTCTGTATACGCGCCTATCTACGACTCTCGCGCGTACCTATGCTATAGCGTGCCTGCGAGAGCGTTGTAACGCCTCGTCACAATCTATACTTTTTCTGCAGCTGCACTTAGAGCCTTCGGAAGGAAAAAAGATTAACAAATATCTGTACTTTTTTCTGCAGCTGCACTTAGAGCCTTCAGAAGGAAAAAGATTAACAAATATCTATACTTTTTTTCTTCAGCTGCACGACAGAGTATGTCGAGGTGAGAGACGGTGGTACAGAGAATGCACCATTGGTGGATAGGTACTGTGGAGAGACTGCACCGAGCAGCATTTCGGCAACTGGTAATATGGTTTACATCCATTTTTACACTGAATTAGCTGATCCAAAGAACGGTTTTAAGGCAAAAGTTACCATGGGACGTGAGTGAAAATACTATTTTTTGTTTATGTTTTTCGTAATATTCAACGTCTGATTGTTATCCTTCGATAATATTTCCCCGATTACAGTATGCGGTGAAATTCGTAGAGGTAATAAAGGTGTTATACATTCCCCGAACTATCCGGAGGCCTATCCGATAAATCAACAATGTTCGTGGACAATAATTGGTCCTGTCGATCACACCTTAAAACTCGAATTTACCGACTTTCATCTACCGCATTCCAGACGTTGCGATAGTGGAAATGTTGTGACCATCAGTGAGCCCTATCGCAACAGTACGAGTGATACAATACAAATGGGTAACTAGAATCAACGAGTAAAAACGCTTTCTAGATGTATAAATACTGTTTTAAATTTTTGATAAATATTTTCGATCGATTAATTATTTTTTATATTTTCAACATAAGGTTTCTGCAACACTATTTTCCAGTGATAAATTTATTTTACCCAAAAGAAAAACGCTTTTTAAAATGATGAATAATTTTTTTATGAAATAGTGAAGTCGTATGGACCTTTTTGCGGAATGGAAACACCCGATGTGATTACGACTTCGTCAAACGAAGTGGTAATTTCGTTCAATAGTAACAACAGAACTAATATGTTTTATCGAGGATTCCGCTTGAATTACACGGCTAGTAAAGACGGTAATTGGAACTTGAAAGGAGTTCACGAATTAATAAATTACTTTAAAAACATAATAATACTGTTAATTTTCATTTCAGTATGCGGAGGTACTTTAACTAGCATCTCAGGAGAATTCTACTCGGTCGGATATCCTAATCCTTCTAAGGCGACGCGGTGCGTTTAACAGGCATTAATCTCAAATTAATCCTCATGTTAAAGTAACAAATGTATTGTTGAATATTAAAAAACTGTGTTTTTTTTTAATTTTTTTTATTTGCCTATCAAAACATTTTTGATGCTATTGAAAGATTTTTTCGTCTATAAACTATTGCAACTTTATTCAATTTCTTTCTAATTTTCACAATCGATAGGACTTGCCAGTGGGTGATCGAAGTGCCAATAGGAAGTCAAGTAATGTTAGAAATACTGGATTTAGACTTACCAACGGAAGTTATTGGTCGTATCGGAGAAGTCTTTATTGCGGTAAACTATTTTTTTTGTATTGATATTCGTAATGAAATTATGCGTACGTGTACCCGAAGATTGCAGAAATAACATTTTTTTTTTCAGTTTTGGAATGATAAAATGTTCAGATCGCAGATCGCAGTCTTTCAAAAACTTCCTTACCTCGATAAAATCTATAGCACGTCTAATATAATGAGCATTTATCTCGTTTTCGACTCGGGTCGTCGTGGATTCAGAGGACGATTCACTGCAGTAGCACCAGCGCGTGAGTGTTTTTTTTTTAATTTTTATTAGTTTCGAAGAATAAAATAGAAAAGTAGAAATAAAACAATAATTGTTATGTGTGATGCGATTCTTTGTCAGCTTGTGGTGGCGTTGTGAATGACGCCAAAGGAGCTTTGCTTCCTCCCGATATGCCTTACAACGCATCAACTTATTATTGCAAATGGGAGCTGAAAGCACCGGAAACAATGATTAATTCACAGAATCAAACCGGAATTACCTCCATCGTCACGGTTTCTGGATCTATCGGCTCTGATTATACACGCGCGAGTAAATACTGCGATCGTAGCACGAAATTCATACGCGTAAATGGTCAGTCGATAGATCAACGATTTTTTTTTCCGTAACCAGTAGCAAATACTAAATTCGAAATGATTATCGCATTGATATTTACAGGTGGCATGCAAAATGCTCAATCCGTATGCGGCAATATAACTGGAGAACCATTTATCATTCGGAGTCCAACGCCTTCCAATACCATTGAGGTACACAATTATAATAAGAAGAAGTATCGAAATTCAAAGATTTTCTATCGAGAATATCACATTTTTTTGTACGATAGGTGATCAACGGTACGTTCGGAAAAGGTACTGTGAACTTTGATATGCAGTACGAGTGGAAGGCCTGTGGAGGTATCCTTACTGGACCATCGCACACTATAAGTTCTCCACGAAATGTAACTTATCCGATAAGTTGCGTATGGTACGCAAGATATGACGATCCAAGTGCAATTATATTCATGAAATTCAATCGTTTGAATTTGGGAAGTTGCGACAAAGGATATATCAGCGTCAGGTAATCGTCTCGTAGTAATTAAAACAATTTCGCAATATTTTAGAATTATCAGAAATGTAATTATAAAAAGAAATGTACAGAAACGGTGGACGAATGGCTCCGGAATTACATAAATTTTGTGGTAACTTGATCGACCGTAATATAACGAGTTCGACGAACCAGTTGTGGATTGAGTATTGGACTGCGAAGGCACCAGGAGACTTTGAGTTTCAACTCGATTCCGAAGGCGGAAGTTGCGGCGGTGTATATCGTGGTACCAACAAAGAGATCTCTTCTCCAAAGTAAGGAATCTCAACGAATCAGCGATTTTGTATATGATGAACGAACGTTCAGTGTCTCCGTTAATTATTTCAATTATTCGATAATGTGACGGGGAATCTTTTTGCAGCTTTCCGAAATCGTATCCCAACAATGCCGAGTGCACTTGGGAAATTACGGTAGATCCTGGATACACCATCGGATTGTCGTTCATTCATCGATTCAGCATGGAAATGAGTGTCGATTGTGCAAACGATTTTGTTCAGGTGAATAGTCAACCCCTGTGATTCAAATGATCCAAATATGAATCCTCAACTCATGTAAATGCCGCGCCAATGTACAGACATTCGACTGGGTATACGACAAGCATGGAGTTGGTAAATGGAAGGATAATCAGAAGTATTGCGGTCGAAATCCTCCGACACCGGTTAATTCGACTTCGACTCGCATGAAGATACTTTTCCGTTCGAATGCCGAGAAACAGGGTGACGGCTTTCGCGCAATGTGGGAACAGAATTGCGGTGGACAATACGAGGCAAAAGCGTACGACCAATATATTTCGTCGCCACATTACCCTTCCGAATATCCACCGGATTTGAAATGTACCTATATTATCGTCGCACCGGAAGACAAACCAGTTTGGGTAGAATTTGTGGATTTCGAATTGGAGGGTAAAGGCGCGTATCCTCAGATTTTGCATTTTTGCAATATTCTGTCGCCGAGTTGCATTTTACCGATTTTTCTTTTAATTTCATTCAGATCCGAGGAACAATTGCGCGTTGGATCGGGTCATGATCTCGAGCACCCATAGGTATTTTATGCGTCGAAGAAAGGTGTTGTGCGGTAACGATAAACCGGATATCATTAATTCTTTTACGGCTATTAACATCACATTTGAATCCGATCCTTACGTCGAAAAGCGCGGTTTTCGATTCAGATACTTTTACAATGGTAGGTAATGCATTCATCAATCATTGAATGGAATTCGATCATCGAGAAAAAACTGAGAATATCAATTTTTCATGATAATTTTAAGTATTCATTGAAGACAATCATATAAACTTCGAACTTTCTTGGTGTTTTCTGTAACCTTCAGAGTTCCGTAATATCGTAATCAACATTTTTCAGAATGTGGCGGTGACATAACGGAACCGACCGAAATAAGCTCTCCGTCTCACAAAAACGGTCGATACTTCGGGCATTTGAATTGCACGTGGGTTATCAGAGCACCGGAAGGCAAGAGCGTCATTTTGCGACTCGAAAAATTCGATCTCGAGACGAATTGGAGGTAAAATAAGTAATGTAACATTTTAAAAAACAAATGGCCAATTCTCCGTGAAAGTTATATGCTGAAAATATCGTTCCTTTGTAAGATGCAAGTTAGATAAATTGATGGTCGTCGAGGGTGACACACTAGAAGGAAACGTGATAATGACACTTTGCGGGAATGCGACTGATCCGGCGACGATTCCTATTAAGACCATTGGAAATGCAATGACTGTGATGTTTAAATCTGATAGCAGCAACGAATACGGCGGCATGAAAGCTGCGGTATGAATATATAAATTGCGACAAGGCAATTATTTCTAAATGAATCCAAACTTCACGGAAGGTATTTGATTCGCAGATCATTTTCACGAGAAGCGAAGCAAGCGGATGCGGTGGAGATATCCAACTGCAAAATTCGAAGTCTTTTAGGACACAAAGCACTGCAATGTACGAACCTCTCGAGGATTGTCAATGGACAGTCACCGCAGAATCCGGAAAATTTGTCCAATTGACGATAAATCAAATGGATGTGAAGAACGCGACAAACGCTACGAACGTTCGACGCAAATGCACCGGTGATTTCTTGGAAATTCGCGATGGAGGTTCTGCTGGCGTATTGCTGGATCGCTACTGCGGAAACGTCCGTCCGCAGCATCCGGTAACTTCGATAACAAACGTTCTTTGGATCAGATTTTTCACCGACAGCACGTTAGAAGGCGAAGGAGTCTCCGCTACGTTGGCCCCAATAGATTGTACGATTCGGAATTTCTTTTGACCAATCAAATCTCAACATTCGTTTTATTTATTTAAAAAAAATTATATCACTCACGAAATTTCAGCGGCGTGCGGCAAACAAATGTGGGATATCACGAATGAAACCGTAATCTTCGAATCTCCAGGATATCCAAGTGATTTCCAACCGGGAATAAGATGCCGATGGGCCTTTAAAAGAATCGGGTCGTATGCACCCCTTCGTCTTCACTTCGAGAACTTGGATATGGAAGACACAGAAAATTGTGATGGGGATCATCTTGCAATCACCGACGATGTAAATAATTGTTATAGATTAACGTAATCAGTTAATGTATCGCTTACTATTATAGAGAATCACTTAAAAAGTTTCTTTCAATTAACAAATAATTATTTTGCATTTTTTTTTGCGTGCATTAGTCGTAAGTACTTTTTTATTCACTGCAATCGTTTCAGAACGTAGTAAATTTGTATTATTATCTCAGAATCTTCGATGAATCATATCAATCGACAAGTGACGGCCAATCGATTGTTTGTTCATAAGGTTTGAAATCATTACAGGTCAGTAAATATATTCTCCAAGATTTTGGACAGAATTTTATTTTCAATGGACGGAGAACTCGTCCGCATCTTTACTCAATGGTAAGCAGTATTTTTCAGACCTACGAAGTTGCTGTTGTTATTATTTTACTTTGATTTTTCTGCGACGATTGTTAATTTTGATGATTTCAGAGACAATTCAGTAATGCAGTGACGTATAAATATTGCGGTCAAGCGAGCAAATTCGATTATCATAGGTACGATCGATCGAACGAAAACAATCGCTTAATTCAGATTATTTTAATGAAATTTTTATCGTTAATTCAACAAATTTTTTTAGCAATTCTCACGAAATTCATGTAACGTTGAAAACAACAGCGGGGAATGTATCTAAACCGAGAAAATTCAAGTTTGACGTATCACCAGCAACATGTAATCGTAATTACACTGCCGAACAGGGAAGAATAATTTATGAGAATGCAAAAGAAGTGTTTGATTGTTGGACTACGATAACTGCTCCACCGAATTATACGATCTCTGCGTATTTCACCAAATTTCGTATCTACGATCGCGCAAATTGCTCCGGAAATTTCCTTAAGGTTCGTTATTAATTACTTTTTTCGTTTATTTTTTTATTTTACAAATTCATCATTCAGCATATCAAAGTAACTTTTGACCGGAAGTGCTGATCAAAAAGATATATATACTTTTCAGAATTTAATCAGCTAAATTGTAGTATTTCATTGATGTTCCAAATCATATGTACACTTTTTTTTTTTTTTTAGATACACTATGGTGACTTCCAGACGCCACCTATTCAGACCCTTTGCGGCACGAATCCGCCTAATCCTATTTTCAGTACTGGCAATGTGCTCAGTATCCGCGCTAAAACTACCCGTACATCCTATACTACCGCAGCGTGCTCTTATGATTTCGTTTACACTACAACCGACAAAGGTAAGAAGATATACTTATTTAACAATCCATAAATATCGATCGTACTATAATAACGTGATGATTTCTTGTTTTACGAGGACGTGGCTGCGGTGGCAAACTCTTTAATTACCGTGGTGCATTCACTTCGCCGATGTATCCGCACAATTATCGCAACGACAGCAACTGTTTGTGGGAAATAAGCGTTCCTAGAGGATTCCAAGTTGTTCTGGAATTCGATTTCTTCGATCTCGGAACCGCCGATATTTGCGCGACGAATTATTTGCAAGTTAAAGAGATTAAGAAGGATGGCGGACGTGAGGAAGTTTATTGCCCGGGGGTAGTTAAAATTTTGTCTTATCGTTTCACAGTATGAAGAATAATGATGACGCGAATTGATCGATCATAATTTATTATTTTCGTGATGATTTCTCTTCAGATTGTTCCGGCGACCTTCAGGGCGACGACCAACGTGGTTAACGTTATTTACGCAACGAGTAGCAACAATGGTGGCGCCGGATGGAAAATTCGATTCAAAGCCGTGCAAAGTCGTGAGTATCATAAATTCAGCGTAAAATTCATATTTATATATTCTCGTCGATATAAAAAAAATTAAATTACTGTTACCGACAATTTTCAGCTGATGTTGGCATTGCTAATGAAGATTGGCAACGTCCCATGAGTCCTAACGATTAGCGGGTAAAATTGAACGAATAATCGTACTATGAACGTTGTACACGATAACAAAAAAAATTTATTTGATACATGCGACTCAACATCTATTCTTATGGTATATTATTAAACACCTAACTGTGTTATACGACGAAAAACGAGAATTTCAACTCTGCACATCATTAATAAAACGTTTTTACTTCTGCATTACTATACTTAACTTGGAATCATTTTGCTCATTTATATATATGCCGACGCGATCGATAGAATCCACAAGAAAAGATTTTACAGAATTCTTAATTTTTACAATGTTAATTGAATACTGAAGATTTCTCAACCGCTGCAATCCATTTCGATGGGATCTTCGTTCGCCTCGTCGTCCACTTTAGCTGAACGAATTTCCCGAAGATTTTCTTCTTGTTCTTCTTCTTGTGTTTCATCATCATCGCCCTCTTCGTCCTCCGCTTCTTCGAACTCCGGTGACTCGTCACTCTTCGAAGATTCCTCGTTTTTTTCTCTCGACTGCACATCTTCAGTATTTTCAGAATAATTTTTCATCAATTTTTTTTTACTCGCGACTTCCTTGCGCATCAATTCTTTGGGTTCATCGCTAATCTTCGTCTTCTTCGAGCATCGAGATCGCTTCTCCGTTTCATTTTTAACTTTTTTCTTAGTATCATCCGATTCTGCATCCTCCGTCTTAATTTTCTTATTTGACTTTTCACTTTTTCGACAATAACTTTTTTTCCCATTTTTCTTCACGCGCTTCCGCTCCGCAGTATCGTCCGACTGATTTTTCGATTCTTTATCCTCTTCGGCATCCGCGTTTTTACTCCCCGCAACTTTTTTATTTCTGTCTGTATCTTTCCTCTTTATGTGCTTTCGCTCCGCAGTATCGTCCGACTCGTTTTTCGATTCTTCATCCTCTTCGACATCCGAGTTTTTACCCTCCGCAGCTTTTTTATTTCTGTATGTATTTTTCTTCTTCGAGTCAAAATTCGTAGAGGAAATTTTCGAACTCGAAGCACCGCCGCCATCGCTAGACTCAGATGAATCATCCAACGCCTCTTCGGCAACGGATTTCCGCGATTTTTTTGGCGCTCGCAGCGTCGTTGAATCCGAGCGTTTTTTTTCGTTCTCTACTTTCTGATTCTCCCACGAATTTTTCTTGCGTTGACGATTCTTCTCTTCGTGTCTCACATTTTCATTCTTTCGTTCGGAAGAACGTGATTTTTGTTTAATGTTATCCTTTTCCGATCGCTTGTCGCTTCTCGAATTATCTTCGGACGTTGAAATATCAAAATCGACTTCGTCGACCGAGCGACGCTTCCTTTCTCGAGATCTCTCGGTAATCTTTCCGTATTTGTTTTTCTTGTTATGGTCGATCGAACGATGTCTGTCGAGGCAAACAGAGCAATCAATATATATGTTCTTTTAATATAAATCGCCACTGATATTTGAGTTAAACAACAGTAATCACTCACTTTTCACGATAATTGCTTTCCTCGACGTCCCCGCTGCGTTTTCTCCTCGCGTTTTCGTCTCTATTAGATTTCCTCGCCGACGCGATGTCCGGAATAATCAAAACGACGAACATAAGCAGCACGACGACCACGAAAACCCTGAAGAACAAAAATGTAACGAATTAATTAACAAAACAAATTTACGTCACGAATGACAATGAAAACAAAATTTACCTCATCGTATTCACGTTATTCCAGAGCAGATGAATAATCGAAGAAGAGCAGAGCGCAATGAGTGCCTATGAGCTTTCAACTGTGCGGTAGAAATGATGTTGTAACGATTGTGCGCGACAACGGACTCGACACACGCGAAACCGAAACCAAACAGTGCGCTATCAAGCGAAACCGACTCTGTTTATAAGTCTTCGATGAAAATCCTTAAGTAAATCGGTGAGATAATTTCACTTGCGTTTCCACGATAATCCGAGACAATTATTCAATGATTTCATCGGATAAATGAAAGGAAAAATCTTCACGGAACGAATATATTATTTTTTACTACAAGTTCATAGGTCGTTTAAGACTGTTACCACGAGCCGCAAATGATTCGATTAGTTTTCCAGATTTCGGTATATATTTTCTACGTATTTATTGGCGCTGATGTATCTATCGTATCTATTGCGATCAACACCACGTCGTCAAATTCTATTGGATAAGATAAGGGGTCGACCTCGCACAATGTACGTAGTTTTTGTTTACATGATAATACGAAATTCAAGAGAAACGTTAACGAGCGACAATGAGAATATTTCTAAATGTCTACATTGCCGCTGTGAGATTTGTTTTGACGAATTGCGACGGAATCGTTATGTTGGTCTCAGAGACGCGCGCAGTACAATAAATCTTTGAATATCTTGACAGAGGCGTCCGTAATTTACACGACACTGTGGCATCTTTCACCTACATTTGCGATCGTAGAACGAGTTATATTTCTCGAGACAACGCACATTGGGGAATGTAGAGGTTGTTAGCTTCTTAAAATTCTGTGCAATACTTCGAAGCTATTTTTCTGAAGTAAAATCTATTATTTTGTATAATATCCTTTTTAATTATTAAAATTTGAAATTGTGAGGGCAAAAAATTACGAGTAATTTTTTTTATGAAAATTATATGCGTGTATTCACCCGCAATTTTCGAGCAGTTATACAGTATCCACATATGTATAATATATGTATAATATGTATATATAAGTACATTCTTAAAGTACATCTTCTGGATTCGGGAGAAATGTTGGGAATATTATAAACGTCGAGGTATCGACTTTTTTTTTCAATCGTCAGATTAAGCGAAATTTTTCGATAACCATTCATAACATCTCTAATCGGAGATAAGTTTACAAACATTAATTTTTTTTTTGCTAAAAAACATTACAATTATCGATCACTTCGATTATCTACAACTGAAGCGATCGATCGGTAATTACGGTGTGAAATTCTTACGACTTTAGATTTTTTTTTATCATAATTAGAATATTGTATTCTGTTCTTCGAATTTTTTTTTTTCTTCTTATTTTTTTTTATTCATTTAAAATACGTATTGACGCCGGCGAGTGACGTGCACTTTTGCCAGAGTTATCGATTGAGAACTCTGATTTTGTGGCTTAAACTCACATTGAATAGTTTATAAGGAAATTAGATCGACGGATCCATATTCATTACATGTAACGGTATTAATTAACGGTATACTTAAACAAAAACGAAAATTATCTAATCGGTATTCGTTTCATGATAAGTAGTATAAAAATATTTAAAGTTACAATACTCGCATGAGCCGACGGATGCGTCGTCGGTTACGCGCTGTGATGTACTAACGGAATTATTAACGCTATACACATATAACGTGAATATGTGTTTGTAGTGTCATTGTGTAATTGTTTAATGACGGTGACCAATGTGTGTAAATATTGCGACGATATTCTTCTTTTTAGAATTTTTTTTTGCGTAAAATAATAGCAAAAAAACACAATATCTGTGACAAATTTTTTTCATTATACTTTTTACTTTACTGTAAACACACAACGGCAATGCGAGATTTACAAAAAATTAAATATTAATAATGAGCGACTAATTTCGATTGATCCGAAAAATCAACGATTTTATGATAATGACAACGATTACAAACACGATAATGATTAATGAATAATGGAAGGACGATAACGCGAGGCACGGAAATTGGAATTGTAGTGATTTTCTTTTTCTTTTTCGTTCTTTTTTTTTTTTTTTTTTTTTCGCGAATTGCTATAATATAAGTACTGTCCGACAACTCGATAAACTTTAACAATCGGATCTGTAACTGATAGAGCAAAATTCAGATTCCGAATTCCACTCGGAGAATAAGAGTTTACGATGAACTAATCGGTGTTTTTTTTTTTTTTTGTTCTTAATGAACCGACGCTGCTGCGAAATCTCGATTATTGCAAGGCACTGATAACAATAGTGTGTAACTCTTCTACAATTCGCATTCGAAATTTTTTTTTTTTTTTTTTTTTCGCTATTACCGAATAGAATCAACGAAAATTTTGATTCCTCTCGAGAATTAATAGAAAGAAGAGAAAAATACATGTTATTGTTTCAAGGTGATTGTGATTATTAATTGTTTTAACGCGATGAATTAACTTTTTTTAACGTTTTGTTTTTTTCCTACGAGTTCAACGTAAATTGTCTTACGGTTTCATCACCTCTCGAACGTTCTGTTATATCGAATTATCTGTAATACGATAATTATCATATATTCCTATGAGATCCGTGTTAACTAACTAGTGATTAATTAAATGTTCCCGTAACGCAAAATTCGATCACAGAATTGCTGAGAAGCAAATCCACGAATCGCCCGCGGATCGCCCATCGAGTTCTTGTGCATTTTTTTTTTTTTTTTTCTTTTTTTCTTTCTTCGTTTTTTATAACTTCTCTCTCGATAACGGTTTCGTAGCGTCAAAGAACCGTTTGGAAATTAGAAAATTCAGCTCCAAGCGACTAACGATTTCCTGAGATGCCCGTTTAACAAAAATACTCTCTTAACATTAACTATCAGCGTACCCTGAACGTCTAAGTGCTAATATAGTTCGCATCTCGTTTAAACTATGGAAACTTATCGCGGAGTTCTTAATCTCCGCGCGCAAAAGTGGGCGTGTATCTCGATGCAGTTTAGGTATAGAAGAAACGAGTGAACATTTTTAACGGACGTTACGCTTCCTCCGTTTGACTCAATTTTCTCGGTACTATTATACCATTCTTATGTGGCGAATCGTTCAACGGTGCCGAGTCCTCTTCTACCGACTGCGGATACTTCTGATCCGGATAATTCCACGTCTGTATGTCCGCCGTACCGAATATTTGATATATTATATACGTGCCGCAAGCTATGCACGCTGTCAGACCGAATACTTCTCTCCAAGCGTCCAGCGTTTGCTGTTGAAAAAAAATTACATTGTTGAAAATTACCATAAAAGTAACCGGTAGTTAAAATTAATATCTTACATTTAAAAGAAGACACCAAGAAAGTGTCCAATCATTATTTTCAAACATCTTTAAAAAAAAAAAAAAAAAAAAAAGATTTACAAAAAAAAAAGTTAAAAAAAGATTGCAAATGCAGATTTATGCATTTTTCAAAAAACTTTCAATTTCCCCAAAAGTAAAGAAAAAAAATTGTTTCGACAATAACCTCTACTTAACATGCAAATTGACAATTAAAATTTACTTACGCTTTTTTGCGTCAGTTGACCAGCCGCGATGGGCGATAAGAAACTGGCGGTCATGTGGATTGTCTGAGCGAATGCTAACACCGGTCCTGCAGAAATAGATAGACGGAATGAGTTATTGTTAGAGGCATTCAACGTTTCAAGGAGACAATTGTTCCGAGAAAACTTACCGGCAAAGTTGGGTGCGATATCGACTATGTTGGCCATAGCACCGGCGTATGCGGCAGTTATCAGAGTAACAGCGACGAACCAAACTATCAATACAAGAACGATGCTACATCCTAAATATCCGATAAGCAAAACGAGTATTCCGGGTAAAACTTGGGCTGCAATTATAAAACGAAACATATGTTCATTAATTCCGCACTTCCTCGACGAAACCAACAGCGAAGTATCTAATCTTCCGTATAATTGATGTTTTTTTTGTTCTTTTTTCGTATGAGATAACTTTTTTCCATCAAAAAAGTCACAGAAAATACTCACAGATAGCAGTGAAGACTTTGCGTACATTAGTAAGCGTCATTATCCTCCTCGTTACGAGAACGTCGGCTACGTAGCAGAATACGACTGAACTTAGATAGCTGCAGATAAACGGCGCCCCGGATACGAAACCGTTCTGCGAAGTAAACCAAAATAAATATAGAAGATCAACAATAATCCACAAGTGTAATAAAAACAAACGAAATGCATTAATCATCCTTACAGTTTGGATGCTAAACCCAAGAACTGTCTTCATGTACATAGGACCGGGAATGATGAAGACATAGTGAACCCATATCCTTCCGAAGGTCGTTATGCCGATAGCCCATGCGGGCATTGAGGTCAAAATCGATTTCCAGGGTACGCGGATACCCTGAGAATAAAAATTCATTATTAGAACATTAAGAACAATTTGTCTTCACGTTTTTGCAGACAATTGGCATTTCTACGTTTGGTCTTTGCGAGAATAAAGCGAAATTCAAGATTTTTTCTATCTCGAGATATTTTCTTCGGAGATCTCGATGATGACGATTATTTCGGTAAATTCGATAGATACCTCGTTACCAACGACTTGGTTTCCGACGCTTCCCTGAATGTAACGCAATTCCTGCTGAGAGATCCTCGGATGTGTGGCCGGTGTGTCGAACGCGAGTAGATACCAAAAGATGCACCATGCAACGCCAATGCTCCCGGTCGTGTAGAAGACAACGCGCCATCCAAAGTGAGCGATGATTGTTCCGCACATGAAGTAGGTAATCCCGATGCCGAAACTGAACCCTGAATATAGATAATCTAGACGTTAGGCGGAGCTCACCCCACGACCCGGTAGAAGGTGAAACATGATGATCGACGATCAGGAGCGGTAACGGCTGTCTCGTATCTCCATAAAGCCGGTATTCCTTGCACTTTCGGGATTTCTGCAATGCGATTCAAATGGATATTTAGTATGAGAGGACGAGGACTTCAAACGGTGAAGCTTTTATGGTGGGACAATGAAACTTCTATGCCCTGCAAGTGATAAACGTATGAATACGTTTAGACCTCGAAAAACGATTTGACGATTGTACTTTTTTTTTTTTTTCACGTGGAGAAAACGACACCAATACTTTGACTGCTATTTCTTATTTGCAAATATCTCGGGTCAATGCTATTTTTAAAGGCTCACCGACTCCATTAATTCTTTTGAAAGATATTGACTTCACGTAAAAAAAAAAAATGTAATCTTTTACGAAAAAAATTTGATTTTTAGATTAAGCGAAATGAAGAGATGATTTTATCGAAATTATAGTTTTTAGATTCGAATTTTCGGGATCTCCACGATAAAAAAAAAAAAAAAGGTTTATCGTTGATTAACAAAAATCGAATTTCAGTGTCGGATCGTAGTACGATGACTGATTATAATTTGTAGTGTAATAATTAAGATACGACTGACGCATCGATGATAATTGAGTATAGGCGGCATACACGATGTGTGTGTAACGTGATAGAGAGAGGTCCCGGCTGATTCAACCAGGCAGGAAGTATACTCTTGCCGTTCTCATGCTGTTGAGCGGTCGCTGATCGAGTATACCCCGCGGTCCGGCGAATGCAACCAATATACGCGTGGCGGCTAAATCAACGAAAATTCAGTGTAAACATTGATTAACATTCGCAACGGATTATGTACACATGTATATAGTATATAATAATAAATATAAACGATATCAATTGTTTTGTGCTATAAAACGAATATATATTATATATTATAGTATATGAAAGCGTATATACTATATAGTATAATCATATTATTCGAGGATACAAATAGCGGATTAGCGAAATTTTGAACTGAAAAAGAGACTGAATATAAAATTACGATTAATCTCGGCCCCGAACCAAATTCCATTGACATTGACATTGACTGAAAGAAGGTACGCATTAGTATACCGACAATAAATAGAAAAATATATGTCACAAACGTATAAAATTAGCACAAACGGCACACTTCTTAATTCGTTTCAAATTGTCGTGAAAAAAAAAAAAAAAATTAATTAAAAAATTAAACGATGCACTGTAGTTTTTTTTTTTTTTTTTTTAAACGAATTGCAAAATTTATATCACATGTGTTATACATAGTCTTAGGCGAGCGTATCGAAGTTTCACTGTAACACATAAAATATTTCTTTAGTCGTTTAATAATGCGCGATTGCATGACCGCTTGGAGAATAATTACGTACCTTGGAAGGAAGACATGAAGCGTGAGCGTTCGACAGGTGGTATCCAGTGACCGACTATAGCGTACATCGCTGGCCACGTTAAACCCTACAAAAAAAAATCGATATTTTTTTTCATCGGCATAAGTAGAACTGTCGCATAAATAGCATTGCAGTTACCGACGACAACTTAACATGTAAAAAAGATTTTTTTTTTTTTTTAATTATTAAAGTCACCAGCGTAACATAAAAAAAATTTAATGACGCAAATTTAAATTTATGTGAGATACACGCAAATGACGTGAACTTTAAGCCGTCAAAAGTGTGGAATAAGACAAAAAAAAAATTTCTTACACTAGCGATACCCTGGATACTCCGAAGTGCTATCATAGCGCCGTAGTGTAATTCGGCGGCACTTGGCATCAGTAAACTGCAGATAGCGGTGAGTAGCTGCGAACCGCCGAAAACGGTTTTCGTACCAAAATATTGCGTCAATACACCACCGACGACTTGCGATAGTATGTAACACCAGTAAAATGAGCCAAGAATCGCCGATTGGATTGCTGGACTCCAATCAAATTCTCCCATATCCTGCGAAACAGAATGAAAAAAATTATTTTTTCATTTGATAAATCATTTATTGCGATTAAACTAAAAACTAATAGAAAAATAATGTTTTTTCCTATTTTTTCTCGCAGTACCCAATGTCTCAATTTAAAAAAAAATTGGAATTTTTTATGCACTAAATTACACTAAATTTCGCTAAATATACTAAAAATAAAAAAAAAAATAAAAACGGTGGAATTAAAGAAAATTCTTAAATTTAAGGGACTTTTATAGTAAAATTAAAATAAATTATTAAAAGTAAAGGATAGACAACAGTTTTTAAGATCCTCTGCATTAATTGTCCGTCACAATTGCACGTTAAATGTAATGTTCCAATTTACGCATCAAAACTTCCAATATCGGTACATTGAATTTTTAGCAATTTTTTTTTTACAGTGTTCTATTGATCTCTTGACCTTTTCCCGTCGGCGGTACGAAACCGCGAACTTTGATCGTAAACCTCGCCTCATGGTAATTACAGTCGTAACTCTCACTTATGAACTTATATATTGATCCTTTAGACCGACGGAGTGCACCGCTTCTCCCATTATAGACGCGCGAATAAATGCTCGTTGACTATTTTCCGAAAATATTGCATAATTATTGAATTAATGATTCCCGTACAATATTTAATATGCGATCGATGAAAAAATTTCGTTAGCGTTTCGTAAAAAAAGTTCGATAAAAAAAAATAATAATATCATTGGTTTACATTTACTAATCAATGTTCTGTACGCAATGGTAATAGAACGCCATGAAAAAATAGCTCACCTCCTCGAATTCGATGGTCGAATTAGGTGCCCCAGTGGTGGAGTTTGCGTAACAATGAGTTGTAAGCGCAACTGTAGAATTGCTGTCGGATTGAAGTTTCGCCATTGCCACCATAGCGAGATTGATGTCCGTTCGCATCATAAACGATACGAGAAAACCGGAAAACGACAGGATGTACAGTACGACTCTTGCCGGCACCATGTCTGTGGTTATAAAAGTTTTTTTTTTTTTTTTTTTTTTTAATAAATAACTTTCGATAAATTATGGAGAAAAATAAATTATTAGTTTGGTATTATTTTATCCAATATATATTGAGTAAAAAAAATGATTTCATGATCCGCAAAATGGTATCAGGATATACAGCAGTACTGCAGGCGATAAATCGCGCCGAATTTTTCTTCAACAACGAAATCGTAAATGTTGCTTAAGCCTTTTTTGCTCATTCGATGTGCTGCGATGATATGTATAAAAGATACAGATATAATTTCGTTTGAATTGCCAATTAATATTTTTTTGTCGCGACTGAAACTACTTATGTTTAATCGTTCCTTTCACTTCGCATTTACTCACCTCCGAGTCTTCGTAAACTGTATCTCGAGGATCGTTTGTATGTCACCGGATTCTCGTACCTGTAACCGAGAGATACACGATAATGTTTTTTTCTCATTAAGGTTTTAAAAAAACCGAATTTTTTTTATCATTCGATCGATTTATAGATTCATTTTCAATCGGTTGCACGCTGAGATTATTATTATTTCGTTCGCCACAGTTCGTTACGTTGGATAGTTTGAATGTAAGCGTATTCTCGTTCCTCACCTTTGTGTATCTTCCATTGTTATGATTCAATGGAAACCTGTCGTATCGATTGTTCTTGTCGTGTATAGACAGGATGACACTTTCAGCAACGATCACCTCGGATTCTGCGTAAATAAAAAAAATGCTATTTCAGCTTATAGATCGATAGACTTTTCTAACCACAAATTGTATGAATTACAATTGCTGAAATATTAATTAAAATATACATATTCATCAATATGAATCGATTTATTAAACAATCGAATCATATAAAATATAAACGATACTTTCATTTATCATATTCGTTTGGAGATCAAAATACGACTCGGGAACACAAAATCGCCGTATTACGATAAAGTCGGAAAAAAATATGTTTTCCGCGTAATGATTAAGGGTAAATCTGACACATTATCGACGTGTGTCAACGTCATAAATAAATGATGAAAGTATGAAAAAAAAAACACTCTCCTGTGCAATTAAATTTGTTTTGCTAACCGGCATCCGGAGCATTCTAGAGCAATGCCGGTTCGATCAATCCGAGGTGCACATCCGTCTCTCGCGCTAATGTCATTGATGCCTTTTTTTTTTGCGATAAATCCTAGAATACCTTCATCGTATCGAAGTTATAACGACGTGATATTAAAAAAAAAAAGCTATAAGTAGGAATAACGAGCGACGCAACGTCACACAACACGATGTACATCCTGTGTGCTCGTGGAATTACTGAGCCTTTTGGCTCCAACACTCTATCCAATTTTCTTTACGTAACGCGTATTATACGCAAGTATATATCCATGCAGCGCAGATTCACTGATAATACGTGACAGAGGCATGATTCGTGTTTTCTCATACATTTATTCCAACCGCTGGTAATTGATATTCAAAGATATACCGCGAATAAAAAATACATCGGAAGACTGCGTATAGAGATCTGGATCGAAGTATAGAATGGTATCTAAAATGGAATCTTTGTAGTGAAAGACCGCGACAAACATTCATTCGAATAATAAAACGGAAAAAAATAAAAATAAAAATCGAGAACCGGATCCGGAGATCGAAGAGGTCGTTGGGTCAACGAGTCCTGCGATAATCCCTGTATCCTCGGCATTCCATTCGAAACGCGCGAAGATATGCGTGCCTTGCAGATCATCTCGCACGCTTCTTCACATCCGGTAGAAGTTAATGAAAAATTCCAAGGGGGAGAACTCATATCGCACTCGGGTACCTCTACGAATGAAGAGTATGCGCGTGGGAAGAGCTTTTCGTTTCGACATTCAACGGTGAAATTCTAATATCACAAGGGATGATGCCGATAATGCAGCGGTTAGGTGCGTCAAGAACGCCGTGGTATGTTTCGTAAACCCAATGTATATTAATTTTTTTACGTATTTATTCCACAATGATAACACATATACGCGGAGAAAACCGGTTAAATAATCTTTGCAAATGCAATTGCATTTTAATGAAACGAAATAAATAAATTAAAAAAAATTGGTAAGGAAGGTTTCTGTTGCAAAAGAAATCGAGGAAATGTTCTATTCATCGGCTTACGTATGCTATTTGATGCATCTGTATTGTACGTAAAAATCGAAGTGAAAAAAATGTATGAATAATACAAATTTAATTTCTGACTCTGACAAGTCGACATGCGCGTTCTTCCGAATACAAATGGTGAATTGATAAAAAAAGAAAAGTGTGCGACGAAGATGTTTAAATCGCCGATTTAGCGCGCCGGTCGTAGATGGAGCTAAAGACGCAAACTTTTTGATGCGCTAAAACGATCACAATTTATGCACCGATCGATGCATTCGTTTACAATGGCCATCCGCCATTGCGACATTCCAAATTTGCCGACAAACGATGACTCGGCCAACTGTGCCGATTACGTATTAAACGGGTGTTTCATGTGTACGTATATACGAATGATACATCAGCGCGTTAATAAAGGATCACGTTAACGAGAACGGGTTCGGTGAAATAGCAATTCATCAAATTGCCAATGTTAAACAAGTATTAATATTAAACAAGAATTAATTAAATTACAAACTCGGAGATGATCGATAAGCTGCATTAAATCGGCGATGGTTAATGCCATTAGATGTCTAGACAAAGATAAATCGGATGGATCGTAAAGCTGTTTAACGAATGAAATGGTAGGTAAACATTAGATAATTAATTTGCAATTAATTTGCAATTAATCACTGATTCACGGAGTCGAGTCTTCACAATCATCCAAGAGAATAAAATGATTGTCAAAATCGAAAGAAAATTCATTTGAAATATCGCGCAAATTTCTAGAATGTTAGAACTCCAAAAATCTTCTATTCGCAAAAACACTCGTCAAAATAACATCCTGTTATTCCAAAATGTATCCTTGTTGCAAGCAGCAAAGCAAACTGGAAACGATATTTCTATGTCATGATTCGTACGGTCATTAATTTCGTCTATTTGCCAATGGTCTCACGAACGCGATAAATCGAACCGATATTCGTGTTATTATTCATCAAGGATAATAGTAGATAAATAATGGTATTAATGTGGCAGTATCGAGAGATCGATGAGACCACCAACAATGAACAACGAACACCCAGGAAACTTGTTTTTGCACCTGGCGTCGTACATCGTTTCACAATCCTTGCAAACATGACAAAAAAGAGTTTGTTCGACGCCACCAATAATAAAAGGAGCCCCAGGTGATCAGAAACGAAAATATTGATCGTTGTTCGATACCATGAATTTCAAAAACAGCACTTCCTGTTGCCTCCAAAATTAATGTTGAAACATCGCGATAAAAATTGCGTTTGTATGTCGCGTACATTCATATATGCCAAGAGATGTTATCGGATCCCTGACACGATTGAGCGATTGAGCCGGAAAACTATACCATTTCAACGGCGTATCAACAGGCAAACGTTAATACGAATAACGGCACTGGAAAATATCAATCAATTGGAGTACCCAATAAAAAAAAAAAAAGAAAACAACAGAAAAGAATTGTAATATCAGCCGCTACTGCTTTCACATCAGTTATCGCGAAATCGTGAAAATTCGCAAAAATTACGTTTACGAGAAAAAGAGTCAATTTTATTTACCAAAATTCTCATTGCTTGGATGCGCGTTCGCGTAAGTTAAATCAATATCGTTCTCTTTCAAAAAGACGTATGTTTATCAGACATTTTTATGTGTTATGACGGGCATATCAATGTATGTCGCCACTGCGTCTCGGAACGTTGATAATACTTAAAAGTCGGAAAAAAAAATAACAGAATGCAATACCGTAGGTTGCAATTTTCGTGTACGAAACCGTACGATATTTTGAAAAAAAAAAAAAAAAAAAAAAAAAAAAATCGAATAATTAATAATAATTACTTATCCAAGACGTGCCTTACAATTCGATTCTTCGTTTTTGAAACAAATGAAACTGTTGTCACAGTATTGTCACTCGACACTGGGATGAAGAAAAAAAATGTTCTCACTTTGCAGAGAAATGAGTCGTGAGTCAGCAGACAAAACTACGGTTTATCGACAGAACCGACGGGACGGAACTATCGTCACTGAAAGCCGGTCTGACCACGAGGCGTTGACTATCTTCGAGTCTCCTTCCCCACCATAACGCCCCGTTCGTTCGCTCGTGAGATCGCAGGATCGAAGCCGCACGTGACAAACTTTTCATTGATCGATAGTTACAGACGGAATGCGACGCTACGTACACATACGACTTTCAAACAAACGCGTACAGCCTTTAGTTTTCACGTGCTTTGGGGCGATAAAGGTTGTCGTGTTCGCAAACTTTGACTCATATAAATCAGAGATCAGCTATTGAACTCTTATCATAACGTCGAGTTTCGAATAAAACTACCGTTTTGTCATCCTACTTTATACGTATTTGTTACGTACAAACGAAACAGCAATAACTATCTTAAAGTACTATAAAGAGCTTTAGATAAATGCCGTAAAAAAAAAAAACAATCGCGTATCAAGAGGAAAAGAACAGATTTGTTAATAAAAGATTCGGGTTTTCCAGAATAACTGTAGAGCAGCTATTCCTGTAGAAGTCGTCTCATAACGGCATTCATCGGATAGAATTGCCATTTTGTCATATTACTTTGTATAAACTCATCCCGCGCAAAAAACTCTAAATACAAAAGCTGTTCCCGAAGAACAGTATAATGACGAGACTCGTATGAAAGTTCAACGACAGTTTTCATCACATTGCTAAAGCTAATTGCCGCCACTAATCAATCTCGTTTAGCGCGGGTGCCACACGATTGACCAGTGTACACAGTCCGATGGAATCCTATGAGAAAACAGCTTTGTCACGAGACTACAAGTGAAACGGTCACGAGACGACGTTCCGTGTTCAACAGAATGGATCATCATGTTTGGTAGCAACAGAGACAGACACGACAAAAACAAATATAAATAATGTGATGAACAGTCGATTTTATCACGTGAACGGGAACGAGAAGCGAAGGGAGCGATTGTGAGAGAAGGAGATTGGAGCGTCACGCGCGATTTATCGGCATCTCTAATTACTGAAACCCGATACGAATAATAGCTTCGAGTGCATCTCATCTCACGGTAACATAGTATGTCGAAGAGAAGATTAATACTGACAAATAATCTAATCCGTCAAAGGATTGATGTATCTAATTCTTCGCAACGACATCGATAGACTACGCGAAACATATATGAACTATTGCGCATTTTATGAATTACGCAACGCCTGATATTCGAGGAATAATATTGCCGAATTTACCGCAACAGCAGAATCCGCAGCAAAGGATCAAACGCAACAGAGGAGGAAAATGACGAAACTAATGCGAGGTAAATGCGATGGCGGCTATTGTACATTAGGATTCAGTATAGAAGTTGTTAAACATGCATTGTCCTCAGCAACAGGCTTTTGCCGTATTATAGTGCATTTTTACGAGGATAAATATTAAATTTGTTGTAAAATCGATATTAGTGAAGGAACTGTAGAATGACAAATGTATAACTAATGGTCAATCATCAGTGCGCACGAAAGCCCTGTGTCAAGGTTAGCAAAACAGGAAGAAAGAGGGATTTCAAAAATTGTTGCAGAAACTGCACTCTTTCCTGTAATAACAATCAAGAAATTCAAAATTTGCGACGAACATTATAACAATACGTATATACAACACCTGCAGTTCTTTCCACTGCATTTTTTTTTCACAATGACGCATAATTCACAGGCAAAGTGATTCCAATCGGACAATTACCCGATGTAATCAATCTCTGTCAATCGCAATCCAACAATATTTTCATCTTGTGAGACACAGCGAAAATGTTAATGCAGAAGGAAAAACGTTGTGTTAATAGTGAAAAAAACGTTGCTGAATGGAATTTCATTTGTTTCGGAATTACTATATCATGTTGACGATACATCTAAATTTACGAGACGATAAACGCGCCAATTTAACGTCCGATAATTGCAGCGATCTATTTTCATTTATGGAAAATCGATTTTTATTTATTTATTTTGCGGTTATCACAATCGGCAATTGTTATTTCAATGCATTTTTCCATATTTCTAAAGTACCACCAGACGTTTAAATACGTTTCAACAACTCTTTATTCAGTTGTCTGCGATTTATTATCGTTGCTTGGTAACAGTAATATTGCGTTTCCGAGTTTATCGAAAACTGTTCGACTATGTAGAAAAACTGTGTATGCAACGGTTGTGGAAAGAAATGAAAAGGGAAGGGAAGAGAAGGCACTCTACACGTCGATTATAGACCTTGAGGTTTAACCGGACTCGATAAGCGGCCTAATCGATAACGCGAACCCTATGTAATGTGACTTAAACGTGTATATATCGATCCATCTTTCATTGAACGGTCGCACACGTTCGAGATAAGCTTCAACATCGGGTAACACTATGTACGCACGTATGCTTTAGTCATCGTCGTCGTATTTCCCGGTAAGAAACAGAAGGACATTATCCCACACCGTTTGCCATGCAATATCTATACGGATTGCGTTGTTCTGTTTCCTAACGATCGATATCCGCATCGAATAAATTCTGTGCAAAAATTACCATAGTGAATGTTGACGGGACGCGGTTGTTATTAACTAACAAAGATATAACAGTGAAACAATGTTTTTTGTTAACCAATTATCCATACGGAACGCTAACCGGTTGTAATTTTCATTGCGCAATAATTTCGATGATTATTTTTTTTTTTTTTTTTTTTTCATTTTTTTTTAGCCTTTTTTTTTTTAACAAAGATTGTTCTGTATCGCGAAAAGCCGTGCGAAGTATAACGCGATCCGGGAAGACCGTCAATGACGACGATTGAGCAAATTGTAATTTTTTGTAAATGTGGGACACGCGAACTCTCACACAGCGAGACTCTACGTACGGATTTAGTTACAAGGTCCCCGAGGGAATGGCACTACTAACCCGTTCCTTCGCTATTTTCCTCGTTCACGCGCTTCTCGCTTCTCACAGCGTACTCCCTGCCGGCACGATGTTTCCAATCTTTATCATTCGCAGACTCGAAGTATCGCACGTGCTGTTCCCAACGCACGCGGCGCATATCCCAACAGTTGCGATTTCGTTGCACGTTCTTTTTCTTTTCCACACACTCGTACTTTATGATAAATATAATCGCAGAATATACACAGAATGCGACGAATGTGAAATAAAATTCCGATACTGAAACTTTCTTTGCACCAACTGCTTGATGTGTTCCTTAACGAACACTCGTAACTACTAGCGACGTGGACGAACGTAGGAGTAGCGCTCGGACTTTATTGCCGGGTGTGTATATAACTTCTCATCATTACGTATTACACATTATATAGTACGAGTGTTATCGGAGTGGACGATAAATTGCGTGACAACATTTGTAACAGTTACATTTCATTAGGTTCGACATTTCAATGCAAAGTCACGCAAATATTTTTCGCGATGATGTGGATGATTGCGATTGGATTGCCGAACAATAGTGTCACCTTTTACGACGCCGAAAATAAAAGGTTTTTTTTTATAAAAAAAAAATTAAATTTGTTGCTTACAACGAAGTAACGCATTCATTTAAATGCAAAGATTATCAGTGGTAAGCGGCAAAATAGATGGGGCAATTGGTTCAACGATTATTTGGGTCAAAAATCGCATGGAAAACACTCAACGACACAGGTGCCAATCATGTTAGCGATAATTATCTCTCGTTCTTTCGTATTTTAAAATGCGATATTGTTGACACAATTAAAAAAAAAAAAAAAAAAAAAAAATTTGGTCGATCGAATATAGATTATGAAAAGTGAATGTTGCGGCTCACCTTGACGCCGTTTCGGTGAATCGCCAGATGATATCCGCCAGGCACTTGCTTCTCGTCCTTCATTGTTGCTCAGGGCGTTTGCGGCACCCGGGAGCCGAACGTCTCAATCGATCAGCATTTCTTCTGTCATACGCTGACAAACAAACCGGCACTTCGCGAACGTTCGACACAACTTTAAAGACACGAAAAAACGAGACTCGTGCCTCGGAAGATGATATTTACTTATTGATTCACAAAAACTGCATGCGTTTAACGAGATAAAAAAAGTACTCGAGACGCGAAACGCGAATGAAGAGTCGACGTGACGAACTTAAGGGCGTCGTGCGCGAACGTGCTGTCGGCAAGGGTCGGAACCTCGTTTAATGCCGCTCGATGTAGCCTCGACCTCGGGTTCATCGGTGACGTCATCGTGTCACGTGACCGACTGCTAGTCGGCGTCACAGTGGCGATAACCGGAGCGCGGTCGCGCCGATCAATTCCAACGCGAAAGTGCGCTCGTGCCGCTGTAGGCGCCAAATTGAAATGAGACTCCCGACTACACCACGTGCTTTCGAGAGTTTTGGAAATCATTTTTCTTTTTAATTTCCCAAATAACTATCGTAATTTTTCACAAAATCACCGCAAGCCGCGAGATTAATAATTAATAAATAATAGATTTTTAATTAAATTAAAAATAAATATTTTTATTTATTATAAACATCGAAACAATGTCCCCATTTACTGTCCGGTGATCATACCGACCGAAATCCAAGAAAGAACGTTAAAAATGAAAAACTTTATTAATTATTTTAGACGACTGGCGAAATCACTCAAAACGCTGAATTAATAGGCGTAATTATCGATTTTTTTTTTAATACGCTTTTCATTCGATATTAAAGATATAATAATTCCGAGCGATGGACTCTTTAAAACTAGAGACGGATGCGAGACGACGGAACTAGTTGGATACTACTGAAATTATTTTTAGAACGAGGCAGTCGAAGGCCTCTCGGCTTCTTCGTTCGGATTTTTGTAGGGTTCGTGTACCAGTCATTGACTGTATACCAGTACTCAGCCTACAAGTATCCATCGCACGATTTTTTTTTTTTTTTTTTTTTTCGATAGTTTTTTGCGTTAAAGACAATTTTTTTTTAAGCTGCTGGTTAAGTTCGATACTCAATATCGTTGATGACTGAAACATTTCATTATTACCGCATATCGCAATTACTTATCTATACTGCTACTCAGTAAATCACATAAGTTATCTACCGGAGGAATAATGACGATTTAATTAATCCGATTGCGGCGACTCACGGATTGTGACGAAGAGAAACGACAAGGTTGACGATCGCGCTTTATCGCTGTAAAATATCTTGATATTCTATCTATAAATGCATCGGATGCATACAGCGCGATGCTACGATGGGATGCGAGAATGATATAACCTTTTTCTACGCAGTCGCGTAGCCTGAAACGTGATTTGATTACGTGTACACCTCGTCACCACACGTGCTTCGCAAATGCGACTAAATTCGTTTTTCTACATCTATAAATTGGGGCAATTAAAGAGGAGGAAAAAAACCGAAATTGTAAATCCTTCTAATCAAATTTTCATCGTCAGATTATAAAGGTAATAAAAAAAAAATTTATTTTTACACGCGGTGTCCGGAAAAAAATGTTTGAAATAGCTTTAGAAAATTAAAATAGAGAGAAAAAAAAGAATCGTTAGCTCTTCAAATAAAATTTACTTTGTCAGATTATAAGCACGAAATGTAAGTTATATTATGTTTGCGCGCTGTTTCCGGAAAAAAAAAATGGATGAATTAACGTCAACGTTGTCGCGATACTCAATCATTATATGTTCTCTCGGCAAACTCGACTGAATCATCATCGCGTTTGCATGTTATCGCGCGCTCTACGCGCTCGTCATTCGCTTTTCGCATCGTTCGTCAAAGTATAGAGTATCCATTTACGTTTCGTTTTTCACGGGGATACACATGAGGCTTTGACGACCTTCGCAAATATTATTGTTGTTAACACTTGTGGAACTCGCGAATCGATTGTATTGTGTGAAGCGGAAAAAAATAAATCGTTATTCGTTGTCTCCGTAGAGCCGCCCGATGGCACAATGTTATACTTATTCACTTGTCGCTCGACGCGAAGTAGGTGATGAAACGATAAAGTCGAACATTTGTCAAATATCTTTCAGACTGTCATCAGTTTCGGCAAAAATCTGATCGATCGGTCATCACGTCATTAGTCATCGACATCTGGAATTTTTTATTTTTTTCACTAATATTTGCACACAAAATAATAAAGCAATGTCTCGATAAAGTAAAAATTTCTAACGAATCGTCCGATAAATGTTGTCCAATTCATCGATGAATGTCATCTGTTGCACGATGAGCCATCGAAGGCTTTCATCGTCACCGCGAAAGAAACTATCGAAATCCCCAATGCCAGTGGCATCATCGGTGGACGGCAATGACAAGTACATTAAACAAAGTTATTATACGATTTGTGAATAAAAAAAAATTATAGGTTATTATCGGCAATTTTTTTTTTTTTTTTTTTTTTCGATTTATTGCTGCAAAAGTGTAGAGACAAATCGTCAATAACGCCGATGTCAGATCGGTTATCTCGGTGGATATTTCTTTTTCGTATCTCGATAGATCGAAAATAGTTACTTCGAACACGTTGTACACATCGAAGGTGAACAGAACGACAGATCAGCCAAAGTCGGAATCCTCGCATCAATCGACGATTCCATCGGTTAACTATGATAAACTCGAGCAGACAGACCTTCGTGTGCTACAATCGTCGAGTACAATATTCCGAGATAAAAAATCATTCGATAACGTGAAAAAACAAGAAAAATCTACTGCTCCGGAATCGAATTGCGACGAGAAAGGTGAAGTTAATGAATGAAAATATTCAACATTTTTTTTTATCGCGTAACAACTGTTAATTTTAATTAACGTGTCGTCGAGTAATAGTTGTTAACATATCTGCTCGGTAGATATTAATCCATTTCTTTAGGTTATAAACGAAACTGTGTAAGTAGCTGATAAATGGGCGGTAATTATTATAACTACTAGTCACGAGTCCTCTCGATCGTTTGCAGTCTAGTAAAACAAGTTTTTTCATTCATATTTAATCGTATTGACATAGACAATAATTTGGCACCGGTGGATTCACATTTAAATATTTAAATTCTGCTTACTAAAAAAAGCGTTGACATCGCATCGATTAAGAGCGATTGGTATTCATTGTGCAATGATTTCTCGAGGCGCCATAAATATCTTTGTTTCCACGACGATTTTTCCGCATTACGTAAAAACGATATATACAGTGGACGCGATAATGATGACCGATAATAGTTAATTATATTCTATCGTCAAACTAACGATGAAATTATGTTTCGATCGTTCAATTTAACTTGACGCCTGATGCCTGACGCTGTTAGGAAAAAAATGATTTATCATAATTTTTTTTTTTTTTTTTTTCGATCTATTTGACTCCTCAGAGGGCGATCTGTTAGGCATGCTGACGAGACAACTGTATCTCGCAGAGAATCAAATGCGACAGATGCAGACGGTTTTGAAAAAAGCTGAGGATCGATTAATATCGAAAAATCAAGATGTCAGACGTCTCACGCGGAAGGTATTAAAGGACAAACGGTACGGTACGGTCCATTCAGTTATTCTGAACTTTCGAAAAATTGACCCAAAATTATATTATAAAAGAGTTAACCAAAATTTGATCCGATGTTTCGTTCCTGAGATATATCGGTCGAAAGTTTCATTTACTATACACTTCCGGTATATTGGCGTATGTATACACGATAGCGTCACGGCACGCAAAAAAAACTTTTTTTAAGCACTTGACGTCGAGACGCCACTGCGTCTGTTGATATCTTACAAAGGTTGCGAAAAGAAAACAAAACATTGTTAAACCAGCGTCGCTGTACCGTTTACCCGTTTACTTGCGCTCCGAAAGTCTCGATAAAAGTCAATACCAGTTGTCACGTCCGAACAGGTCAAAGATTGGGAGGCCAAGAATAAGAATCAAGAAGCCATTCATAAAAAGGAGATACAACAGAAAAAAATGCAAATAGAGAACTCGGAATATCTCTACAGACGATGCTTAAAGCTCGAGCACAAGATCTATGAAATGGAGGTCTCGAATACGACGAAAATTTTTGCAAAACGAAACGAAACGAAACGATTCGAAACAATTTCGAAATGAAACGAAACGATTGGAAACGATTTCGATTTCGATTTCGAAACGATTTTCGATTCAACGAAAATTAAAAATCGATTGTATTATGAAAAATGATAAATTTTCAGAAATTTCTCGAAGACTACGGATTGGTTTGGATAGGAGACACGAAAGCAGAATCTACCAATCGTTCGGACTCTATACCCAAGTAATTCCGCTGCAATGCGTAATGACGCAATCGAACAATTTGCCATGTCACTGTCTAGTTATCCATACCTTTCAGTGACTTTATCAAGAATTGTTACGCTCAATTAACTGCGAATATCGAGGAGTTGAATATGTCGGTCGGAAAGGGCGAAGTTCATGTGCAACGCAATGAGAACGGTGGTGGCGCTTCTTTCAAAGTAAATAAAAAATAAATGAATAAATAACATATTTAGTTCGAAAGATTGGGAAATTAAAAGAAAAACGGAGCTTTTTTTTATTATTTAAGACTCCATCGTGTATGTGTCTGCGATTCTACAAAAATGGAATGATTGTTGGCAAAGGTAAATTGCGACCTTACAACAATCCTAACACCGGTTCCTTCATTCGGGATATTCTCGATGGTTACTTTCCGTCCGAATTGCAGCGAAAATATCCGAACGGTGTGCCATTTAAAGTATGCGCCCCTTAATGTATTTATTAACCTTTAAAAGAATTAAATTTTTTTTTTTTTTTTTATTGAATTTGCTGTTTTCGCGATATATCGGTTAAAAGATAAACTTCTGTAAGTTTCGTCTATCGTATTTGCTGATTTTACAGGTCGAAGATCACAGAACTGAAACTTATCTGGGAAGAGGAATGGGCTTTCCGGGACACGGTTATCGACTGGGAAAGCAGCCTATTGTTGGGCTTCGCGCATCGTCGACGGCTGTCGAGTCCGCTATCCGTCCTCCCAGTAGCAGCGATAATAAAAAACAATATTGTTACAATTTCAAGACGGGAATGCGTTCGATTCCCTCCAGCGCTCGGTACATCGCGAACGATACAAGATATATCTCTGCTAATTTCTTCATTATTCCTGTCTATTTTTTCATTTCTCTCGTATGCAAACGCTTACAGATCTTCGAAAACAAAATTCGATTCGACTTCATCGTTGGTGCATCTCCTCGATCTTCGATCACAAATTCTCGCTTCACATAACAACAATTGTTCCGATACGCATCTTCAGTCTCATATAAATGCAGAATTGGGTATCACGAGTCGTAGCGAAAAGGTGAGGTGTATGGAATTGCCAAGTTGAATATCGCAACACAACGTCAGCATTTTTTTTTTACCAATCAGATTACCCGCTATTAATATTCCAATTTTATAAAAATGTAATTTTTCGAATATTTTAGAAAAATTTTACAGACAATGTTAATCGGATCGAAATCCCTTTCGATGAAATCTACGAAACAGCGAAATAATCTTAAATGGTTCTGTTATTTTAAAATTTTTTTTTCAAAGCTACGAATTCCCGCGACAAAAACAACGGAGTATCACATGTCGGTAAAAGAGAGACCTTTGAGCTCCAGAGGCCTACGTTCAAATTCGGCTTGTCTTTCGAGTAGAAGTATGACGAGTCAGCGCAGTTCTACGGATCGATTGACTTCGGGATTGTCATCCAGGTTATCCAACATTTAATGTCTACTTTTTGTCTTTATTCTGAATGCATCTGAATCTACAGGGGTTATAACTCAACGTATAAGTACAGGTCTCGTTGCATAGTCAAAAAAATTATGCGCACGGATTCCTGGTATAAGGGGAAAAAAGTGCTCATTAGCTGTTGAGTATTCTTGCAATTATGAATATTAAATTCGTAGAATGCAAACCGATAATTAGTTTCTAAAAAGTACGAAAAAAGAAACGCAAGTATTACGCAAATTTTTTTTTTTTTTTTTACATTTTTATTTTTTTAATATTGAATATTTATTTATTTATTATTTTTCAGAAATAACAAAAAAAATAATGAAAAATCGGGCGAATCTTTGCTTAATTTTTTTTCTTCAATAAGACTTTCTAAGACTTTTTTTGGAATTTTTCGATAATTTTTCGTGTTATAACGTAATTATGGATTGTGGCAATCAAAATTGAAAAATCATTTAACGGAAGGCCGTGATACTTTAATATTGTAAATAATCATTTGCCCGCTCAGTCGTTTAGCGTCTTCAATCAGTGGAATACAATCGCGACCCCGATCCGCCAGTCTAAATGGCGGACGTTATCCCCTTCGCTCGACTTCGCGACAGTTCGACATAAGTGGGAATAATAGTACAACGAGAAATTTCGACTGTACCACAAGTGCGGGAGTTACGAAACCGCGTATGAGTAAATCAGCGACTTTGGATACAACGAACGAAGTACCGTCAATAAATTATAGTCGTATCGTCAAGCGATAACGATCACTGGGTATTAATGCGCTGTAACGATTAATCGATCGATTTAATTCAAGTTGCCGATCGTTCGCGAAATAAACGAATCCACCGGAAAACCCGGCGAGCTTCGCTTGAAAATAAGATCGATGAACGGAAGCACCGTGTTTTTGGTTCACGTATCGGCTGATGATACAGTCGCGAGGCTTTACCAGTTGTTGGACAAAGCGCTATCGAAGGGACGCTCGAGAAACTACAAAATTGTTATCAGCGGGTAAGCGAACAAACGCAACTAACGAAAGATCGTAGTGCAGTGTCGAAAATTTTTCGCGATCTGCCTAACCGACATCCGATAACTATTTCATTATCTCAAAAAAATATTAATTTCGTCGTCGATTTATTTATGGTTATTATTAGCGTCTTAAAGGAGTTTGTTTTGCAAGGTAATCGGAAGAATTAAAAAAAAAATGGTAGTAGTGGTAAATTATTTGAATATCATTAAGAATTACGCAAAGACGAAATATCACGATTTCGACGTCTTTTTCGCATTAACGTCGAAAAATATATCGGAAATTACGGAATTGCCAGAAAAAACTTCGTACACCTATGAGAAAATGTTTGTTTAATCTATAAGCAGCTTATACGTTGTCTATTATTAAGTAACGTCAAATGGCAACGTTAGATTTTAATATGAATTAGTGAACAATTGATAAATGGGGTAAAAACTTTTTCGCAAAAGCCGATTCAAGGATTTGAATATAGAATTAAATTGAATTTAAAAATACTATTTTTCAGGTACGACCGTAAGAGATTGGATCAATTCGGAGTTCCATTGAGGGAATACGGAATATCACGGGACAGCGTACTGCATCTCGTGAATGATTGAGTTTTGCCTCAAATATGAACAACGACTATATATTCACCGGGGAAACCCCATGTGTTTTCTCATGATTTTTACATTTAACGCAAAGTCTCTGTGACTTGTCTGATAATTATTTACCGCTGTATCGTAATTTTCGTCTTTTATCGTATTACAGTCAAATTGTTAAAAAAAAAACACTACATCCGGTAAAATGCCAATTTTTTTGTTTTCAACCATTTTAATTTTGATAATTTTTTGTAAAATGAATTTCCGTGACTTGCGCAATGATTATTCTATCGCCGTATCGTAATTTTCGTCTTATGTCGTATTATAGTAAAATTGTAAAAAAAAAAAAAAATCAAAACACTACGTCGCCGTCATTAGTATTTTGAGAATTTGTAGTTAAATACATTTTTCATCGTTAATTAAACTTCGGTATCGGTATGTTGAAAACGAAAAAAAGTTCTTAAAGTCCGTGTTACAGCGACAAAGTTTGAAGGAAAAAAAGGTGTAAGAAAACACCGAATTCCGATAAATAAATCGTAATACATTATTCCTTTATTTATGCTGACTATCCGAGTTTACGCTGTAGTAGTATTGAAACTCGTTGAAAACCCCTAATTATGTACGTTAACGTGGTATTTATAATAAGTACCATAATCGAGTACCGCCGTCCGCAATTTGAGAGCCGATCAATAAGGCTGCCGAATATATCCTTAAAAGCATTCGTTACTAAAATCACTGAATATAGATACACCATAATGGCTACGGGATCGCAGTATTGATAGAGGGATTATGGGAAAGTTGAAGCGAAACTTTGAAAGCCGGCTATGCCTGCGATATTCAGAACAGCATAGATTCGCGCGGAGAACAATGGATTTGACGGCTGTTTCCCTGTTTATTCTGTTGCTCCCCGCTGTTCGAAATTAACACACAACTTTTTTACAAAAAAACAGCTACAAATTTTAGAATCTCTACGAACGCAATTCAATGCGTTCAAAACGACTAAAATTGCCGCATTCTTGTTTTTTTTTTAAGTTAAACAAAAGTTATCGATTAAAATGTTCGTTTGCTCCGATCTCTTAATGTTTACCTGTCGCTTTTGTACAGCATAAGGACTGATGTAATTTCCATTATCCGCGACTAAAATTATGGGTCGCCATTTTTTTTTTCTTTTTAACGGGAGAAAAAAGTTTGATGTAAATTTTCATTTTTTTCGATCTCTCAATTTTTTCCCGTTGCTTCTCTGCCAAATAACGACAAACGCAGCTTCCATTATTACATCGGCTGCGATAACCTCGTATGCAAATATCAAAAAGTAGATTTTGGAAGTTGGAAGGGTGTAATCAGAGTCCGTTTATGTTTATCCTCGACAACCGGCTTGCACGGGTTTTTGCTTTCTGGTTCTTCACATGTGTGCACAGTGTTGTGTTTCGATCAAACAGTAAATTAGCGACATCGACGTGAAAGCATGTGCAGCATCGCTGCCGGCGTAACTAAATCCATGGAAACGTTTGTCGGTCACGACGAATCTATTCTTCGTCGCGCGTGTTTGTCAATAAATATGTAAATCCGAAGTGGTTGGACGTTGTATGAAGCATCTATGAACAGTAGCTGTTTCCGAGTTCTATACAATGCCCGCAGCGCGCTGTGTATACACACTGGAGAAATTAAAAATTATACGGAAAACGAACGGAGCGATGTTTCAACGTGAAATAAAAAATTCTCTAATTATCGAACTTCGCGACAGCGAAACTATTTCTGTGACGGTATTTAACATCTTTTCTTAAATTCCAATACTTTAATTGTCCATTCGTCGAATGTATAAGCCACGAGCAATGACGTAAATCGACCCGCTCGTGACCTTTCATGAATATTACTTCGCGTGAATTTATTTCTCGACTTACCATTTCGATGTTCTCGAAGACATAACCCCTATTTGTTAGTGCACCGAATTCGTCACTGCATAAAAATAACTTAGCGATCGTTGCATACATAATCACGTTACCGGAAAAATGGTTTTTATATGTTTTGTGAAACAATAGAATTGGAGATAATTTTATCGCGCGGGAATGGCAAAAACATTTCTCACGGTATTCGTTTGGCGTATGGAAGGATCGAATACTTTCATAGCACGACGAAATATCACATCACATTTAATAATACGCAAACTCGAAACAAATAGAATTAACGCCATTGGAAGTTTTTTTTTCGACAAAAAAAGATCGAAACAAAGTTTCGGCGGCAACGTAAACAACGATTCACGGGCCACGCTTGGCGCCGCCATGTCGTCTACTGAGTAGCTGACGAGCGGACGAGCTGCACGGAATTATGGGTAAAGCGTTTGAACGTTGTCCCACTGGGCCTGCAAGTTCGCGTCGTTGATCAGTCGGACGCGGCGAGCGGTGTGGGTCCTGTCGTTATGTCGTCGCAGTAAGCGTTAGTTTTCGCGTTGAGTTTTTTAACATTAATATCGCGCCGGGAACCCAAGTATTTCAAATTCGTTGCATCTCGTGTATGTAGTGGGAAATAAAATTGTATCTGCAAGGGACTTGGATTTATAGTACTTATCGTGAAAGTAAATTTCGTGAACACGCGGCGGTGCGGTGTATGCAACTGAGATGTACGCGCCTGCGCAATTGTTTTATAACGACGAGATAAGAATAGAAAATAATATACATTTTATCACTAACGAAACGAACGATATATATCCCACAGTGACTTTTTCCAATTCCCAAAACATCGATACGATATTTTCTTCGAAGTAATTCAACGAATCGGCGAGAAGTCCATTAATTCGCTAACGAGGCAAATGACTACTAAAGCCTCCAATTTATCTTTTGTTGAGGTTATAAAAAAAAATCGTATTAATTTATTTTTAAGTGAATGAAAGAAGCCCGTCACGTACAGCGGCCACGGATGAAATTTTATTTCAATACTTTTGTGTTGTTTTACTTTTTTCAATCGTATTATCGACTTCGCAATTTTCTACTTCTTGTTCACGCTAAATTCATGGGTTCGTTAGAGAACCCAACGCCGAGGTCTTCAACTAGCGTCCCCCGCAGACTCGGTGAAACGTTTCGAAGCAATCGTTGACTTTTTTTCTATTTTTTATTTTCCTTTTTTCATCTGTGATAGCCCCTTGGGAGTGACGAGTGCGGTGTCCTATGGCTACAGAGCGACAAATGGCTTGGAGATTTTACCACCCGTAGCGCGTAGTTTGTACCTTTGAAGCGACGTTCAACGAATGCAATTTGCGAAATGGAACGATTCCGCGACGGCACTCGGTTCGACGATTCGGTATGTACAACAGCCGGCATTCACTCCTATCTGCGTGCGCTTCAATGAGAACAAGACACGATATGAAAACCTTTAAATACCGAAACGCGCTGAGCTGTGATCGCGCAACGCTACTGCAGTTCGCGAAAGTCCATTGCGAAAAAAAAAAAAAAAAGTCCGAGCGCAGAATTGCTCGTATCTCTATGTAGAACGATACTACCACCGACCGGAAGTTTTTTCCACGTGTCGGAATAAAAAAAAATATATCGTTCGGAATATAAATTTGTTAATGTTATTATCGTTTTTTTTTTTTTTTTTTTTTTTTTTTTTTATATTCACGTTTGAAAGTATACGAATAATTTATTTTCGTCATTCGCAAGAGAACTTTTAACAAAATCATGACAAAGAGGCAATTATTGGCGCTATTCTCGAGATAACGTAAAATAACGAATTTGTTCGCGTCTACCCAACTGCGAACAGCCAACTCCGTCACTTATCGCTAAGGGTGTGTACCCTACTATACATGGGTTGGCAAGACTCGAGGGCGTTCAAGCGACGAGTTCCTCAGACGAATAATTCAGTGAATTTACTAGGAAAATCCAGAGGTATATTATGTGAGACTGCGGGTAAGTTTAGACGCAAGTATATCCGCGATCTTCATACGTATGTACGCGTATAAGTATATGCGCTTCGGGAAGATATGGGGTAATGCGGGTCAGCGAAAGATACCCATATGAAAAGATGTTACATCGCGAAATATATCGACGATATATCAAATAAATTGTCGTCGAAAAATCGTATATTATAAATGGAATTTTTGAAAATATTTCTTCAACTATGTATCACCGTATATTTTGCAAATTATATGATTAATATAGAGATTCGTATGAATTCGAAACTTTTTATAAATTATAAATGATCGCGACAATGTTTTTGCGATTTCTCGATCTCGTAAAAAATTTTCTTGCACTCAGCAAATCTGTTATCCGGATTAATGAAATCGATAAAAAAAATTTCGTAAATTTTCTTAAATTACTGCGGGAAGCAAAATTTAAGAATTTTTTCTTCGATTGTTTACATTGTCTCCCACTATAGCTTTCGCCTATATATTACATAATGTAAGCGTCGCTCACTTTCTTCGAGGTGTATAGACGATAAATACGAATATATATTCACACGCGACGAAAGCGCGCGAGGCGGGTACGTAGATGAGATTTGCATAAATAACATAATGGAAAAAAGGAGGCTGCAGTGGGTGGTGTCCTCAGAGAAGATCGAAACACTGTGTGCTGAAACGTCGAAGCTAAAAAAAAAAAAAAAAAAAAAAAAAAACGAGTCCTGCTGCTTCGAGTATCGAGGAATTAGCGACGTGATTGATGGAGTCTTCTTAATCTCCTTACTGCGGGCTGTTCGCGCGTGTCGATTGTTTGCACAATAATCGATCGATTTCACCTGTCTCTCTTCTTGGATCCGTGAAACGAGAGAAAAAAAAAGAAAAAGAAATCTTGTACCGAGTGAATCCGTCTTGCTTTGTCGTTCGATTCTAAAAAATAGGTCGGAAAAAAGAGGGGAAAGGCGTTTCGATGAAACAGAGGAAAAAAAAAAAAAGAAGCGGAAGTGAGATTCGATAGCAAAATTGTCGCGAGGGGAGAAAAAGAGAGAGAGAGAGAGAGAGTGAGGCGTGCAAGAGTTTACCGGGAGGGCTGCTGAATTAATCAACGAGCGCCAGAAGGAAAAGGATCGCAATGCCGCCATTGGCCGTTAACGTCCCCAAGGCGAAGAGATCTCTTCACGGTTTCCCTTCGAGAAAGAGGAAGAAGAACCCTTACTGCTTCTTTCTTCTTAATTTCTTTTCATCTCTCTCTCTCTCTCTCCCTCTCTCTCTCTCTCTCTCTCGCGCGCGCGCTTTCTCTTTCAACATTGAGCGATAAGGAGAAAGAGAATGAATGAAAAGGTGGAGAACAACGACGTCGACAACGGGGTGGCTTCAAGCTTCACGGCTTAACTTACACGTCGATCCAACGCCGAGTGGCTGCGGGGGCGCGTTTCTTGGAAAACAAAAAAAATTCTCTCTTTAATTCCGAATAGAATCGTCGCGAAAGGGAAAGACCCGCGACGCAAGAACCATTGAGAGGGCGATGAGATGAAAAAAAAAAAAAATGAAAGAGAATTGGGCTCCGCGGGGTTCGAATTCATTGCCGAACGGGAAGGGCTCGCGCTTTAGGTATCGCGGTGTCCTTTGCTCTCTCTCTCTCTCACTCCTTCTCTTTTATCTCGCGGAAGAAAGCGCGGAAATCGAAAGTTCGAGAGGCATTTTCACTTTACGTATTTCTTACACTTTCATATAGACTATCCGCACTTGAAGACTGTGAGAGGTCTCGGTAATGGAGGTTTATCGGAGATCGCGAATTAGGGGGTCTGCTGTTACGGTCGGGTTGCTGATACTCCCGTGAAAATAATACGGACTCCCCAAGCTATTGTATAAGAAACAATGGATCGATCCTCGACGATTTCCAATTGTATCGCATTCTTGTTTTGCTTATCAAGACATTTAAACGCCGATTAATCGTTTTACATCGAAGCCGCTGATTATCGTCTTAATTTTTTTTTTTTTTTTTTTTTTTTTTTTTTTTTCAATAAATCGATAATAATTGGTGTTGAAATCATTTATTATTATGTATTTTCATTTTTTTTTTGTTGACATAGACAAAGTATCCAGGGTTTTTGTTTTCGGCGAACATTTTTTTTTTATTCGACACTCTTCGCACAATCACACTTCGATTGTACACCAATAAAACTCGTCGCTAATGTACTGTACGTTGATATCTTCGCGCTCATTAAGGTCCCTCATTATTAACATTTTTACAATTTGTTGCAATCAATTTTTTATTTTTTTTATTCGTGGCTACCAATCGCGAAACTTTGATATCGATTGCAACGATTTTCTTTTTTTTTTTGTTTCGTTTTTTTTTTTTTAATCGATGAAATGGTGCGCGTGCAAACGAAAAATTCGAGTGAAAAATCTCGCGTTAGCGCGGCGAGAAGAAAATTAATTGGATTTTAATAATGCATGAAAAGCCCTCGATCGTTCGACCGTTCGTATCAAGACCCGGCAACGGACTGACCGCCAGAGCTCTCGAGAAGTGCGAATATCGTGCTTTAGCAGCGGGCCAATGGCAGTTCGAACAGTGGGCACACTCGTTACTCATTTCTTATCGCTTTCCAGTGCAGTGGCAGCATGAGATTCTTTTTTTTTTTCATTTTATCCGTTTTTTTTTTTTTTATTATTTCTTTGGCATTGTTTACATTTGGCAAATGTCGACTCTTTTTTTCCTCCGTACACACATTAATATCCCTTACGCACTCGTTATTTCTCGATATACATATAGTACAAGTTTTTCAGTCCACTAAGCGCGCGCGCGCGCGCGCACACAATCAAACATTCACACGCACGCGACTTTCGCTCATCGAGGAAAAAAAAAAAATTCATATCGTCGTTTAAACGCGCTAAATCTCTTCGATAAATTCATAAAACGACCATAATATGATTTAGGTAACAAATTTGATATAATATATACACATATATAATATATGCAATTCAATATATATGTATTAATTTCTCGATACATATATATTGCGTAATATAAATACATTCGACGAAAAATTTCAAAGCGTTTCGGAGAATTCGATGAAAGAGAAAAATCTTTCGATCGATTTCTTCGAATCCCTTTTTATTTTTTATTTTATTCAATCGCCAAACGAAACTATTTATCTTCTCACTCTTTCGTCAATATTCGTAACGATAATAATGATAATATTTAGGTAACAGTGTCGCGGTTTCGCTCGTGTCAAAATATGACTAAGGACTCTTACGTTTCTACACATACATAATAAACATTATATCCGTTGTCTACACCGATTCGTAATGTGTACAATTTATTTTTAGTTTTTTTTTTTCTTTATTATTATTATTTTTATTAATAATATTTATACACGCAATCATACGTAATTTTATTTTACGAAATAGTTGTCAACAATCAATATCATCCGCAACGTCGTCCGCGTACATAAGTTTTTGGGGTGTCGCCGAGATAATACGATAAACTGATTTTTACTTTTTTTTTTTTTTCATTTTAATAGGCCGTATGATGTAACTTTGTCCAATGTGTTTTTTTTTTTTTTTTTTTTTTTTTTTCAATAATTCGGTCGCCACCCCTCTCTTTTTATCACTTTTATTCTCATACCTTTCGTCTTCGAAGTCATCGATGATCATTCGGCAATACGCGGTTTCATTTTTTTTTTTTTTTCTTTTCGAACGCCATCACCAGTCCGCAGATTCGCGAAATCTTATTTTAGTATCAAATTGACTGGTTCTCGATTAGTCTAGAGTAACCGTAGGCCTTGGGAACCAACGTGGAACGAGTGGCCCTGCAGTAGTGAATAGGCGCGAGTCGCAAAGTCAAAAGATAGATCGCTTCCCCGTCGACGGAAAAACAAAAATTTATATAATTTATATGCCCTTTTTTTCGACTGTTTTAAGAGTTCTCTATAGTGAAAAAGTGTTGTTTTTTGGTTTTTTTTTTGCTTTATTATTACCGAAAAAAAAAATTTTGCATTAGCGTCGTTAAAATTTTTCCTTGAGAAGAATTTCACTCGTAAGTTTCCGATGCGGCAGTAAAATCGTTCGGGGTCCCCTGGAAAATGGCCAACTGCATGGTACAGCGAATCGCTTCGCTAAAAAGTTTTGTCAAATTCTGCTGTTACGTTTTTTTTTTTTTTTTTTTTTTTTTTTTTAAGTCAATTAATACACTGTAGCGCTGTATAGAGATGTACGTAAAGGATCGAAGAGTGGATTTGTACCGGATTACTTGCATTCGTTATAAAAAATCTCTCGCCTATCTATACTTATCTCGATAAACTTCCGATAATCATCAAAAGAGCCGAAATGCTCATCACATCAAAGTTCTTTTTTTTTTTCTTCTTTAATTTAAAATATACATTATTACGTTATGAATCAGCGCCTTCGCAATCGCGCACTCACTTTTTCGGTTTTTCGTCTTTCTCCGTTTTTTTTTTTTTTTTTTTTTTTTTTTTATTATCAACTAATTCTACACGAATGTACAGAATTTACATACGCAAGTTTGAGAAACTCGCGTAAAACGACCGATGCGAACGACTGGCCGTGTCGATGACTTTATATATATATGTATATATATCATTTAATTCTTCATCTATGATCCACTGTCCTTCGCGTGAAAATCGGCATCAAATTTTCGCAACGACAATCGTTCATTTTATGCTATAGATTCGTGTGTGAGTTTCGTTATGGCAGTGACGACTTATGAGAAATTTTTTTTTTTTTTTTTTTTTTTTGGTCCGAGACACTCGATGTCTGCGCGAGACAGCATAATATTTACGTAATGCGAATCGCGATGTATGCGCGTACGCTTTTTTGTTCTATTATACTTTGGGTCGACAAGTTCGTGTACCTTTCTTGACGGGTGTGTCAGTCGATCTTTATCGGCGGAGCTTTCGTTGCTCGGCGTTATACGATTCTCAATAGTCTTGGGATACGAATATGCTATCGCCGCCGGCATCATTACGAGCCGGTGATCACGTGTGCTATAAACACGTCTCCTTCGGGTCGACGTTGACGATTACGGTTGCTTGGGTAGGAAGTTCTTTTTGTACGGGTACTCCTGTCGGAACTTCCTCGAGTATTGGTCAAAGGGTCGTGGTCCTCGATACAGCGGCCGACGGAGGAGGCGGGGGTGGCGGTGGCGAGATTACTACGTCCGGCTCACCCGCAAGATCGCAGTCGAACCTCCATAGAATGCTCTCAGGATGGTCACCTCCTGAGAAACGTTCGACGAAAAAAAAATTTCCGATCAAATTTTTTTTATTGGTCCGCATTTTTTTTTTTTTTTAATTAAATTTTTTTGAGGTATAATGTCGATTTACTTATATTAAAATAAAAAATAAAAAATAATCTCGATGTGTCCTATTCCATCGAATCAAAGTCGCAATTGACTGCAAGTTAATTTAAAATACGAAGGGGTATTGGTATTTAAATTCGTAGCAACAAAAATAAAATAAATAATAAAATAATAAAAAATAAAGCATTTTTTCGGTTCCGAATAATTAATTATTTTATTATTATTGGCAATAATTGCCATTCAATAATTAATCCATTATTCGAACCCAATTAAATTTTGTAATAGGGGTTCTTACAAAATCAACGGCGTCGATAAATGGAATATTAATTGGTATATTTTTTAAAAAATCAACATTTCGTATGTTTACAACATTTCGTAGGCGAAAATGGGACACCAAAAAACCGTCCAATCGTCGGACAATGCCGGGCAAAGTAAAGATTTCTAAAATCAACGAAAGGTTCCCATATATATTTTTTTTTTTTCACTCGCATGCTACTTCTTCAGAAGAATACTTTATGAAGAATTCGATAAAAATGTTATTTTCGATCGATAAACGTTTTCTTGTTAGGAATTAAAGAATACTTCTTAGTGACCGTCATTTCCCCATTCTCCCTTTTAAGGGATGTAGAATTGTTTCACATAACAATGACGTAATTTGTTGCCTATCAATATGGCATTGGCATTGGCATTGGTAATAATGGTTGAGCCATCAACTCACCTTGACCCAGAGTAATGCCCGAGGAACCCCGTCTCGTCCTCGGAGGTGGTGGTTGATGTTTGTGCGTGTGACTGTGACTGTGAGAATGGGAGTGGCAGTGTGTGTGACGTGTGTGCGTGGGGGTGACCCGACACGCCGATGGCGGCGGCGGCGGTTGCTGCGACTGCTGCTGCTGTTGCAGCTGTTGCTGCAGCTGACGAGGAGGCTGGGCAGGAGGCCTGTGCTAGGTGTTCCCTCCACGGCACGGACCCACTTGATCGAAGCTCAATGATTTCTTCATCTCCGTCATCGGTAACGCACCAGCCTCCTGCTGAATTAATCATTGAAATAGACCCGTGTTAGCCATCACCGAAGTTAACTCTTCGTTCCTCGATAAATCGGGTAACTCAAGTATTAAAAAAAAAAAAAAAAAAAAAAAAAAAGTCAACTGATCATTTTTACAAAATCGACTACCATGGAAAACGATGGCTTCGTCTCGGTAGCCGCTGTAAAACTAGTATTACATTTACGGCTCTCTGTGCGCATTACACGATACGAATGAATTGGACTCGTGGTACTGCGGAAGCTAAATTGTTATTGGATACTCGAGTATCCTTGACCATTCATTCGCGTACATCTTTCCCGATCATTTTCCAATCTCTCCTATTCGTTTTAGTTGGATGAAAAAGATTGGAAGGGTAAAATCGAGACAATTCGGCTCTATTAACTCCGCACAGAGACCTAATTTAATCACGAAACTCATTTGTAGTACTGATGAAAGTAATTCTGTGAAATTGTTCGCGGGGGCATATTGCTCGCTTTGGTTACTGGGATTTTGATTGTTCCGTATCGATTTTACCGAGACTTCGGGTCTTGCATTGTGCAAAGTAGATGGAATTTTCGAGAATTTCTTGAATGCTGTTAGGGAGCGCGCAGAGTTTTGTAGAGCGCCAGGCGCTCCTTGCATGGTAGGTGAATGTTGCGGAAACCATATCTTGGATACTATGAGAAATACTACTCTCCCCAATCCCTGATGAAACTGTGTGCTTAATGACTGTGATTAATTTTCCTTGGGCATTCTTTACGACAATTATAACGACGGACCTCCGCGACATTCTTTAAACAAAAGACTTGCGTGATTGGAATCGCGGTTGCGATTAAATGCTTTGAAATTTTCGCGGAACGGCTCGACGACTGAAAGGGGTAATTATAAATTCACCGCTTGGAAGTATATTACGAAAATTTCTGGACAAATGCCAAGCGCTATTCAGAAAACCAACTTAATGTTATACTTCGTTGTCGTTTAATCCCGACGTTTGTGCTAAAAACTCTAACTACATTTCAACTATGTTACCTACCAACCACAGCGACATTAATTAATCTATAAACAGTACATTTTTATTCGTACCGTGTCAATAATTCGACGAGTTACACAAATACGATCGAACGTAAGTTGATTACATCAGCTATAGCAGTGTATCAACTGTGGCGAACGCTGCGCCGCCCTATGGCTCAGCGAATGCGTAATGGAGGAATTAAGCCGGTGGGAGCAAACGAATGTTCATTTGCGTTCGCCACGTGTGTCCACTTGTAAAAACACGTGATATACTTGTCCACATTTGTCTACCAGTAGGTGTGGACGATGGCGAACTCTGCCGAATAGGGGAGACGGCAAGTTGGAACACACGGCAAATCGGAAACTCACTGTATAAAATGTAAAAAAAAAAAAAAAAAATAGAAAAAATCGGAGATTTCAGGCAATGAATATGGTTTTCTAAGGAATTGCCATATTATGCACTCTGATTTCTTAGAATGCTATAGTCAATGAGTGATTTCTTCAATTTTTTTTTTTTTTACGATTTCCACTTGCCGCGGGTTTCGATTAGCCGCGATTTTCCCTATTTGGCTTCCGTTGAAATCTACCAATAGGGCTGCGCGGCTAGAGATACACAACTAGCGTTACAGCATGCAAGGTAACTATAGCGTAAATGTTTGATGTAATGGTGCGGTTTGAATAAAATATCAATAAATTCGCCAATGGCGTTTCGATTATTACACACAATTACGAAAGGCAATGTAACAATGTTATCGGCATAACGGACGAGGCGAATAATTATAAATGTCAGAATAAGCGTTGCCATTGTACAGAATCGTGCTGAACGCAAATATTCTACGGAAAAAATACACGTTTATAAGCAGACTATTGTAATCATTGTAATAGCAGTTCATTGTATGAACACATCGCATGGAACTACAAGCTTTACATTCGAATTTTCGGACTGTGTAATAAAAAATGTAATGTAATGATTAATTAATTAACTAATCTTTCAAAACTTTTAATGAATTTTTTTTTTTTAATTTTTTCATTAACTCAACTCATTAAAAAAAAAATGAGTTGAGAGTTCCACCAATTAGTTGAGAACACTAACAGTTAGTTGGGAAGACGAAGTTTGTATTAAAAAGTAATCGTCCCAATTAACTCTATTCGTTCCTCCAACTAATCATTTTTTTAAGTGCACTTCTCGTACAACAGCTCTACACTGTTGATGAGGGGAAGTTAAATAATACTTCAAACAGTTCTTCAGCAATTCTTTACTTTACTTACTAATTATGTGTTGAAGACATTCGAGTGTAAAGCTGAAGTTGCTTAACGGCTCTATGTTCTGAAATGTCGATATATATTCTATGCGCGATGTTCTCAAACCGAGAGATGACACTTGCGCATAGAAACATAGTGTTGATGGCGTTTGATAACATTGAACAATGGGATACAACCACAAGAGCATTGCGAGGACTGATTTCCAATTTAAGCCAATGGAACGTTCGCTTCCATGGTTCGTCGGTCGAGTGTTCCGGCGGTCGTATAGCTTACACCGACCAAACAATGTATCGCAATGTACAGCATGTAAAGCAAATGCCTATAGAAACTCGATTCGGGAACCGGTAATTAGCGAAGCGCGCGCTCTCTATCAATAACTAATGAATTATCGAGCCACCTGGAGATCGAACTCTCGTTGCGGTATCCCTCGGCAACTCTCTATCTCCGTTGATATCCGATAGCATTCACCGACGATGTACATTATACAAAGACTAACAACGTCCTCGTGCATGAAGCCAACGAATCGATCTTTCCGGATACTGTTTACTTACCGTTATAACTATAACACGGAATATTATCGTATGTGTGATTGAGGTTCCGCGTCACACACGATCGAGGCTACCGCAACGAAAATTCAACTCCGGGATCCGTACGACAGTTCTTCCGAGAAGTTAGACATTCAATGAATACTTGAGAAAATCAACCGATATGAAATATTGAACGATGCATCTCCATTCCATGATACAGCACAGTTATTGGCCCCTCAATCCAGAAATATTGCATTCCCGATATTTTCCGAGAAAAATTTATCTTCAAAAACTACGTGACGTCGAGAGACGTTGCCGTGTCTCTTGATAAAACTTTGAGGCCAAGTATTTCGAAGTCTCGACGGTTAAGTTAAAATTTCGTTACTCGTTACTCTTTGAGGTTAAATCGTTATCTGACCTCAATTTCTATCTCAAGCATTGGTTCATTAAGTAAAAAAAAAATGGTGAGAAAAGTAAAACTGGAAAAATGCAATCTGTTGCATTGAGCTAAAAATACCCTTTAAATTAGTATTTTATAAAAATGGCGCAGAAATCTATGTTATTAATAACTGCGTCACCCTTGTAACTAAAAAATGCGGAAGATTTTCGGAAGTTTAGACTCATAAGTCAAAATTTAACGGCTGTAAGTCAATAATGGACACCGTCTCTGAAATGGAATCCAATGGAATGCTGCGCTACAGCGGCCAATAACTGTACTCGGGCGGGTGATTTAGGAAAATTTAGAGATATCGAGAGCTTCCGGAAAGTATTTGTCCTGTCGTCAGATCCACGGACTCGTCATGCAGGACAGGACTTACACCATTTAGCCGAGGAATCTCGATGCTCGGTATGTATGTTGTTTCCTCGTGTTGGCTACCGCTGCAGTAGCGGCTTCTTCTGAATGAGGAGTGCGGGCTGCAACGGCTGCACGGAGTTGCCACAGAGCGGGATCGTGCTTTCGCCGAAGGTCTCTGTCGTGAACCGCAACGCACCGCGAACCGCAGCTCCGAGGCCATCTCGGCACACAGGGACTGTCCTCGATTTGCCGGGTAAGTACAGTCGTGTATGGTGTTGGTATGTCGTGGGAGCGTAAGTGGTAGTCGTAGTTGTAGACGATAGCAAGTCCGAGTCAATGGGATTCCAATTGGATGGTAACCAGAAGGGTCCCAACGCATGAAAGAGCGAATGGTAGGGAAGCGGGAGATTCAGTTACAGGGAAGACATCGAATGACCCAAGCGACAAGTTCGTCGTGATAACGGTCGCGTGGTGGTCCAAGAGTTTACAGCATCGTAGGTCGTGGAGAAGTATTGGATTAGTGGTCGTGCCGGTGGTTGCATGGATACGGAGGAAGTTGCGTGACCGCGCCAAGGATGGTGGTCGTTCCCATCGTTGTAGGGACGGAGGGCAGATAGTTGAAAAGCGAACGGTTGGGATGCCGGAACGAAGATAGGCCGCGAGTGAGAAGCAAAACGGATGATTCGTGACCGGAGATTCGGAAGTTTGGTTGCGTCGAGACAACAAGAGGGAAACGAAACAAGTTTGTCAAGCGGTGTGGTAATTAGTACAGACGGTCGCGGTCATCGACAAGCCAAGTTTCGACGTGGCATTTATCGGTATATATATATATGTATGTTTGTCCGATGAGCGTTGAGACAGAACGACGGAGAGTGAGAGCGCGCGAACGAGCGAAAACAGTTAGACGGCCGGATGAGTTGGCGAACGGACAGCAGCACAAAACAAATACAAAACCAAAAAACACGGTACACAAAACATGAAATTACGTCGTTACATTGTCATGCAAACGGCGATTACAGCGAATTACGAAGAAGTACCGAATAATTATCCCGGAAAATGTATTTTTAGGGAATTTCTTTTTTCATTTTTTGCTTTTTCCATTTTCCATCTTTTTGCCATTATCTCCGTTTTCGTATTTTTCGTTTTTTTTTTTCAGTTTGTTTGCAATAAAATCGATAGGCTGCGATGTAAATAATACTTTTGGGTAAATGCCGTAACAATTTTCCAAATATTTTGAATATTATAGATTCGAAAAATTGAACACTTTTCTGCACATCGGAATCTTTAAGTATTACTTTTTAAAAAATAAAAATTATTTTTCAACGATACTCCTTCGATCTTTCGCGTACTTATCGCATCTCGTCAAACAAAATACACGATGTCACAACGATCTCCGACACATTCCTCGATAGCATTATTTTCAAATTCATTTAATTCACCACATATAGATCGTTAAAACGATTCATAGAGAATCGTGACAAACGTGCACAACATTATTCGAGGTTAGTTTTCATTGATGGAGACACGTTGTATGAAATATAAGTGTCTTGTATGCATTATACGTTTGTCTGTGTGTAAGAGTTATGGATACAATAATGAAACGGTTCTTACCCGGCTGGACTGAGCGTTCTTCTTGGAGTTCCAACAGAACTCGAGAATCGCTACGAGGATAGCGAGCGCGAGACCGCAAAGCAGCACGACGAATACCCCTCCTGCGGAAAAGATAAAGAAAAAGAATGGATAAAACTAATGAAGAAAATGGCTAATCAGCTTTCTTTTTTTCTCTCTCTCTCGGGAATGTATCTTCTATAATTTCTTTCGAGGCTCCGTAGGCGATTCTTCTGGGTAGTTTCACGTATAAATGCAACTTATAGTTAATTAACCACATAAAATAAAAATGTAGAGTCGTAAAACTATTCTTCGCAAATTATATACTTCGCGTAGCTATATATATAGCGCCATAAAGTTTAAACCTCTAGAAGTGGTCATATAGATATCATTTTTATATATTGCTAACTACAATCCCTCGCGAGTCTTCCAGACGTCTTGGCAATCGTCATAGAAACGTATAAAAAAGTTCAAAGTATCGGAATATTCAATCGCTATGATATTCGAACTGAGATTGAGTTTCGATTGAAAAATAGATAACGAGACGGATTGGCATGAAACAGGCAATATTGTTTCTTGTCGAATGGAAAAGCAATACTTGTGACTTTCACGTGAATGTTTATAGAACACGAAGAGAAACAAATGAGAGAAAATATTACGAGAAGAAATACTATACAAATCGAAAGGACTGTGTCAACGTGTTTCCGGGTATATATTACCGCATGGTATCGTTTCATCTTCTTTCTTAACCCTGTCGGATAGAAATTCTTCTCATTCCTCCTCGTCGATTCTCATATTTCGCAATTTAATTGGAAAACTTGAACAGTACCCGCGGGGATAGACGCAAAGGACCATCGCGTGTACCAACGCGATGTAATCGACGATATCGCGGAAGATTTCTAACTCTCGCAGTTTCGAAGGGTTTTCGTGGGAAAAACTTTTGAACGCTTTTAGGAGAATTTTAGAAAAGCATATAGTATATGAGACCATATAGCCTCGAGACTCCAACTCTCACTATTTCTGGCGGGCGATTCACGAGACCGCGAGTTCTGCTGGTGCGCCAACCTTTATACATATATAGTATATATATTTATTTATATACGAGACTCGATGGAGTTGAATGCGAACTCCCGCACAGAGCCCCCGGTCGTTAGATATTGCGCGCACGATTTTCCGGCGTTGGCTGCGTAGTTTTTTTTTTTTTTCTTTTCTTTTGCATCCAACAAGCGCAGGACGCGCGTCGAGAAAGTTTCTTTACAAAGGATCGGTCGAAGCTCCAGGCATTAGCCCGCGGGGCTGGAAACACCCCTCTTCTCTTACTGTTCTACGTGGTTAAAGTCGAACTTCGAATAAGTTTGTACCCTTTTTCGAGAGCATCGGACATCGAAAATCCAAGGCAAAGTCTGTGCATTTCTTTATCACGAAAAACATTTGAAAAACTCGAACTTGTATGCGCTTTCGGGGAGCGAATAACGAAATTTAATTTACTTGCAGTTGATCCCTCGTCTGATTTCATATTTATTTTTTCATTTTGGCGTAATGGCACCATCGTGAATTTCGAGGGCAGACGTTGAATCAAAAACGTAGTAATATCCTCTTTCTATTTCGCCTCTTCTATGGTATACAAATGCCATTTCTGAACTGGAAATCAGCATCAGAGAGGGACGTGACTGACCGTGCAGAGTGGCTGCGGGACAAGAAGTCGCGTCTTGGTTCTCCGTGCCATTCTGGATTTGAGTTCTCAGGTCACGGACAGCGAGACACATTGGTACTTTCGAAGTGCAATGGCTTCCCACACAGATACTTAATAACATAGCGCTGCCTCCACCACGACAATTACTCGTCCGCCTCATTCAATTTCGCTTGCGTACAGATTTAACTTTGCGGCACTTTTTTCATCGCGAATTTTCACATTTAAATTCAGGAATAATGCTTTTTGAATGAATAATTAATTTGAACAAAATCGCAATTACGATAAAAAAAAAAAAAAAAATCATAAAAATAAGTTTAAATTATCCGAATTGGATAACTCGCCAGTAAAAAAATTCGATAGCAGAAATAATTTTTTTCGCGATAAAAATAAATATATTGCGATAATATCAAAAAGTTCTGTTCGTATAATCGTTTTTGGAGACAACAGAGTGCAGCGAAAACGTTCGTATAAATCGAGGAAATTTGAATTTTTATTTGTTTGGATGCTGCAACTGCGTTGGCATCCAACCTTCCGAAGAAAAATGTGATAATTTTTTTTTTTTTTCTTCAATTTATTCTCCGCGTGTAACAGAGCAGCCAAATCACCGAAGTACAAAAGTCGTGCGTTATATATATATCACAGTAAAGTATACACAGGAAGCACGGGTACGTGCAGTATACATATACAGGAAGTTTTGTTCGAGGGTCTTCGCCCTCAGTGATCTGCCGCGAATTCTCTTCCCCCGCAGTACTTTGCCGCTACCGGCCAACGTGTATAACACACAAACCCCTATACCATTCCGTGAGTATCTCGACCCGACGAAGAACAGCTCACTATGTATTCATGGGAGCGGCCGGTTTCGCGACTTTATCAAAAGTTGGTCATCTCTCCTTCAGCTCGTGGTCTCTCCACGTGAGAGTAACTTGCCGCATGGATCCTCTCTCACGGCCGTTCGCCGAGGAGCAGCAACAGTAGATCCACCCGCTGTGCCACAAGAACTCTCGACACTACTTCGTTTCGGGATTTTCCGCGTGTTCGTGGAATGAATCCACAGCATAAGTCCGACATGCGGTCGTTATTTTCGATGTTTTTTTTTTCTTCTCTTTATTCAAGAAATTCTACGACACAGACTCGATGGGAAAAAATTGGAATCGGTGAAGGTACTTGTACTCTCGAGATCTCGAATAATTCGAATAAAAACTAAAGGTTTTTTTTTTTTTTTTTTTTTTTTTTTTTTTTCGGAGAATCATTTCACTGAAGTTTTGTTAAATTTGAAGGAATTTAACTTCAATCTAAACAAATTTCATATTCTGGTGTATTAATTTTACTTGTATCATTTTTTCATTTAAAAAAATTGTTATCGGACGATTGAGGTGTACAGTTTCGTTAATCTTGCGAAATTTCTTCATTTTCATCAGTTGATTAATAATGAAACTCAATCGAGTCTTGGCGATAAAATAAAGACTTGAAAGAAATAAAGGTAACTAAGTATCGTGGGGGAGAGGCGAACTGTTCTCGAGAAAACGTTTTTCCAAGCTACTTTAAGAATCTTGAAAAAGCCGGGATAGAGCTGTGGTCGCTGTTATTAAAGTTTCGGTCTGTATGCGAAAGAATCAGAGGGGGAGAGGGCTTTAGTCCTCTCGATCCTTACTCAGACGTTCCAGCCGATTGAGACATCGAGGAGTCTATCGATGGCGAGAGAGACTTATCGTTGAAAAGAGGAAGAAGGGCTCGAGGAGCTTCTACGGTCGTTCAGAATTGGTCTTTGCGAATAGAGGATTCTTTAAACCCTATCGACGAAACTCGACGACCGGCCACCGAGATATTTTTACAGGAATCGCTCAACTTTTATATCATCCGCCAACGTTATCACAGGTATAATCATAATTTCCATTTATCTTATTCGCAATTTTTTTTGATATTCAAGATAATAACGTAACTTTGCCGCCAATGCGTCAATGACTTTCGATTCAACGAGAAGATATTTGTTCAACAATTTGTTGATCGGCAAATCCTCTTTTAACCGCAGAACACCACTCATGGGTTTCAGAAAACCGATAAAATAACATCGTCGCGAAATTTTATAAAAATTTTATTTATCGAAATTATAGAAATCGATTGTAAAAATGATAAAAATTACAAATTTTTAAATGCGATCGATAACAAAATTTTTTTGAAAATTCAATTTTTTTCTTGAAACAATTGCATTACTACTTCACGCGCAACGATGACTTTTTATAGAAATTTATTCTCCGTTTCAGTACTTATAACTATTGTGTAATACAACAATATCGAATTTTTTTAAATAAAGATAAACGAGGAAAAGAGAAAATTTGTTTAGTTGAATGTTGAAATTTTCGTACTGTTCCGTTGGGTTGAGCGTTCATTTACGCAAATGAATACGCCGTCCAATAACGCGAGTTAAATTCATCTCACATTTGTTAACTACTCGAGTCTCTCTCTTGCAAACATGTCTACACGTGAGCAGACGGTCTGCGAATGAAGGCTTCGCGCTTCAGTTAATTTTCGACGTTTTACGAGGTGAAATGACGACGGTGCGAGGCTGCAGGCCGAAAAGCTCAGAGGCCACTTATCGTCGATGGTGAGCACCGGATGGACGCTCCGCGAGTTCGCTTCCCTTCGCGAAGCCTTTTCCCATTGCAAGTATAACGAGTAAGGATACCGTCCGACGCAGGGATTTGCATAATTCCAACGGGAAACTCTCTCCGTGATTTAGTTGACGTCGGGTTACCCACCGGGAAACCGAAAGTTTCACTTGTCGAGAGCCAACCGCAGGCGTCACAAAGTACGCGGTGAAACGGCGAAAGGAAAATTCCACCGTGCGATACACCACGTAACTTTCGGAGAACCTTTGCTATCGTTTTCACGCTCATGCGAAAAGCTCGCTGACCACAAAACTTTCATACGAAAGACTCTGCTTGACGCCGTCTCGACATCCGTTATCCGCACTTTTATATCTAAATGTATCGCTCTCTCGCATTTTCCTATATATTTCCATTACACCCAACGAAACCCGACGAACTTCGTACCGACGCCCGTTAGCCAACCTCCACCGGTGTCGTAGGCATCTCGTATCCCGAGACTTACTACTTGTTGAACTCGAATGAACGAGTCGTCGTTAATGGTTTCGCCGTTATACAATTACAGTCGCACACCGTCGTAGCGCCCCGAACTCCCGCGAGTTATGACTATATCAGAAATTATTGTTGAAGGAAGTTTCCTGCACCGGGCTATGTAATGCGTTTAATCCGCACCCAACGAGCGATTACACAGAGAGTTTCCCAGATTTCGGTGTATCATTGTTTGCTTCCGGATAGCAATTAAATCACTTCTGCTGAAAGCTTTATTGTTTATCGTTGGCATGTCGCGCATAAACGATGAATCAACGTCTTTGCGAACTTTTGCCACCGGAAGAAACTTTGGAATCGATAAATTTACTTGGATACACCGAGAAATTAATCGACAGAACTAATAGATCGTTGGTACGACGATTTTTTTTTTTCTTAAAAATTTTTCGCCTCTTCTAACTATAAGTTCTTCTAAGGAATCATTTCTTATGTATAATATGTTAACGGAATTTTATCGCAGGTGTCGCAGATCGATAATACCGTTGGTAAGCATTATTGAACTGCTGTGAGGTACAAATTACCGTGAAATAAAGTTCGTGCAAATGTTTTGAATTTCTCCGCCAGCTTTGCGCAATTATTTTATTGCAATTTTGCAATTTTTTAATAAATTGCATAGATTTGAAAATTCGAAAAAAAAAAAAATTGTATATTTATAGTACAGAATGATATTCGCATAATTTCTTGGGTTTAGTGACTGAGGAGTTTTTATACGAATTTTTAAAAATTTCCATTGAATTTTAATAATTTGCATTCATTTTTTTTTTTATCGAAATGTAAGAAACAGTCAGCAGAGAGTATCACGAGTGCTTACATTTGCGGAGTGCCGTTGCAATTACACGCGGAGGTGGGTACCGATTCAAAGTTTTGGTTGACGATTTTGAAATAACTACTAGTAGTAGTAGTAGTAGTGTGCGTTTTACGCACTTGAAAGGTTCGACTTTTCGAGGTGTTTGGAGTCCTCCGCGCGTCGTTTCGCCCTTAAACTCGAAAACTCCCCACACATCCATGACGACAGACGTCCGCATCTCGTTCAAGATCTCTCGGTATACCTTCACTGCTACGCTTACGCGGTCGCTTCCGCTCCGTCTTTCTCGAGACTATTTCGTCTGCTAGAACTTCCCTGTGTCTCTCACTTTCTGTACTTCGTTTGCAATCCTCTCCGGTTTCTCCTTAGTTACCACACCGCTGTTACAAATAATAGACGTGTACCGCAGCAACCGTGATTAACGAGACAAACTTCAGTAATCTCGAAACTCTTACGTCTGCGAAAAGACGAGTTCGACGGACTCCTTCATTGCGTTACATATATATATCCGCGAAAGCGCTTACTTTTCAATTGGAAATGTTGTTAGAACGTTAGTATAGTACTTTTCAAAAATTGAACCTCTGATTGAAACGTCCCGAATGGTTTTATGGTACCTATATAAATATTACTAGTCGAGAAACTCACGACTGTGGAAGTCGTCGAAGCCGAGAGGCTGTATTCATAAAAGTACTTACGATCCCGACGAGTTCCTTAAACGAGGTCGTCTCTGCATTTAAAAGAACTTAAAAAAGCCTCTTTGCAGTTTAGTTTAATGAGTGAAAATTCAAAAAGAACTGATTTTCATATCTTAAAGGCGATTTACAACTTCAAAAAAAAAAGAAAATGCCGAAGAAAATTCTGGTTAAACTGATTAGTCTCCGTCAATAAGCAATTTCTTTTCCAATCGATATCATTGATTGGTCATTCTAACACAAAGAGATGGCTAATTGCGCGATGTTTCCATCTCGCGAAGTTAATAATATCCGCTGTTGGTGAACAACGACTTTTTTTGTACATTTATCGATTTCGTTCGTGAAAATCGCGATGTTTCCATCCCGCGAAGTTAATAATATCCGCTGTTGGTGAACAACGACTTTTTCTGTACATTTATCGATTTCGTTCGTGAAAATCGCGATGTTTCCATCCCGCGAAGTTAATAATATCCGCTGTTGGCGAACAACGATTTTTTCTGCACATTTATCGATTTCGCTCGTGAAAATCGCGACACATTTTTCGCTGATTCATTACAGTTTCGATGAGCTATAGAAGGTAATCCTTTTAAGCCTCTTGAGTTTCTCTCGTCACGAGATTTAATTTGATTTGATGAACCCGTTCTCGCAGCAATAAGCCACCGGAAGTCTTTAATTATCATAATTCGAGATTCTCACGATTGGTAAAGGCTTTGGTATCTATTGTTTGAAGGTAGAAATGCGGAAATCTCCATCAAACATCAAAGTTTAATCCTTTGAACTCCGCGAAAGGGTCACTAAAGTCCGGTGGGATTTTCACATCTCTGTCGTCCCTCTTCCGGATTCTCCTCTATGAACTAAGCATGTGGAGTATGTGACCCCATCAATGAAGAGAAACGAGTATAACGTTCCCCGTCGAGTATATTTGCCAGTGCGGTAAAGTGGCAACTCGTGCTAAAGTTATAGTGGGGCAAAAGGTGCGAAGGCGAGAAAGAAGAAATTCTTACTCGCGAGAAAAGTCCCCGAGTATGAAGCGTGGAAGGGGCGGATGAAACGTATAGAGCGCAAGGAGAGGCACGAGAAAATGGGTATGAGAATGTTACCGAGACGCGACGAAAGTACAGAGGCGAAGAGAACCAGAGCCACACGACTCGCGAGCACAGAAGACGTAAAAGAAAGTCTCACCAATAGCAAAAACTTGTTGCGACTTTCATGAAATCCGGATGGCGCGCCGTTTCGAGAGCAACTCCTCCGCGACGGAAAAGCAGAAGATCTTGGAAGTGAAGCAGAGGACTAAGCTCACTCGGTTGGCAGTTACCAAAGAAAATTTACCGTCGTCTCGCTGCGCGGCTGTGTGCGGATGCGGACCAAGATTGCCGCAGGTATACGCCTTACTTTTTTCTCCTCATTAGACTTTCTTCTGGTAAAGCGTCTCGTTAATTTCAAGGATACTTGACGACCGACCACACTATATAATGCACGCTTTTAGGATAATATTAAGATGAGATGCGAAGCTCTTACATCCTTTTACACTGTCTTCTCGAGATTGACGAAAGAATTACGATCTCGTCGACGCAAATTTTTCTATTTCTGTTAAATTCCAAACTTCTCTATTGCGAATTTTTCAGGGAATATTTAAAAAAAAAAAATCGTTAATGATCCTTGAGCGAAATTACGGATTAAGTAATTTTTCCAGAGCGATCAGAGTTATTTTATGAATTAGTTATCGAAACCCGTAAAAAATATAAAAATGAATAATTTAATAAATTTTAATATTCATTATTGTGAAATTCATTTTTGTACGAATGTATTTGTATAAAACGTATTTACGGCTTGTCGATATATAATTTGCTCCCTTTGCAACTTTTTCCGTCTCTTTTGACGAAATATTAATTGAATCGTTTATTTCTTTAGATTAAAATTGCAAAAGTCTTTACAGTAGCGACTGAAATGTATGGAAATTAAATTTTCAGCGTGTTGATTAACTTTTTTTTTCTTGTGTTTCTCATCTCTTTTTTTATAAAAATAAATAATATAGAAGTTTTGAAATAGTGAGAACGTGTCGTTGTATAGTTAGACCCGCGGGATGGTAGTCGTCGACGTGTCGCGAAAGGTGAAAAATATCCTTATATTGCATACCGTTACTGAAACTCCGACAAGAGAAGGAACAGAAGTGGCAATAGGATCGCAGTAAAGTAAAATTGTGGGAACTCACCAATGTTCTCGACTCCGAGAGCATTCGCTTTGCTCTCTTTGCTTTTCTCGTCTCTGTTGCACACGTCTCCTGTATTCTTCCACCACTTGTCGTACAGTATTTGTATGACGCCTTTTTCCTGCAACTCGAGAATTGCAAGGGATATTTTGTCCCGCCACGGTGAGCCTATGAAAAAAGAAAGTGATAAAGAAGTCGAGTGGTGAAGTTCACGAACGATAGTTCACGGTTCGCGGGTAAGCGACGCGATAGTTTCGACTTTGCTGTTCTCCGAGACGATCGGAAATGAAAGTATTTGTAAACGAGTTGCGATTTTCGCGCGACTTGATCGACGGGAAATGAAACTTCGTAAACGTTTGACACGAACCGTTTAATAATGATTATTAGACTCAGGATATTAAAAAATGAATAAATAGCATTTCAACGATGAAAATTAATTTCTTCGTGAATAAAAAAAAAAAAAAAAATGTGCATAAGACAAAAAATAGTACCTTGGGATACGAGCGTAAAAAAGTTGACTATCGATGAAGGTTCGGGTCGAAAGGGTGAAATTTACCGCATGAAATGAAGGGGAGTGCCTTCAATTTCACTTTCGTCGAGTGTACATTTTTTTGCGTCTCAAATATACTACTTTTTGTAACGAATGCGCAAAAACTCCCCCTTTTCATGCCTCTAGTGTGGCGAAAAAGTAAATAGAGTGTTACAAAACGTGTGCGTAAAAAGGGGATTTTTTACGCATGCGTTACGAAAAAATCTTTTTCGCGGGTCGTTAAAGGTTTCTGGTCGATGGTTACGTTTTCGCTTGAAAAATCGAGTTTTATGGACCAATTTTAAGGGTTTTTTTCATCCAATTAAATTCATTTTGGAGTATGAGATACAGATAAAGGGATGAAATTATCTCGTCAAGATTGTCCGACGTTGTCGTTGTCGTTGTTAGTACCGTTGGTATTAAGGTTTTTGGTCGAAGATTACGTTTTCGCTTGAGAAATAGAGTTTTATGGACCGATTTCAAGAGTTTTTTTTTGTTCAATTAAATTCGTTTTAGGGTACGAGATACAGATAAAAGGATGAAATTATCTCGTCAAGATTGTCCGACGTTGTCGTTGTCGTTGTTAGTACCGTTGGTATTAAGGTTTTTGGTCGAAGATTACGTTTTCGCTTGAGAAATAGAGTTTTATGGACCGATTTTAAGGCTTTTTTGGTTCAATTAAATTCGTTTTAGGGTACGAGATACAGATAAAGGGATGAAATTATCTCGTCAAGTTTGTCCGACGTTGTCGTTGTCGTTGTTGGTACCGTTGGTAGTCAGGTTTTTGGTCGAAGATTACGTTTTCGCTTGAGAAATAGAGTTTTATGGACCGATTTTAAGGCTTTTTTGGTTCAATTAAATTCGTTTTAGGGTATGAGATACAGATAAATGGATTAAATTATCTCGTCAAGATTGTCCGACGTTGTTAGTACCTTTGGGCGTAGCAATTCCGTATCCCTTGCTGTCGAGTAGACCACCAATTTGCGTGAGATTGCAGTCCCGTTGTACCGCGTAATCGAGCATAGTGGATTCCATGAGGAAGGCATAGTCCCCCTCAAGGACCCTTTTGACGCCCTCCTCGTACGTCGACACGAATACCGTCGACCGCTTCGACTCCATGAACCTCCACATTTTCTGATAAATTGCTATCTTGGAATCCTGCAAAAATTTCCAACGATAATCCGTTCATTAAAGTCGATTTCCGCTACGCAAGCGAGTGAAATAATTGTTGTTTTTTTATTTTCCGGTTACGCGATCAAAGAAAGTACCGCTAAGTCCGTATTAACCAGACGTTTAATTCGCGAGATATTTTTTGAAAAATTTAACCAAATTATTGCGCTCTAAATCGCGAGACGGAGAAACTCGCGAGTTTCTGTCGAGTCTCGAAACTTTGCGAAGCATATTTATTACGATTCGGAGTCGTCCACTTAAAATAGTTTATTTTTTTTTTTAAGTTATAAAGACTTTTTTGTGTGAAATATAAAGTATACTGCACAGTTATAATTAGCGGTTTAAACTTCGATGTTTATCGTTTCGATGGCGCGTCGGTGGTTGTTAACCGAAACGGAAGTCTGTAGAATGTTCGGAGTGTTCCTCTTTAGGTTCGCGGGAAGGGCTCGTGGCTCATCGAAAAACCGTTCGGGACCCTCGGAATTTACTTGAAGAGCTCTCTGCGAGCGCAACTTTAATACTGATAGTTCTATAGTGTTGGACACCAAGCAGGGAGATTGATTGCTGGGATAGAATTTGTTTGGGTAATGGGAAATCGTTGTAAAATATATTATACCTTAAGACTGTGAGGATAGACGAGATTCGTCTTTCTTATCCTCTTCTCCATGCATTGTATCAAAGGCGGAAGTATATAGAAGTGTCTGATAACGTTTCAACGTTTTTAACGCCCTTTAACGATCGAATTTGTAACTTTTTTTTTTACGCCCGAACGGCCGCGATCTGTGATGAGTTGAGACGACTGAAAAGTGGATTGGCAAAAAAAAAAAAAATTTTCGAAGTACCAGCGAAGAAAATTGGTGCGAAGAAGGGAACGTTGAAGAAGCCACGTGAGACCCGCAAAGCTCAATCATTTTCGTCGAGACGTAAAGTGTCAGGAAAAGTGACAAATGACGTCGTCATTATAGAATCGAACATGGATCGTTAACCGGGGAATATTGATAACGCGAGAAGAGCATTAGGTGTGAAAAGTTACGATTCGTTGCAGAAGAGTATCAACAAGAACTGATGTGACGAGTTTCGGGAACATATGCGTTTGACATCGAAAACCGTCAACTCCTAAAAAGTTTTGAAAAAAAAAAACCTTCCAGAAGGAGATAATAAGTTTAGTGGAATTTTTTGAATGCCACTCGATCAATCGGCATCAGCGATCTTATTATTTATGAGATTGTAAAATGCAAAAATTCATCGGACAGTCGGTATAATGGCTTCAGTCTCATTAAATGTTTAAAAATGTGTAATTTTTATGTTTTTTTTTTTAAACGTGAAACTTCTCAAATATTCACGATGTCACTGGTGCCTCTCGACAAACAGCTTCCTTACAACCGGACATTTTGATTTCACTATAACTAAACGTAGAAATATTGATTTTTGGCGGAGTTGCGGTATGATGAAGAAATCAGGTCTTCTAAACGGATGTGTGGCGTTAACGGGGTGCAAAAAATATATGGATTGTTAGTACAGTGTCATTGGACTATAATTACTGTAGTACTGTAGTTAGAGACCTCTCAGGTTAATATAGTGTAATGAGCGCAATATTACGCATATTACTGTCTCACCGTAATATACGTATAATCATGTGAAGCATTATCGATTAATCCAGAGGCGTGAAACGCCGTCGCGAAACTTGATCTACTTACCCTAAAGAAGGTCATCGTACTGCCGCCCTGAAGGGTTCCGTACGGTATTTCCGTTTGCTCCGCTAGATCGGCCGCATTCTCGATCGGCGTTATCATCCTCTCGACGGTTAGAAATGCCGCGAGATTAGCCGTATACGATGAAATGATGATGAGGGTGAAAAACCACCATATACCACCGACTATTCTTGTGCTTGTTGCCTGCCAAATCCAAATGGTACAGCAATTAATAAAATGGCAATTCGCCTTTTCGATCAGTGGATCCCTTTTTTTTTTTTTTTTTTTTTTTTTTCATGCAAAACTTCCATATTCCACGTGAAATTCCGATGCACGAATGAGATAGTGACTTCTAAAATCGAAGACACAATATGAACAGCGAATGTGTATCAATTGATGGCATTTTGTTCAGTAAAAAAAATGATTCATTGCACATGAATGAAAAAAAAAAAAAGACGAAATACATCGCGATAGAGAAGTAGGCGAATGTTCCTTTTCGATCAGTGGGTCCCTTTTTTTTTTTTTTTTTTTCATGCAAAACTTTCATATTCCACGTGTACTTCCGATGCACGAATGAGAAAGTGGCTTCTAAAATCGAAGACACAATATGAACAGCGAATGTGTATCAATTGGTGGCATTTTCTTCAGTAAAAAAAATGATTCATTGCACATGAAGGAAAAAAAAAAAAAAAAAGAAGGAAATACATCGCGATAGAGAAGTAGGCGAATGTTCGAAAACCGCCAAAGGTTTAAAACGGAGCCTACGGCATTTCTGGAATTCCGGTATGTCTACGTGGAATTCGATGTTCGAGGCCTGTACGAGACTTCGCGAAGCCTCTTTCCTCTATCTATTCTCGTGCCAGAATCTGTAATCGAGCTGAGGGCACAGGGACCGAGGGTTGAAATGGAACGATATATATGTATACACACCACGGATGAAAACCCGCGAGGTTTCCTGCTCTTTTCGTCGAACTCAAAGAATGCAATATGAGAGAAGCTTCTCGTTCGTGCATCGGATCTCGTTGCCTCTACCATTTTCCTTTCGTTCTCATGCCTTTCTTCTTATCGTCATACTAAAATTCTCCTTTTTCACGTGGAAATGAATATTTGTCTACGTTACAACGAGCGTGCGATTCTACAGGGTGCAGGATGTTGAACGTGTATAGGAAGATTGAAGTGGAGGATGATGGTACGGGAGGGAAGCTGCAGCTTCACATTTTCCCACGAAATTTTCAGAGCATATGTGTGTCGCTCCAGTGTGTCCTTTATTATCATTTTCGATGTTTTTTTTTTTTTTTTTTTTTTTTTTTTTTATCATAAAATAAACTTTTTGCACATAATATAGAATAACACTACCAGAATTACTGTGATCGTGAAAAGTTAAATTATCATTTAAAAATCGAAATCGAAGAAGTAGCAACGTCATCCCCGCATGTACACACATGCCAACAGAGTCGGCCAGCACCATATGTTGCACGTGTTTATTTTTAACTTAAAATAGCTTTAAATGCTATTAAACCTTTATAATCATCCCTACGAACGTCGTTCACCATTTTTTTTTTTTTTACTGTTCTTTTGTCAAAATATATTGCCGAAGAGTCGCGCATTTTGGTTCAGAGACATATTTCTTTTTTTTTTTTTTTTTTCTTTCCCAACTTATCTCATAATAATCGCGTCGACTATACGTATTCTTCTTCAATCTTATCGTGATAAAGAGAATGAGTCAGTGACTAACGGGTTGTGCGGGTTCGCGCACCAGTCGAAAAAGAGAGAAAGGAACAAAAAAAAATGAAGAATGAATGAAAGAATCAGTACGAAAAAGAGCCATAGAAATTATCGTGCGGAGAAGGTGGCGCTAAAGCGCTCAACGAGAAAAATTATTCTCGTCTCTTCTGATTACGCGGAAAGAATAACTTCTCTCCTGGCGTTGGGGATATTCGAGTGTAAAAACTCTCTTTGTTCGCAGCGTTAACGGTTCCTTTTCGCGGAGATATTGTTTCGCATATAATGTATATTATATGGTTTATATATAGACATATCAACGTCATTTCTCTCATTTCTGAATTTTGATTCTCATTGAAAACAAAAAGCATCAGGAAAAACGCTATTTGTTTTCACATATCTTCAATTACCACGAGAACGCGAAAGATTGACGATGAGAATAACATACGTGAAAAATAACGTATGCATTTGCATGTCTGCTGCATGTACAGCTGCGCGCCAATCAAACGAGAGGCGTTAGTAGAATAGACGAACTTCAAATAATAAAAGTTTTTTTTTTAATAAATTCTATTCGGAAAAATTGGCAAAAGATAAAACATGCAACGCGATAAATTGGTGATTAATTCATAAACAAAGGAAAGTCTGATTACTGGAGAAAAAAAACAGTAAAAAAACAATCCGGAAACAAAAATAGTCACAGTGTAAGCTGTCTGCTCTGGAAATAGATACGGTTATCTTATCGTATCTGCTTACAGAGAATCTCCGAACGATGGCAACGATGATTAATCGATAAAGCTGGCGATGCAAACTTATCGATGATCCCAGTCGTTAATTCGTTGAACGGATGTGTGACGACAATTTCGTGGCTCTGCGCTAAATCGCAATGTCATCGTATCGAAAACCAGACCCTCGATGTATCGTGTGTGTAATAGGTATGGGTATGAAATCAACTGGAAGCGAATGCTTGGAGATTATTGGCAGTTTCAACGCACAAACACTTCCCGCGGACTTTAATTGACATAAAAATTGCAAAAAAAAAGTACATATATGGCGTATATGGCGTTCGAAGAGTATAGGGTATTTCCGGCGTTCGATTTGAACGCTCGTTCTCTCGTTCCGCCATAATTTGCGGTACAAATTTACAGCGTTGTGGGCAATTCCCGGGGTTCATCGGATTACCTCACGCTTCGATACTTCGAATGGGGGGTTCCCCCTCCGCCCCCGTTTCGTGCGTATATTACCGAACGATGCGGTCTCTCGTATACTCATATCAGCGAAAGCGCTCGCCAGAGTGCACGTGCTCGCACTCTGAATGGTACGAACACGCAGTGCGGTAAGCTTTCTACTCGAAACGGTCACGTTTAATCGAATTTGCGAATGTCCAACGTGTCCCATGTTTGAGTCGAATGGACCCGGTATAGCAACAATAGTTTAACACCCTCGATAGGGTGTACAGTTGTATATATAACAGTATGAATCTCTCGCGCGTTCGTCGCCACTTGACTGTCAAACAGACTTTATCGAATCGATCGTTGCGGCAGAAAAAAAAAAAAAACAGAATTTTAAAGCCGAAACACAGAAAAATATCGAAAAGATTCAATGCCTCTATCATCGTGGATAATTTTTTTGTAAAGAATAATTGCAATCGTCCATTTTGCTTGCTTAATTTTATACACGAAAAAAAAAAAAAAAAAAAAAAATTTTCATTCGGGTAAAATAGCGGATTTCGTCCAATTTTAGGCACCTATTCGAAAGGAAATAACTTTTAATATACTATTGCATTTAAATGATAGTGAATCAAATATTTTGTGAATTGATTTGAATATTTACGATGTATTAACATCGTAACGCGGAGAAATGAGGATTAGACAGCAAATTTTAGTGAAAATGGATGGAATCGGTGCATTTAACGTATTTACTGGAATTTCCAATGTAAAATAAAAATCCATTATTTTTCGTTTCGATAGAATTGAAAATTGCCATTTGTATCATAAAATTTTCCATCGAAACTTTCCGAAAATTATTAGTAACTTATTTTATTTTATTTATTCACAAGTAAAATTATTTTTAAGTAATTGCACGACGTTTTTGAAAATATAAATTTTTTTCCGCGTATTGCATTTTTGTAAATCGTAGGGGCGCGCAATAAGACAAAAACATAAGGTGCTTTGCATCACTATGTGTAGATATGTGTATTTTCATGCAGGGGTGGCATGCTATGGCGATATACTTCCGCATCGTAGTCTTTGCGGTTTGCATTTCTTTTTTTTTTTTACACTTTATCGGAAATCGCTTCTCCTTATCGTTTATCTTGTCTCATCTAAACAATTCTGAACCCTCTATAAAATTTTCCCTTATATACTCGACATTGTAGAATTTATGCTGTTTACGGGCACTCGACGTTACATATTATGTGACATACGATGTACGGTTCAACGAGCGCTGATGAATCGAATGCACAGCGAGGATCGATTACGATCTCGTGGGCGTTGAATTAATCGATAAACAATTGATGCGCTATGATCCCTTTAATTACCTTCTCGTTACACGCCGTTAATCCATTATAATTATTTCACTGAAATTTTCTGTCGCGATTAACAATAGACATTGTAACAAACGAATGATATTATCGCCAATTTGTAAGGCAATTGTGAAAATATCGCGGACAATCCTCACTCGCGGTTACACGATAATAATTAGCGGATTGCAATGAGTTCTGTTAAAATTTAGCGAGTTTGCTGAACACCACTGATGATCCTTTTGACTCGTGTGTCGAGGCAAATTGCAAGGCGTATTCACCGCGATCAATGAAAACTGAGTACCAACGTTGCATTTATCAAATTGCATTCAATGATAATTCATTCGTTAACGATGAATCGTACAAAATATACAAATACAGATGAATCATTCCTTCGAAAACGTTTAACTAATTTTTTTTTTTTCGAATTTTTTTTTTTTTTTTTTTTTTTCGGAATACGGCATAAAAAATACTCGAAAAATACTGGACGCTTGACGAATGGCGGGAGTTTTTTATCCGCACTCATCCCGACAAATATCTAATCCGCCAATCATTCTCAAGCAGTAAAAAAAAATCAATCTCTCTGCCTATCTGTCATCGAGAGCGAAATCCATGTATTGTTATTGACCGATTAATCCGAACTGGAAGTTGTCCCGCGGATTTTAAACGTGAAAAAAAAAAAAAAAAAAACGAAATCGTGAATGGATAAAAAAAAATAGAGGGCGATGAAGAGAATTCGAGAAAAGGGAGAAAATGGCGTATGTAATAATAATATATATAGGGTACTCAGTGCATATATGCTATACATGAATATATATACACCCCTTCCATTACACGAGATATCATCGAACTTAATTGGTTTTTTCGCCGCGGGTCGTTAAGTATTTTCCTTTGAACTTGAAACTCGAAGATTCCGGCTTCTGAAAATGCACACGAAGTTTCCGAAGGAAGCGTATATCCATATATATGTATATATTTACGATCGGATGTAGCTGCACGGTACACGGAGAATGTGCAACACTGGGAGCGATCCGTACTAATATCCCCTCACAATCCCCCCCTCCCCCCAAACCCCTCACTGAGCTCATTTCAGTGGGATAAGAACCTTGTTTCGTGTTACGCTAACCCGCGCTACTGTCTCGTGCCCACGGCGATACTGTAAAGGACTATGGAAAATTGCAGTTCTCGTCGTATCACCTCGTACAGTATCGCGGATCTTCAGCTCTCGTATTATTATTATTATTATTTTTCTTACTATACTCGACGATATATATTTATCTCGGAGAAAAAAAAAAATAATAATCCGATTTACGAGAAGTTAACTACATTTTTTCGGCATTATTTTGTCATTCGGTATTCTTATTATTTCGTATCGAAAAAAAATTTTTTGGTGGTTAGAAAAAAAATGTTAATATTATAAATTGCAGAAAAATCGTATAAATCATCTTCTTCACTGGGGCGCAGTTGGGTAGAAAAATAAAAATTGAAATTTAATTATTGCGGAAATCGGATGAAAACCTATCGTCAGACATTTTTTTTTTTTTTTTTTTTTTTTTTTTCGAACCCTTATATACGTGTGTCAAATTTTAGAAAAATAAATCGATTTGTATTATATTTATTGTCGTTTATTTGACAAATTGCTGCAGCTTTTCGCTTTATTTTATCGCTCGTATCCTCGATTTAGCTGTTGTTTTCTAAAGTGTTTATACGCTCGATAAAGCTCGTTGTTATTGCTCTGCCGACTCTGTTACATGAGTTTTACCTTGGGATTGAGGTCGCTGCCCTGTTGCATTAGCGTTCCGACAGTAAACCAGAAGCTGTTGGCCAGAGTAAACTCGTTGAACGTTCTCGGCAAAGGGATGTCGTCGCTGTCCGGTTCCAAGGCGCTGACGTGACCGCCCTGATAGCCCCCGCCAAGTGGTGCATAATCATAATGACAATTACACGGGCTGAACTTGTAATCGCGTCGCGTAATAATCGTTAAATTTACGTAATATCGAATATCGACGACGATAGACTACTATATTGCGTCGATCGATCAAATTAATGCAAATTAAATTCATTGTTTTTCATAGCTATTAAATTTTCATAATTTCACGGCAATAACAACGTTTCGTCGAATAGCGTCAAAAATTTTCGTGTTATCTGGGATAATAACTTTTCTCGTTTCCCGAAAAAAAAAAAAAAAAAAAAAAAAAAAAATTAGAGTTCGGAGTGAATCCGCTGAAAAAAAAAAAAAAAGCGCGACACGACGAAAAAAAGAGTTAAAGTAAGAGAATGGTGGATTGCTAGAATCCCTTTCTCGGGGATCCCGTCGCGACACGAGTGTACATTGTATCCCGGGTACGAGAGTATACATCCCCATTCATCAGAATTTTATGGAAATTTATGGAAATAGGCGTTATAGCGCGTGCATGCAGCTCGCGGGGGTCTTCGGTTATGTTCCAGCATCCAGTCAGCCAGACCGCCTAACAGCAGCGTGGGCTTTCACTCGAGGGAGGGACTGGATGAGCAAAACTGTTTACCACCGGTGTCGGTTATCCGAACGGATAAAGCGAGAAATAAATGGAAAGAAACGATGATACGAACGCCGGTAGCGATATATATACGTTCGAATAGACTATAAGTGATGATCGTCGGTAAAAGAGAAAAAAAAAAAATCTCTTTATCGAAAAATCATGATAGAGGCCGACAAAGACGTTTTCATTGTCGTGAATTGAAATTTCTTGCGTTCCGATCGACGCTTATCACTGATTCGGCAATTTACATATCACACTGTCGATATTCGAGATCGATTAATCTTTTTTTTAAATTTACTTATTATTATTATTTTTTTTTTCGCACCGGCCCGGCGGGAGCCTACCTGCAAAGGACATTTGCAGCTCGGACAAGGCGAAGGTTCGCCCCACTCGTACGGAGAGAAACGCGCCACTATCCATATCGTCAGTGAGACCATCACGTAAGCGCCCAGCATTGATAGCCATATCTCCACTGCGAGGGGATTCATGAACGAGAAGAGCCGAGAGGGCACACGACCCGATACCTGAAGCAGCCACACGTTTTTTTTTTTTTTTTTTTTTTTTTTTTTTCTTTGCTATTCTCTCATATATTTGATAAAACGATGCGTTCTGCGCACTGTTTCGCCGTCTCGCCTCTCTCCATCCCTCGATTGCCTTCATCTCACAAGACCTCCGCGTCGTTGATGGCAATTCGAGCGAAGTACGAAAACGGGTCCGAGAATCGGGACAAATACGGAAGTGGAAAGTGGGAATTTGAAAATGGAACGAACTATGAACATTTAGTAGCGAAAAAAAATATTGTTACACACAAAAAATATGATATTTAACGTCAAGAGAAACGAATCCATGTACGCATGCGCAATACGAGCATTTGCCGAGGTTGACGCGAATGTACCTTCGGATTGAGACCGCTTCCCTGTCTGAGAAAAGTTCCGGTGATAAACCAGAAGCTGTTGCTCACGCTAAATTGATTCTCGACGACTTCACTCTCCGCCAAACATGGATGCGGGTTGTTCCACTCGTATGGACTGAACCGCGCCATAACGAAGAGTGTGAAACTGACGAGCATGTAAGCCGCCAGTACGTAAAGCCAAATCTCAACGGCGAGGGGATTCATGAAGGAGAAGAGACGCGTCGGTTGGCTGGACGGTACCTAAATTATGTTAGGCTACAATTTTAATTAAAACGACCTCGCGACAAGGCCCTCGAGATTTAAGGGCGCTGAAACGAATGAATTTCAGTGAAATAAGCTTTTTTTTTTTTCTTCGTTCTCGCGGCGTTTGTTTCTCTTTTTTTTTACTCGTCGTCTGCACTGGTCAGACGATGCAGTAGTTACGCCTTCGCGGAAAGGTGTATATGCTATAAATTTCCGCAACCGCAAAGTAACAATCGTATTTTTTCTTCCCGTCGATCAAAACAACGATCTGATTTTTTTTTTTTTTTTTTTTTTTCAATCGTTACGAAAAATTGAACTTCTCGATTTTATGCTATTTTTCGACGATTCCTATCGAATTAATTAATACACATTTCGCACTCACCTTGAACAATATTCCGATGCCGAGGTTCATGAACGGCTTCGTGAAGTCTATTACGCTTTCGCGCGCGTAGTTTATCGTCATTGACGCCACCGCGAGGTCTGCTCGCTGGAAGTCAAAATTGTACGGTATGTCATCTTATTTATTTTTTTTTTAATAGCGGAGATTTTTTTTTTTTATTATAATGGAAAACTTATTAATAACTCTAAACGTTTATTGGCGGAAAAAAAATCGCGGCAACGTTTTCTCGAGAGTCTCTCGTTTTGTGTAACTTTTACTATTTCCTACAGCGCCTCTGAGATACTCGTGTTATTCATGACTCTCATCTAGTCGCGATCCGTTCGTAACCGTTTCACTAGGATCCGAGAAGCTGCATAAAATATTCAGAGCAATCATTCTTGGCTCGAGAGGCGATTCGGGCGAAAGAAAAGAAACCCCTTTTCGTCGTCATACCGAGAGGTACGTCTTAAAACCACGAATCCAAGAGAGCGAATGCGGTCGCATACCCCGATGCTGCTACTACTACAACGACTTGCTGCTCTACTGGAGTAAAACGAGTTCGCGTTTGCGAACTGAACAGACTGGAGACGACTTGGTGGCGTGTCGCCGTTAAAAATTCATTCCGCTATTTTGCAAGGCAAACGTTTGCTGAAACTGCAAGATCTCGCGGCTTTTTTCACACGCGTATATATATATACGTTGGTACACTTGAAACCCCCTGTTTACTATACCTATTTAGGTACATATGTATGTATATATATACACAACGTAAATCACGAAAATTCATCGTGCAATGCTCTACCATCGCAACACTTTTCTCCATCCTTCAGGCTGTAAAAAACGAAAAAAAAAAAAAAAAAAAAAAAAAAAAGTTTTAACTCGATGTGCACTCTCGACAAGCATTCGCGGAATCAGACAGTTCCTTCGAAGCTTCGCACAAAAGTCTCGAAGCTATGGCAAGTGGGAATTCTCATCCGTGACGAAAACGACGAGAACAACGACAACGTCGAGTGTGCCGAGTGGTCTATGGCACGATGCATCAGTTGCAACCAATCGCGAAACTAGAGAAACGAGAGAAGTACGCTACCAACTTTTCCCGGCTACGTGCGAATGAACGGTGAAGAGACTAGCGGCGCTTACGAGGCGTACTATGGGATAAGGCAGTTTCTTGTTGAAACTTCGTATATAGCGATAGCTGCAGAGTATGAAGTTTTGGAACACTGCGTTCGTTCTGCCAATTAAGGAGGAAGAGGACGAACGCGAAGTATCAATTTTGTCGGGCATATTATCAATCTGGTACAGCGCGATCGTCGGCTTTATTTCGAGACTCTTAGAACTGAAGGATCATCAGCGCTCTATCGATTCGCTATTAAATGGGAAGATAGCATTTTCGCAATAAAAAAAAAAAACATCGTTGCTAAATTTTTTTCGGTTTTTAAAATAAAACAATGTTAAAACAATATCCGTATCGTAAAAAAAAAAAAAAAAAAAAAAAAAATTGGCCTCGATACACATCAGACTGCGTGTTCTTTTTTTTTTTTTTTATTCCTTTTCCTATTATTTTCAGAATATTACCTGATAACGGAATATAGAAAATAACGAGATAACAAAATGATCACTTAACGAGTGTAGAGTTTCGTTCGCATTAACGATTCAAAATTTTCGTTGAATAGAAATATAATTGCCGAAAAAATAATAAGTAATTTCGGAACATTTGTATCGTATTTAGCAAATTTTCGGGAGGTTCATTAATGCGTCATTGTTGTTACGGTAAACATTTCTGAATGCAGGAAACGTTATGCGTAACTTCGAAGTTGTAACTTCAAACTTCTAAACAATAGGACTCACGAATGGTGTATACATTGTGCCTTCGGGCATTGCATGTATAACACAAACTCTGGATACCTGAGTATTGATACATTGAGTATTGAGTTTCTGTTATACTAGTCAAATCCCCGCAGAAATTCGAGAACTTATTGGGGAGAGACGGATCGCGGAGTAATTTCAATATCTCCTTCACGACGACAGGATGTCGTTTGGTCGACCGCTATATTAAATTCTAGTAAAATCGAATTTCTCGTCCCGGTAACGGGTTTTGTACGCCAGACGGATTTTTATTACAAATGGTTTTGAAATTCAAATAACGCGCAAGGAATATATGTATATGCAGATATAACTGATGTATATGGTATATCGTAGCAGATGGCAACATCTGTATAAGTAGTAATTTTATCCGGTTATAAATTGCGCTAAACTTTTGTTCTCTACTATAATTTTTTTTTTTTTTTTTTTTTTTTTTCCGTTAAATATCTCGACGAATTTATATTAAAATTGTATATAATTTTTATAACATCGTTACCTTCTCCATGAGTTCCCGTACAATGCCATTCCACTCTTTGGTCTCCGGATCGTAGACACCGTACATGTGATCGGGAACGAGACGAATCGCGTATTGAAATCCAACTTGTGCGGCTATCCACTTTAGCAGATCGATGCAGAAACCCTCGAAGCGTGCATTTCCCGTAAGATTCTTGTCTTCCCTCACCATCACGTACGGTTTTTCCTGAAGGGAGGAGAATGGAAAGTAAAAAATGATGAAAGACGAGAGGCCGTGCAACTGATTTTAGTCCACTAGGAGAATATTGATTCCGATCGGATCCGATTTTCATATGGATTCCGTGATCGTTTATATTGATAAATGATATTAGTTTGATAAACATATTCACAAAAATTCGTAAATATGCTGAGCGAATGATATTTCCGCTAAAATGACTGTCCCTCCGAAATCGAAGCAAAAACTGATCGAAAAAAAAAAAAAAAAAAAAAAACTGAACGAAAAAAAAAGATTAACTTGTAACTCAGTGTGGTTACATTTTTTTTCAACTAATTGCGTAAAGTGAGACTGCCGTGGTAAATTAATTTGCCGACTGACAAGTGGCGATTAAATGTAGCTGCGGGTCACGGGAGTGCGAATCAAGTATGCGCGCTACAGGCGGTGCGCAAGATGGGGGGCAAACGCTCCACAGCAGGTAGAGGGTAGATAAGGATTACTCCGGTTCGCGTTCGTGTAGTTATTTAATTGAATAATATCGCGTCGGTACTTAGCGGATATTAATTACGGATCCAATTAATTACCGTTCGCAAACGCTCCGAAAACGGTGCGAGAATTAGATTAAATGTGAATGTATGAATGACGAAAAAAATAGGTCAGTAATGTAACAAACGATGACACTGCGATTTTTTTTACGAAAAAAAAAAAAAAAAAAAATCGGCGCTCGAATCCACATTCGTCATACAATGACGAGCGTCAAAAAATCACTTATAAAAATGAATTCATCAAATTATCCCGCGTGCATAATAATCTCTGCGATGGATAAATCCGAAAATGGCGGCGAGTGCGTTACACGATTAAAAATATTATTATAATTCTGTTATCAAAGACTTGCCTCTCTGGTCATAACGACAAGTGTAATGTTGGCAGCTGTAGTTTCGTAGAATGCACCGACATCGGTAACGTTAACTCCACTTCCGGGTTTCCATTCGCCAACCTTAACCAGTTCTTCCTTCTTCAGCTTCAGGAGATCGAGTTTAAAATTGTTTCTCTTTCCCTCGTTGAACTCTATATGACCGGTTAGTCCGTGCAAACCGGCCTGCGATAAAAAAAAAAAAATGTTGATATAAAACCAACGATCCTTAATCAATTAATACCGCGACGATGCAATAAAAATCAATTTTCCACGAATATCCATATTTTACCGATTTTAAAAAATTCGATTATTTCGCGAAAATTTGACGAATTATTGTCCCTTCTCACTCTTCGAATTTTCGATCGCATTCTGTAACAACATAAATCTAAAGTCGACAATCCCGAAGCAAAGTTTCACGTTGACAAGAATCGATGCAACAACTCGGACGTTTCGTCGAAATGTCCGCGAATACTATCGTATATCATCGTCGTTGGCGTCGCGAGTTCGGAAAGTTTCTCGTGTAGGTATCGGTAGTTCGGGTTACAATTCGCAAGTATATAAAACAGTATATGTACATATAACAATGAGAGACATCGTTGGCGAGATGGTAACGGTGTCCCTTGGCTACGTACGTGTTACTACGACGGTGAGGCCATTTTCCGGTGGATTCATCCCCGGCAGATTCGCACGTTAATTACCTTTGGGACGGGAGAATCCCAGACCGGGGCTCACCGGCGTCGTACTCGAAATCCCCCTTCTCGCCTGGGCTCATGAACACGCCGATGCCGGGGAGTGAATTATGCCCCGGCCCCGCTAACATAAATCCATTTGCGAGCGTTCAGTTACAGAGCGCGAGCATCGTGTCGTTCGCCGACGCTCAACGCTCGCTCCGCGCACGCAGAGAGTTCTACTATCCCGTGCTGATGCCCGTTTCGAAACGTTTCATCGCGGCTCGAGTGTACGCTTTGTATATATATTTTCTCTCTCTGATGATTCACGGAAATCCTGGTTTCCCCCGATACAGATGATATATATATATATATATATATATATCGGAATATGTGTATTCCATTTGTAGACTATCGCACACATTTACGCGACTATAGCTCTTCAACGTATTCTCGAGTGGTATACGCACTGCGTACCGAGTCAAGTGCACTCTTGATGGCGATAGGCAGCATCACCCCTCGCCGTAAAATCATATGCCATTTAGATTGGAAGAAAATATATGAAATAAAACTGTAAAGTGTGATACATGTTTTAACGGGGACTTTTTTTTTTTTAACGCGTTTTGTGTGATTGTCAACTCTTTGACATGAATTTCATACAGTATATCGGATTTTGAATATTTGCGATATATAGGAATAAATCAATTGCTCATTAGAAAAAAGTACGAAAAAATGTAATATACATTTTTCATTGCTGAAATTGATACAGAATTTTTTGAAGATTTTTCTGCGATGAAATAGCGGAATGTAATTATAGAGAAATCGAAAAAATACGAAGCCGAAATGAAGATTTGCCGACGGCAAGTAATATTTACACGAAGAATTCATTTTTCCGCAGTCCTTAACGAATTGCTGAATATCTACCGATATAAATCAAAGTTCATGAGTCTTCAACGAGTTTGTTAACAAAATATAAAAGTTAGAACGGCGCAAACTTCCGGCTAACAGATGCGAAATGATTACGATGACTAACAGTCGGCGTTAAGAGATTTACCGCGCAATTGAGAGAATTTTCGTGCAATATTCGTGACGCGGATATCGATCTCAAATGGACATCAAGTGCCTTTCGAATTTACGCGGAGTAGCGGAAAATTATGTCAACGTCTTTTGGTGTCTCGTTTGGTTGAACGAAGGGATGCACCGGAACGTCCTCTACGGGTAATATATTCGAGAAAGCGAGATGAGTTTTCCGTGACTTTTAAAAACTTTTGTCACTACCCGAAGAATTCGCAAAGAAAACTACGCGCATGAACGGGATGAGAGACATTCGCAGCTGAATTGCGAGCGACGATTCGTTCTCCCGGCCTCGTCTCTTGCGATTCGTCTAGAAGCCAATTTTCTCGTAGTCTTCGCGATGCTCGGAAAACTTTGTCAGCGCGTGAAAAGAGGTCCGGTCTTTCTGAGATATCCGTGCGTATACTCTTGTCAGACCCATTTCAAGAAATCGACGGGGCGTGCACCGTCGAACGCGATGGAACAGAATTATATAACGAAGTTGAAAGAGCAACTTGATATCTCACGGATAATGCGACGCGACTGTTATGCCGAAATACGACGAACATTAATTTGTAATTGTTTTTTCCAACCGGAAGATATTGCGATGTTAGAATAAGCAACAGTATGAAGAAAAAAAAAAAAAAATTCCTCACTAATTCCATGAAATGAACTCAGACAACGGCTATTGTCAGCGTACTGACCGATGCACGATCGACTTATCGATGACGTTACTTACGTGACGTTAATTGTATGGATGTTTCGAAAGACTATATGAAGAGATATACAATTAGGCCAAATATTAAGATACGATACTATGAACCGGAATATCGAAAAACACCTTATTATCTACCGTACTACGAAATTGACGAAAATGTGAAGATGACCTCATAACCGCCGACAAAGACCGCACCTTTGTTAATTTCTAACAGCCAGAAGATCAGCTCGCTGATACATCATCGGAGATAGTGATGGGCAGACAGTCAAAGTCGTTCGCGAGTCGGTGAAATTAACAACCGTAAAGTAGTATGTGATAAATAAGTTTTGATAATTTAGAGACTACTAATGTAATAGTTTCTTATCTGTATAAACATCTTGGAAAACGACATTTTACTCATCTTCGTCAACGAAAAAAAAAAAAAAAAAATTTGACAAAGTTCGACTGTACTGATTCGAGTCCGTGAGCGGTTATCTCATCGATTCGCGGATACCACTGTGATAAGCGATCGCTTCGATAAGGTCTCTTACAAGATATGGCGAAAAAATCAATTCAGTGTTCGACCAACAGTCGGAGCTATAAAAGTATCGACTTATCAACGAGTACGTTATTCGTCAGTCGTTAATAAAGACCTTCGGATCATACAACGCTGTGAAGCAATTTAGTTCGAGTGAACGCAGTGAAGTACCATGAGATCTCTAGTGGTTTTGTTGTTCGTCGCGGTAGCTTTTTTCGCTACAGGTAAGTGCAATTATGACAAATATAATCTTCAACGTAAGGTTGCTACAGCGCGTGGTGTCCATTTCGCATAAGTTCGAGGAAATTGAGAGGGAATTGCAAACACTTCTCGATAGTATAAAAATCTAAAAAAATTTATGCATATCACAGGTACTGAAACGATTAATTTGGCATAATAATAATTGCAAAATGTTATTAACAAATTGTTGAAAAAAAAAATTGTTCAACAAATTTATGGTATACCAACTTTTTTTCTTTCTGAAAATGATTTGTTCATTTTTCTGAATACGTATGAATTTTTTCATATTTTTATCGTTGATTTGAATTTTGTCTTTTTCTACACATTTTTTTCATATAGAAAAATGTAGGTACCTTAATAATCATACGTTCGGTTACAAAATGCTTTTTCGAACGAAACTCCATTTAAATTGAAAATTTCACTGTGCCTAATACGTTGTCCACCTCTTTCATCCGCGCAAAGTATAGCTTTATTTTAATTGCACATTTGACGACCATTTTGGGTTCCCTTTGTGATTTCAGGAGAAGCGTTGAAATGTTATTTATGCGAATCACATACAAAGGCTTGTCAGGATGAGTTCAAAAAGGACGGAACTGGAGTTTTTGCGGTCGAATGTTCTCCGTACACGCCTACTTGCGCTAAAAGGACCAATGAACTGAGTAGGTGTAAAAATGAAAATAAAAACGATTTCCAACCGAAATCAGTACTAAGCTAAGCTTTACCTGCAATTATAAATATATCATTCATTATAAACAATTTTTTAAAGGTAACGGAACTACGGTCATAGTTCGAGGATGCGCTTTCGATAATACCGTCGTTGACCGGGTTGCCGAACGCGCATCTGACGTCAGAATCGTAACTTCAACAACGCGCTACTGCAGGGATGATCTTTGTAACGGAGTGATCGCGACCAGTGCCACTCTGTCCACATTGATCGTTCTCGTGGTGCCGTTCGTATTTACGAAGTATTATTGAAAAGCCTATCGGACTCCATTGAGATAAGGCAGTCGATCCCGGTTTTGGTGTACCCAACCAAACCGATCGTTCAAGGAACATCATCGAGGATCAAAAAAACGTCGTTGAAGCGCACAATCGTCAATCTAAATTTAAAGCTTCTTAATTCTCGATGTAATGCGATTTTTGGTGATGTATCGTTTAATAAAGTAAAAAAAAAATCGAAATTTTCACTGTGTACGAGATAACCGTTCGAATCAACAGGTACAAAAGATTATTACGACGTTTAGACAAGATAAGACGTAAACTCGATGACATCAAAAGCCGTAAGTTATACTTCCGTTATCGGCGATAGTCCATTATTGTGATTCATCAGAACACTCGAGAATCATCCCACTCTCACGAGATTACGTCTTCATTCGGTGTTTCGTCGACATATTCGGGCGGTTGTTAGTTTTGGCGAATTGTCGATGAGTTCGTGTTATCCTAAGGCTCGAGTCAAACGAGTTCGGATCGGTGACGTTGACCCGCGGAACCCGGGTGAGTGAACGAACGATGGGCACGTCGACGTCGCTCTGATCTCTCTACGGAGTCTCCACTTCCGTTAAATTGTTCAACGATAGCGTATCGAAGTTGGATACCTTCTGGGAAAATAGCTGTTCGAATAGCCTACCCTAACCACCAATCCTGTCTATTATAGGAACGAGAAACTCTCTCGCCATCGACAAGATCTTCTCGATGAGCGTTCGCTCGGCTGGAGCGGCTCTCGTCGGACCCACCAAATCCACATGGGACAAGATATCCCCAAAAGCTATCGAGTCCTCGTCCCGTTGATATTCCCATGTGTCTCGTGGTCTTACGTCGGAAGTTCGACGACTCTATGGTCCGAATAGATGCCGCAATCGCGCGTTCAGCCCGTCGATCTCATACGGAAGTTTTCTCATCGTCGTCCAGTCGCAATCGGTCAAAGGTTCCCCCATGTTTTGCATATCTTGAAAGACGACCGTTAAGTTTCCTTATCCAATCAACCGCTTTCCTTCGATCGGCGCTCATTGGCGGTGTGTGAGAAATCTAATATATATTCATCTTAAAATCCATTTAGAATCGCTTCAATTTCCTATTAGAATCCTCACAGTCGGAACGTACATCGCTTATGCTACCAAATTGATGGACTTTATTGGTATTTCGTACAACTTGACTTTTAATCGATCGTTTTGTCGTTCTATACATTACTGAATCGCATACTAAGCTTCTGGTGAATTCCGTACCGTTTCGCCGAGTTCGAGAAAATTCATCAATAATCGCTACGGATTAGACGCAAACGTTTGACTCAATACTTTCAAGAATCTGATCGAACCGGGAAACGTACGGGATGTTCGACACAGTTTTTAGGACCCTTGATGCATCCGGTTGCAGCTTTGTCAATATAAGATAATACGACGATCCCGTAATCGCTGCGAGACTCGTCTGATCGTAAGAATTATCTCTTCGCATATCTGGTGGATTTAGATCGCGAAATGATTGGCTATTCTCAGCCGGATATTCTTTTTAACTATATATTGACTGTAAATTTCATAGAATGCGAAGATTTTAAGTTGGTAATGTTGGTGTTCCTCGACGGGAGGGATAATACGTAATTGACGAGCTTTACGAAGTTTCAACTAAAAGAAGAAGCGGATTACCTTGCGTAATCCTCCGAATTACCTCATCCATAATTCGTTAACTTCGTTATTACTCGTTTGGCTCGTGAACATAATACTCTACAATCGAAATTTTATTTCTTCGCCTTATTTTGCTCGTAAAAATCAATATTCTTTGTCTTCAGCGCTTCTTTTTGTTTTCGAAATTATATCGAGATGAGAATTACCGTTCGGTTGCTGCGCTCCGGCAGCAAATGAAACAATTCGTCTATTGAAAGGATTTGTTTCATTCAAACGCAGCCGCGAAATTGTAGTTTCAACAGTTGTGATTCTCGTGGATCCGGGAATCATCAACCTGTCGCGAGAAATGCGCGGATCAATGTAGATAGCCGTCGAAACAATTGAGAGCGTTGACGAGGTATTGGAAACTGATCCGTGTATCTCTGATTCCAGCAAATTTATAGTTTCTCTGTATTTTTAATGTTTTCGTTCGTCATACGGTTTTGTCGATAATCAGCAATTGACGATGTGACGCGATCGACATCGTGCTAATTGCTTTATTTCACTTTAAAGTTGACGGTTTTGCGATTCGTAATAAAAATACCAGTTGCGCGCTTGTTGTCCGCGACAATTGACCGAAAAGATGCGTTTTACGGCTATGTGATCGGAATTTAATTTGACCTCGAAAATGGGTGGCAATCATCGCGAATGCTGAAGGTACTGAAATTATTTTGAATTCAAATGCCATTTTATCGGATGTTTTTCAAAAATCCAACTGATAACACTACACGTGTTGCTTTTTATATCGCCAATCCAAAACGTTTTCATAATCGAAAACTGTTTATTGTTGGGATTCAGACGATTTGTTCCGTAGATATAAAGTTTCGTCAATCTATATATACTTCTCGAAGATCTCTTTAAGTGCTGATAATCGACTATGTCGATTGATTGCTTTTACTCTCGTGTAATATCGAGTACTACTGTTGAGATCTATGCGATTACGTCAACATAGTTGATGTATTTATTTCATGATATACAATAAACATTAGTTAGAAAAAATGATAAAAAGTTAAACAGTGATAACGCCCATCGAACGCAACTTTAGCGATAACATATATCTATCGTACAAACGTATCGGCGACATTGATCCGCATCGAAGGTTTTTTCCACAAAAAATAAACTCCTCACTTCTCAACCCGGACATCGCGCGAAACACAAGATAACAACGAAAAAAACCAGCTAAGTGTTCGGTAACATTGTTACCGTTATCAAGACGGAAAATAAACTATACGTACGGAGTTGATGTAATTGTAGAGGGAAAGCCCATCGTCCCATGGTTCTTCCTTTTCACATGATAGATTAGCCGGTCGTAGAATGTGACTGCGATCGAGGGCCGCCAAGCCGTGAGCGAAAACCTGCACGCTGTCGTACACCAGAGCCGGTTCTGCCTGGAACATAGGTCACCTCTATCCGTTAAAGTATCAAAACGAAAAAAAAAAAAAAAAAAAAAAAAAAAAAAAAAAAATCAAATGTCCCTAAAAACCGTTCCACGGGTCGTAATACTTCGAATCCGCGATTTGCCGTTTTCATCTACGGATATTAACACGTGTTTCCTTCAATATCTATTAGGCAATTACTCGATTATCCTCCCGTCGGTTAGACGGAAAGTTTATTTAGTATGCGCATGTAGAAGCTTAGCTTGTAGGATCTAAAGGGTTGCCTGTGATCCCTTGATATCGCCCATGTACTCGAACCGCGGGTATACCTCTTTCCCCACAATTCGATCAACTCCTCGGAATGTGTTTAATGGCCTCGAGTTAATGACATTGCGAGACATGAGACTCCGGGAGGATCGGATCTCAGTTAATTACCGCGAAACGATGTTACAGTCGACGACACACACGTACTACATAGCAGGGTAGAGGAGCGCGCGGTTGAAGCACGTGTTCAAATTCTTGTCGTGCTCCTTTGATCATGTATCATCCCTTGTGTCAAACGTGGCACGCCGTTACAGTTCGCGAAAGCTACCAACGATTACATCACTACTTTGGTATCTACGTTTACAAATTATCTACGGAGATTAATCGATCGGGAGATAAAAGAAAAATCGTAGGGAAGGAAATGCGAAGTTTCGTAAGAATTCTCAAGAAAACCTTAAGTTTATGATACCAACCTGTATAACTCCGGTTTTGTTGAGTATCGCGTGGCCAATGGGCTGAAATCGTTCCATCTGTCGCAAGATATCGAACACTTTTGGCTCCTCAAGATCAACGAGGCGAAAGGCAGTCATGTTTACGCTGTTGTACTTGAAATCTTCGAGATCGAAGGTTTCTATATCCTGTAAGGAATAACGAATACATTGAACAGATTAATTGACGAATGATGTTTGCAGTGAGCGAACATTGGAATATTGTTGGGACAAAGCATTGAATGAACTGAAAAAAAACAAAGTGATTTTTAAGATCGAAGAATTGCTTATGGGTGCAGCGAAGTAAGAAATGGAATAAGGCGCGTGTATGTAGACAAACAACGAGTTTAAATCTTATAACACGTTTTTTTCTGGTACCCCGAACTTTGTTCTTCAAGGGAGTTTTCGTTGAGGAACGAATAAACTGTTCAAAAGAGAATTGTGGAGCATAAAAGAAGTTAATGTCAACATTGAAGGCGTGCGACTAAAACGTCTCCGGACAAAGAGTCTTGTCTCACGGACCTTTATTGAGAAATCCAGAAGCTATTTGTACAAGAAAGCCAATGTTTTGTCTGTGTCGTGTATTCCTTGCGCAATCATCAGTCAAATCCTATAATTGACTGTGTATCACGATTGAGAGTTTAACTCTCTACATTATTGTGGAGCTTTCAGCGGTAAATCAGCATCGATGGAGGGTTAAATCCAGACGCGATGGCTCGACTACTCGACATTTCATTCGAGTGAAAAGTGAAAAATGGGGGAAAAACGACGTAATCACCGGTCGTGAGGGAGGGACAGAGGGTTGCGTCCCGTGGGCCGAGGTCTGTAGGTACCGCTGGTCCAGAGTCCACGGCCTCGTTTCGTAGTGCTGTACGTGTCTTCGTAGCCGGTACGATCCCTCCCCATCCTTCGCGTTTACTCGTACTGGCCGCTATGATTTATAATTATACGGTGATGCATTGCGCGACGGGGATCGTTAAAGTAAATAACGCGGTTTTCGCAGCACGGTCGACGACCTCTCGGGCACAACGCCGGAACGACGGTGAGTCGTCGACCCACCGGACCGCGCTCGTTCCGTTCCCCTTGCGAGCTTCCCTCGCAAGTTGGGTTAGCGGATAAAGCTCGCTTCCGTTTCGAAGAAGCTTCTCTCGCCACGACGGTACTCGCCGACGAGGATCGCGATAGCGTCCGAGCTTCCGGCCCGCCGTGGTCCGCACCGAGTTTCACCGTTGCGCGGCGAAACTCAACAATATATATATTACTAGTGTTACAATATATGCTGCAGAAAAACATATATGTATCATGTAGTATGCACACTGGATTCACATATCTATCCGCCTACGTATACATTACAGAGAGAACTATGCAAACCAACTACAAGAGTTTTCGTGAATTCTCTGTTCGGCTTTCTCCACAATAGCGCGAGTCACTCCCTGAGTTACTAACTCTCCAAACTTATCCCTCGAGGCTTCGTTCATGAAAAAACTTCTCATTCTAAATAGGATACGCATCGGTAACGACTGAATGTACCCACATATTTTTTTTTATTTTGTTAAGAATCATCTGTGGAATTTTTATCTATTTCTTTAATTATTTAGACATACAACCGATCGATTTGATCAATTCGTTGCTTTACGATTTTTTTAGCGGTATTGTTGTTTTCACTTTTTCCTCGAAACGTCGATGAAGACATCGTTTCATTATCGCGTTATATGCGTTTGAATTTTTTTATTATTCCATTTCAATTTCAACGGCATTACAGTGGCGTTATAAAAATGCATATTCTGCGAGAATTTGAATTGTAATGTAAAATGAAAGCTGTTTTTCTGTTACGCGGTAATAAAATAACAATCCATCATTGTATTACCTTCTGAAAACATAATTTCGTCGCGATGCCACGATTGCTTCCATTTTACATAAGACCTTTAGGTATTTCAGAGTATATCAAAGCAGTCGCTAAGGCGTTTCCTGCTTCATCCCGAAAAGGGATCACGCATATGCACACCAACCTAATCGATCAGTAGCAAAGTCATGTTTGTGGAATTCTATAACCCGCAAGACTTTTCCATGTTGAAGGATACGTTGCGCGACTTTGTAAATATTGCACGATTAATCGTAAGGTATATTTCGGTTGGGCAGATGGGGGAACCCTTCCTATGGGTACACAGTATGCATAAGCTAACTTCAGGCAAAGTGGGTACTAGATTTTCCGAGATACAGCTTCCGACGGAGCTTTCTGCAGTGTATCTTGCAATATATACATACAGTGCTTCTATGTTGGTACATTGCACAGGTCCGTGCGATGTAGCAACTCGGTATTCGTGACTCGAGCTCCGGGTACCGAAATTCAATGCCGGACGACGTTTTCGACGCTGGTGACGGGAAGGGAATGCGATGCGTTTACACCAACCGAGCAAACGCCGGGGTCGTGTGTTGATTGGTCGTCGTATGGGGTCGAGAAATCAGAGAGCCGGAGAGAGGCAAAGGAAAGCTGGAAGCGATGGTAGGCAACGGGGCTGGTAAACATCATCCTCGTGAAACTGCATATCTTGCAAACACGGGAAGTAAAATCTGTACCGTCCCATCCATATAGGATCTCAATGTACTTCATCTTCGGCGGAAATTACACTATGTCGGTTACATCATCGTGTGCCGAATCCTCCAGTCAATCTCTTAAGCTTAAACGGTATAGATTAATTAAGACTGAATCAAAGAGCGTCGAGCATCCTAACTTCAAGCTCTGCGCAAACACAAATGAAGCCTTTGATCGGAAGACCGAGAGTACCCGAGTCAATCTCCTCAGCTTGTCGCTTCTTAGTGATGCGTATTATCGGAAATTTGGAAACAATGGAGACGCTTGATTCTTGGTTCGAACTACAAGCCTTTGATTGACACGATGGATCACCCTGATCACTTCACTTAGGATTATCTAAGATTCACGTAATCATGAAGATTTGGGAATTTGGATTCGACGTTACAACGCGCTACAAATTAAGCGATAAGTGTTAATACTTACGAATGTCGTGAACATGTAGTGATAGCGATAGTCGTTCATCTGCAATTGTAAAATCTGAAACACAGAATGAGAGACAACAGCTGATTACTTGTACAGCTTTGTTTCAAAAATTGCATAGCTTTGTTTAATAAATTCAATGCGGTCTGAGGCATCATTCGCTTGTTTTAATATATATGTATACATATATATCGATGTATCTATGCCATCGCGAGTTCCGAATCGTTCGTATGTTGAGAATTTCGAGCAATTCTCCCAACCAGTTTTAGAATATGCAGAATGATTTCCGTTCACGTGTCGCGCTGCGGTCGAGAGAGTGCGCGTGTCAGTGAACATCGCAGCTGCTACCGATGCGCGAGAAACAGGCACTATGGTAAAAAGTTTTTTGAAGCGTACGATAAAGTGCACGGAGGTGTGAAACTGAGAATCGAACGAATTTCTAGCCTATCGTTGGTGCGTGCGGTATATATAAATGAATAGATCAAAAAAATCTAATCGTCTTTTATATTCGCGCTTCGACAATCATATTCTATCAATTCTCATTCATTCCCTTTGATCGTTTCCATTTTTTCGACTATAGTCTGATAAAATAACAACAAAAAAAAAATAGAGCAATAAACATTTTTTTAAACATCAATTGAACTTATAAAGCCTTAAAATGGTGTTTGGAAACTGAAGACAGGAAGTAAGTTAACACATTTATTAACATTGCAATTAATTGTTTAAATCGCATGATTTTTATTTCCAAGTATAACAGAGTCTGAGTGATGTCCGCATGAAAAAAAAATATATATCGCAAAATATATCTGATATATTCAATATATTTCCACCGAAAAATGATATATTACGGATATATTTTGAAATATATTTCTGCAAATATATTTTATCGTATATAATACAAATTATATGATAAATATATTAATTATATAAAAACTTCGAATTTCATATATTTTTTGAATATTTTTTTTTTCCCGTGTAGTTCCCATGTAGAGAATCGTACGACAAGGTATTTTCGATGAAAAAAAAAAACTATCGTCCAAAGCAATCATGTTGAGAATTTATTCAAGCAAATGAATGAAAGTACAGCGCGTTACACATGGAATTAGAAATGAAGACATTTCTCAAGAGTCTTCCTGCTTTTTCAACCGAGAATTTCGATGACGCAAGTTCGTTTACGTACTATCCGTTTGGCACGGAAATAACTTCGATGGATGAGGTTGGAGCAATACACGGATAGTTCGTAGTCGAACAACCCGTGTTACCAGTTGGTTTTTCGCGACTTTGTATTTTCTCGGCCGATCCCAATAAATTCTTCCATCGCGTATACTTCGGTTACGAATGTGGCAATTCGTTTCTGCGGCTCACTGGGGTGAGCGTACTACCGCGTTAACTCGTAACAACGTATACGAGAGCACGTAACCTCGAGAAAACAAAGTGTGACTGCGCTTCGCCAAGCTTTCTCTTACACCTTCCACTGTATGTTGCACCCAAGTTCTCATCTCTTACAGAGCTGAAACCGCTGCTATGGCTCTCTGTACGACGAAGAGAGACTACACACGAAGAGAGTCCTATTGCCGTGAGAAAAGATACGCAACATTTCGAGCTTCTAGCGTAACCTTTTGCAAACGGCCCAACGATACAATGCACTAAAAATCCTACGAGTACCAACCATAACACTTTGGACAGTCACGCAACTCAAGACACGTGATACATGCATCAAAAAATTTATTTTCTTCTCGCGCAGATACAATTTCAAGAGAGAGAGAGAGAGGAGGGCGACGGAGAGAGTTATTCCCAAAGAATATCATAATATATCTCTGCAACAGTACGATCTTTTGTTGTGTCAAAATAGACACTTCTCTTTGAGAGGGAAAATCGAACTCGTGAGAACGAAAATTGAGCGTTTGATGTACCGAAACACCGAAAAACTGGTTATTGGAGATTTTGCGATGTTCCGTAGATCCCGTATCAGCACTGTATCCCTTTGCATAATCTATCATATTTTCTTTGATCAACAAAAATTATTTTTCATTCAACTTGAGCTCTTGTTTCCAATACGGAGAGCTTCTTCTTTCATCACCCCTTTTACAATTTGCCAGTGTCGGATATTCATATTTCATAGAGGATTATCGTTGAGGATCTTATCCGGGTATTATAAAGGAGTTTATACATCAGCTCCGCGCCACCGAAACGATTAATAATTGGAATTCGATTAAGTTACTTCCTCGAGTCACGCTGCTGCGCTTCGCCTAACCGTGAAACATCTTCATGGCTGAGTCTTTCTTCGGCAATTCGCGATATCGCAACGCGTTTGCCATGGAAAAACGGAAACTCTTCGCGAGAAAAGAAGAGATGCAAGTGACGGGGATGCTGACGGGCGGTACTATCAATCTTCGATGCTTTCATCCGCTCTCGCGTTTTGATCCTAATAACGCCGAGATGAGAGCCTCCAATCGAATATTCTTTCTCTTCCACGTCTTATTCTTTTACAGTTCAGATAAAACAAAACCCGCGAAAGAGAACTCTTTGCGGCTTTCTTTTTTATCTCAATTTTTCTAGAAATCCGTATAAATTTTCTTTGATTTCGTTCGAATATATTTATGCGAATATAAATACATTCGCTTCGTCTGGACGAATCTCGGGTATATGAAAGGCAAATAGGTATCGTTTGTACGCCGCGTAACGAGTCGCAGGATAAACAAAGTTGACGAAGAACTACCGTACTGATATTGTTTTGAATTTCTGATATCATTATTATCTCGTTAAAGAACGACTGAAAAAAAAAAAAAAAAAAAAAAAAAACAGGCAATTGAAGAAAAAAAAAATTCTAAGAGTCTTCTCGCACAGAGTATTATACTCTCGAGACAACAGCGTCGTTTTTAAGTGCCGAGAGAAAGAGAGACGATAACCGAGCGACAGCGGGACAAGAGACAGAGAGTCAAGAAAATTGTTTCGGACGAGACGTCCGAACGTGCGAAGTTACCGGTGGAGTAGATATAAAGTTTTTAATTTTCTCCAGAACGATAGACGGTAGTCGAGAGTCTTTTTCCTTGATCGAGCGTAGCGAGAACAACACCCGGCGTCGTAGATACATCCACGTCGGAAACTGTACTGTACTTACAGTTTTTTTTTTTTTTTTGTTTTTTTGCTCTTTATAACCAACAAAAGTTATGACCAATTTTTAACGAAGGTTTTACGACACCGGGCTTATGGGGAACGGCAGCGAGTCACTCACTCACGCCCACCAGACGCGAAAAATCTTCTCGTACTGTCCATACATATTTATAGTATTTTATCGCGTATATACGACCGATTTCGAATGGAAATTTGAAAAGTGTATAATCGAGGTTATAAAAAACGTCTACGAACGCCGGTTTATATATTTTTTATTCTCCAAACATCTGGGGCTTTCCGGTATTGAAGGATTCTCCACAATAACGAAATGCCTCAGTATAACATAACCTCACTGGCACTGTAGTACAAAATAAGAAAATCTGTTTCCTTTCGATCTATGTACGTTTCTATGTAAGACGATGTTATCTTAAAAGTTATCAGTGGCAATAAATTATATTTAATAACTCGTGCATGAAAGTAATACATCGTAATAATAACAATTACTCACCGCTCTGAAGAATTGTTGCATATTAGCGGGATCGGTATCGACGATGAGTTTGTAAATTTCCTTGTGTCTAACCTCGCGAAGTACTTGTCTATAAGAGCCGGGACCAGCCTGGCGTATGTACATTTCGGTTCTCGACGACGGTGGCGATTTTACGAGGTCCTGAAGTTTGAAGAGACCTGAAGCATGTAAAACAAAAGGGTATCGATGTATGGTGATACGATCGATTGAAACGTTTGCAGTTCGTGTAACGATCCATTACTGCATTGTTTATTCGTTTTTTTTTTATATACGTTAATCGCTCCATATATAGCCACGGAAGATATAACGTGGAAAAAAAGGGCAACAAGGATACACGCGTTAACGGCTTCGAGAGGGAGGGATCGTTTCGGATCGAAAAGAATTCGAGAATAATTCAATCGGCACGGTTCGGTGCGGTCGGCGGTGGGTAGTGTTCTCGATAGAAACGAGTCAACCGGGGAGAGAATGAGGGCGAATACGAAGGACGGAGAGCGGGCGAGAGCGCGCGAGTGAATGAGAGAGAGTAAAACACGGCCGATTGGCGATTCGTATCTTCGATCGTAAATTCAACGACAAATTGCTCGACGCCACGAGAGAGCCCTGGTGAATTCTCTCACTTGCTCCCACTCTCTGGTGAGCTTCCTCTTCACCTCTAATGCCCCCACTCCCCTTTCGTTCGTTACTTACGGCTTCGGAAATACAATCGTGCAGTTATTGCCATGTAGCCTCGTGCCGTAACTAATTAATTTATCGTCTCGACGGATTGCCGGTAACAACTCGGCTCTCTGTGCGTTCAAATTGGTACCGACTCTCGTTCTCTTTTCATTCACGATATATAACATAATAATAATATACTATACATATATATACTTTACATATATGTATGCATATGCGTATACATTATCAACTGTTTCAAGTTTACATTCGAAAATTCAATTCGTTTCGACTTATACCGTCGAAATAAATTCATTGTCGAGTACAGATCGTTAATTAGTAACATGACAATTATGTTCAATAATACATAAAATTGTGTTATACGACTATTACGATTATATGGGTTATTAATTAAATTTGACGGAGAGGAGGGTGTGGGGGGGGGGGGGGGGCTTATTATTTGTCATTGTGTTCACTTCAAAAGGGAAATTTTCTACAATTAATATTGAAGAACTAAATCGCGAAATCACTACCTTTTTCAGAGAATTGGAGCGGATTATCCTTATAAAAAATAAAATTTCAAATACGTTTAACTGCTTTTGGATTTAAAGATAGGTAATTTATTTTTGTGGGTCGTCGATGCGATTTTAATGCTATAACTACTGTTTTTTTTTTTTTTTTTTTTCAATTTCTCATCCATTGCGCGTATTTCGTCAAATATACGAGACAATTTTCATAAAAAAGCTGTAAGCACAAGCGGGTAATTTAACTGAAATTTGCCGTATAACACGGTAAACTCAACAAAGTACTTAAATACCGTACTTTAGTTCGAAGTACAGAAATATAAAATAACGCAAAATCTTTAGTGACCTATATATCTTCAGGATACAGGGTGCAGTTACGGTATCCGTCGTGGTCGGTCGGTACACCAGAGTACAGTGCAAGCAACTCTCCCGCTTGACTCGAAGTACTTTTTAACAACTTTTACAATTGTGCGAATGAAAGAACGAGAGCCGAGAGGAGCGTTGGTTAGCGTTGAATTCAGAGGAGTGGACAGGTTTGCAAGCGGAGCTTCCAAGTAAGCGTAGTTGGAACTTGTCACTTCCGTTTCCGCTCAATCTTCCTTCGTTCCTGCCTCACCATCCTCGCCGCTTCCTTCGGTGTCTCCGAGCACCGAGCCGGTGGCTCCTAACCAACTCCGTTGGATGCAATGGTTGAGAGTAGTGTCTCTATGTGTTCGTGCGAAGCTACGTGTATGTATAAGTGTACGAGGGAACATTTCGTAGTCTTCGGCTTCGTCGGTTCCGTCGTCGGTATAGTCTGCATAGTCGTTTTCGTTCTCTTCGTCTTTGTCGTCGTTTCCCTCTACTCCCTCGTATACATCATCGCGGCTTTGGCTCACACTATTATTGGACTGACTTGCTTTGCCCTTCCCCCCCCCCCTCACCCCTTCCCTCCCTTTATGCCGCATAGTCACCTACCGCCGTGACTAAGTTTAAATTTTCCGTCACTGTATACCCCTGTCGTCATCCTATATATACGCCTGGAATTCTGATACTCGTAGTGTATTATATCGTTCTGTATATACGACATTACACACCGTTGTAAGTACTCGCATGCGTACACTGTACACACATAACCGGGTCAAAGCGTGAAAGCACCGTTTATATACCGTGGAGGAGAGGAGGCCTCGCTTGCACCTTCTTAAACGAAGACGAAGCCATGCACAAGGGACCATTCCGCTGCTTGGTTGGTAACACTACTCGCAGAAACTATATAGAACTTTCACGTGTATACATATAGATATACGCTCTCGATAAATGGATTAACGCGCAACTGTGTTAGAGTGGCAAAAGCCTAAGGTAACTATACCTCGCGGATTCTATACGATAATTCGGACGTGAGAAATAAAAATCGCCATTTTTTTTTTGCACATTTTTGACTGTTGAATTTTCGTGCATTTTATCGAATAAAACTGTTCAATTTTTCTACGTACTTTTGCACTCCAACCAACGACGATGAGAGTGAGGAATAGTATTACGAGATCGATTCTTATTTTTTTATTTTTTTTTTTAAGGGTTTTAAGGGAATGGAATTTATTATTTTTCTTTTACCGAAATGTGAAATGAATCCGTATTATGGATTATACAATTTCATCGTTAATTTCATTCGTGTTTTACTACCGTGAACTATCCGATGTGAAGAAACCACGCGAATCCGTATGAATTCAGGCAACTGGCGAGGTTTCCAGTGGAACGACTGAAGAAAAAAGGTAACAAAAATAAACGATTTCACGCTCGCGAAGACCGACAGAATTGTGAGAAAAATCTTGCAATCGTTCAACCGAGTTGTTCGCGTGTTACAGTTTTTGTCGTAAGCCGAGCGAGTGGCATTACATGGCGAAACTGTGAAGGCGAAGCGTTCGGGAAGTGGCATTAAAAATACAAAAAGAAAAGAAAAACCGTGAAAATTGAAAAATAACAAAGTCCACGTTTTTCATGGGAAAAGCCGAAGGAGAGTCTCGGTCGTCCAATTACTGGGGCTTTGAGGTTCGCTGCTGTTGCTACTCCTGCTACTATATCTACTCCTACCCGCGTGGCCGTCTACCCGATCGTGGAGTGGGTTGCAAACGATACAAACGAACCGCACCAGAATCTCGACCCGGATACGTGCGCGTTAGTTGTGCGGTACGCGTTATAATAATAATAAAAAAAAAAAGAAACAAACAATAAACCCGAAAGAAAAAGAAAGAATTGCCGTTAGTCTACCTACACATGGAACGATATAGAGATCATTGCCGCGGATCGCAGTAAGACAGTGACAAAGATGTAGATAGAGACAGTTGCGGCACATGGAGAGCGTTATAGGGCGAAGCGAAAAGGAATATATACACCCGCTGTGAAGATCTACCGAACCGAGAACAACGAGAAGAAGATAAAGGAAGTCTAAAAGAAGACATCGGAGTCTTGGTGGCGGAGGATTGCACACTTTTGGGCTTCTCGCGCCGGTGCTCTGGGGGTTCTACCCGGCGCTCGGTGGTTCTACCATCAAGAAGGGGATGAACTTTGAGTTAGAGTTTCGGTAGCACCGCCGAAAGATTTATGATTGGTTGGCCCCGAGCACCGGAACATCCTCTCTACACGGGACCGGTGTATCGAACGTCCACACCGGCGCCCATCCCTATGGTCACATATACGGTGCGCTTTACACACTCAAGCCGTAGAAGCGTCAAAGCTCTGATAGCCAAAGGCAATTGCGAGAAGGAATGTGATATTCTCAACGTACAATAATCATGATGCACTATCAACATCATCAAAGGGTGCTTTACGAGTTAACGAACCAAAGGCGTCGGTTGGCTAATCCCGTTTTACTAAATTCATAGCGAACACGGATCGATATCGACTGCATATATATTTCGGCTAATCAGCTTTACTCATCGAATGATCGGGTAATCGGGTTGATAGCAGTTGCTGATCAAGCGACAGTAGATCTGAACCATTAGTAATTCAGGAAGTGTTGACCGATATCGGCAACGGAATTTATTGAGATATTTAATTCTTCACAGAAGTTGTCTTTCAATGGCGCATATTAAAATTTCAATTGCTAACTGCACGAAGTCGATAAGTCATCTGTTTAAACGCGAAAGAAAGTTAAATGACAGCGTCATCCATAAATACAAGTAAAAGTAATTAATGATAGCGTATTGTAAAACAAAAACAGCATTATCATCTTGACGTTGCTTCGCCGTCGCCTCGACACCGATGAGAAATCTCTTTATTTCCTCTTGGATAATAAAAAGTCGGACGAAGTTCCGTCGGCTAAGCGGATTCGCGCGAAAAAAAAACGATTAAAAAAAATAGAAGGAAAGATGGGATTGGCGACGTTGTAACGCGGTGGGGAACGAATGGCGGGGCAAAAGCGTGAGACAGACGAGAGAGAAGAAATTGAGAAATGATGAAGATACAAATAAATAAATAGTTCGCTACGTGTCTCGTGTACGAAATGGAAGAAGTTCAAGTTGTCCGATATGATGGATCTACTTTGCTTCAACAATACTGTATATAAAAGGTGCGGTTTCGTTTCTCAAAACGTTGAGAACAATATTATTTCTGTCGTGTTTCAAGCGTAACGCTATAATGCCTAAGAGGTGAACTCGGCATTTTTTTTCCGTAACATCAGTCGCTTTTACATAATATGGATTGAGGCTGAATGATTAATGGGAGTTTGTAGAACTTACCGTAATTTTCCTCGTAGATTATTGCAACTCGGGTCCAATTTAGGAACGACATGAGATCTTTGAATGCTTTATTGAGATGATCCTGCGCCGGATAGAGGTTGATACTGAATTCTTTGAATGCCGGTTCGAAGTCTACTCGGGCCTCGAGATGCGGCACATCCAAAGCTTCGCATATGCTTTGTATATGCGCACCGAGAAGCGGATCCGATGGTCCGAAGATTCCTTGTACCGATCTGGATAGTTGTTTGCACGCTGAAACACAGATATATGAAAAAGATGTTTGATTACCATAAATGTATTTGATATATCGTAAAAATCGTTTCATCACTCGAAAAACGAAAATCATTGTTTTCGAGGATTTCGAATTCCAGCGTAAAGATACAATTGCAAAGTCCATATCGATATTAGCGAGTGAAAGGAAGGAGTTCCACTCAAGATATATGACGATTTTGCCATTGAGGTTATGTTATACGGCATATTATATATGAAGTATAAAAAAATACAAAAAATGATCCTATATGTGCGACCGGCGAATTTTGTCTGCGGAAAAATGGTCAGGAAATTGATACGTTACCGGGTGACGTTACGGGAGAAGAATTCTCAGTTCTGTCTTTTTCCCGCTACCCTTCCCCCATCCTTGTCACGTATGCCATTTCTATATATACCGAGATTTTCTTCTCGGTAAACTATGTCAAAAGCAGCAGGAGAAACACAACAGCGCAACAGAGTCGCGTCGTCTCAGAAGCCCGCACTTTTCGGATATAGAATATTCCTGTCACGTTTGTCCGTACGGTCGAAAGCTCGCGTATGGTTAGGGCTTAGTTCAGAATTCTGTTTTTTTTTTTTTTTTTTTTTTTTTTTTCTACATTAAGATGCTGTATAGTCCCGTTTCTCCGTACGCCTTCCGTCATTCCTTTTTCTTCCTCCAATCGGGTCCGTTAACCGAGAAGGAGGCGTTACACTGTCCACCGTTTTGATCGACGCGTCTTGAATTATTCACGAGAGTTTAGCCCTATAGGGATAACTTCACAACCCGCGACGGGTTTAACCGCCGTACGAAGGGAAGTAAAAAAAAAATAAAAAAAAATGCGAATGCCGGTGGCAACTTGAAATATTTTACAGGTCAAACAATTGGTATGACGAGGACACATGAAAATGATCTCATTAAAATCTACCAAGTTGAAGTTTAATTAAGTCAATTCTATTCTCTCTAACGAAGATGTTTGCAGCAGACATCGAAAGGAATAATGCAGATTGCTGGCCTTACTACCGTCTTATTAAAATAACTTATTGGTAAAAGAACTACGCAAGTTCACCGCTAATTTAGTCGCGTTGACGACATTTCTACTTGAAGGTTGATAAATTGATTGTTACGTTAATTGGCGGCTGCGGTATTGCTTGGACAAGACTTAGCGAAACGAAAACACTCCAGAGGTCGATTACATGCAGAAATGCTCTTGATGAAAGGCAAGAGGAAGGGGAGGAAAGCTTAGTAACGGAGAATATAACGCGAACGAAGTATCAATGAAGAAGAATGGATGGAAAAAAATAAGAAGCGCGATTGCAGCGGAGTAAGAAAAAAAAACGAGATAACAAGCGCTTGTCGATCTTTGTACCGTGAAATCGAGACAAATTGAGTTGTTACGATTAGTGCTGAAAACCGATGCCAACCCAAAATTGTGCGTTACGCATTTCTCGTAAGATAACGCGTGTATCCCCCTGAAGTTATCAAAGGGAATAGATATCTAACCTAAAAATAACTTGACGCGAAATCTCAGAAATTCGTGTAAAATGATAACAAACTGAATCTGTTTTATTAAATGAAAAATCAACAATTCGTCATCGTCGTTACGTTACGTTTTCCGCAATCGTCGCTGCACTCGATTAATCACTATCGAAATACAATGCGCACGGGAAATCGAACTCGCGAATTATCTTCGGAATCGTTACTCTACTGTCTCAATACGCGTAGCGTCTTATCTACTTGACGAAACGCATGAGAGTGTCCCTCTCGTGCCTCGTTACGCGTTTCGGAAACTTCCGGTGGGAGTCACGACCTCTCTTCGATCGCTCTCGTCGATCATCGTTTGAGTCTTTTTTTGTCGGCACGTCGCCTGGTCGCCGAAATACCTGTAACTGAGTAAAACTTCCCTTCGGCGGACTTTCGTTCTCTGTACTATGTTCCCTTCGAGTACCGCTGGGGAATTTGTAGGGACTTTCGTCTGTGGTAACTACCAGCGTAGATGCGGGGGACGTTATAACGTCTCGTCACGGTGTTCATCACTTAATTCACAAAACTTCAGCTATGTAAAGACATTTGATTTTTGATGATAACACGATCAGTTTCATGTTAAAATTGTAGTTAAGTTCGATCTTCAGTTCGCATTTAAGATCGTTTTTTCGTGTCAAATTTCGGGTTTCGCCCCTTGCAAGGCAGTTTAATTTCGTTCCACTTCTCCCGTCGTCCTTTCCCGAGTTTTTCAAAATGAAATATTCAAATGCACGGTCGCATGCCCTACGCGAAGAATTCCTCGGTAATTTGCATGTTTCAAGAGACGACGAGGATGACGGATATGAAGACACACGACGACGTTGAGGAAAGTAGATAGCCAAGATAGAAAGAGCGCGAAGGAGATAAATAAAAAGGCTCGAGAAAAAGTACGAATTTCGGATTTCAAAGTGCTAAAGCGTGTTAAACGTATAGCTATATATATATGACTGTATGCACGAAGGGTACGTGAGTAGCTTCTCAGTCATAGTCGTCTTAGGTACATCTTACAGATAGGAAATTTCTACTTGAATCTCGCATCTATTTCCGTGCCATGCGTAAAAGCTTTCTCGATATTATTGTAGTATCAAATGTACTCCAATTTTTCTACCAACAAATTTTTCACGGGATAGGCTATGGGAGACCGTTTTCATGCAAATGTAATGAAAATATATATTTTAACATCTTCGTTTCTCGGTAGTGTATCTTTGACGCTCCCCATCCGAGGTCGTTTGATGTTCGCGGCATGCGATTTACTACGTGAAACTTGCGCGTGAAAAGTGGAAGCTTTGTGTGCCCATATATAGAGGTGAAGTGGATGGATCCTTCTTCCTGTGTACACAACGCAAACTTAGAATGCGACGGAATGGAGAAGATTTTTAGATACGGTCCCGAACAGCTTACAACGGAGACGCAAGTTTCACATCCCCCATCCCGTTCTGCCTCGTTTCGTCGTAAAAAAATGTGAAAAAAAAAAAAAAAAAAAAAAAACATTCACTCACATACTATGAATATTTATTGACGTAAAGTCACATCAGACTTTGACGACCGGGACCTCGTATTTGACAAAGTCGCGTCGCTCAAGGGCTGCAAAGGGAATACTACACTATTCCAACAACATGTATACGTATGTATGTGTGTCTGCGACCGAAGAAGAAAAATCGTGTAGGAGATTTTCTGTCGTGAAAGGGCCGAGAAAACGCCCTTCCCTGCAGTCACTATTTTATCCTCTCCCTTTTCAAGGGGGTTATCGAACACTCGCGACCCAAAGGAAATAAAAAAAATACATATTCTATATATTTATCACTGAGGACATTGGGAAGTAACGGCTTACAGAAGTGCGGAGAAAATTCTGGCATTTTCGATGGAACATGAAGATCGACTTATCCATCTACACGCTAGTAAAATAGGTAGTCTTCGAGATTTTATTATGTATACAAAGTTTAATGAAATTCCTTCCAGCGGTGAGCATGTAAGACTTCAAAGACTTCGATGTCAAAAAGTTCAAGACCTGTTAATTTTTTTTTCTTGGCTTTCATTAAACGTTGCTTCCGGCTTTGATTAATGTTTCACTTTTCACCAAAACACTTTACGATTTTTGCGTTATTTTAACAATCTCTTAATTTTTTTAATAATGTTCGCGTCAGCCTGTGCGATGACCTCTATTCACGATTATCTTATAGTAAAAAAGATTTCAATGGATGAGACTAAAATTTTTCGGACACGTGTTACTGTCAATTAGCGTCATGATATGTTTTTTTATCTTTACGAGGTCTGATATTTTTAGTCTACAATTTCACATATACAAAAGAAACCTTGAAAATTGCATGTTTTCACATTAAATTAAATCGATCGATAAAAAAATGATGCAAATTATATTTGCACATCGCTTCGTCATTTTGTTTTTAACGTCGTTTCCAAAGCTTCCTCTGTGAGGGATTGGTTAAGTAACTTTCGCATGAAGGGTTTTTGTAAAAGACGAGGGTAAACCGTGTGTATTGTAACAAAAAAAAAAGGCTAAGTCTATTAACGTACAGTATACATCAGTTGGCTTTCGATAATTACAAAGGGCGGATAGAAGGTCGTATGCTTTTGCTATTTTCAAGACATTTTCAGACTGAGTAACGGCAACTCGCTACTCTGTGTTTCACACAAGTATAAGCCGTATACTCTTAATAGAATTGGTTAGATGAAAAAAAACAATTGCGTCCGACTTGGTCGCTTGTACACGCGATCAAATTTTGTGAAATACAAAAAAAGGTACCCTTCGGTACCTTTTTATATAGTGTAGTCATGATAAATCGAGTGACTACTGTTACCGAAAAAGCAACGAAAGCGGAATAAATAAAAAATCTACACGTTAAAAATCCGTATGGTCGTTGCAGTGAAAATTATGCACCTATAGTAAAACGTGTATTCCACTGAAATTGAATATTAAATCTCTTGTGAAATATTATGTTTGATGTGGAGGTTTGCTGCCCATCGTCGCCGCACCCAGTTGGTAACAAAAACTGTAATAACGGCCGTTTCGAAACCTTAAATATTTGAAAAAAAAACAAAATTGTCTTTCTCCTCGTCGATCTATTCCACAGGTAAATACAATATCCTTTTTTCTTAAATGTATATTGTTCTGAAATGGCATTCATTACAATTTTACTCACAGATGAGGCATTCCACATCACCTTAAATGTAATCTCAAGTTCGCACTTAAAATGGCTTTCACATCTTAAAATTCGGTCCCAAGGGCCGCTTAATCAGTTTACTTCAGCCGCATATTCGTCAAAGTTACAAATATGAATTATACCAACAGCATTGCAATTCGAACTTTAATTCAACTTTGCGGTGATCTGAAGTTGAATCTAAAGCTCAGACTTACATTAGAAATGAACATCGCATTCGAGTTTTTCAGTTCAGTCTTAAGTTTGAATGTAAGACTCGTCTTAAGCACGAAAACAAAGTCGCTTTCAAGTTCAAAGTTCTTAAGATCGGTTTTTCGTCCGGAAATTCGGACCTTAGGAATTAATCTGCGGATGCGGTGGGCGTTCTGTTGTATACACCCACCGTTGCAGACCCATTGAAATTCATTTATCAGCAAATCGAGGAGAATCGAGTGAATTCTAACCTAATTTCCGTGTATTTCGAGGGTTGATATGTCCCGCAAATATATCTACAGCGCCTTAAAGTAGCTCTTGCCATACAATTGTACGTCCGATATTGGATTTTGAATCCGTGGCTTATTGACATCTCTTACGCATTTATAGACTAAAAATAACGTATATACGAATTTCTACACAAATTAAAAGGCATTGACTTAAAATAGAAACTGTCTGTCGAGTCATCGATTTATACGAAATTCCAAAATTGCTCACCTTTTTTGGAGGTTCTAAACGAGTCGTCCTTCGGTACGTATTGAATGTCGTAAACCAATGTCGTGTTGGGCAACAGACTCTTATCCTTGTTTATCCTGTAGACCGCGTACTTGAACGCCATTTCCGAGGGACTGTCTTTCTGATCCTCGGTAAAAATAGCACCTGTGACAGAATAAATTTGTTTTTTTTTTTTTTTTTAATCGGTATTTCGGAAAAATTTATTTTCATACGAAACATAATTAATACGTTTTCAAGAAACCATTTTTAAACATCATTAATACTAAAGAAAAATGTCAGCGTGAAAATGGGATCCTTGATTGATGAGGTTCCGACGAAAAAAAAAATATATATATATAGACAATAACTCAGAAAGTCAGACAGTACATAGCCAATGGGTGTCTCTGTAATTCTCGCTCCTTTGTTTGACTTTTTTTTTGCCAACATGGTACGTATCAAGCGTCGAATATGGAGATTAAGAGTGCGATGTCATAAATATATTTTTCTCTTTTTCGCTGGGCTCACCCTGCTGTTCACGAAATAACGAGGGGAGGATTTTCCGAGGCTCGCTGCCACCGGGTACACATAACGGTTCCTGCTGGGCGTCGTATAAACGTACAGCAATATTATATGGCATATAACGCGACAACCACACGCGCGCGCGATATCATATCACTGCTCGTATCGCGATGCAGCTGTAGAATAGTGGACGGGAGCAATGCTGAGCAACGAAAAGTTGGGGTAAAAAAATTCAGTGGTGGCCAACCGGCCAGTGTTTCGTCACTGTAAAATACAATGGTAATCTCGGTTCGCAGCAATTCATAAAGAATTTAAAGGCCCTAAAAAAACATCGACGACGGAACTATCTGTTCTCGGAATTCTTTTTGAAATTGACATTCTTTTCTCGGCATTTCTTGTTTTTTTTTTCTTTTTTACGGTGAGCTATTCATTCTTCCATACGATACCAACGATTCCAACGATTATTGCATTTTAAGGGTATGTAAAATACCGCGGCGGGTAATAAAAATTATTGTTACACTATTTTTTTCGAGAAGAATTCATGGAGAATTGATAAATGGAGGGAAATCGTAGTTTCGTTTGACTTGAGACTTACATTCCAGTTTTTTATCGTCTGGAAGAACTATTATCGCTTTCGCAGCGATAGGAATTTTACAAAGTTTTAGGAGGAAGCATTTAAAAAAAGGTAATTTTTTTCGCAAAAGGTCAAGTATCATTTTATTTTGTCGATCCAATAGCTGTACAGCTCACCCTAATCTTTGCTCGCACCCTTGAGGGTTACTAAGCGCGGGGTCAGTAGGCCTATCCACAGCATACCATATACATTGCTATATATATAACTGCCACATATATAGTACATTTTGCGCTTGTGTCATGTAACTTAAATCAAAAGGACGCATTTTATATCCGTTTTGATGTTAGCCACGAGAACATAAACTTGTGACCAATGCGCGCGATAATCACTCCGCTGCGCGATCTCAGTGTGAATTCTTTCGAGGGTACGAAGCTTCGAAGTATCACGGGGGTAAGCAGTACTGCAGCAAGAGTAAGCAAAAGCGACATCAATGTGAGTGGGCAAATCCTTCAGCTGTAAAAGACGCAACGACAAAATTCGTCCCGTCGTTCGACCAACCCGATTCCCGCTGTTAACCTGCGAATATATTTTTTTACGAGGACATAAAGAAATTCGGAGCGTTATCGGGTCGTGCTGTATATATAGGAGGATAGAAGGAGAGGGTAGTGGGTGGGTGAGTTTCAGGGGAGGAGTAGGGAGGGTTTTTTCTGCAAATGGATGAAAATGGAAGCGGCGGTGCGTGATGTCCGGGGTACGAATATAGTAGTCGACTACGATTGGAGCGCCACAGCAAAAATAAATAAATGGGTCCATTCGAGGTATGGGGTATGCTGCCTTTGGCCATTGGCCATTGGAGCCTGTACGTGTTTATTTCGGATGAGCGGCGAAAGCGCTTTGGGCACTCCATACCCGCGCTCTCGTAAAGCTCACGGGATATTTCGGCGACGATCAAAGATCACTATTAGAGTCATAATCCATTGTCAATCGAGTGTAAAAAGTATTGGCGAAAAAAATCGGCTACCGAAATAAATCCGCGTTTCTGATGCCCACCGGAAGAGTTTTTACGTCTACTTCTCAAATCAGCTTTCATGACTAATATTCCTAAATCTTAGTTACATACGAACCACCGGGGTTTCCTAGTATCGGTCGGGCGAGAACTTTCCTCAACAACCTCGTCGATGTACCATCGGCTATTTCAAACTTTATGTGATTTAATGACCTTACACGATCGCCGAACATGTTACACTCGGCTGAATCTGTGTTCATCGAATCGATGAAGCTTTGCTGCTGTTGGCACTGCTACTTTAATAAATGTCGGGCTACTATCAGACCACTAACCATTCGCAAGTTATAATTACGTTGGCTGGCCGTGAATGAAGATTATTGAGAAGGCTAAATTCAGGTCCTTTGCTGCCGGTAAACCCGATTATCGATGGGCCACCGTGTTTAGATCATTAACAAACTCTGTAAATCATATTTAGTCTCAACCCTATATGTTTAATTGCTCAATCTATGGATACAAAATAAGTTTGGGCATCACGTGATCGTGGGAAATGGTAGATTACTTTAATAGTAAATCCGTTATGTATAAGTCACGAAGAATCTTACTGTTTCTCTGGTTTATCGGCTGAATTACAAATTTTCATTCCCGTGCTGCAGCTCGCCTGCGACTATCTCATCCCTCGTCCCATCTATTTTCAACTTTTAATTAAATCAGCGTAATTAATTGGGTTGGAACAAATCACGCGGGCGTACTGTAACATCCACGGGTAATTTCGTTGGTCCGGCGTGCCGTTATAATTATAATTACAAAATGGGAGCGGATCGATTTCTAAGTTTGTCCCCACAATACCTATAATGCATACTTACCGATATTTAAGGTAAAAACAACGTAACATACGAATAAAAAATAGTTCAATGGCCGAGTGGTTACCAAAGGAATTCTGGAAAACTAAGTTATTCTCGTTGTGGGATTAAAAAGAATTGACTACAGTTTTTTTTTTTTTCAATTCGGCAGATTTACCGATCACCGAATACGTTTCTATTACAAATAGAAATATATATCACGTAAGTCTAACTGTCGGGATGTTTTTGCTTTCTAAAGTTACGTTCGACCTAAGAGCAGCAAGGATTAGGTTCTCATATTTCTTTCACGAAATTATTATTTCTTCGCGGTCAATCCCTCAAGCAGCTTGCCGGTACTGTCCCTGGAGCCCTCGAGGCTTAAATGCTTTTGCTAATCCAATCAGAAATTAATCCCGGCTTGATAACGACTATGTATAGCTTTTCGTCCCCCATATCCCTGTCGTCTCGTTCCGCTAGTATTAGGCATATCGTTGGTTCCATTCGTAAATCATCGTGCGTAACATTCGCTCACATGGTAAAAAAGTACACGAGTGCAGAATTGCCTATTGCGTCCATGCCATGCATACAATTTTGAGTGCCGACAGCGTGAAAAGTTCGACTTTGAATGCCCTAACCTCACTGACCTGTGCGCAGAACGAATATTGCGCTCTGCGCATGCGTCTACGTTTCCACGCACGTTGGCCAAAAAAGTGCCTTTGTACGCATGGAACGTATGCAGGAAAAGTCAATCTTTTCGCGCACGCAGCACGAAAAATTATGATTGATATATTAATTATGTAGAAAAGTAGAATTTAATATATTTTTTTGAGATATTCTTTACATATAGATACATGAATATCAGAGAGGTGCATTCGCAGGAGCATATTCGTAAAACGACGAGAACCAAATACCAGAAACGCATCAATATCGAACATCGAGAGCCGACGTATTGACAAAAAAACAAAAACCCACCCGCAGCGAAAAAGGCAGACAGGAGCAGACAGATTCGGTCTCGCATCACTAAGCGGCGACGGAAAATCGAGTTTACGGTTTGGAGTTTATTGCCAGTTTCCCGAGCCGGCATCTATATGTAGTTTAGAACAGGATAGTGGCATATATATGCTACATAGGTAATCTAGGATACGCGATACTACAGCATGAAGTAGTAGAGAATCCTGCCAATGATACATCTCGGTATTTTCAAAGACGTTCGCATACCATAGTAGATCCTATGGGAACATCCAGCAGGTCGGTCGCGCGTCTCTAAAGGCTCCCCGATGGCATACTAGACTCGGCGACTTTACCGACGTCGACGATATCGTCTTCTTCTTCCTCTTCTGTTTCTTTTTCTTCATCTCAGTCTTCTTCGTCGTGGTTGTCGTCTTGATCGCATCGTCTCGGACCTCTGTTGCTGCTGTTCTATGGTGAATTGTACTAACTCCCTATATAGTATCACCAAGTCGTACTGTCTACGTTACGGCTACTGCTGGTTCCGAGCTCTTCCCATTGTCCTCTCACGTATAGATATCAGGCGGCATCCCCTCCTTCAGTGGCCGTTATTGAAATCGAACGTATCCGACGGAGAGTCCCGCGAGATAAGACAGCCGGAACGTGGAAACGGGTTCGGAAAAGCGAGAAACGCGAAAGGAAACGACTCTATCCTTATTCTATCTCGGTTTCTCTTCGGCGTGGTGCCCGCCGTACCAGAAATTGGAAATCCAACCGAACACCGTGGAAGCAAGAATTGGAGAGACGTTGCGTCGAAGCGAGGGTTGGCTACCGTTTTCATCGATGAAATTCGAAGCTTCGTTCGTCGGTCACGTGAGACCAACGAGGTCAACGACGCTCGGCGAAATCGTGGATGTCATCTATACATAGTCTATATATGTATACACACTGCTGTACTCTAAGTGGTAGTATACTGCGCTACTCTGTTATACTGCGTATAAAGAAATGAATGTAGATGGCAAGTTTGATGCTACTAAATGCACGTGAACTCGTATCTACGACTTTTCTTTTCGTATCCGACGTTATAATACTTCGGCTACGCGAATTGATGCTTTCAACATCGTTTTTATTCTCGCGTTCGTATAATAGCGGCGTTATATGATCAGCCACTCTCCGTGTTCGGTTATATAATTCTTCTGCACCGATGAATTCAATTTTGAGCCGTTGCCGGTCTCGCCGTGGATGCTTCTCGTATTATACGATCGAATTCGACGTATAGGCAAAGTAGAAACATAGAGGATTCATGGGGGATGACATGTTCGCTGTATCGTACTGGATGACAAATAGAATTTCATCTGAACCGCGAAACAGATTATCTTTTCGGTTCTATACACACAGTTTCACAACTTCGCAACTTTCTACAATTTTGTACCAAATTTTAACCCGATATCTCAAAAAATGTGTCAGTTACAGCGCCACCACCATTTTTTAAAAAAATCCGAAATGGCGTGAAAACGGAACGATTGCATGGATTTTGCCCAAATTCAATACCGATCATTGTTTTATAACAGTCCAACTTTGTACCAAAGTTTAGCCTGATTTCTCAAAAAATGAGACAGTTAGAGCGCCACCACCATTTTTTTTTTTAATTAAAAATGGCGTAAAAACTGAATGACTGCATAGATTTTGCTTAAAATTGAATCAAAGAAGGGGACTTCACCCCGCAACACGTGGTATAAATTGTAGCTTGGTATCTCAAACCGTTTTCGAGTTATGGGATCAAATGATGCGCACATACACATTTACATGAAAATCTCGAAAAGTTTTTTTTTTACCAAAACAAAGTTTCTTGAGGAAGCAAAAGGGCTCACGTTTTTGAAATAAATCTTTAATACACGATACATTCTTCGCATGGCGAATAGGTGTGTACATTCCGTTCAGTACTTCACTATCTTCACCTCTATTCGATCAATTGTACAATTTTTCAAATGGATTTAATACAATTGTACATCTTGTAACACTCAATTTCTCTCCGTCACCGAGCGAAGTTTACCCCGTAGAAAGTTTCCACGTGTAGTTAATACGAAAATTGATTCCCAACGCTGAACGCGTCGTCGTTATAGAACGTCGTAATCGAGTTTAATTACTTCCTACGTGATCGCGCGCTACCAAGTTTCTCGCATCAATTCATCCCGTACTACAATCGTGAATCAAGCTTCTACCTGGCTGAATCTACCTGGAAGCCGGCTGGAAGTAGTAATGTAAATTCAGGAGGCTAACACGATAGTTCGTGTAGTTTGCCAGATCACAGACGGCACATATGCCGGTGTGCTTACGAGCATTACACGTAGTATGCCGTTCTATAATATTTTTTCACTCCTTCCCATCAAGATTTCTCCTACTTGTCCATTCGAATCACGTGTGCCACCGACAACTTTGCTTTTTTTCTTATTTTTTCCTTCGTCGTTTGACTTCTACAGTTCTCGTACGTCGGTCACTTTATGGTCTTTGATAAAAAGAAGATGAAGAAAAATTTTATAACGTTTTCAAGAGAGAGAACGAATTTTTTCCAACGGGTTTTTCTGTCCGACGTGATGGAATACATTTTTGAGGACGAGTTTGAATGAGAGGGAGGAGTCTCGGTGTCGTGAACGGTTTAGTAACGAGCTGTCGCAAGTTCTGACGTCGCTGTTGGGAAAGGGAAACATACACCTCTCTCGCCAACGTAGCAAGTGCACAAGGGAATATTGGAGCGTTTTGGCCCGTGAGTTCGATATTCGACACGTCACAAACGATGATACGTGTACACGCGCGCAAAGGACCTTCACGAACACGATCTTCTTCCTCACGATTCGCGGCGTTGTGCACGCGTCGCTACACCCTTCGGTTCGATCCCCTACTGTGTTATAGCAGCTCGAATGAACCTCGGCGAACGGCAGTTTCCGCGTCGGAATTAATGCAGCATCTCCTGTGCTGCTCGCAACCCGACGCTAATGTTCAATCGCGGCACGACCTCACATGTTACGCCCTAATCCAAATGTATCGTCGCGATATGAGGGAAGACCAGCGTCGCTCGTAAGCGTATACGAAAATCTTGAGTTACGATGTCACGTGAATCACAACGGTATAATGTGTGTAAGGGGGGGTGGTGGTCTCTATCCGTATCCCGAAATTCCACGGAAGTAGAAGAATATTTTTCAGACTTGGTCACTTTTTCTAGCTTTGGACACGTGAAAAATCGCCAACGATTTCGCACTCTTAATGTATATTCATGTCGATGATTAATTGTACAGTAGAGAAATACTTCGTAAAAGCAATAATTTGTAATTTCCTTAATAAAAAAATCTATATATATATATATATTGTTCTTGTGCGTCTAAAGAAGGACGACGAAACAAAAGTTTTTCCTATTATTTATAGTTAAATGAATATTTTCTATTCGAAATCGCATCGCGTCGAAATGAACGAGAGAGAAAAAAAAAATTGGGAAATTTCTTTAATCAATCCGAGTTGATTCAGTTCGATAGATAAAAAAAAAAGTGTGAGAGTTAAGTTGGTGGGCATTGTTCGGTGCAGGATTCGATTATCGACAAATCCGTAGCGGGAAGTTCGATTGAGCTTCGTCGTGCGAAAAGTTTTTAGGTCGTGTGTCTCGTCCCTGGTAGTCGTTGTCGGCGTCGTCGACGCCGTCGTTGGTCTCGTATCTGTCTCAACGGCACGATCGAATGCTACTATACACTAAAACGTCCTGTGGAAGGGTCGTCGATGCCTCCTTGTACGTACAGTACGAGGTTGTTTTCCGTCGTAGCTATTCCCCGGGCCGTTTCGCTTCGTCGGCTACGAGCACCCTTGGGGTGACTTGATTAAATTTGTTTGCTCAACATCGTGCAGGCAGTGGATTTGCTTACTACTATGGGGATGTGCATGCACACCTTTACCGCATGGAGGACTCGGCTCGTCTTGGCTCTATGCTTCGTTATGTGAAATTGCACATTATTAAGGAATGTATGCTGTATGCTAAGTAATAATGGCTTAAGGCTCATGTCAAAAGATCGCATGCTATATATATATATGTACATATACGACAAAGCGGTACGCCGACGAAACTCGACACATACGTATTCGTCCTTAAATCTCGTTGTCCGAGAAGCGACTATCATCCGTCATCTCTCTAACTTACTCTGCGTTCTATGCTCTTCGCTTTCACATTCTCGTGGATTAACCCTCCCTGCCGTCTCATAAATCCTCGGATATATTACGTATTATATACTAAGGCACAGGAACGATCCTTCTCGTGAAGATCGTGAAATCCTATAGGTAAAGCGATTATGCAATTCATTTTTTTTTTTTCTTTTTCTTTCTATACGTCTTGGGAATCGTGTGCGCAGGTTGATTCCAGAGCTTTTCTGACTTTACACCGTGGATGGATGCATTTTGTTCAATTCTGATCTTTGAGGGATTTATCGCAGAAAGTGAAAAGATTTTTTCAATAGAATGGGATTGAAAGAACTTTTCTACCATATAAGCCCAACCGCTCTCGAGAGAGACTAGACGACGGTGCGGTACGAAGCGCCGAAGTGTGACAACGTTTCGCCTTCACACAGCGTCTCTGTTAATAATAATTCAACGTAACTTAGCAACACTAAATGATAAATAATTCGCAACGCAAAGACGTCGGAGTTATATAAAAATTAATGCTGTTTTATAACGCGCATTTTATAAGGTTGTTAATTGAATTAGTTATGCTTTTTTATAAAGAGTATTTAATTACAGCGTTCGTTCTGTATCTGCGCTATAACTTTCAATCTCGAAGCACGTGATACTCTGCAGTGCATGAGTTGCTGCGTTTTTTATATTCAATTATAATTATATTGAATATTTAGTTAAATGAGTAGATTAACAAATGTATTTTGTGTATCCGGCGCACAACTGCACTGAAAAAAATGGCTTTGAAATGGTGAGTTGGAAGATCGAATAGTTAGTTGGAAAAGCTGTTTTCGAACAAAACATGGATTGTCTCGACATACTATTAGTTTTCTCAATTCATCATTTTTTTCAGTCGATGTAATATAGAATCGGTAGTACTGGTTTCGGTTCCCTTTAGTCCACTGTCGGCCACCATATTCGACAGGACGATTCATCTGCATAAATCAATTTGAATCGATGGCAGGGTGATAGTTCTATGGCATTTCATCTCAGGCATTTCTCATAAATTATCGCGTTTTTTTCACGGAAAAAAAAAGGCACAGTCCATAATCGTGACAGGACGGGATACATCACGAGCAGATCGAATAATGCAGAAGCAGCATAAATATGTGACGAGATATAGATCGTTACGTGAGCGTTGACGCAAAGCCGAACATCGCCCGAGTGCAACGACCACGAAGTTTATATCTGCAGCATCACTTCCCGAGCCTCGGTAGCCGCAGGATTTATCATTCCAGATCGACGAGTTATTTGTATCACCGACCAATAACTCGCGTTGCGTTAACGTATCGTGCGGTTTATCGACGAGCCGCGAATATATCCGATAAGCGGATCGTACTATATATATATAACGCGCTGCGTATATGTATCGTTCACGAGAATGGAGAAGCTAATGTCGTATCGTGAATCGATTCCCTTTCGTCATTCGCCGAACGATTTCGGATATATCAAATTCTATAAATATCATTGAGATTTAATATATCGACGTTATAGTTACTAATTCATCCGCCCAAAGTATCGCGGGTAATTATTTTCAAGTGCTATCCGCGTGCGGTATAGTATGCCATACCAATTAATTTTGGCTACTCAAACAAGTCGCAGCATACTCGTACAATCGCATCAGAGAATCGCAATTACGGTGAAGAGTGGGCGCGAGAGAACGTGAAATCAGAACTTTTGGTTTCTCGTTCAAAGTTCTTATCGTTATCCGGTCGGGATGAGACGACCATGGGTCGAGGAGTTCTCCAGCCGATTTCAGCATCATCGCCGAGAATAGGAGAGCAAGAGAGCTGGAGGCACTCAACTAGCAACTCTTAATAGCTCGTTAGTCAACCGAGATTTCACAAATTTTACGCGCCAAATCACCCACTGCACCGCTCATATCTCGCAAACGAACAGTCGGGAAATTGCAGAGCGTGTTTTCCTTAAATAGTTACTCAACGTGACTGCAATTTCAGGTCAAACTATACGCAGCCGAATCAATTCTTGAAGCAATTTCTCCACCAATGAAGAAGATTTTGTTACCGTGATATACAAAGAACATATCGTCTTAAATTTGTAGTATAGAATAAATTTAAAAAATTTTGAGCGTTGAGTTTTTTGGCGATCGTTAATTTTTTTTTTTAATATGATCGGTTATTATTAATTACGATAGCCAATTGGCTCCATTATTATGACGAGACGCGATCTTTTCAGTCGATTCATTATTGATTAATTGCAATCCAACGATTTTTAACGATGAAGAAATCTTTATGGTACTTATCACCAGCGTTTTTTTTTTGTAAACGATGAATGACCGGAAGACGGAAATCCGCGAAATATCTGTGTACAGGTTGTGTGTAGAGGGTATACGCATAATTTATTCCCGAGGATAAATGGGTCTGTGGGTGGGTACCGGGAACAACCCCTTCCCGGTAAATCCTGTTTAACGTCCACACAGACCAAACCCTCGGTATTGCCGTCCCTGCCGTTGAGAGACGTTGGAAAAATCATTTTCTTTTTTCTCGTTTGTCGCTATCTCGCGACCCTATGTACACAACTAGCTGGGTGCACTTCCTGGCACCGAATTCTCGCAATTTTTGTTACATCTCTTCCGTTAACGTAGAATCCTTCTTTTTTGCAATGTTTTTTTCATCATCATATTTCTGTCCTATTGCTCTGTCTCACTATTTTCTATTCGATGTTTCGGTATCTCTGTCGTCAACTGCAACGAATCCAATTAGCACATCCCTCCCTCTCGTCCCCCCGTTATTGTCAACGTTTCATTGTGGCAGTTCTCACGGGAAGTTCCCCGCGGGCACTTTCCACTGGGCTATCTTCCGGGGAATTGCTTCTCTAATTACTACAGCGACTTATCGCTCTCCTTAATTCCATCGTTTTCGCTACAGCTAACGCCATGCCGCAGCAACATCGCCCTCGGCCGGTATACCCTTTTGTCCCCTTAGAGAAGAAGCTTTCTCCGGTCGCACAACCCTTCCGACTTTTTCAACTCCTCGAACCGTTTCCTCTATCGATCGTACACTTTCCCATGTGGACGATTTACGAAATGGCACCGCGCGCGATGTGAGATTCTTATCACCCGTTGACACGCTTCGAAACGACCGTTGAAACAGCCAATACGAGAGATCGTTACCTATGAAAATCGAATAAAAATAGACGACGAGAAATAAAGAACGTGCAACGCATTCGCGGCGACATAAATTGCGCCCCTCATTAAGGTGCTGCGAATTTAAAATTTAATGAGGTCGGATGAATTAGCGGATTCGTATCTATAGGTGAAAAAAAAAAACACGCAGAATATATATTTTTGATAATCGAGAAATATGGTTATATTCGTTATCTCACGAAGTTCGCTTGTGAAACTGAAATGAAAGTTGCGACAGAGCGGAAAACTGGAACGGAAATGCGGGGGGCGAGGAAGAAAGAGCTGATAACGAAAAACGTGATCGGTTTGTTCGAGTGATGGTACGTGGGGCAGTCGTGGGGGAGGAGGGGGGCGGGAGGGGGGAGGGAGCTGCAGTTTCCAATTAAAGAACGGGTTCTGCGACAACTCCAAATCCCCGACTATGTCGAGATATTTTTTCTCTCGCAAATAGTATATAGCGTGTACGTGGTTGGAATTTTGTATGATTGATTACCGACCGTTGTGTTGCAAGTGAACCTCAGGAATAATGAGATTCATAAAGTTTTTTTTTTTATGCGTAAATCGGATAACTTGACATAATAATAAAACAATTTTACTGAGATCGCAAGAGATCATTCGATACGAATATTTTTTTATCATCGAACTTTCGAGGATAAAAAAAAAAAAAAAATTTGTAACTCAAAATGAAAAATGCATCGGGCGATATTTTTTTCTCGAGACGAGAGAATTAATTAATTGACTAAACTTCGTCGGTATTCGCGATAGCGGAACTTAAAAAGATGTCGAGTATCTTCTCGTAATGGTATAAAATGCTAAGTTGGAAGTTTACTACCACAACTTTTTTTTTAAAGCGAAAGTAAAAACAAAATAAACGTTGTGAGACGATGAAGTACAACCTTTCGAGTTGTACATACAAATACCTATTTACCTGAGGAATATTTTTTTCAGTTTTCATCAGACTGCAAAGTTTTTTCCGAGTTCGCGAGTTCAACTATACCAGACTTGATTTTTTTCCCTCAGTAGGAGTATCTATCGAGTTCCATTGAAACCCAAGTTACGTCGGACTGTGTACTTTGCCCTATTAACCTCTTGAAATTTTTCTCAACAACTTTTATCCATTTGCCAAACGGTAAAAGTCTTTTACATTTTTCAATTTTTTTTTTTCCTCAGTACTTCGTGCAAATTGACGTCGGTGCGTTGCACGACTCGCCGGTTCTCGTTTTTTATTATTACCTTTGATCATTTTGAATAGAAATCCTGGTATGCTGTTTGCCACAGCTGTAACTAACGTTACAGTCTCCAATAAACCGTCAGTTGAGTGAGGGAGCGATTTAACTTCAGCGAACCGGCAGTGAGTCAGTCCAACAGCAGGCAGCACAACCTCTCGTAATGCTGAGGCTTTGAAACTCGAATCAGTACAGCACACGCTTACAAAATATACAAAACGCTAGCGGTAGATCGTTCTCTCGCGTGGGCTGCTCTGCCAGTGCGCTTATGCGCATATGTAATTTATTTTACACGTGTGTTGTATCTATACACGTTCTGCACGCACGCATACTGAGATGTATTAGATGATTGCGAACCGTAATTACACTTTACGAACAGAATCAATGAAAAGATGTAGCGAAGTTTATACGAGAACTGTACATTTTCCGAAAATAGTTCGAAAAAGGAATTACTTATTTTATGTACTTTCGCAACAGGAATATTCAAAAAATAACCGAATCGAATTTAAAATCCATCTCCCAGGAAAATCAATATTTCATGCTGAAAAATTGTATGGCATAATTTCTAAATATAATTTTATCAAGTATCCTTTCGACGGAGATAAAGCTACGTGAGCCCTAAAGAAGCACATAGCAACGGGACTCGCGAGATCTGATGCTTTATTTTTCAACGTTGCCAAGAAAGAAAAGAATATCGCGCGATTTTCCAACTCTGCCGACTATAAGGAAGTAGTAAAAAAAAAAAAGGGAAAAAACTGAAATAATTCTTCGTAGAGCTCACGTCATCGTTCACTTGGTGGGATTTCTTGGTGTTGCCTCGCGTTTTGAAATTCATAGAATCTCACGAACGTTTTCTTGCACCCCTTCTCCGCAACCACCTCCCGCCTCGTCGCATCGGATCGAATAAATTAACTAGCATTTCGTGTCGGAGATTCGATTCTCATGGAATTTTCAAACGCGAATCGACTTTTACTCATCCGTTCGCTCGCTATTCGCGAAATCAAAAGTATTTTCACTCTTCTCCTCTTTTTCTCCCAATAATATTTTCTACCGATCCGGCATAAACGTCGCGGCGAAATTTACGTCACGAATCGGCGCACATTATATTTAGCATACTCATGCATATATAGAGCTATTTTTCACACGGCAGCACTAAAGATTCCGTACGGAGAATGGCGGAGGGTAATTTAAGCTTCCGAAAGAAAAAAAGAGGAGACTCTTTGCCAAGGATGCTGAGATAAAAACGTTTCATCTCGAGACACTGCGACGAACATCCAAGCATCACGAGTAAAGATCTTCGCGAAGTTACTGAGTCTCTAATATTTGTGAGTTAACCGATACACGGAGAGACAGAATTTTTGGCCCTTTGCCACAAGGAATTGTACTTGTACAAAGGCCTCTATTCGTTGGGTTACGGAAATCTCGCGAATTCATTTCTCACTGCTCTTATCAGAAAATCTCCAAAGTCGGAATCATTATTTTACTATTTTTCTTTGCAATTTCGAATACTGTATTTTTTAACATTTTTTTAATACTTTTCTAGTCAACAAGTGTCCACCGTCTTTTTCTCGTTAATATTACGAAAAATAATTGTAAAGACTGCAAAAATGTTTCTAAAATTAACTTTTTTTGTAAAATTTACGAAAAAAGTTTTGTGGACGCGTATGAATAAAAAAAAATCGTTTAATCTACTTACCGATATTTTTGGAGTTGCGCGAGATAAAATCTATATGAGACGTATACACATATGTATTTGTTACATTTATTCGTACATCGATATCAGAAAAGAAATGAAACTTTGTGAGTTTCTGTTTCATGGAGATCAGTAGCGTTCGCCATTTCATCTTATATCTTTTCGAGACGAGGAGTACGAGGTATACGTAAAAATAGATATCGAGAACAATGAAAGAGTCCCCAAGGAGTCGATGGATCGAGCAGCCGTAAACCGAATTGTACAAGATAGCGAGACTGAGTGTAAAATAAGTACAACGGGGAGTGTCGAGTTCTTCACCGCTTTTCTTCACCGCACTCCTCCTATCGACCAATCGAAAAAAAAAAAAAAAAAAAAAAAAAAAAAAGAGTGTGAAAGAAATAAGGGGGGCGCGAGCTCACAGAAATATACATTTATATACGATCCTTTGCCGAAAGTACTTGCGCTATCTCAGCTCCTACGGGAATTCGCACACTCATGTCTTACTTACTGCATTTCGTATCAAGTTACAATACAAAGCACTGTGGCTGATGTATTATGGACTATGCCATGTACGCGTTTGGTTGGAAAGTTACTCTCCGTACTTTGCTGACTACGTCCTTTGTAGGGATATTGCGATCATCGTCGAGCTCGAGTTACCCTCCCAAATTGCCTCGAATACGCTTTCATCGAGCCGACAGAGAATTTGCAAATTTGCGGATGGCTCATTGCCGAATATCGTGTACAGGAAGGGCGTAATACGTTCCTTCAACCGACAAATCTAAAAATCCACGTGTCAGCAAATGCGCAAAGCAAAAAAAAAAGAAATTTCAGTAAATCAAATTTAAAAATTACCGAAACTGTATCTACTACGGTGAAGACATAAGGGTTTACGGATTCATATTTTTATTCATCCCAAAGTGTCGCGAACTTAGTTGGAAAAATATGGTCAGTTGTGTACGTTCGTTTTTTTTTTAGCTACGAAAAATTCAATACGGAATAGGGTCGAATACATTTGGTGTACAATATATTTCGCCAGAGATTCCCGCGCGGATGCCAAAATGCCCCGACTCCGAGGGTCTCCGGGTTTGAGTCTCTCGCAATCTCGTGTAATAAATCAAACAAGAACGAGAGATAATTCGCGAGAGGAAAGAAAGTGCACGGGAAAGCGAGATAAGGGAAGAAAAAAAAATCGGATAATCCCGTCGTAAACAATATTAACGAGACCGGTCGGTAGGTAGGTGTGAACTGGGTTAAGATCGTCTTGGCTTCGGTCGAGAGCATACATATGCTTCACAATCTCGATTCGCTGCGGCTTCGAGCTCTGTACGTTCAATTTTCTTTTCCTCGTTTCTCAGTTTCTCGCTATCATTCCCGAACGAGTCTCGTTTTACCACGATAAACCGTTTTATTTTGTAAAATTTTTCTCTCGTACTCTCCGACGCCGGAAATTTCAGGAAAAATGCGAATCGCCTCTACAAGTTTTGCACACTTTACGAAACCAGAATTTGACGTTCCTATTACCGTGTTTCCTGGTATAAGTAACTCGCGGTTTTGACATTGTAAATGAGGGGATTCGGAGCTACTCGTTCGCGAAAGAGTGTATATACAGAAAAAATGAAAAAATTAAGTGCCGCGTTTCATAACTTTACTGTGCGGAATTTAATCGGAGTGAATGGAAAATTGGATAGAAGAAATTTCTGCATAGGTAACGAGGTTTCGTAAGCAGAAAGTACGACAGTGTAGATGCAGCCGAAAAACTAAATTACTTTTCTTCGGTTGCACGGACGAGGGTGGGAATCGTCGTCTCGTAGCAAGATGAACTTTCTTTCTGTTAGACAGTGGAGGTGAATATGAATAGTCAATGTCCCGAGAAGGGTAGAGTGCATCCGCGATTGTTACTGGCATAACGAAAGACGAGGTGAAGGTATATGAAGGTAACTGTAGGTTCGTTCGACTCGTAATTCAGTGAAAACTTTCGAGTCAGGAATACGAGATTGCCGATCGAGTTAATCACATCGGTGAATCCTTAATTCGTTACTTAAGCAAAATCTCCGAGTCAGGCATTCCCGTGCCAAGCTATATATATATCTTAAATGATGATTCTTTTTTCCGCGGGGAAAAAAACTACGTAAACCAAGCTATTTTATTCGCTATTCGTTATCAAGCTATTCATCTTCAGTCCTTCTGTCTTCGATTGGAAACGTAAACCAGGCGATGCGCGAATGATTTCCGAGATAATGAAAGGGCACGTCTACCCGGATGAGCAATAATGCGATAGTACAAAGGTATCATGCATAATGCTGTTCAATTTCTACTTTATCCATTACTGATAAAAAACGATCACTCCTACGCGATGTATGATAACGCGAACGCGGGGATGACATCAAATGAGACGCGGGAATGAAAGATTTCAGATTAAATGAAAGGGTATGGCTACCTTGGGGAGTACCTGCAACGTACAGAAAGTGCTTCAATCTCTAGGGATAGACCTGACGGTTCTATATACATATAGAATATCAAAGAGAAATGAATTTAAAAAAAAAAAAGTTGACCATCGCAGAACAGAGTCCGAAAATCAGTGATTCGAAGGGTGGAGGAAAGAGATAAAGGAAAAAAAAAGCGAGAACACGAACGTCGAGGTTGAAAGGCCGCCAGCGATAGAGACCGGGAAAGTGGTGTAAGGAAAAACCGGCTTGGGTGGGATTTTGCGAACAAGACCCCGCTAATTCGCCGATTGCTTCAGCCTCTCTCGGTCTACAGCGGGTTAGCAAAAAGTGAGATACGAGGTAAAGCTGAAAGAATACGGGGAGGAATGAAAGAAAGGAGAAGAAGAGCGAATAGAAGAGGATCTGGTAACAGTCTATTTTACTCCACTTTAGCAGGTACCGGGCGGCTGACTCAGCGTCGTGTAGCGCGCTCCTGGTGAAGAGTAGCGTGCCAAAAGGCAGACACTTATCTACTACTTGGTACATAAGTGAGGCTATAACTTGTAAAAACAATCGAAAGTGATACGAAAAACGAAAGAATTGGTGAAAGATTACTACTGCCGAATATACTATTCTGTACTATATACCTGTATATACGAACAAAAAAAAGTGTATAGTGTGCATTTACTTTCACGACTTATCGACAAATTTATTGAAACCTTTCACTGCACTAACTGTTTAATTAAATATTGTCAATCTTGTAATCGTTTTCAACCTTTGGGAGCGAAATATTATGCCTCCAGAAACTGATTCAAGTTTTATATTTTTATCAATATTTCAAAATTCGAAATAAAGTCTTCAAAATTTCATTCTCTTGTCGAAGTTTTGCACAACAAGATATGTAAATTTGAAGCAATCATTAATGAAGAATGATTTTTTAGCCGCGTTATTTCCTCAACGTATCACGGATAACAATTGTCAAAGGCTTTCGAATTTTGCCGCGGAGATTTATTTAACTGTTTAAATGAGATAAGATACACGCTTTGGTTTTTCAGCAGTCATAATACGATTATGACAAAGACCTTTATAATAATTTCTCTTACAAAGTCTTCAATTCTCTATGGAAGCTTCTCATCGAGTAGATGAATCGACGGTTTCAAAACCTCGTTAGACAAATACCGTCTATCCACTGAGTTGGAATGCGATGACGGAAGCAACAAAAGTAAGAGAAAATAACGAGCGTATTCGCCACAGTTGTTGAAAAAAAAAAAATGTTACTATCAAAAACCTCGCGGAATGTAGTCGTTCCACGAGAACAGAATTATAGAAACCCACTGAATCGAAGAACTTTTCATTCGATATTCACAATGAACGTAATTCTACTCTCGAGATCTATTGATGGCCCGATCCCATTGTCAGAAAAAAAAAAAAAAAAAAAAAAAAACGTGTAGATCAAACGCCAATTATCTTGGGAATTTCGTCGATAAAATTCACTCGAACAAAAAGCTATTATTTTTCGTGAAAGCTTTTTCTTTTTTTTTTTTTTTATTTTTTCATTCTATCGAAAGGCTTTGTGAATGTGCAGATATATTTCACAGTAACGCACACATATATGGCTTTTCTATTTTAATCAATACGTGTGACAACGAAAACAATTTCGCGTCGTCGCGTGTTATTCGGCCCATAGCTTGGCATTCGTACGGCGACATTTAAACGGACATAAACCCGCTTCGTATTATACGGAGCGTGTATATGAAAACGATTCTATGGTCCCTATCAGTTTTATCGGAATCTCGATATCAAGCCATTTAGCCGTTTCCGCTTTTCGGTTTCTTCCGGCGACTGGCATAACGATCGCGTCGGTCTCCGCGTTCTGTTGTCGAAAGTCATCGTCGTTGGGGTCGTCGTCGTAGTTCTCGCCGGTGCACCCTGCAGCTACGAATGTGAAAAGGCCGGGTCACCAAGCGTTCCAGCCGCTCCTTTATTAAAACCGGAGAAAAGCCGGGTGCAGAAAACGCCAAACGATTCACCGATATATACGAACGTCGGTGGGTATAGTGTAGGGAGATCGTTCTATCGCGAAGAATAATGCAAGCGAGGTTGGCGCCGATGGTTCGATGGAAGAAAACTCCGCGGCCGCCGTCGAACGCGCTACCACCCTCGGGCTTTGCATTTTTCCACAACCATTGGAAAACTCGGTTTTTCTTAGTGTATGAACGCATCGATGCCGACGTTGAACGACGAGGTGAGATTATCACGCTACAGCTAGCGCTGCTGAAGCATGCAACCATCCACGGTATCGAGAGGGGTATTACAACCGTGTTACCGTATATATAGCTTAATCGCGTACAAATTTACCATAAAATACACTCGGAAAATTCCTGATCCATGATTCAGACAATTTTTTTTCATAAATAGCAAATTTTTCTGTAAAACACCAAAAGGGTATTAACACGATTGCATAATCACGATTGACTGCCGATTACGTCGCACCACCGGGTTCTTTTTTTTTTTTTGAACGACTATGATACTGTTGAAAATAATTGTCGGTATACGAGTATTACGTTCGTAAGTGCGAATCTAAAATTCAGCGAATAAACGAGGTACCCATACAACAGCTCTCGAACAAAATGTCAAACCACAATTTTAATACGAATAATACCATTTTAATATTCGATATTATATCGGAACGTTGGACACTCAAAAACCGCAACATTCCAAAGCCATCGATATTGTTATCAATCTTATTATATTGCACAGTATCGGAAATTCAAAATACGAGTTAACTATCAATGTGCAAAAAAAAATCGCGTTTTTAATAACGTATCGTATTTACTTTGTTATTACGATGAATAATTGAGAACGCAACGAATCCACCGAATATGTAATTACGCATACCGTTACATCGGATTCTGTTTATAATTGCTTCAAAAAACCCTATTATAAATGTTGCTGGGGAGGGGGACTGTGTAAATTGTTGTACAGTAACCACCACACAGCAACCGGACAGCATAATACGAGTGTTATGCTTCGAATACGATGAAATATTCACCAACGAAATATATCGAGGAATAAATTGCGTGCAGTTTTGCTACATCCAACTATGGTATACCGGAGGGCAACATTCTGGCGGAGTCGAGAAAGATAAAAATCGCGCTCTGCCTAACCCCGTTTGCCAACCCTACGTGACTTTGATCAGGATCACTCGTGAGCTCCGATCGTGTGCGTTCAAACGACAACGACGAAGACGTCCGGAAGCTTGATACCGCTCCCCGTGTTATACCTATTCTCATGAATTATTCCGCATACGCGCTCGTTTCATAAAGTGTTGACTGTCCGGTCACCCTCGAGCCTAAAAGATCCATTTTATTCGACTAGTTATATTTCTATTTCAATCCCTCGTTTCTTTTTTTTTTTCCTCCCCTCTGATCGTTGAATAAGCTCACTGATATCATGAAATACATCCGTATCTATATAAGAATAGCCAAAGCGTTACATATATGAATGTGTATACGGAAACCTCCGATTTCATTGAAAAGATAGATATATGTTAAGTGAAACGAGAAACATGAAGGAAAGCTCCTTGGAGCGATCCGTTCTCGTAATGAATTCAACGTGTACGCCAATCCTCACAAAGATATGAATCACAAACTTCTTGAACGAAACATTGATTTATAACGCAATGGATGGCTGTACTTTATGCGATATTGAATAAATCAACCAGTTTATCGATGTAAAAAATGGATTTTCTACATTTTTTTTCCGAACTATATCAGCCAGCAACAGTGCCCTACCGTAACATCGTAAAGTGTAAAAAAAAAATGGAACTATGTACAGAAATACGGAAGTATTGATGGTTCATCCAACCAGCTGCTTGCTACATTTACAGCGCTGTAGTTTTCGTGAACAATAAGGGTTGGCGTGGGATTCCGCACTTCTGATTTTAAGTACGCGATATATTTTCCATTAACTGCTTTCTTGTACTGTTCCGGAAGCGCAACAACGCATGGGTTCGAGAAAAATCGAAAAAAAAGAAAATCGTTTCTCGAATCGAAAAGGAATTCAAAAATTGCATCTTGTTTTCCACTTCCTGTAAGCGGCAATAATGCATAAAATTCTTTCGTCGAATCGTTGCATCTCATGACGATCTGTTCAAAGGGAAAGATGCAAATTGTCATAGCGTCATATTTAACGCCCGATAGTCTCTCTAGCGTCGTCCGTGCTGTGATGCAGACTACCTCTACGTATAGAGTTTTATATAGGTGGACGTCGACTTAACTAAGCATGCCATTGAGGGGCTTCCCCGGCTTCACTCACGTCTGACCCTACATGCTGGTCGAGCTGTGAGTGCCTGTAGTCGGTGCACGCTACTTCCCAGCTCGGGCGTTACGCCCGGCCATTGCATTTATTAGCCCTTTGACTCGATATCCCACTGGTGGCCGTGTCTCTCACTCGACCTCTTTATCTCTCAACCATTAGTTCACGCGTATGATTCACTCAAACGTAAAATGACACGGTAACTGTCTACGCGAGAGGGAGAGATCGCTTCGTCTACAAATATCAACGAACTATATTCCACAACGCATTTACAGTTCGAATGGCATACCGTTCCCTCCGTGCGCCAAGTAATAATTCCGCCCGTTGGCAATATAATTCGTGGGCCAAAGCTCAACGATGTATTCATGCGCTTCGGTACGTGTCGTGGGGAAGAGGGCAACAGTTCTGCATAATACGCTACAAAGTGTATGCATTATATATGTACATCACATGTACCACGTGCATTGTAGGATCCACAGCGGTGTCGAAGCCGCATGCAAGCGTGCTGCGAATCCTGCGCGGCTCTAGTCTTCCCTTCTTTCCCCGGCGTACAGTAAAGTTCTGTTCTCCAGTTTTAACGCTATCATATATGTTTCAAGACTATACGACGAGAAAAAAAGATTCTCGTTTCATACGGATTTACGGTGATGGAGGTGGGGAGGGAGAGGGGGGAGGTTAGCAGTGGCTGTTATATACTATATGCTATGTAAGAGATGATATAAACGCATCTCACGCCCAAGATCCTCTCGAGAACACCAGTTGGTCGAGTGCTCGCCAAAAGACTCCTTCTGTATAACATTCCGATCACGTATGGGTCGTAGACAATAGTTACCCCGATGCTCTGACATCCATGCCTCGGTTGACTTATTGCGATTACCTCGGGCACTGTGTGGTCACCCGCTCTGACTTTCTACCGTTTTTCGTCACACTCGATCTTCCGAACTGTCTCTACAAGGAAACTTCGTTAGTCCTCGCTCCTGGCAAACACGTATTTCCGTTGGACCCTTCCACTACATATCGATGTTGACGTGCACTCAACGCCGCTATAAACTCATTACGCAAAAGGGTCTTCGAGTTCGATTGCTCCGCTTTCGATATTGCTTCAACTATCGTCACCACAACTAGCCAGATTGATGGCCGAACTGTGAACACTTTACAAAATACGATAGCAAACTGTACCCACGCCTGAGTGCCATGCTACGTACTGTATGTACTCTGTATGCCGTGGTATGTACAGCATAGAAGGGTAACGGTCCTTTCGTCAAAGATGCCGCTCACGTACCGACTGTTACCTCCAATGACCAGGGCGGCGGAAAACTCCCCTCCGCGCTTCTCGCACCACTGGGAATCTCCACTTCCGACTTCTCCCCGTCCTTCTGGTTCTGCTTTGGTAAAAGCGTTTCGTGTTTTCGCGTTAGACCCTTTTTCATTTCGACCACAACCACAACCATTCGTGGATGTTTTAACTTTCACACACTGCGCCACGACCCTCGTTCGCGACATTATTCTAAATCTGAGCGCTAGTGCTACGTGACAAGCCGAAGTAGGCTTTCTATTCAGATGATTATGTTGAGCCATGAGATTTACTCGGGTATCATGGTAATTCAAAGTTAATGCAGAGAACATTTTACCGCGTTGGTGGAAAATCGAGCTTTCATTAAACTTAATGCCGGCATCGAGATACCCAGTTGCTTTGTGTTTCCGCGGGACCATGGATTTTAAAAGACAGACAAGCAAATAATGGTTACAGCAATAGCTACACCAGCAAAAATGGGGTCATTTGCGTCCTGTGGCAAATGGAAATAGGCGACAAGGGAATCCCTTTAAAAATGTGTACATTTCGTAACAAAAGATATCATTACCCAACGCGATCGCATTAATGTGGAGAACTCAGCGCAACAATCCACCTTCAATTTAGGTAATGACTACATTTAATAATCGCTTTAATTTGGAGCTTAATGCGAGTCTAGCTATGCGAATATCTGTATCTACGCTCCACAAGAACGCCAACTTTACCTTAGGAACTGCGGTGCTGTTATAATAGCACGGAACTATATGAAAGCAAGTTCAACACAGACCGGACACTCGTGCGACAATGAACGTCATATGTATTACTGAAAGCTCTCGTTGTCATAGTCGCAGTAGTCCTCCTTGACTGGCACGCTGGCGCCCTAAAGTGGTCGACAAGCCTCGTTTAAACGAAAACCTCGTTAGACTCCTTGTCGCGTGGACAAACGCAAAAGTTCTCGGCTTACAGTGGAGTTTCTAGTGGATGAAGGGCCGTCCACTTGGAGAATGAGGTCTGCGCCGGTACTCACATTCACAATAGCGCGAGGCAGATAACCCTTACGGTTTAAACGCACTTGGACCGTTACAAGAGGTGCGACTCTTCGTGAATTTCAACGTTTAATCCTTACGACACTCATTTATGCAATATTGTTGCGAAATTAACTGCCGATGTCATGAACAACGGAATTAACGTTGCGTTAACATCAAGTAACATTCTGATTACCCAATCTGCATATTTTATTTGCGGAAGTATATACGCGGGACCATCACTTATACTTATTTTAAGGGCTGTAAAGCTGATCTTCAATTTAGTCTTTATCCCCGGTAATTCCTGCCGGAATTTTTTCCGAGGCAAGGGCACTCAAAAGTTGTAAGCTAAGCTGTCTTATGCACGCAACGAGAATCTTGCAGAAGGATAAAGGAAAATCGTAATCCTTGGATGGTACTTCATACTTCGTGCTTAAATGATTATAAATGTCTCTTATGTGATGTGCTCAGGTTTAGTACGATCTCCCAAATAATTCTCAATGAAATGAAGTGGAATCTTGAGTTTGCACTTGTTTCCGGTCATTTTTTATGAAAATGTTGTATATTACGGAAATCGATCTGCATGATAGGAGTGGAAGCGAATTACTTCAATTTCTCCGAAACCCAAAACGTATCCGATTCATGTGCGGTCGTAAAGTTGTAGAATCAGCATTTTATTTCTTGGTCGAATCTGTTAGAGTAGCAAAGCGATGCGTCATCATGCTTTGCGCGCTGATGGTGTTCTCGTCTTTGTTACAATGTATAGTCTCGCGACGTGGAGGGTTGGAAAGGGTTGTACGACGCTCACGTTCGGGGTATCAGTCATGATCCGCGCTGAATAATGTATGGAAGCACGGTGTGGATCTTCTTCCGGTACCGGGCGCGCGCCTCGAGCTATAACATCTTCACGGCGTAGAGACACACCAGGCACCGGTTGTGATAGTGTCGGTAGCGGCGGCGGGCGACTGCATAAAACTCTCGCATGCTGTAACGTAGCGCACCAAAGCGTGACATCTGACGCGCTTGAAAAGCTCTCTGGCACACGGGTCCATCACTTATTTAACTACAGACGCGCGTTCTCAGCAACACCAACCCGCTAAGCTGGCTTTCCTCAGTCACCATCACCACGTTACATCCCGTCGAAGTGTAGATGAGTAAGTAGGCGGCAACTTTCTCGCCTCCCCCAGGAGTCAATAAACTTACCTATACTACAGGTAGTATAAGTTCTAACAGTATATCGATATATATGTATATATCTATATACCTATATACAACGAAACATCAAAGTTTACACCCCGAAGAAATCGCGTCGAGTTCAGACTCTAGCAATTTCACTGGAACAGACGGGTACACGGCTGTGTATGCTTCTGGTCCAATATACCCGATATGAAGTTCTATCGTATCGAAAGTACAGACTTTCAATGTTATATCGCCAGAAAGGGGAGAAAAAAACTTTTAAGGATCTTCGCGAGGAAGACGACCTTTCATTATTAGACGAAGCACTTCACTTCGTCACATTATAGTAATACCGGGTTAAAGACTTGTATGAAACTTCAGCAACGTGAACACATTTTTCTGTGTATGTAGTTAAAAGTTTAACCTTGATAATCTTTTTCTTGCGCTAATGTAAAAAAAATGGAGGGGTTGTGAACTATAATAGACCTAAGCTTCAAACCCATCCGAACGAAGAAGAGTTGTTAAAATCCGTAATAAAATACGTGATTTAGGACATTGTAAGACAGGGAAGTAAAGAGGTGCGAGTAACCGGAAAGAGTACTATACACTGCAGAAAGGGATTTCGTACAAGCCATAAAGAGGAAGTAGCGGGCCAAGGTTCTTTCCTCTCTTGTCGCACAAACGCGCTGTTCTTTAAGTATCCGTGATCCCGTCCGAGAAGGCGACGTACGTCCTATAAAGTTTCAACGTAGGAACTTTTATAAGCGGTCTGGCGACTAGAAACTCCTTTCGATGGTTATAGCTTTTTCCTCGTGTCTCTCACTCGTTTTTATAGAACCTTTTCCATCGTTTTCGAATGATTGTCACTTTCGTAGAATTACCCAATCTCCCGGCGTCGAAGAATGATATCGGCAACGTTCCATCATCATTGATCCTCGTATTTCAAAAGGCGGAAATCCCGATTTGGCCAGACATCGTAGTTTTTGAAAAATTCCTTTTGGCTCAGAGGATGAAAGCAAATTGTATGCAGGTCGCTTTGGGCTTAGGACAACGACGTCCACTAGCAAGCAGACACTCGTTGCATACCTGCCTCTCGTTACAAGCCAGTCGAACGGGTAGATCCGCACGTGCTCCAGGCTCTGCATCCACCGTCACCGAGCGAAAGCGCATTAAGAGCGTATTAGGCTCACGTGCATTATTCATGAATCGAGCTCAGGGGGATGCACATGGTGCTTGGACGCATATACCTTGACTGTAACTGCGGTCTGTGATCTCCCAAGTTCCTCGGCGCTACTAGATCGTGACATAATTCTACCTATGTGACGAGGTGCTGTCCTTGATCGCTTATTTTTTGCGATTGTTCAGAGGTCCAACAGCTGCGTCAATTAATATCAACTTATAATCCAATCAACTTGTTCGTTGGGTATTAAAACGTTTCTGTATTTACGAACTTCTAACAGACATTCTCCATAAGCCATCCAATAAGGTTTTCATCGACAAGTTACTCTGATCCTTTGCAGTAGTAAGATTATTGATTTCCTCATCAAAGTTGCCTGATTCAAATTCTTTTCATACTCTACCGCGATCAATGTCAATCTTTTTTGCAATTCAATTAATCACAGTACCGAATAACGAATCAATATCTATACCAGATGCAGGAATTGGGATCTTATAGGAGACGAACTGATCTTACCTATTCTTGGCATCCGTTATCGGAAATTCGAGAAACCCGACAAATTACTAACAGCGCCGAACGTTCCTTCAGAATTCGTCATGCGATCGTCGTCCCGTCTACGAATATATTTGTGGTGTGGTCACTGAGATGTTGAGGATGAGAAACTTACCTGAGAGAAGTTTCTGTCTCTTCCATCAACTCTGAATTCTAAAACGACAGGAAGGACGACGACGACGAATAGCGTCGACGAATTTGCATGAGGCTCTCGCGACCAGTCATGCTTCACTTGTACAGTGTAGGTGCATAGTGTTGTACAGGACATGGCGTGGTATTGGGACACATATAGAGAGACCAGAGCTCGGGAGCATCCTCCTCGTTAATGGAACGTAAGAGCTTTCCGGGTGGAGACTCTCCACGTAATGGAAGTGACTGTTGGGTATTCGTTGGAGCGAATCCGTATGCGACTGTGCTGCACGTAGATGCCCATCGCGCGGAAACCGGCACGTCTTTCGGTTTCCATATATACGTATATTTATGTGTGTGTATCACGGTGAAATTCTAGACCCCATCGCTTTCCCTTTCTTACTGTATTCACCTCTCGCTTTCCGGAAAGTGCAGATGCAGATATTCGAAACACATCGTATGCACCTGCAGGCTAAGCATTCACATCTATCGTATGCAAGCGTTCGCGTTCCTCCATTATGAAATAGCGTAACATCACGTGTCTTCAATCTTGTCGGATCCTCTTCTCGAAAGTTTAACCTGTTTATATGTAGTTCCGATTTCAGGTATCCATATTTTCTACAGATAAACTATTTTTTTCAAATTATTTTTGTTTCCTCACGGATTTGAACGATCAACATTAGAATTGCTTTACATTGATTGGTCATTAAATTTCCTGCACCCTTTCGCATCACAGTCGGTTTTGATTAAATTTCAGCTATACTTCGAGAAAGGATCAATATCCCCGACCGCGGAAACCTCTACACTCGACATATACAGTATGTATACAGGATACGGGATACTCTATGGTCGTGATTTTCGACTTTAGCGTTAAAGAATCGAGTGTTTAGCGGCCTGCAACCTGAGCATTGGAGAGGCAATCGGGGACTTCGTCGTTGAATTAGGGACTCGCAAGGGGGTTGGAGCACATTGAGTGTCCCAGTGTACTTCGACACTTTGGCCGGCAGACCGCCAATTGGTGGATACGTGATCTGCATCCCTCGACGATGCCAGACTAGCGAGTACAAGAGTGTAGAAATATCTATACAGCGTAACGGGCGTTAAGCGTGGACAGTCGAGGGAGTTGTGAAGGGGAGGTAACTCGACGAACCCGCGTCTCCTCTGCTCGCCGCTCTGTGAGGCACGTTTTCGCAGTGGTACAACGCTCTCGGTATCTATAACTACTACTACGACAACTACTATTTCATTGCTACCACTATTATAGTCGGTTGCATGCTCCGGGCTCTGGTCCCCTGGAGAGCAATAATGAACTACCTACATCCACTAAACAACAGGTAACACAAGCCCTCGCCATTTACTAGTTTACGCCCGAGCAGTTCTATAGCACCAGTATTGCACGTATTAGGTACAACGAGAGGCTCGGTAGCTGCTATGGAGGGGGTCATACGAGGTGCTTACCAGTGCTATGCGAGTTGATGGTTGCGGCTTACGTATGTACACACACCGCTTTCATATATAGGGTCTATACAGCGGTGTAGACTAGACACGTGGCGAGATGCGATAGTTATTGTTTCCATTGCCAGTATAGATGTAGGTACAGCGGGAGGTGTAACCTAAAGCACTATGTAATAATTATCGTAGGAATTCCTCCTCCCCCCGAATGACTCGACTTTGGAACAACCCGGTGACACTTCGATAATTGAGAGCTTTGATACACGTTAACTCCTCTACTCGTTGTACAATCCCCAAGCCTTCTCGCTTGAGAGATAAACTCCATCCAACTTTGCCACCTTATTCGAGTCTATTTGACATGTAATCGATTGTAATAGGGCATTAAGTATCGAACTTTTCACCCTCTGTTATCGGAAGGCAATAACTTCGCATTAGCAAATAAATAATAAAACAAGACTGTGGACATAAATATTTCTACACGAAAGACGGGATTATTATTATAACAGTTATGCGATGCGACAAAGTCTGTTCGCAGATATTACAGGCTGAGAAAAAAACTAGAGAGCAACCTTTGAAAAAGAGAAAATAAAGAGGGACAGAGTAGGGGTGTGGAGTCGGGATACTCGCGTATATTGTCGTATGGACACAGATAGATTCGTTTTTTTTTTTTTTTTTTGGTACCGTTGTTCGCCTGTTATGTATACACTCGAGAAATCCTCTCGCAAACGATTATTTGTACACACACTCCGTATTCGCATTCGTTTCGGAGCAAAAATCCATTAGTATATCCTTAATTTCCGGTAGCGAAGAACAAAAAAAAAAGCGCCCGCTCCACTGGGAATTTACCAGACGTCATCTAACAATTAGTCAGACAGGATGGAGGGTTACTGTCGAAAGGCTGTCGAGGGATTCCCGACTGTTTTTGTTTTTTCTTCATTATTTACCAACTTCATATAGGTTTCTATCTACGCTAACCCCATACAGTATTTCGTATACGACCCGCCAGCGGAGTTTTCCACTTCGCGTTTTTCTTCGTTTGGAAGTGCGAGAAGAGCGTTCGCGCTTTACCAAAGGACCATTAACTTCCAGATTCTTCTGTATTTATTTTGTACCCTGGGGATGAAAGTTTTTTTTTTTCGTTTGTGTTGATAAACAACAAAGGAATGGGAATCTCTTCCGCTGACTTGACTCTTTTCTTTTATCGCATTGTGAAAAAACTGAGGCAGATTGTTGGATGAAAAATACGTAAAAGACATTAGGTAAGAAGATTACCCGCCATTGGAGAAGAATTTACAGATGGAGACGCGTGAATAGCAGCAGTATTTAGTAGTTACGTCGTATCTAAAGTTCAGAGCCGACTTGAGAAATAGTACCTGTTGTACAGATAAACGCCAAGTCTCTTGCAAACTTCCGTTCACCTCAATCTCCAATTTTTTTTTTTTTTTCCTCTTTTCTTCTTTTGGTCCGCAAAGTCCAGCGATTCGAGGATTACTGCTCCGTTCTCGCCTGGACTTCCAGAGTCGGCCATCAATAGAACCATTAGCACAAAAGCCATTTGGCCGTGTGGAGATATCGGGAGAGGAGAGGTTCGATGGAATGAGTACGACGCGAACCGGCCGATGCGTCTTTCGCGCCGACAGGAACGTTTCCGGCCATCGACTATATCTCACGTTATACTGGTTCTGAACTCGAGCGCGTACAGGGATAACGTATATCACTGTATACCTAGAAAGTCGTACAGGATCCCTTGCGTCGCTCACATACGTTCGATTCTCTCGCCGAGTGGTCGACCCTTCCGCATTCGTCGCCTTTCTGAACCCTCCTTCTATTCTACTCCTCTCGACATTTTCCCTCGTCCCTTTTACTTAGAACACGAAAGGCTCTCCATATCCTTTATCGTCCGGACTGGCATTTGCCCAAAACCAAGGTCGACAAGGTGAACTTCTTCCAATCCCTTTGGATCCGTAATACCACTATGATTGCTAAAGCGGTCATCGGCTTTCGCCTCACTCACGACATACACCAGTTTCACAGGTTAAGTAGTTAATCCATCGTATGGTCGGACATTGAACCTTTACGCGCATAATCCAAAAACAATGACCGTATCAGGCATGCAAGCTGAACAACAATAGGTAACTATTTAAAAATTCTCCATTGTTTTCTCTATTGTCTGCCATTATTGACATTATTGTTATTATTAATGAATAAAATATCAAATAATTATTCGCATATTACATTCTGGAGATTTATTCGTCATCAAGTGTTGGATTCTTGCAATTTTAATGTACGAATAATTATGTGTTGTATCAATTTTTGTTAAATTCTTTTTAAAGTAAAAAGACCGAAGGAAAGTTATTATTATAAACAAATAAATAATATTAAATAATTAATATACATAACAGTATGATAAAAGGATGAAGAAAAAAAAAAAAAAATACCATATAAATTAGTCATTGTAATTCGGCACGGCACGGTCTTAAATCGACTTTAAATAGTCGAGTCGAAAAAGGAACTTACTAGTCTCGTCAATCGAAAGGGCGGAACGAGGCGGGTACATTCGTCGTCCTCGGTACGAGACGAGAATAAAAGCGAGGATCTCGAATTGCCTCGTTAACATTCGAGGAACATCGATATAGTGAGAGATGAGCACTCGAGAACAGAGGAGAGCTTCGTTGCCACGGTGTGTTAGATTTCACTGGATGCCGCTTTCGAAATTGACCCGAGACGTACAGACTGTACCAATTCGTGAGAAGCAAAGAGAAACACATAGAGACAGAGCGTAGAGAGAGGGATAGTACTTGATGTATTCGCGATTGCATTCAATTACTTAATGTCCCCGGCAACGAGGGAACGCGGCAGCTTTTATCGGAGAAGGGCGAAGGATCTTGCTGCTTCTATATGTTGCCGCTACGTTGCTCCCGGGGAACTCGGATTAGCAGCCGGGTAATTTCACGGGGCTGGCGATCCAGGTCGACGTTGAGGCAGCAAACTCACGGCTTCTAGAATTTCTCTCGACGTCTATAGGCAAACGAGGATCATGATAGAAAGGACGATGCTGAGGATCCTGTCGTGCCGCAGGCTTTACTTCCTCGTCCTATGTTCTAACTCTAAATCCAGCTATTCCATTAAATTTCCACTTCATCTTCGAATATCCCTTGAGAACTATCAGCCATCAGCTCAAATGTCGTTTGCCTATTTGACCTTCTGGATCTTTATTCACACCGCGCCGTTCCGTTGTTAAATTCTCCGCTTTTGCATTTCACTTCTTCGGTTTCTACTCCGCCTTCATTTTTTCATACAGCTCTTACTCTCTTCTATCTCTTACATTCAATCTCGTTTTTCACGGTATTCAAACTTCAACAATTTTTCGAAAAATTCGTAGCTTTTAGAGCGCTAGTCTTCGGTTGGACAGATTGAACGGGGCAACAAATGGAATTCCTTTGCTTTGATTCTAATTCGTTTGAAATCGACTTTCATTCCACCACTCACTTTATTTTTTTTAAATTTTATTCGTTTGCATAGTTCGCAGAAACTTTTAATTTATTTTCGTTTTTTTTTTTTCCATAGACATAGTTTCGATTATAGTGCTTCGGAAATTTTACTACGTTCGATATATAAGTAGCGCACGGCACGGTTGATTTTGGATGTTCCTTTTATGTTTTGATTTTTATTTTCGTACGTTGGAGTAGGCAATATTACGCGGAATAGCTTCGGGTGGAGCAGACATACACACACATAGCTGGTAAAACTAGCAGTGGAGTAGAGTATATGATAGAGTCAAAAAAGTAACTTTTCGTGCTTTGCTCTCGTACGGCTTTGATCTGTCTCGCACTATGCCGTCACTACCGGACGACCACGGGGTTAGCCGGTTTTATTTTTTCGCTCTTATTTTTTTAAATTTTTTTTCGACGAGAGCCCAGGATCAGCTCGGCTAGGCGGCGGTAGCGGCGGTTTCATTTCTTCTCATGCTGTGCCCGGCTCCGGAACAAAAGGATTTGCATCACGATGATGAAAGTGAGCTGATGGTACGAGTATTCAGTACGGGTACCAAGTCCGTGAGAACTCGAGCATATAATATCGGATAAAAATGGTACAGCCATAGTCATTGGCATACGCGACTGCTACTTCTATCCAAAATGCTTCATAGGCATAATCAACCACCGTCGATAAACCAATGACTGTACTTACAGCTCTATCGTATCACTCTGCATGAAACTCACGTTCGTATGAGTGAAGTAAAAAAATAAATGGACAAAAAAAGTTTAGATCGATACTTCCTTTGGGATTAAGCTGAGGCTTGCATAAAATAGTGGCTTGGAAAAAGCAGCCACGACGGATGTGTGTCATTGTTGAACCTTTTCCTCTGTTTCTCTGCAGGAATTTTCGCAGAAGATATTCAATGGTTCTTTTTTTTTTGAGCCGAAAGGTTTTACACTTTGAATATCTCGTGTATAGAGTAATGCGAATAAAAATATACGAGAATCTGCACGGATTCGTGCGGTATACACTTATCACGCATACGTATTGCCAGTGCACACAACAGTCCCACCAAGTCGATGTCTGGAGTCGTGAGAATAAAACGATGCTCTCGACTGTAAGTTCAGAGAGATACTCCTTGAGTACAGCATAAGCTGTCGGGGAAAAAGCCACTGCGCGCACAGGAATCGACGAATATCCGAGGCACAACAATCACTTTCGTGATACTCCTCCAATCCTAACCGTCGAATTTTCAAGTTGAATCTCTCGTGAGAATTGAGACATCTGTCGAATGGCAACCATTTTCGTTGATGATATAGGATCCGTCTTTTTGTCAAGAAACCATTTTCCCGCTCCACACTTTTTCGACATCGTTGAGTTGAACATCATGTAAAATAAACAAAACGACCAGCCGGCACTCGATAGCTCCGCAATTTATACTTCGTTCAGTTCACTCCAATTTGCATACAAAGTTTGCAAAATTCATAGCGTAGGTGAGTCAGAAGATATATGTTCGAAATTTGAAGAGTAAAAACTCCAACGCCAAAATAACAACCCGCGAAGATAAATGTGAACCTAAATCAACATAAAAAAAAAAAATGCGAACTGCAAATTTGTAGAGTACTCCAATTCCGATGTAAACTTTATCAGCAAAAAAAATGGTCCCGGGGCCAATGAACGTTTCTATTTTAATGAAAGCCTCTATACTATAGTCGAAGTTGTTCAACTATAGTGTGCAGGAGAATCTATGCCCAGAATATGTAGTACCGGAATATCCCGCGGTATCGGGACAGTAAAAAGTCACGGGATCCAGGAAACAGCCAAAGAGAAAAATAAAAGGGAGCTGTGCGAGTCGTAGAGGTTTTTTCATCGTTTTTTTTTTTCAAGCAATCGACGCGGTATAGTCCTTTGGGAGATGTTTCGCAGGGGGGGTATGACTAGAGAGTGTGGTAGTTTCGTTGGAAGGTTGAGTTTGGGGGCGAAAGCAGACCAATTTTAGATCCTAATCGAACAACGTGAAAGTGCGGCTTCGCATCCTCGCTTGCCTTGAAATAGTCCGCGACTATAGACGACGAGCAGGATTCCGGGTATCCGCAGCTTTCGTGTCTCCATGGCCCCTTTGCAGTTGGAGGACGTTAGTCCTTATCCCACGAGATTGAACCGCGGAGGCATAACGGGCCGAGAGCCCACGACCTTACTGGATCTGTGCGTAGTGTGTAGGATATGGTGGTACAGAATCAGCCGCAGCATCAGGACATGAAGACCGTGGCTGGAATCAGCAGGAATAGCGGGGAGTACCGCCACTGTGCAGTATAGCAGGAATCGTAATAGTAGCGACAATGGTAGCTATGGATTTCGCTTTGGGCATCCTATCGGTCCGTTGGTGCCGTTTGTCAAGGACCAAGTCGAGCGTTCACCGAAGGCGGCGTGTTGTAGCGGTGTTGTACTACGTGCGGTCGGCAAGACGGATGTAGTGAACGGATCGACAATATTCACGGACCGTCGGACTAATTGCGAGGATCAAGGCTCCATAACGTCGGTGTTGCGGCACCTAATTACGCTCTTGGTATTACTTGGCACCGGATATCGTGCCACTGAGATGCTCGTTCCCTACTGCTGGCGGTCGGTCGCATCCCAATGGTCTCACCCCTGTGGAAGAATGACGACACTGGAATTTCACGAGGACACCTGCAGACGGCATAGATGGTCCACTGTTGCTCTTTGAGGTTAGGCTGTGTTTAACCGCAGCACCCAGGATTGTTTGACCAATAACCATAGTATAGCGTTGCTTCTTGACAATTGTGCCATGAGAACGATTATTGATCTTAACAAACTATTTCCTTCTTGTAATAACATTGATAGAAGTTAGGATCCGGTTCTATGCAGATATTCATCAATCACATGGATTCTTTGATTAGTAATTTAGGTGCAGTTTTCAGCTATAAGGACGATCTAAACTCGTGAAGATATAAGTCGAGTGCTGCTGAAACCATGAGATCTGTATTCAGAATCATAATATTGTATTTCGAAAACAAACCGATGATACTCGTTACGATTATTTTCATGTACGATATCTCGGTAGATCAGAGTGGCGCCAAGTCGAGATAAGACGGCCGACGGTACATGAATAATATCGTCGTTCGCTTGGAATATCGCGTAGCAACGACGAACGTATAAAGATCTGTACTAGCGCGTGAATCCTCGTACTGCGATGTACTCGGCTCAGTAGGTCTCGTTTTTCATCGATCTGGCGAAATTCCAATGGCCTTTCTCCAAAGCTGACGTATATGCACACAACGATCTCCTTAGTTTCAGGACACAATTTTGCCTACGGCTGTACATCCTTATCTTGGGCACTTGCTAATTCGTTGAGACAATCTCTCATCGAGTTAATTCTACATGCTGTCGGTGTCATATGATAGAATTTTTTTTTTAGATAACAATGGGTTTGTCATTATGTCAATGGGTAATTCAACCTAAAATATCTTGAAAAATGATATTCTCTTTTAACCAATGTGTCGTTTTCATTTTCATATGCATCAAAAAAATTTAATAAATTGGTTCTAAGAGTCATAAAGTCTTTTCGGCAATAAATTATTATCATTATTCATGATTGTTATTTCACTCTGACTTATTAATAAAATTTCTTTATCAGATTCACTCCTTTTTCAGCCGGAAATTTTATAATTTCTATAAAAAAATTTTTTTTTCAATGTTTTCCTGAACACTTAAAGTTAACTGATCGTTACGCGAGGTAAAAACATCGATTAGATGAGAGGCTGAAACAAGATCGCGTTGTCTTCATTCCCGAGGGGATAATCCTACGTTTCGGTAACAGTATCCTTGTATGTATTTACAGAGGGTGATAGGTTCTTCAGTTCGGTAGCGACAAGTAGAGTAGTCAGTTTGCAAACCGGCTTAAATCCTTAACGCTCGGCGTTAGTAACGAGCTCTCGACGTCCCGTCTGCTTCATTCTCTTCTGCGACTACACTTGTCGGCAAGTGCGTGACTAAAATGCGTTATCGTAACGTTATTTACTCGAGGATCTACAATACCACTTGCAAGCGGAATACCACTTGGTACGGAATTAGCGTCTGACGGATCCTTCTTTTCGTCTCTGTTATATAAAGCTTGTTTAAGCAAGTAGCGTTGTAGAATGAACGCCGATGAGTGGTTTGCCCGTTCCTATTCCGATCTCTTTGTATGCTTATCCCACTTACCTTATCCCCTGTCAAAGTGGAATGAATGAGAACATTTTTTTCATTGGCACTTCATCAGCTTTACGATGGAGTGTGAAACCCAAATTCTCGAGGCAGCGCTACTTTAAAAGCGCAGGAAACTATGTTGAGAACATTGTTCGAAGTGTGTATTTTGGATCACCCTACCGGTTTTGTCATCAAAAAGAAAAGTATCTTGCAGAGTTTCAATATTATGCAGTTCTTTTCAGAATTTAACAAACCGAAAGTATGATGTTCTTTCGTTTTTGTGAAAAAAGGACGAGGCACTTTGAAAAGTACGAAAAATAGCGCATCAGTTATTTTCACTGCTCGACAATGCAATTTTTTCTTCTCGACTCTTTCCTAAGAATGAAGTGGTCGTCTTCCAAGGTTTCCAGTTTCCCGCAGTTCTTCTCGCGTGTACCCAGTAAACCGGTAACAACCAGGAAGCTACCAGGGTACTTGGTACAGCGAAGAAACGAGGCACCTCGGTTTCTTGCCTTAGTGTAATTATTGTTGTTCGCGGCACTGATGTATTATGGTACATAAGATTTCCTTGGAGCACCCACGGCGCGGTTTATCCGGCGAGTGAGTTTTTGCCATCAAACTGCATTCACGCCGCTGCCTCTCTGCCACCCAAGACGCTCTACGTGTAGTTACAAAAGCGGGCAGCTACAGTTTGTTTTATTTATTTTTTTTATTCTTCTGCTCAATGCGATCGTTAGGGTGGAAAAATTGCTGGTCTCGCTTTTCCTTCTTTGCGCTCTCCGGTGCACGCAAAACACACAGTGAACGAGCGGAAAAGTAACGAATGAGTGAGACGCTTTCGCGCGCCAGCTGCGTGCCTAATTGCTCCTTCTCGCCCGAACGTCCGGACTGCACGTCCCTCAAACTTGATAAATCTTTTCGCCGAAACGTGTATTCCACGAATTACTAGAAGGGGATTATCAATCTTGCGTTTGCAAAGAGTTTAACAATAAAATATAGATAGCGAGAAGCGTGACGTTAATGACTCGCTACGTGGTCAGAATTTATACGAAGTGTAGGCATTCTGGAAATGTTGTGGGACCGCAATCAATTCGAAATGCATTACGTGTCGAATGCCATGAATCGACGTAAATCAACTTCCACCCTAAATGGAGTGTTGAGTCTAATTGACGATAAAAATACTGTTATCCTTCATTGATGTATCTTTGATCCTCCAATATATCGATCCAACGATCTGTCTGCCAGTCGATCGTGAAATTGTTTTTTAGATTCGGTTATTCCTGACGTCTTTACGCATAGTTCATATTTGTTACGAAAGCAATTAGGTCTGAATTTACTATGATAAATGGATCTTTCCTTAAGATCCAACGAATGAGTTCGAATGAGCTTCGCGCTCGTAAAAATTCCATAGTTTTTCCGAGCGACGATTGCACGGGACGGAAAAATTGTACGGTAGGCGAAGAAGAACGTCCGGGCCTTGAGTCCGAGGGATGAGCCGAGAGTGCTGCTGGTAGATTTCTAGATGAATGGTACGAGAGATAGGGTAGGCAGGGAAAGAGAAGAACACGACGACGTTAAAAAGTCGAGTCAGCTCGTCGAGGAGAGGAGATTGCGAGGATTCGTTCGAGTGTGCATCGGTACGCGCACAACCTCGCTGTATATTGGTATACGAAAGAGATGAGAGAAAGAGAGAGAGAGCGAGAGCTTTCTAGAGCGCTGTACGATTCTCGGTACTCGCACTCGAGAGAGCTCGCAGCAAGAAGACAATCAGAAATCCCGTTGCGGCTGCCCGAGGATTTCGAGACAATTGCGAAGTTCGTCGTGTGCTTCGCGAATGGAGAGAAATTAACGCCGCTTCTTTCGTCGTGTGAAAGTCTCTCGTTCCTCGGCCATTTCGCAAGCTTATACACAAAAACCTTTTATTTATTACCATATTTTTTTAAGTTTATACCATTATCATCGTGTTCAGCTTAAATTTCATTATTAATGCATTCGGGGTATAATGTAATAGGTATGATGCGTATCATTTTAAGATCAAGAAAGTAGGAAAAAAAAAACCGTTTTAAAAAACTGGGAGATCATGTTCTCCTCTGGAATCCAAGGAAAATTCGATCTCAATCGTATAAGATCTTTATGAAAAATATACAGATCTGATGACCGACAATGGTGGATGCGCGGGTTGGCGCGCGGCTCCGGTGATCACCCATGTCAAGCAGCTTTATTCGCGGGCAGTACTTGGATGGGTGACCGCTTAGCCACGCGCTGGTTGGCACATTAATCGTTGAGTGGGAGGCTCATTCTTCTGAGACTGTGGTGTTCGCTGCACTTTACGTAGGTGCAAAAAATATCAAAGAATCAGTAAGTCCAATATGGCCTCCTGTACCGGGTTTTCCGCAGTTTTCCTGTCTCCCCGGAAAATGTGATACAGTGTAGCTACACTGCCGGCTGCAAGTTGGCTGCGGATGCACAGGAAAGGAAAGGGGAACCGTAAAAACCCGGAAGGGTATACGGCGGAATAAGGGGAACACTACCTAACCTAACCTATACAAATCTGATGACCTTATACTATAGAGGCCGACATTTTTTGGTTTCATATTAAAACGACAAACCTTCACAATTTGTTACAACATGCTATATGCTAATCGGGGACCTTTAAATCGATGTATTATTATTGTGATAACTTCCATATTTCATCTTTCACGCAATATCATAGGGTTATGAATATGTTAACTTGACAATTTGTCATTCATCAAGATTCCCCTCTCAAGGTCGCTGCATAATAATGATAAAACGAGAGTCAGGGGAGCAACTTCGAAGCGAACTTTATAACGTTCGGGTCAAGAGGTCTGCCCCGAGATAAAGTAAGCGGAAGTACGAAAATAGGTTAGGATTCGCCAATGTGGAGAACTCGCCTAGTATAAGACATTTAAGGGCCCCACTGCGCTGTAACGATGGTAATATTGAGGCTTCTTCTGTGCAAAGCCATGAGCCCCATATGCAAATGAAAGATCAACCCTCAAGGAGATTTCGGAAGTGAAATTTCGCTGCTAATGGGAGCACCGCCAGCCCAGCGGTTAAGGTATCCCAAGTGCCGAGGTCACTCAGTTTTATTACTAACGACACCGTAACTTCGGACGCTTTTCAATTATGCAAAAGACACTCGTCGAGCCCGAAATGAGACACATAACTTTACGAGTTACGGATTATATAGACTCAACTATTGATACGACTGCGAATTTGATATTACGACGCACCTATCTAGAGTGTGACTCTGAAGAGATATCGGGTCGTATCCGGGGATTTCACTCGAGAAACCGTGACGTGAGTTTTGCTAGGATCGTTGAAGGATTTCAGAATCCTCGGAAGAAGTGCACCGAGACGCGATCTGTGAGAGTTTATGGTCGAAGGCAGAGAGTGCCTCCCTGGCATCGAAGTTATACCGGGGCTTTGCCAGGATATACTCACAGCCGAGCGAGCGTCAAGTTTCTCTCTCGATCTTACGCCGACGAAGAGTCGACAGTGCGAGAAAGTTTATAACTATCGAAGCGAAGCTACCATAGTTTCGATGATATGAGGATATAGAGGCAGAAGCTTATTGTACACGCGCAAATAATGGCACATCAACTTCTGCCACGAAAGTTTGATGCTACACCGGCAAATTCGTTATTTATTTCATTGACCAATGTATTAATTGTTACACAAAGCTTACTAAAAGCTGCTGAATGTGCAAAACAAATCGAATAAATTTTATGCGATGCCTAAGCGACCTACTAAACCAAATGATTGATCCGTCTTCGTTGCTACCAAGCTATGGAGCCGTGAGCTCTGACCTTTTAATTATTCGTCATACCAATTCGATTAAATATAGACCCGCTGCAGGGAACAGCCGAGTTAATTCCATCGGAAGCGTTTCTGATCTCTGGACCACTCTCAAGCGCAGTATACATTCGTTGAAATGATATCGATGCATTCATGCACCATATATCAATACCGATATCCCGAACCAAACACCGGGATAAAGAGCAGTTGAGGGACGCCACAGCGATCAGAATCGTTCATAATACGAGTGATGCATGATATAACAGCCCATTCCCTTCGTATATTAATTAGCAATTAACGTAGTCAATAGCACTATCAATAAAATACATCGTTATCCATAGACATCGAAGGAACCTGTTATTTATTTAATTTATTATTGTCACTTGTCCTCTCGGTGCCTTCATTCGATGACATTAACAGTGTTGCATCGGACGTCGAACGACATCGATGATCACCGCACGGCTGCTCGCACGGAAATTTCTACGAAATTACGAGGGTTTATCGAGACAGCTTCGGCCGGGCGAATGTAGTCCTCGGTGAAGTTATCGATTAACGATAATTTCTCGTGGGGCGTGTTTGCAAAAGCGTTCATTTAAAATTGGCTACCCATACATTTTCCGCGCCATAGAGAAACAGCCGTCGTTTCAATGAACCCTTTTCAGTCTGCAATCCGAAACGAGACCACCACAACTGGGAAAACTCATCGATGCGATAAAAAAAAAAATAAATAAAAAAAAAACAACGCATCAGCAACCTCATTGTTACCGCACTGTTGTCAATTTGCGTAAAATTCCCTTCGGCATGATTTATACATTTTGCGGTAAAAAAAAATATGTTAAAACTCTGTTATCAATGGGTTTCGGTATTGCGGAAAAATACCACCGCTGTAATCTCGAAAACATCGAAAATCCAATTCGCCTCGGTGTTTTATAGCTTTATGATTTACTTTATTATTTTATTCGGTTCGCAACCAGAATTGCGTCATTAAATAAAATAATTGTAAGGAACCTAACTTTCGGCAGTCGATATCGGAATCTAATAATGTTTGTTCGATCTTCATGCTCGCTGATTTTGCCATACTACACAATGGTTCTCCATCTTTCGTCGGACAACGATCAGGTGGTTAACCCCAAGAATCGCAGAGGCATCGTAATTTTCGAAAATTAAATCGTGAAGCAGCCACAAGGTGTTTCAGTCAGGTGTTGCGTCGTAAAATTGGTCAGTAAGGAGCGAAACTCGATGCGCAATAAAAATTCGAGTTCACGGATAGGCAGAGTATGGCAAACCTGCCCCGGCGACCGGAATTGGACAGATAATATATACATCGGCGGCGAAATAGCACATTGGCTGTTTGCCTATAAACGATTTAGTTGTTCTCGGGCACTACGGTGGCTGGTGGACCGGACGGTAGCGGGAATATCGGAGATTCGAACACAGCCGCGGTCGCGCTACCACCGTCTCTTCTCTATGGCATATTCCATAAAGGCTTTGCCAATCGCATCTCTTTCATCTCGTAAACCATTCGCTTTACGATAAATAGAATATGAGAAGCGTGAGAATAAAATATAAAATACAAAATGTGTACGAAAGGAGGCTACAAAGTAGATAGACAGTCTGAAGTCGGATCCTTGAACGCGGCAAAGTCTACAAAGTCCGTTGTGAACGCCGGGACTTCGTTCTTCGAAACTCGGCGCACAGCACATGCTTACCCTTTCGCCCTTACCGACAGAAAGCTAAAGAAACTCTTAAATAAAAATACTATGTATGTATCCAAAAGGGTAGAAACTTAAGTTTGAGTTTTTGAGAACCAATAGCAACGAAAAGAACGATTCAACCTTCAAGATTACTCTTTATTTTCGTTTACTTAAAAAATAAATATAAAAAAAAAAAAAAAATTACGAAATAAGAAAAAGGTAAATAAAAGATTGCGAATGCGAAGGGAAAATCTCCTTTGTGAATGGTGCGCTCACTGCGCACGCGAACCAACCTTTTTATTCTGTTGAAACTCTTTCATAGAGCCCTTCCGCTGGTCTTCTCGCCAAGAGGCGGAGCACCTCCAGCTAACGGAAAAAGAAACCCACGCCTCTTGTAAAGATATAACGAAAAATCTCGGTTCGCGCGCAAATGGAAATAAGATATATATATATTTTCTTTTTTTTTTTTTTTCGTCAGAGAGCAAAGTTCCGAGTTCACAGAACTTATAAAGACCTTTGAGAATTTTTCGACGCGTGAAATGTAAGTACGCGGAAAACGAGAATGTGCGAATGTTATCTTTTTTTTTTATGCAAAGTTGCCACTGATTGTGCATCCGCTCCCTCGAGGTTGTGCTTATGGCTCTCGGACGTTATATCTTGTTTGCCAACATAAAAATTGAATCTGTCATGGGTCCGTTATCTATTTGAGCCGAAACGTCAGTGTAAATACATAAATATACAATATAAATAACGGACGGTTCGCGAGATCGTCGGATTCTGTATCCCATTGCCCGGGAGGGCTTGGAAAATGTGTCTACGCATGTATACGACACGGAGCCCCGTACACAGGGGTAGTCAAAACCGGTACCGGATACTCGATATGTCGAAGCCACCGCGTGCGTTAATATTTTATTTTGACTGGTCAGTGTACCCGTGGGAACGGTAGAGCAATTTTATGACCTGCCGACGAGGGGATATAGCGAAAAGAGGGAGATACGCGGGAGAGAGGGATGCGAACGAAGAGTAGAGGAAATTTGTGGAAGCGGTCGAAGTGCCCCGAGGACGAGGACGAGGAGGAGGAGGAGGAGGCGGCTAGCCGACCGGAAGACCGGGAACGTTGTACAAGAACCATAAAGTGTAAATTATGAAGCCACCTGTAAGTCTACGGTGTATATTTCCTATCTGTACCGCGAACAAGCAACAACGAAAACGAACGAACCTAATATTTTCTCATGTCCGGAAAAATCTCGCAAAATCGGCGCTGCCTCTCGAGAAGTTATTCACATGGGTATTTGTATACGATAACGAAGTTGAAAAAACAAATTTCGTACCGACCGAGTATATTGTAGTTACGGTTTAAAATGTATACACGTAGAAACTTGAAAAATAAATGAAGTTTAAAAATGCATTTTCACTGATAAAACCACTATAGACATTCTTGCAGTTTTTGTTGCAATAATTAGTTTCAAACAAGACGGGACTACATGCCGTCGTTGAACGTCACGGGAATAAAAAAAATAATGAAAATTGAAGTTTCACATCGTTTGTCCGAATAGAGAGAAAAAGCGGTGAAGTAAAAAATTTTATTAATATAAAAAGGCGATTAGGAACATAACATTAAATATCTTAAGTACAAACATTTTCCGAAGCGGAAAAATGTTTTGCATACCTGTCGTTATTCAACCCTTTGTCCTAAAAATGGGATTAAATTTTTTTTATTTTTTTGAAGTTCATTTACTTATCGTATAAAATAAAGCGCTTATTTTTTCAAAAATTTTTATGCGAAATGTAACAATTCCACGGGATTAAAAGAACGACAATATACGAGCCGAACGAACGGGAGTAAAAAACTTTCGAACCCGAAGAAAGAGCGGCGCGCGAGGTATCAAATCGCCTTTTTGCTGCATTGAAATTTATCCAACATTGAAAAATCAACGAGAACGAGCGACGAAGGAGGAACACAGCCGGCGCATTACAAAACCATTCCTCCGGTCCGTATATAGCCCGTTGGGAGTCGTTTCACTTCGGATCCGCCCTTTCGCGTTTATCCAACAGATTTTCCTCTCGCGATTCTTAAAATAATACGGAATATTTATCGTCCCGGGAGAGATCACGAGGAGGCGAATATTTCGACTACTCTTCGCTCAAAAAAAATGTACAAACCCCAAGGAAACACAGTTAAAGTTAGCCTCAGGCCGTGCGAGTGCTTTTAAGCATCGCCATTTAATTTCTTTTTCCTTTCTCGATTTTTCAACGAGCTACTTTACCTCTAATAAAGTGCCGCTATACCTGGCATATTTAATAACTATTTAAATTCTGCATAAAATGAGTCAGTTTCGTTCTCGACGGAATTTCTATGCGCGGAGTAAATGAAATGCTTTTCAATGTCGCTGGAAATTTCATAATTAATTCATCCCTAAATAGAAACTTTTCGTCTCGATATTTTCGTATATATAAGAGAACAGAAACGATATGACAATTAATAAGTGACGTCGAAAATTCTTCTCGAAATCGTCGGCTACGGAATTTTTACGAGACATACTTAAGTTTTCAGATTTTCACTTTTGCGACGACTTTTTAGCAGAGATGCATGTGATTTTAAAAAACTTTCAATTTTTTAAAAAGCTTTTTCATTAATTATAACTATCCTTTAAATGTCTACTATCTTTTGCGACGAATTTAAGGGACGATTCTCGAAAGACGCGTAAATTTAATATAACCTTCAGTTTTATCTAAATCGCTTTGGTTGGCGCTATCTCGTGCATTTGCGGGCTTCTCCGGAGTGGTTCGTTGGATTACCGTTGGGACCAACGTCGTAGTACCCGTGATCCCCTGGACCGGCGACACGAGACCGAACTGCCCACTGGCCATCCCCTTATAGCCCTTTACGCTAGAGGTTATGACATCGCCGTAAGTAGTACAATCCCCCTGTAATCCGCCTCAAGAAGATTCATTTCGCATGGTACGAAACGATGTATAACGCAAAGTAGTCGTCGTTTTACTCCTTTTACTATTTACTTTTAAATTTGTTTCTATAATACTCCTATACTTCGTGTTTCCACGGTAATTCGTTAAAAAAAAAAAAAAAAGAATAAGAATTAAATACACGCAGTATACGTTGTCTTTTTTTTAGTTCCGGTGTATTTATATGGCAACTATAAAAGGCAAATTAAACTCGCACATGGCTCCTTCATTTTGAAATTAGCGTTTACAAAGCCCCTCCGAGAGAAAGTCGCCCAATTTTTAGCTTCCGCATTTCCATTAAAATATCGATTTTTCGTCTTTTTTGCAAAAACAAAGCTTCCTTCACGAGAAATAAAAAAATCTTTATTCTATTCTACTATATTTTTTCAACGGTTAATTTAATCCATTAATAACACAATGTGCAAAAACCGATGAAGTGTCGCGAAAAAAAAAAAAAAAAAAAAAACCGTGAAAAATCGAGACTTCATCGACGAGTTTGCGGAAAGATGTACGATACAGTAGGCCGGACGTGCGGCAACTGAACGGAATTAAAAGCTGCACGTGCTGGAAAATCGTGTTTTTGGCATCTGCGCCAAGCCTCGAACGACACCGACGACGACCGGACATCGTTGCCAACTTTGAAAGTACCTTTCATTCGGGGTTTAAAATTACTCGAGCTGGTATAACGCGTTTCCGCTGAAACTTTCAACCTTTTACCCCTTTTACCGAACTCACCGGTACATACAGTCTGTTACGACCCGAAAGTCCTACGATTTGCACCCTTACGCAATAGTATTACCTACTTTCATGTAGCAGTCCTATCGAGCGAAAAGTTGCACGGAAGAATGCAACTAAGCGAACGCAAAAGATCGCGCAAAAGTTTCGACTAGTCATCAGAACGAATCTAACGAAATTATTTCGATACCTCAACTAAATAATATCAAAAAGGGCTAAAAAAAAAAAATTGGCAAAATAATGAAATTTTTCTAATATAATAATAATAATAATAATAATAAATATTAAGATCGATTTTGGGTATCATAATTTTTAGATAATGATTTGTTTGCGATGAGGCACAACATACACACATATATACATTTTAATGTTGTTAACCATTATTGCCGTGGATATTCGAAGGTAATATGAAACACGAGTAACCGCGAGTATATGTATACTGGTGAGACGAGCGCGAATGGTGATCGTTGCTACCCTCAAGTTTCCTCCGAGTCGTCTCGACCACAAAGCTTGACCCACTTTCGACGTGTTCTGAGAATCTCTCCTTCGCTATATCTACGTCTTTTTTTTCTCTCCTTAAATTCGCATTTTTGAAGAGTCTCCGAAAAACTGAAGCATTAACGTGACGTTTTCTAGTGGAGATGGACAAGTACTCGGATAGTCAAGTAAAGTAACGTAAAAGGAAAAAAAAAGAGTCAAGAAATGAGACTTTTAAATGTAAAACTTGGACGAGTGACTTAAAACATCCTAACGCGATGTGAAGAACTTGTATCTTTCATATAGCTCGGCTTGGCTTCAGCGTTCTTAATTACCCTTCCCTCGCAGTTCAAAGCAAAGTAATTACGACTCGTTTAAACCTCTGCGTGATTTTTTAACTGCGTGCGTAACCCAACGAGTCGTACTTGTCAAAAAGGCTATTGTTAAAATTATGCGGACCGGAAGCGGTAAAAATAAAAACGAAATTAAAATATTGAAAAACAAAAGAAAACCTGAGTTAACCTATAAAAAAAAATGTGTTAATAAAAATGAAAAATTGTAGACAAATGATTTTTATTTCAATTTCCACGATGTTTTCAAATCCCCTGCGTACCGACGGAGGATTAAGATTACTCAGTGAAAAATGTTGCACGTTAAATACCATGTGGACAATTTTATATATGGAATATATATGTCATGTTCTCTTTAACCGCTTGGCAACTACGAGGTCACAGACAACGAACCGATAACTTCGCTTGAATGCGAAAAAAACGCATAAAACTCCTCCTTTTTGCCGTACGCTGTTAAAAATAATACATCATAAGAATTCTAAATGATCGCGAAGCTGTAAACACAAATGGTAAATTAAGTGTGTCTCGACCATAACTACACTTCGGGATAAGAAACGAGCGCTCGTTGATCTCGTTGTTTCTTCTCGACCGTAAAATCGTTCGATCGGTCGAGAGAAGCAGCCGGTTCCGTCAGCGATGCGGACAAACAGGCGTCGGACCCTCGGTTTTTCATAGCCTTTTCTCTCATGTCAGAGAGGACACTCATCGCGCTTTTCCCGATTACGCGAAGTTCAAGGCTTTATTGGCTACTCTAGATTTTTCCCAGGACACTGTGGCGCCAGACAGAAGATAGCCTCAACACAGGCGGAAAAGTAGATAGAAAGTTGTGTAATATACTCTCAGAAAATGATATCGTGTTCCACTTCTCTGCGTGTATATAGGTAACCTATACAACAGTCGAGGGTATTGAAACACCAAAAGGATAATGCTGTGTCTTTGCCAAGTGGAGAGGACACATTCGACGATTTTGCTGTTCCCGATGAAAAACAAAATATCGTCGTGATAAAGAACTCGAATGGAGCTTTGCAGAACGGAGCTGAGGGACACGAAACTGAAGAACAACCCGAGAAAAACGGAGACTCTTCGCGGCAACGATGCTTTCATAAATTTATGGTTGCGACGCAGAATTTTTTTTTTTTTTTTTTTTTTCACAATACCCGCGGAAAAAGCTGTAGATCGTGGCAGATGTATTGAAACTTTTTTTTTTTCATCAATATTCAGAAATTCCGATGTCTGTCAATATTTCATTCGTGACTTCGTACTTTTTCACGAAAATATGTCAAAGGGATTTTCTGTTCATATCGCGAGTGTACAAAATAATATCGTACCACTGCAGACACGACAATACGGCTTTGTTTTGAAAGTTATTGTACAGCAACGTGTTTTTCGAAAGAATTTTTAAAATTTTCATTTGAGACACTCGAGCGTTTTGAATTATTCAAACTTTATTCGAAAACGTTCAAACTCTTGATGCGAATCGATATCGATTTACTTATTCTCGATTCGAAATTGCCATCGGCTAGTGGTAAAGAATTTTTGCGTTCGCTCGGTGAAGCTCAGCGAAAGCCATCGTTCCAATTTCGATGGCTTATACGCGGGAGTGCATCGTGTGGGGTTGTAATTAAAAAGTATCGATAGGAGTTTCGACGAGGGATGTTACAACTCTTGGGTATAGTACCAGTCTCGGGGCATACGAGAGTCAACGTGGCAACGAAACGAGCGCAGTTCCAGGCGAACTACACCACTCGAATTCACTTTTGAATAGAGGGGAACTCGACTACGTTGAAAAAAAAAATATAGAAAAAAAAACCTATGGAAATCAGATATCCCGATTTCAGTGACGTCGAAATATTAACGTCCATTAGACCGTTGTGTGTCGTAAAATATTCAAGAATCGCACAACTATTCCGAATACTTATATTTAAACGAAACCGATTGACCTTTGCTCTGAGTTTAACTACGTACCGGTTGTGGCCATTTTCATTACAAATTGCTGGCAAATCATCGTTCGCCAATATTTCGATGTCAATATTCTGAAATTAATCACCACAATGTATAGAATTGCCGGTTATCAAAATGTACAGAAAATTAACAATACACCGATATTTTTACGAAAATTTAAAAAAAAAGGTAACCGATACCGCTACTTTTACCTAACTTATCATGTTTAATTGTTCCGCTTTTGAAAAAATCCGACGTTTTTAATTGCCTGGAGAAAGGGCTTTACTGGCGAAAATAATATTCGTAATTGGATGTGGTAAAATAATTGGCGATTGATCCGTCTCGGCAAAATTTTGAGTACGCAATCGGATGTGGTAAAATAATTGGGGATTGATCTGTCTCGGCAAAATGTTGAGTACGCAATCGATGTAGTTAAATTACAAAGTACGAGCGATAATGAAATTGCAGAATAAAGAGTCTGCACGACGCTTGAGTAAAAGCGTTCGCACATACGAATGTCCGTACATACGTATCAGGCATGAAATGGGCTTTCGAATTAAAAGCAACTCTTCACCGAGGATCAAAGTGCACTCTTACGCTTTTGAGTACCGTGTTATATACGAATGCCGTTACCTCGGTTGGCGTACACGAGGAAAAGCGAGAAACGCGCAAAGCTCGCGCGAGTGAATCGGGTCGTGATAAGTAGATGAGGCCAAAGCAAAGAGCTTTTTGGAATAAAATTATATAATCGAGCGTACCGATACTTTGTACATTTTTTTCTCTCTACGCGCCGCGCGAAATTAAGCGTAAACAGTGTTTATTGCTCAACATTTAGTTTATCAAAGCGTCGGAGTTTTAAAAATTAGTTACGTGACATTTTTCTCGCGGTTATCGCAATCGAAATTAATTGAAATAACGTTAATTATTATTTTTTTATCGACGCGCCTAGAATGTAATGAATACGGTTTTCGGAAAAACTTTTTTCGCCAATGATAGTACGCTATGTTTTTCTTTGAATTCAGTCGGAGAGCAAAAAGATTTCCGGAAAGTTCGAGAGCTCCTTCAGTCGCGTTTCGCTAACATCGTTAGCTCGAGAAAATAGTTCCTTCGCTCTCCCGGCTGTTTTTCTCTCGTCCATCGGAAGGAAGAATTACGCGGAGGAGCGGAATACCAACGCCGTACCGGATAAGCGCTCGGAAAGGAAATTCGATTAATCGTTTCCCAAGACTATTGATAGCACGAACACCGCAAGATTCCATTTGGCGGAATTGCTAGGAAAATTTAATTAAAAAAAAAAAAAGAATTAACTTATATCATCGTCGTTAAAAAATAGTCAACGATGGAAAAAAGCAATTATTGCGTAATCACCCTTTGCGAACAATTAGGTCGAATAATTTGAAACTGTTGATAAAAAGAAAATATTGAATGACAAGCCATTGTAGTTTTATTTTCTGTCGGCAACACGGTCGACAGAAATACGGAACTTCGGAATTACGTTTCACACAGATTGGGTAACTCAATAGGTTTTCGATTTCTTCATTGTTTCGGAAACAGCGGACACTTTTTTTTTTTTAGAAAAAACATTTTGACTCGACTTACAAAAAAACTATGAAAAATAGTTTTTAAAAAAATTTCAAGTCCCGAATGTGTGAAAAAAATTGTATTAACAAAAAAGACTGGAATTACAATTAATTAAAAACCTTTCAATTTTTTACTTCTTTTCCAGTCGAAAATTTTCGAAATTTTTGTGAAATTTTATTTTTTTCAAATACACGTATATCCACTCTTCGAAAGTGGTGGAAAGATCAAGCAAATTAATTTTCCTAATAATTTGCAGTAAAGATTACTGCGAAAAGAGTAATAATTTGACTCTCCATTCGGTTAATCACTGATTTTGTGTCTCGAAAAACTAATTGAGTTTCTACTGTAGAAACTCTGATGATAGAGCTGTCTCTCCGATCCCCTTTGGACATAACCGCACAGTGGCAGAGCGGGTTGGGGTGACTGGCTTTCGCTTATCGATAATAAAAGAGAAAAAAAGTCGGTGGTTCGAGGAAAACGAATTGATGGGACGCTAATTGGAGCAATGCTTGTCGACCATGGCAAGGCAACGCTTCGGGCGTCCGCGCCTCATTAGTTAGTTGGATGAAAAAAAAAAAAAAAGAAAACAGAGCGAACACGTCGACTAACGGGTAGCAAAGAAAAACGCGGAAAATCTGCACTTTGGTACGTAAAATGTTTAATTAACGTTAAAGGCTGTTTCGGGAGGGCAGTTGGATCGGAAGAAGGTCTTAATTCACTCGGCAATATCTCACTTTTCCGATACTTTCAACGATCTCTCCCACATCGTACTGGTTAGTCATTTCTACATAAAAGTTTTCGTACTTCAATTATTCGACGGTACTTTAACAAAGGAAAACGTATTTTCCAAACGACTTCCCACAAAGTCAATCATTATAATCGAAGTAATGAACATTTTATGACAGGAAAATTGGGTGTTTGATCGACACGCTGATAATTTTATTAACGAGTAAAATTTCACACGGAATTATTCCCTTTCATTATTGATTGCTTCAGATTCTGAATGAAACATTGACGTCCGACAACTAATGGAAACCTTTCTTCTCATCCGTTTAAAGTTAAATATGCCGATTCAGATCCAAAATTCAAAGCGCAATTTAACCTGTGATATCTCGAATTATTTGCAAAAAAAATGCCATCTTTTCGTCAAAAAAATGATTCGACGCTTAGTTTTCAAGAACCATTGATTCCGAATTTCGGTTTGAAACTCCGTTTTGACTCTTAAAAAAAATCCAAATACTTTTGGCATAGAAATTCAAGGGTCGACGTATCATTCCCACATAAAATCTGTGAGTCAAATCGTCAACGAGTGAAACACGAAAAGGCTGAGTAAACGGCATCTCCGTGAGTTGAATTTCGACGCGTTCGCGCTTTGACCTCTTGATGTTGGAGGTTAACGAGGTAAAGCACTTTTAAGCGTCAAATAGAAGCCGTCTAGTGGCTGTCACCAACTCTGTCTCCTCCAGAGACCCATCACCAAGCGAGCGCCTTTCTCATTTCCTGTGATGTAGATACTACTCGCTACCGCCAAGGTATCTTCCGGGGTCTATCGACACTCCGTCCGAATCTCTTGACCGTATATACCCCCAAAGAAACGAGACACCTACCCGTAGATATTGTTTATCCGTGCGGAAAGAGTACACATAGCGTGTCATCCAAGACGGTCTACCGAAGCTCTCTTCGTCTGGAAGAGAACTTGAGAATTCTTTGTCTCGTCCCATCCGTTTTAACGTCATCGATACACACAACCGAAATGTTTGCCGCCGAAATAAAGATAAATATGTCTGTTCGTGTGACGATCGTAGAAGGTGGAGTTGACGAAAGGGTTGAAGATGTCATTCGCGGTCTCATGTTACTCTCATTTTAGTCTGATAGATACGGTGCCGGGTTCGACAGGCTGATCTCATCGCCGAAATGACTGTATTTTCCACACCCCGCCCGACAATATCAGCCTGCTAACCCTGCCCTTGTCAGTCAATGGTATTTTCTTTCTTGTTGACAAAAAAAAAAAAAAAAAATTACATCTTTCGTCGTATATCTTCGATGTCTTCATTCTTCGACATCTTTTGCTTCCACGTCGAAATGTTGTAAGCCACGTTACTGTACCGCGCAATTTCCGGGAGTAAAGAGTTTATCATGGCAAGTCGAAGTCGATATAACTTTAAGCAAGTTCTATGGTACCGAGAATACGTTGAACCTACGAGTCAAGATATATACTTCACCGGAGCACAATAGATAAACGAGTCTTGTCGGACAATGGGCTTCAGAAAGAAATGCCCGGTGAACTTCTGTTATAAAAATGGCTTTTACACGGACTCAGTCGACGAAAGGTTCTTTTATTCTCGATGAACTTCTATACGCCGATTTCAGTGAAAATCCCCGAAATCTTAACTTCTTCTCGCGATTAAGACTTCTATACTGCCAAATACTGCCGATTACTGCTGTATCATAGTCAATTGTAGGATTTCTTTTTTTCTTTTTTTTTTTTTTTTTTCAAATAAAGTTTTCGCACCACATGAACTGTAAGGTCAGATAAAAAAATGTTTTATCCACTTAATTATGATATACAACGTAAGTGAAAGTGGGAAATTTCGTTGATAAAATCAACGACGCGGCGTGAAAAATCGAATGGAACTTGTTATACGTGTTGGCGCGTTATGTCTTAAACTTCGTTTCCTCCTCGGCAAATCGATTTTCTCGTCTATCTTCAATTTACCGAACAGCTTGTAGCAACTTGCAAAGGGACGAGAGGAGAGCGGAGGAACGTGAAACGTGAAGGTCTTTCAAGAGCCCAAAGTAGCGAGAGGTCCTTCGGTGATTACGGTATTCGAGACTTCTGCTGGTCGACATTGCAGGACACAGTGTGCTTCTATTTGGTCCGTACAGAGCTGTACCGGAAGCAACTCATTGGATACTCGGAGAGAAGCACAGCCGCGCGATTCCGTCCGTTTCGCCTCTGGCAATCCACTCAGACCGATCGAACGGATCATTGCTTCGATGCTTTGGTCAAATGAACTTGCGTCGACTCGTCTTTGATCATCAATTGTTGAAACATCGATGAGTTCGTAATGCCATAGGAAGAAACAAGTCGAACAAACGCATTTTCAATTTCGTCGTAATACGATAAATTTGATCTCAAGTTGCAATGGCAAGACTTGCTACCAACACTCGTACTTTCCAGTTGGATGAAAATTGCACGTGAATGCGTTTGAATGTATCAAATTACGAATGGGGGCTTTGCCCGTACTATCTTATTCACATATGTAGGTCTCATTTCAGTTCCGTTCTACGAGATGTTGAACAAATAAAGACTCTCGCAAATACATGACTATGAAGGCGCTTTCAAAGTGCATATTACACTATCGAATATGCAATCGAAGAGATGATTGGATAAATTAACGTAACCATATCGAACGGTCCATTCGGTTTACCGTTGGAGTAATCAACGGATTACCGAAGAGTAGGAAACTTGGATAAACTCGCCCCGAATCGGCGCACTCGCATTCGCTTTATCAGTTGAAACGATTCGGTGATATCGGTAGAAATTCGTTGCATTCATATGGGAGCAATGGATAGAATATTGTTGGGATTATCGAACTAACAAATGTTTCACAGAGCAACGGCTCTTTTGCTTGTTAGAACGCTGAGAGATTCGATTGTGCGAGAACTCCGCTCGTCCTGGAGATTCACTGTTAACGCAAATTGGCAAGAGATACTTGACGAACACAACCCCTTCGGATATTCCCGCCCCCCGCCCCTTGCCTTCTGGTAAGTCAGAATAATAACAATTCTCCGTTTTCTCAGTACGGTCAGAGTTCGTATTTACTCGGGGGACCGAGAGAATCGTTGATGAGGTATATGTTTGAGCATTTTATGTGAATTTCCCGGACGGTAGTCTCCCACTTGACGGAATAAGCGAGAAGCCGAAAAATGTTTCGCATGAAAAGCTCAACGTTAATATATTTTTTCTACAGTATGTATCTATGTATGTGTAACTCTAACCGAGTTGTTACACGTTTTATTCGAATCGCACGTATTCCGAGTCGCTTCTTCCTCTTAACCGCAGAGCCACACGAGCCGAATGAGGAGCACCTGCCGACGCTCGGCTCGGGAATGTACAAAAAATGTACAAAATGTTATACGACTTCATGATTACATGGACGAGATAACCCGAAAGAGTTACGTAATAAAAAAAATCATATAACAACATACGGCAAATGAAATTTTTTACCAACCCGCGGTTCTCGACAATTTTTTTTTTTAATCGTATAGTAATCTGATGTGTAAACAAAAATAACTTTTTTATTAATTTTTAACATCTTGTTGAACATTCGCGCGTCTTGATAACAAAAATTGTCAAAATTAAATACAAATACAGGTTCGCGTTGATCTGCGGGGTTAAATTTTGGAAGATTTGATTTTATGGGGAATTTAAAGCCGAATTTAAATATAGAATTAAATAAAAAAATAAAATATATAAATAATTTATTTACAAGTGTCTAATTCATAAATCGAATCGATAATAATTCATAAAAGAAGAATTTCGGTATCCTAAACACACAGTAGCTTACCGGTCGTTCATCAAACAGTTCCGCTCTACAGCGCGAACATGGGTCACATTTCGCCCGCATCGAGATAAAGATAGACTCTGGGAAAGTCTCCGACGTTGCTTGTTATCGCGATGGACTCTCTCTTCTTTCCATTGCGAGATTCTTGACGGGTTGGTGAATGAGGGTCGAATGATCCGATCAAGCGTGTAGTGATACGAGAAAATCGATTATCCGACGACACGTGTAAGACGTGTCGATAGTCGACGAGAACGTCTGATAACCCGCGTTATTCCCCTCCCTCGCTTCACCTTCGGGTTCTCGTTCTCTACCCATTATTAATCCCCAATTCGGCACCCTCCGCGATCTCAATAATAAATTTTTATTTATTTTTTTTATTTGTATTCAATGAGTTTTTTTGACTTGTATAGTCACGTTTATCGTTTTTTACGATTAGAATCCCCTACCACCGTAAATCATTGAATTCCCGAGTGCTTTTACGGGAGTCAACCGCGTTGTTCCGTACCACGAATTAATACGTGATCAATTGCAAGAATCCTTTTCTGCACCATTACCGCTTCACCCTCGATATAGGAATTCTTCGTCGAGTTTCGAGATCGCAGCCAACGGGACGAGGTCTCGTCCCTTCTTCCGGCTCTTAGAGTCGAACTCTGTTCTATAGTTTTCCTCGTTGAGTCTCGCACTCTCAGACCTCGTGAGTCCTCCTTCTTGTCGTCGTCGTCGTCGTCGTCGTCATCGTCGAGACGTGAGATTCCTCAAATAGTTATCGTGGACAATGAGCGACCGGGTTCTTGTGTATTCTCAACGAGGATATGACGGGGGGCCTCGCGTTTCTTTATTCACGAATACATTTCAGCGCATGCGCGACTATCGTATCCTACTTTATATAAAACTGAAGAAAAGAATTTGTAACGCTGGAAAAAATATAATGATATCCGTTTAAGTTGTTGACTTCGCAACTAAAAATTTTCTGCTGCCTCTCATATCGCGAGTTGTGATGATATAGTATATAACTCTATACGTGTAGATATGAAGAGTGAAGTTAAATTCACTGACGCACGTGAGGAAAAAATGTTGGCCTCGGAATACTCTACAACACGCATCGCGACCTTCTTCACCTCATTTTCTTTTCAGAACTTCATCACTTCAGCACTGTTTCTGCATACAAATTCAGTGCATGAATAGTATACTTCACAGACCAACTTCTAGCGTAAAATAATGAAATTAAACATCAGCCAGAAGTACGATTCGTAGCATTTTTTATCTACATTTTTATACCACTATATTAAGGATGCCGTCACGTACACCATGCAAGTAGGGTGCTTCACAAATCTTGATGAAAGTTTCATATGACCGGCTAAAAAATGGTACAAAACAATCTGTTTTTCTGCTCTACTTTGATTCGAAACACATGCATTCTTGGGATGAGCAGATCTGATCAAATACATGAAAAAAAAAAAAAATAGTATCGGAGATCGGCAAATTCTAATAAAATGTAAAAAAAGAAAATGGCCATTCAAAATTAAATGAAACTATGATATGTATCTGTTTTTTCAAGATATCAGAATTTGTCTTTAATCTTAGTCGATAATGGCTTCGATAACAATCAATTACTGTACGAGAATAACCGGTGAACCGCGGACTCGGGGCTGTTGGAGGTGTAGCCGAGTAACAACACCGCAAGCGAAGGCCTGCTGCATGCTTCCTTGGCTGTTTGCAATCTGGATCAAGGCCTGAGAGTCGATACTTACTTGCTAGGAATTCCGATATTGCAACTCAGCGTTTTGCTACTTCGTTTGTAGTTAAACTCGGGCGCAAGTGAGTGTGCGGCTGATATACGAATACGGGTATCGACAGAATACGTGTATAACGAGTATATAGATCATCAACGTTAGTGGCCAACAGAAGTAGAATTAGTAGTAGTTGCAGTGTCAGTAGTAGTAGTAAGTGTGTATCAGACTGTAGGTATATTTTCGCCTCTTAAGCACCACCACCAGCAGCCGCAGCAGCAGTAGTTCGTTTCTTAGGCAGTGGAAATACGTGACGAAGAAGAGAGAGAATAGATGAGTGTGTCGGGAAAGGGTGGTTACATATATATGTATATACTATATCGGTGGAAAGTCAACAAGGACGTACGGGAATGCGAGTTTGACAAACTCTTCACCATGATTGGATATCCTTGTGAACGGGAGGCTGTACAACGAAACTGCTACATTCTGCAATATTTTCTTACGTATTTGCATACAAGAGTATAGCATTCGATTAAGGAATTTTGGTCCAAGAGATGAATTATTCATGTGGTCTTCGGGTATTTAGTTTGCAGGTATATGGTATGCATATGGGTATATGGAAGCTTTATACGTCTGATGTACGTATGGCAAGAGTCTCGAAAGCACGGAGAATCGTTTAAGAGTTTGAGGGTTCAAGCTTTTCCATCCTGCAAACAGCTTTAACCTTGAAGCATTTTGACCAGCGACCCGCGAGAGATTCAGTCCCCTTTTCGTATATTTAATGTAATGAAACCATTTCTTATACAGTGCGAACTAAGTTACAACTATAGGTAGAAACATAGACGAACAGACCGAACAGAAACTCTGCGCAATATTCGACCCACTCTCGTTCGCATCTAATTTATCGTCCTTTCGCGACGATGAATCGATAATCTCGCTGTCCTTGACTGTTACGCCCGTTCTCCACTCAGCAACGGACCAATAGTTGACGCAGGTCGTGCTACAAACACCGAGTGTTGACTAAATGTATTCACGTTTTTTTCTTGTTTTCTTCATCCACTTTGCACTCGTTTCGATTACCAAAAAATACTCGATATCATCGTCAAAACAACAAGATTAGACGGTCCGTTTTATGTCGCTGATATTTAAGAATGGTACGTCTTGTCACGTCAGTAGTAAGCGCGATTAGATTTTACTTATTGCCGATGATGTTGAAATTTTGCATTGGATTGGTGAAGTAGGTACTTCACTACGATAAAACGGAGACTCTTAAGTTTTATAGACAACATTAATTTGCTGTTAACCTTCAGCAACCAGTAATTGAGACATCAACGTTACATGATATTATAAATAAATAAAAATATCCGTGGATTACCTCACTCTATACTGTACGATTCAGAAATGCGCTTCCCATAACGACAGTGTCACGGAGTACCATACACACGCTAAGACGCTCTCACTTTTAGTCTCTGTTTGCAATGTTTTGCGTTGTTTTCGCGTTTGGAAGGATGTGGAGAAAAAATACCTATAATGCGGTTAACACGCGGAACGCGATGAGGATCGTATACGCCAGACGCGGTGAAATAAAACTCGAAAGGATATTCGTACAGATACAGAGTATATATATATATCTTTGAACAGTACAGTAGGTATTCCGGGATAACGGGGTTTCACCCCGGCTTTACGTAACAGCGGCCGTGTGCAGCAGGCAGAGAATCGCGCGCCTCGACGTTGGTATAAATTCCGCTGGCATGTCTGGATCGTGCCTCAAATACGAGCAGATCGTATGGTATAGCATATAACTGATACCGCGCTCTCCGTATGGAAAATTCGCACTAACGGGAATATCCAGGGTTTCCCTTGGCTACTTCTAGGTTCGCCCGGGATTTCTGGCTCTCGTTTTGGTATCATTGTACTTAGGGTAACCGAAAGATGGGAAAGACGTACCCGCGAGCATCCAGGAAACTCATGAAACATATAAGAAACGCGTGGTACGACGACGAGAAGTTGGTATAACGTTAGAATACTATCGACTCTATATGGCAGCTTCTCGTCTTCGATTTTGTCTCACTAGTCACGATCGACACATCATAATCCAAGCGCAATTCTCGCTGCAACGACGAGCGAATGGAGACGACTGTCTTTAACGTTTCGTTATATACGGACGATACATAACATCGCGCAAGCAATCGACGCAAGCAATCGCATGTTGAACGACGAGAGGATAAAAGTTTTATCAAATTTGTATGCTTGATACGGGATATGAATTTGAAATAGTGTCGTAAAGAATCGAAAACGGACCAACGGCGTTGATATTTGAGGTAAAATTCATTGCACGCCGTTGATATCGTCATAGACATGAGATATTTTCGCAATTGCATTTTATCGCGTTCGACATATCATTTTTTGTGTTATAAAAAAAAAAAAAAAAAAAAAAAATCACATCGCATCGAAAATCCTATTCTTTGTTATAGGGCGAAGGTAACCCGCAGTGAGAGTAGCCACACCTTCGTAGAGCTTCCAAAGCATATTAAAATTCTTTCCACCGCTCTCTCGCTCACGGATCGCCTATATAAATCTTTAATGTCGTTAGTCGAATGGCCACAGTTACCGCTGCGCTTTATAAGTATAGGATATATACAGTTCTTTCACACCAAGCGCTTCATAAAGCTTACATATTTGCGCAAAGCTTCCATACTCTATCGAATATAATAGCATCGAACCAATCCATGGTACACTACCCTACGAAAGAGGAAAAAAAAATGTATATTTATTGTAGTTTCGATACCGTTAACTCGATTGTTATGTTTCTCTCAATGTATCAATCACTGAAAAAGGACGGTTTTTTTAATGAAAACATTCTCGACATTCGCGTATCGTGTGCAAACAAAAGTGTAATTTGGACATTTGAAACCGTTACGCAAATTTTTCCACAATTAAATACGAAAAAATTCGTTTTTTTTCGGCACGTTGCAAATTCCGTTCTTTTTTTTTTATTCAAAATGAATCATTTATCATTCATCGATTTTTCAAACTTTTTTTCTGTTGTCTAGTCGTATGTATAGCGAACGTCAATCGCTCAATGTGTACGTCAATTGGTTACCCTAGAGGCCAAACCACGAGGACCGTGTATTAAATGCACAGAACACGTCGGCCCGGTAGTTAATTAAACCACCAGAGTGACAATAACGCTTTAACATAGCGACGGCGGGCATGAATTTCATCGAAACATTAACCAACATCAAGGGGACGGGCGAATGCGGCGAGTTGCCGTGAGAGTTTTCGTCCCGCCGCATAATCCCCGAAGCTGAATGGGGGGGAGGCGCGAGGTGTCCAACGAGACTGCTCGAGGGTTGTTCGGTAACCGATTTACCATCGACTAAAATGGGCTATACGTGCAATGTGCTTCGATAAAATACACATCGTGAATAGCCATCCGCTTATAAATGACCCTGCATAACACAACGCGGTTGCCACTATCGTCGAATCTTATTCTTTATCTGAGAGCCGATGGAGTGAGTGTAGCCATAAAGCGTGAAACAATGCGAGTATCTACCGGAAATGTAATTGCAATGGCACTTCGCCAAAGTCGAAGATTTTATGTGGACGCATAGAGAGTCCGCTGAAAAGTGCACTATTCACGGTGAAAATTCAACGCGGACTCGTCTATAAACACGAGAAGCTTCCAAAGCCATATTTGTAATCCGTGGAAATTCGGTGAGCCGTGAGTGCGAACGTCCTAAATAATCACGGAAAATTCGCAAAAATGTTACTTTCCAAATCGCCAGCGAAAGAAATTTTCACATGCAATAGTTACTAAAAGATTGTAATTTGTCTGTAATAAAGTCCTCGTAGCGTAAGAAGCTTACCCTCAGCCTTGTGAAAACGAAGAGCAGAAAAGAAAGAAGAATTAAATAGAATTCTCAAGAATCTATTGCGAGAAGACATTTCTGATTTTTTATTACAGAGAAGGAAACAGTGCAAATTTTCGGCCGAAATTAATACGAAGCAATAAGCATCGATCCCTCTTGTCCCGCGTGAAAAATGTATGAACCTATTTTCATTCAAATTAAAGTGAGAAATTGTTTATCACGAAAACAAAGCTTTCACCACGAAAAAATAAAAGGAACATGAAATGTTTTTTGTATGGCAACATTAAAAGGATCTGTACAATACATTCCGTGCCACGATGACGCATTTCTGTGCATTGTAATGTGCACTACACCATCATCGGTATCTCAAAAATGTTTATTTTAATCCTGAAAATCCTCGAAACGGATTATAAATAAAATTGTTTGTTTCTGAACGGTTCCAATTCTACATTCCTAGGATACGACATAACGAGAATAAAATACGAGAGAGGTAAATATGGAAAATAGAAAAGTGTTCATTCCAATAATGGAGTTGCGAAAAAAAATGTGCAGCATAATCGGGATACCAGACGAGAAAAGAATATTGGACGTTGGTGAACACGGACAAGGATCGAATTCTCGACACGATGGCGAATGAGGGTCGGCCGGACGTTTCGTTCGCTCTCTGGTGTATGCGTAATTGCGGCAATCCGTGGTACTCACCGGAAATCGATGTCGAAGAGAGAGAAACGAATGAGAATACCCGTTTGGTCCGGTGATATCACTACTTCCGCTCATGCAAACGCTTAAAAATCCTTTGTTAGCGATCACAGAGTCAATCTCTCTTACCCTCGTTGCACCAGACTGAACTTCTATCCAAATGGCGCACACCACTGACCACAATTCGAGGATGCATTCGACTATTCAATTCGTAGAATTCGTACGTATAATTCGAGCTTTTGGAGCAATTTCGAGATACGGTCAACAAACTATAGCTGCGCTCGCCGCGGGGCGTCGACCTCGACGTTTCATAAATCCGGTGTATATAGCTTCGCCTCTACCAACCCCTCATCCATGTGCAGCATCTTCCACTACGGAGAGCAACCACTGCGCTTCCGGTCGCCAAAGATTCCATAATTCACAACTCTTGGGCCGCTTGTTTCGTTTCTAAGACTGAATTTCGTATGGATGTTCTATTATACAACATATATTTCACGTGAATCAAAAGCATATAATAGCTTTTATAAAAATAACTAACTGTTTACTTCATACAAGAAGTTATTTTGATGATCCATAGTTATAAGCGGGAAGAATAGCGCCGGTATGATAATTATTAACGGCATATGGGCCGCAGGAAGAGTATAAGATGAAACGGGTGGATGAGCTGAAGTAGTTTTGAGAAACGCCACGAGCATCGGATAAGTTAGAGTTGAATCTTCATCCCGTCTCTCACCCTTAGACTTTCTTCTTTGGCTTACGAAGGCCACGATGCTGTGTGTTGGTTTCGGGTAAAATTGCCGCGAAGTTTAAACGACATCTGACTCGATCTCCGGACCCTTTCGTGCACCGTTGCCTTCCGACCTCTTTATATTCTCTCTCTCTCTCTCTCTCTCTTTCTCTCACACACACACTCGCGCTCTCTCTCTCTCGCCGTGCATTGAAATTCGTCCAATTAGATTAATCCAAAGTTCGTATACCATGCCTCGTAGCATGATCCTTCGCAGTTCGAAACTCAGCATCGCATCTCCTGAACTATACCAGTTGCGATCTTATGGCTCTATAGCGTTACTTCGCTCCGGGTATACGAGAATATCCAGAGAATTGAGTATTTGTTTATGCCCACCAACACAGCCTCACGTAACCCGGAAAACCAAAATCTTGTTCCGGATTCACTCGCCATTCATATATATGTATTCGCGTATTATCTCATCCCAACGAAATTTCGGTGATACTATATTTTATCGCTCGAGTTTTGGCGAGTGGACGAAACTTTGGGTTATTCACTTGCTACCTCTTCTTCTGTACATACATCTATATACGTTATTTGTCGAGACGGATCAACTCTTCGCCACTGTGCCTTTTGGCATCTTTTACTACCGCGGATATTGCCCAACATCCGCTCCCGATTTCTGGCTCTCGCAATCCTTCCGAATCGAGCGAAACTGAGCGACCGACCGAGAGGGTGGATTTAGCTATCGTCGGCCAAAACTCTTAGCTTAAATTCAAGAAATTCGGCGAGATTATACGAGTACAACGAAGAGAAGAGAGAGCAAACCAAGGTGGGGCTTCGAACGTCTTTCAGCTGTAAAGTTTCGTCGTTCAATTCCACTCTCGTTTAAGCGCAGGTGCCGCTGCTACTTCTGGTTCTTCAAACCTTCCCTTCCCAACCTTTTTCCCGTGAGTATTCCCAAGTTCTCTAGCAGCACCACGTTAACAGGTGGCACAGTGCATACTTTATATACACTATATACATGACGCTCCTTGGGGGTCCGCCTATGGTCGATAATTTAACTGAACTCATCGAGAATTCTATTCTGTACCGAATTGCTTTCTTTCCCGATGAAGTTGGACACCCCGTTTTCTTTGCTACTTCTTTTATTCGAGACAATTGCCGACTGAGATTTTTGAGAATTGGGAACAAAATTCCGGAGTTACGATAACTCGTTAATTTTATTAGTGATTAACGGTCGAATATTTTAGGCTCCGTATATTTCGCTGTATTCTCAAAGAATTTTTTTTTTTTTTTCGTTTTCGATTTAACAATAAAAAAATGAACGAAAAAAATTCATCCCAATATCCGACTCTTTTCACCCCTTTTGACTCTTTCTATCTTATAAATCTAAAAATGTCGTAAAATAATTTTTTTTTTTTTTGTGATTTGGCAAAATAATTAGCGTAATACGTGTTTTTACTCACCGATCCTGATAACCGGCGGTAGGGACACAGCAGTCGTAACGAGAATAACGATGACGGCGTACAGCAGTGCCATCGTGTCTCGTACTGTGATGTCTCACACTCACCACGTGGTGGAATCCGCGCACACGCGACTATAACATTGTTCGCGTGGGCTTATTGCGAGCGTTCGAGCACTCGGTTGTGCTTCAATTAATAATATATCGAAGCCAAACCCGACACTACTACGGTCGAACGGATTCGCGGTCTCGTATAATCGCCCACGTTTATAACGCTTTCGTCACCAACACTTTGACACAAAACCACACATTCTCGCGCGCACGTCCGTGACACTCCGCCGTTGCGATTATCGATGATCCTCAATGTTTCAACATCGTTTGAGCGGTCCGTCCTCAGCCTGAAATTGAATTACAGCACAACATTAGCGTGTAATTAAAACGCAAGCGTAATAGATACACGTAATGGATATACTTCTGTTATATATCAAAATATATCGGATAACTTTCAATATATTCATCAACGCGTTCATTTTTTATCTGGAACATCGTCGGCAGTCATTATACCAGTCATTACGAATGACGAATTACAAAAATTGAAAAATAATTCGATAAGAGAAAACATTCATTCGATTTTCCGCAAACTTTCCACTCGTCTTGATTTCATGAAAAAAAAAAAAAAAAATCCTTCGCAGGTATAACGACTTTGTGTTACAGCGTTTCTCTAGATTTTCCGAAAAACTTTGAAATTAGTCATTCTTTTGTGACAAGAGAGTCCTCTGAAACTGTAGACTTCAAGGATACATGACATCATTTGTTGCCCGAAGGATTGCGAATGCGTTTTTATCAACGAGGCATTTTCAAGCGTCGCAGAACATTTCTAAAGCAATAAAAAGCACTATTCATCGTGCTTTTTATACGACATAATAATTACAGTATTACGCGATGTGACAAGTGCGTTCTTTCATTACGCATTTATTTACTTCTCGAGTCGCTTGAAAAAAACTGTTAAATATGCCGCAGATGGATGATATACTCTTTTTCGTAAGGGTAGTTTTCTACTACACCGCACACTTTATTTTTATCATAGAGTTGACGTACTCGAGAAAAATAAAGTTTGCCGTAAGAGGGATTCATGACTTTTGTATATGTGCACAAGAGTCTCGCAAAGGTATTTCCCTTCATTCAGACTCTGTGTAATGCAGAATCAGCAAGAGTTGATGTTCTTTCGTCTTTGTACAGTAATACCGAGAAGGTTCGCTGAACGACGACGTAAAAGACGAGAGACCTTCATCGAGGCTGAAAAAAACTTAAGCAAATGAAGAGAAGGTTTTACGAGTTTCAGTTTACCGCCAGCTACACGTCTCGTGTGTGTCTAAAGCTTTTCGACATTTGTTCAAACTCGTCAGGGTATCCCACTTGAGTTCTCTTTTCCGTAAAAACTTTATTCCCCACCACTTCCACCGAATAATCGCCGTAGTATCACAAATTCACACATTTCCGCAAAAAAATGTGTTACTTATTTACTAACTGCGCCGAGATTCTCACCACTGTAGATATGTAACGAGTCCGCTTTCATGTAGTTTTTCAACATGGAAAAGTTTATACCCTTTTTACAGAATTCGTCGACTCGTTACACGATGCCACTGACAGGATTCTCGGCACCGGAATACCGAGTACTCTTCATAAAGTCCTTTCGTTATTTTAATTGATAAAGTGTCAGTTCACAGCTTTGCGTATATTTATGCCTTTGCAACCTTTTCGTAAGCCAATGAATATCGAATGCTAATAAACAGAATGATCGATCGATTAGTATTTAACTTAATGCAGCAACGCCGATTGAGTTATTGCACTGATTTCAGTCTTTTTTCCACCATATCGCTACATAATTGCTGCAGTAATAATTTCACACATTCATGAAGAAAAATGTGTTACCGATTTACAACTGTGGAGATATTGTGTAAATGTAACCAATTTGCTTTCATGCAGTTTTGAAGCCAAAAGCTTTTTCAAGTATTCATATGGTTCGCACGTTAGTTACATCGTACCACTGAAAGGATCCGCCAGTATGCCAAAAGCCCTTTTAATTGGAAAAGTTACATTCCATGACTTTCGAGGTGAGATATTCTTTTAAATCCCTATTTTTATAACAAATTTTCCTGAAAGTACATTTTTCTGGAAAATATAACTTCGCCATATTTTACTGTAAGGTGTGACACGGACTTTTCATGCATCCTTACGATATTTCCGCCGCGCCGTTTCAATGAATTTATTCCAATTGTTTATTTGCATAAAATTACAGCTCCACTGCCCGAGCGTATACGACACGTTGTATAAATTTAATTTTTATTTTTTCTCTCACAAATGAGTTTGTCATACTCCGCGTATGGGTAATAAAAGAAGAAAAAAAAATATGTCAATCTGGAGAAGGATCCGAATCCGTTTCACTTGTACATCCTGTGTGGGCGAATGCAAATCCAATTTCATTTAGCTGGACGCACAGCATGTAAATTCCCTCGGTAGACCCACTTTCTTTACTCTCTTTTTGGGGCTTCATTCTTCCCCTATTTCTTTTTTTTTTTTTGTTGTGTTTCATTTAATTTGCGCGTTATACCCGCAACGGCGTGCGAGTGAGTAAGAGCTGTGAGTCCAGTGAAAACAGTGCAGGAGTGGCGTAGTTGAATAGAGATGTTGAAACTGTATGGAGTTCCGTGACCCGAACTGCACTCGTGCGCGCATACCAGTGTACGAGAGGGGCGCTAGACGAATCTCGAATTTCCCTTGTAAATCGTTAGTACACAGCACGGTACAATTTCGTGCGTGTCACGCTGCTCGCCGGATGCACTCTTTTCAGATACACGTTTGCATTAATTTTCCTGCGGTTTCCACTATCCACGCTTGTTTTTTCAGTGGATGCAAACACGAAGTATACTTCATAATTGGGCAGTGAGATTCTATGCGACATTCCCGCAAAGAGAAGTTATATGTAGGGTTGTCGTTATTATCGAATTACTCTCATCCGTTTACGCCACCATGTGCACTAAACTGCTCGCTTCCAAAAATTTACCGAAAATTTAACGAATTTTTCCCTCTACCATTCGGAGGTATTTTGGTAAAAAAAAAAAAAAAAAAAAAAAACGTTGAGTCGAATATTATAAATGGTTTTGAATAGTATTTCTGCGATTATAAAAAACACTCGGATGAAGAAAAAAAACTGTCGAAAAACGAAGTAAATGATGATAATTCAACCCCGAAATTGAAATTTGAATGTAAAGTCGGAAAAGGGTCGTTCAATGATATTATTTCTAATCCTGTTTACGCAGGTTCCTTCAGCCAGTGTTCGCACGTGCAAAGGTCATAGACGGGGTGAATCTCATTTCGAGTGAAGGTCGTCAATCTCCCGGCCGATTTTTATTTTCCGGTTAATCAGTAAATTTATACGCCTATAAACGAGAATCAATTTGTCATTGATCTCGAACCGCAGAACTCAAATAAATCATATCAACTGAAACCAATTCATCCCTTCTTTGGTTTCTATGTTGAGGACTGGTTACGTAAAAAAGTGAATATAAATCGACCTCACGCGATTGGCGAGTCACGACGAGAGAGCGCGTGTGCGACGATGAAGGAGAAAACTTCATCCGATACTATGAATTGTTTATGAACCCCTGAAAAACAGCAAGGAGAAGCGATTCATAGGTCACATTACGCAGGTCCTCGTAAAACCCTATCGACCCTCACCATCACTTTCAGCTATATCATCCCATCCTTCGAAACTCCCTCGGCAACCTCGGTGAACATCCAATGTCCGGTCGGCCTGTAGTTGATATACTTGTAACATTCTATCCCGTGACTAACACACTGAACGTCGTATGTTATATGATTGTACACATCGGAAAATACGCAGTTCTGATTTCATTCAATTCCGCGATGTTTTCAAGTTCGAGGAAATGATTAATTACATCGTTGATGAATTCAGCGACTGCATGCATTTTAAAAAAAATGTCAACATCTGCCAGTTGTTATGTCTGAGTAAATCGCACAATCTTTTCATGATATCAACTTTTAAATCAATCAAACAATACAAGAATTGAATTGAAAATATTTCCGAGGAAGCTAAATATTTCGAGGAAAAACGAGGAATTAAAAACTGAGAGAAATATTTAATTTCGTTTTTACATTAACTTATCTCTGAAAAACGTGGAATCGAACACGAGAACATCGTCTAATAAGTTCCGATGTTCGCGCATAAGATCAATCGAACGCAATATGATTGTAGAATTGCGTTCTTCCACATGAATGTGCATTTATGTCTGAGAGTAACGGGGTTCGTTTTATCGGTGATAAAGATGGCAACATTCTATCTTATTGCTGAGCATCAACATTGACGGGTGCCTTTGGCAATATTGCTTCAGCTATACGATCAGCTCGTATAGCGGAGAATATATGAGATACGCGAAGTTGGCGTCACACTGTTAATTCTCCAACGTGAACGGTAGAGCTTCGCGCCGGGTTTGCCTTGTGTACAATATCTTCACGGCACCCCGGCGAAGCTGCCAGATACCAGAGACAATTTACAACCCTCTAAACTTTGAACTATCCTCTTTGAATAAATGAAGGGTCGGCGCACGAATGTAAAGGATTTTGGTAGAATCGTTCTGCTAAGCCACGAGCTACTATAGTTGAAAACAAAAGCGTTTTCTTGTTACTCTTCGATTTCGACTACCATTCCAGTGTACCTTTGTCGTCATGTCGGCGATGTTCTATTGCGTGAATGAAACGGCCCGAAGCTAATTCCTTAGCAACTGAATTTACAACACAATGAATAGAGGATGATAACGACCTCAATAAAAAAAAAAACTCTCAAAAACTAAAATTAACGTTTTGCGTCAGACATTTCTATGATCTACAGACCGTTTAATAATAATATAAATGGTGAAACACTGGCGGTAAATTGGTTGAAAATAAAAAAAAAAAGATACACGGAATGCTGGTTTGTCTCGTTTAAAAATGTAAAAAGGTCTCACAAGAGACTCTCGAGAACGTAAATAATTTATACACATTTCGGATCAGAACCCCTACAAAGCGTAATCTCATGCTGTACGGGAATAATTTTCATACTTCCGTTATCCCAGCATAATTCATAAGAGTTTTTCAAGGGGTTTAAATTAAATTCCCGGAGAATGAAAGTAGTGTAAAAGAAAACTGGAAGTCTTGAACAGACCTTAGGGTATTTTAACCGATGTGCTATAGGTAGCGACAAATAAGGAAAAATGCTTGGAATACGACTGGTTACCTACGAGCTTTGGGAACTGGATGCACCATACGTAATCAGACGAGGTGCTGTAAATAGCCAGAGGTAGAGCAAGAAAGATGGAGACTACAAGAGAGAGAAAGGCAGAGCCGCTGAGAGATAGAGAGGGAGAGAGATGGGCAAACAAACACTGCGGGGGAGGCAAAGTTACCCGTTTCTAAATTAGGTTAGCGCAAATCCCTTTAGGGGTAACTCTAATGGCGGGAGCGTGAGTGGCATGCGGCCAGGCGAGCGACAACCCTCGCGACGCCGAGGGGTGCGTTTACTCTCGAGACGCGACCAAAAGCCACTGTCCCTACACAACACCCTACATGCCTACTAGTTAGTTTAATTTATAGTCTTTTTTTTTTTAAATCCTCATTTCAATGATCTATAAACAACTTTTGATGTTATTATGGATTGCACCTCGGGAAAAGGTAGAATTTCTCCCAACGAAGGAGAAAAGACAGAAAGCCGATAATGCGTATTCAATACTTGTGGGTTTGTCTTTGTAGCTAAACTTCATTGTGAAAAAAAAAAGCTTTTATCAAATTGATTGCTCGTTTTACTGATGATTGTTATTTTCTCAAGCACAAACGATTTCCAGTGCCGATGCTCTTCTAAACGAGATACTTGCAAAACCGATAGTCTTTTTCATGTTATCCGCATCGCTCTATCTACCGCTGAGCGAAGTTAATTACATAAACTTTAACAGCAAAACCTCTGTAAACTTTACCGACTCATTCGCAATGGTGTGTATCGTCACTCGTTCATCGCGTATAACTTCGCTTTATTCTCTAGCTGTTTATGTTTTGCGAGTACTCGCGTAAGGGCCGATAAGGAGAGTAGAGAACGGTGATATAGTGACGAGGCAACGTCCGCAGAGGTAATGAAAGATCTTCTCCCCTGTATTGGTACTTTTTACAACGTCATTGACCCACTTTACAAATACAAGAATGTGACGCGCGAGGAATAACAAAAGTTCGGGCGAAGAAAGAAAAAAAAAAAAAAAAAAGTAAAAAGTAAGAAGAAAGACTTCTGTTGTTTCTCTTTCGCTCCCAGTGGATTAACGAGAGACGAAATTCACGTCGAAATGACGTGAGGGAGTCTTTCGTCATTCGGTATTCCGATCGTTCATAAAAGTTGTCGCGGGACAGAAAAAAATAGGTTCTACGCATCGAGGAGTAGCCTTCCAGCTTATCTACTATCGTATCGTCGATTCTTATCGTCAGTAATTTTTCTTCGCGACAAACAAGTTATCGAAGTACAGCACCGTGTGGAGGTTGGTTTTTTTTTTTTGGCCAACGATGAAGTGGCAAGACAGACAGAGGCGACGAACAGTGGTGTATGGAGTCGATATTATCTCAAAGCCCAAGCGTTATATACCGGTCCGATGAAATAAAACTTGTCCCGACGAGAATCAACCCCTGGGACTGAAAAGAAGAAGAAGAAAAAGAAGAAAAAGAAAAGCCTACCGAGTGAGCAAACCTGAGCCGAGCGGATTCGTCCTATCAACGTGCGGCAAGAAAAACATCGAATTTCTTCTTCTTTTTATTCGAATTGCCAAGAGCTATAGATGAGAACAGGCACCCTCGGGATGTGTGTAGGAGGATGGGGTTGGAAAGGGGGAGGGGGGAAATCGTTCGAACAAGGGTACCCCTAGGAAAAGGGATGAATAAAAAGAATAAAGAGGAATAGAACGAAAGGTAAAATAAGCTCGAAAGACGCTGATCCTCACTATATCCAACCCCGGGGAACGTAAGGCGACTGTCTCCTCTTCTCACCTACATATAGAGCCCAAGATAATAGGAATATACTACCGAGCCTACATATAGGTATTTTACCTAACTTATAATATATTCAACCGAGAGTAGAATGTAAGCGACAAGCCGAGTGGATAACTATACGACCTGAAAGTTCGAGCAGATATATACGCGTAAGTTATATACCTATATTGATATATATTGTCATAGACTATCGTTCCGAACTTCCCACCCTTTGTGTTTTAACCATTATCTGCAATGAGATTATTGTATATCTAGAAAAAAAAAACGACACTTTTACACGACTCTCGATATAAAAAAACGTATGAAAAATAATATGAAAAAATTAAAATAAATAATGGGATTGGCGTATCACGAAATATAAATCGCAAGATTTTTTTGCCGTGTGCTACGAAGGGAAAATTGAATGTGAACGGTATTTTGAAAAAAAAATTGGTTTGCTAAGGGGAACTCATCACTCGAGTGATTGAATGTACAGCATTACCCAGGGTACTCTACTTTCATAAAAAATATTGACTTCGATGCAATTGGTATATCATTCGATGTGTGGTACACTATCCACGAAAAGTGAATATGTATAGGATATATGTAGAGTCAGCAGTGCTTTACGCTGCGTACCCGCGGGCAGCGAGTGAATTGATTTTTCCTTCATGCTTTATGAAGTTCGATCGAGTAGTTGGCGAAATGTTATTTCATTCTCCTCGCCATTTAAAATAAAAGAAAATACAGGTTTATAAATAATTATACACAATAAGAGATTTTTTTTAGTAGAAATTGAGAAAAAACAGGTGAATAATACTTATATTGATAAGATTCATTGATTTCCTTCATACAGCCGATTTAAGGTAGAAATAATGATGAGATAACTTTCAACGACTTAATATGACGAATAATAAACGGTGATATAAAAAGATCGAAACCTGTAGTTCTCTTAGGTAAATTAAAACAATTTTGACGAGAATTCGATAAATCCAAAGGAATTCGACTGTTTTGCTTCTTCAAGAAGCTTTGTTTTTGTGGAATTTTTTTTTTTTTAGATTTTCATGTAAACGTGTTCAGAATGTTCCAAAATGTCGAAAAATGACATCTAGAAAAAATATCTATCCGTACGTGTGTGTGTGTGTGTGTGTTCATCATTCGACCTCATCATTCGAGAACGGCTTGAGATCTTAAACTCAAATTTACACCACATGTTGAGGGTTCAAGTCCCCTTCTTTGGTCAAATTTTTAGCAAAATCTGTGCACTCGTTTAGTTTTTACGCCATTTTGAATTTATTGATAAAATGGTGGTGGCGCTCTAACTGACACATTTTTTGAGATACCGGGCTAAAATTTTGTACAAACTTTATTTTTTTTTATCAAATAAGGTTTAAGATATTATTTCAATTGCCGCTTTTTTTCGAAGTTGGTTTTGATTTGAAAAAAGCTTCATGAAAAAGCCAAAAGTAATAAACGTCGTACTTTCCTCCAGAGTTGGGTACACTGTGTTAAATGAAAGAGAGGAAGCAATATGCCAATGTAATTGCCACGATTTTTATTCTTTTTTTCCGGTACTTTTTCATTAAAATGCTGCTTTTCGGAGACTAGCTTATGATTACAAAATGCAACCCTGTAGATATTACGGTGTCCACATAGGTTATGCATGGACACAGGTCAAGCCCCAACTTCAAACTTGTACGCACAAGCGACGAACTCACTTCCAAATAGATTTTGATGGCATGCGATGTGACATAATCCCTCCGGCTCTCATTTCGCCGCGAAATGCTTTCACTTAAGCTTTGCGCGATTGATGTACGCATGTTAAAGCAAACAGAAAGCCCCCGACATACGAGACGTTTCTAACCTACGAGAACATTTTGGAATTCATCATTAATGACGAGATTCGATGTTCAAACAATATGTAGATTAGTAATTGCTATTTGCGTACATTGCTCTTAATACTGGCGATCAATCTCCCGAAGTTTCGTCAAACTAAGTGCATTGGACAATGCCAATTGGACAACCAATGAATATAGCAAACGATCGTGTAAACTGTGGTATATTTCACGCTTCCTTATTAACAAACCCACAAATAAACGTATGCAAATTTCTGAAAAAAACGTTCTCGAAAAGTAAAATTTGAGTTATGATAATGAAAATGAAACATCCGCCGATTGTTAATAAAAAAATATCCGTCGAACGATTGAATTTCTTTTTATTTTTAATTTCCTACAGTTCGTATGCGTTAACTGATCGATATTCTGTGAAACTACGAATAGTACCAGAGGTGGATGAACTTTTATTTTTCCGACACTTCATATACTTCGTTATTTGATTCATGGAAAGTTTGTGGAAGTATTTAATCATTAAAAGGTAGTGTCGCCGAAGGTGCGAAATAATTCACTTCCATCATCGTAAACACTCTCGGTGCGAAGTTTCCTCGTTATCGTTGAGAGTGATGGAACCGGCACAACGCTTCAACGCAAATCTCGAAAGGGCTGTGCGAACGAAGATTTTCCTCGTGTTTGTACGGAGTATATGTATAATGCCTTGAAGCGGCACGTTCGTCCCAAATGGAACTCTTGTCTGCTCTTTAAGCCGAGCGAACGATGGGTTTCGAACTCTTAGCATAAGTTGTTGGGTGCATTCATCACGGGATTGTTATTATTCTAGGCATCCCATTGATGAGTTCATTTCCATTCTACTTATCCAACCGTATAATTCATACTGAAGCTTAAGGAAATTACAGTCCAGAACTGTAAAAATGATTTAAATACAAAGTTCAAAGACTGTTTTTCTTGTAAATTAACAGGAAGTTTGACCAACTCATCATATTTGCAGCGCATACTCGTTTAGTATGACAAATATTCACTTTCAAATTGAATGAATCATCAACGATAGAATCAAAGCATGTAATCCTGGCTATCATGAGTGATTCATTAAAATTCGGGTTGGTGGTTGAGGTCGGTTTTCCTCGTTGTATGCACGTGTGGTCAACGAATATGCGAAGACCGCCAAGTCGACTTTTGAAAAGTTTAATTATATGTCAATAGAATTTCCGAAATTGTGGGTATTTTCGGTATTTCTGGGTACACATAAGTATACAAAGGGATTTGGTCCATTATTAGTAAATTATTCTTATAATTATTATTGTTTTATTTCCATTTCCGATCAACTCGATTAATTGAATCGTAGAGCCGTTGATCCTCGACACGAAATAAAACAAAGTTCAATGGTATATATTTCAAATTTTTTAAAAATCGAGAATATCCAGTGAATAAATAAAAATGAATGGAACCGCGACTGCGTCGTGATTGACCCATTCAACATATGTATGCAGTCCATTGAACGTAGTTTTGAGTTTATCGAATACGCGTCCAATAAACAGTAATATATTTATTAGAAAAAATACATGTGTATCGAACTATATAGGTATGTAAAATATGTGAAATTTGTGTGTGAAGCTGCATCAATCATCAATGCCCATTCACGAATAAAATGGTAATAAAAAAAAAAAGTACATGTGTATCGAACTATATAGGTATGTGAAATATGTGTGAAGTTACACCATTCATCAATGCGCATTCACGAATAAAAAAGCAATAAAAAAATTCTAGTTATCGCGACAAGGACCATCGTCGATTTAATTTTTCCACGACTCAAACTTACCCGAGTGATTCCGCGAAAGCCAGTTTAGATCCTTGTCAGCTCCATCACTTCGAAGTTTTTCATGATGTTTAAAGTGGCCAATGGGAAATGCGATGGCTATGTACACAAACACTGATTCCCGCAGAACTAATACTATATCTTAATTGAGACGCTCACAAAAATCACTTTTTCTCAACCGATAATCGATCTCAATCGATACATAGATTGAAATTTATGAATCTGCGTACACCGACTAAACACGAAATGCCTCTCGCGAGGGTAACAGCTTCGACCCACCGTAGTCAATAATCGAATGCCTGAACATACAGTTGGTCGGCAGTTTCAATTTCTGGTAGTAGTAAGTGCCAAGGAGTTTCGCACGCTCGTCGGTAATGTGTGGAATAGATGGTACCGTGCAGCGGTTAAGGGAGCTTATCGTACAGGACACGTCGAACGTAATTATTATTATCACGAAGATGGAGGCATCCAAGTTGGCGAGGTAGAGACCATCTACCCTCTATTACCGTTAAGGTCTCGCGACGCACTATCTTCCAGGCGAACACCCGTTATCCTTAACGTCGACGCGCGCTGGTCCCCGGCCCGGTGAACAACCCCACCGTCGACCATGAAAGTCCTATGAAACTTCAACCGAGAAATCTTCGGTATGGAGTCATCCCGCTTGGTTACGTTATTGCTAGTACTCTCGTCTCGTTGATTCCACACGATCGTATTATGCGCCCCATACGCGGGTGTTTCTTGTTCGCTGTTTCCACAGAAGTCAGAATCGAATGGGGCGAAAGTTCAAACGAGGCGGAACGAACGTTATAATCGATCCTCGATACTCGCTTTACTTCGAACGTGATAAGATTCTTCATTCGTCAAATCGATTAAGTATCATAACGAATATGCTTGTGGTATTGCGATCTTAAGACGATCGGATTTGATATGAGAAATCCACGAGAACGAATCGACCTATCGACGGAATTCACCGTAACGAGAATTGTGCACTTTGGCCGAAACCACACGGCCCGCACACGAATGCACACACACATCCACATGCACACACAGAGTATCACGCACACAGGCACACGTACGAGGATAAGTTTCGATGTCGGTCCAAAAGGCGCTTACACGATGGGGCTTTCAGCGAACGAGGAACTTCCGGAAGGCACACTCGGTTGGTTCGCTCGGTTGGCTCGAGACCCAAAAGATTTTCAACAACCTCATATATCTCTATACTCTCTGTCTCTCTCCGCTCTCTCCGAAATTCAGAGGAACCCAAATGCATCCACTGTTCAATCGGCACTTGTCTCTTTATCACGACAAATCAATCGTTCATTGGCTTATTGTTTTACACGTTTCTACCGGACAAATTTTATACGACACTAATCGATTTTTTTTTCCTGGTATTCATACGACGATTATGTTATTTTCTCTACGAAAATTTTGCATCTTGATAATTTTTTTTTTCGATATATTGAATTTTGAAACGGGAATGTCCCGAGAGGACTTTACTCCGATCAATCTTCAATTTTTATTCTAAAGAGAATAAATTTTGTACGTTGATCTTAATTTGGCGATAATATTAATCCATTTCTTGAACGGTTTTTTCGATATTTCTGTCGTTGCATACCTCCAATTAATTTTAATGTAACACGAATATTTGCCTATTAATTGCAATTAATGCTTTCATCGACGATGGCAATTCGACGTTTTTTGAACGGTTGGCGTTGTATTATAGAAGATAATAATTGGCACACGCGAATTCGTACGAAGACACAATAACGAACAATATTACTTCTCTCAAACACCCGCACAAAGTCCGACGATCGCGGAAGACGCGCGTGCACTGGCGGTCCGAACTTACGAACAGCGGCGACGTGCGCGCGCGAATTCTCGACGAGGGGGATGGTCGACGGGGGTTGTGCACCCTATACTCTATACGCGCGCGCGCGCTCTCGCATCCCCGCGTAACTTCGCCGACACACCGGCGATCGCACTACCGCTAAAACGGGAATTCCCTTTAAACTCTGTTACCACCGCACTCCACGACGATGCCGAAGAGAAATGATGCGAACGTCGCGTCGTATTCGTTGTTCATGGGAATATCGCTAACGCTGTCGTTTCCTTTGGTATCTGGGTTAGTGGACGCCGTATACAACTCGACATACAGACGAAGAAACGAGTCGTCCATTGCACTGATAAAGAGGGATATTTTACTATCGAGGAAATCGCTGAATAATACAATTTCCTACCCATTTCTATTCCAAACGCACATTGATTAATCCTTTATAGCACAGCGGTCTCAAAAGCGAAGACACACTATGAATTATCGTAAAGTTTGAGAGATATCTTGCAAAGATATGTGTGCGGCTGAGAATTAAAAAAAAATGTAACTCCTCTTTTTTAAGTTGATAGTATTAGTTGATTTCTCTCTGTGAAAAGGTGTTTGATGTATGCAACATTGTGCTGCAAACGATCGAACTTACAGATGTCCGGGTTGATCATTCGATGGCAGCCTAAAACCGTAACGAAAAGGGAGGCTTTACGAAAAATCTTCCTCATGGAGGAAGTCTTAGGATTGTCAATTTCTAAGACATCTTCTATACTATGGGAAAAAATATGGGATACGCACTTTTGTTTCTTATCATTCCATATCTCAATCAATAGAAGAATGTCGTGTTTCAAGGAACGCATTCCCCTATCTGTATACCATATTACTGGGGTGATTTTTACCCCTACATGGTACGATTCAGAAAGGACTGAGTAGATACTCTCAGCAAAATTCTTCGCTAAACTATCGTGAAGGTCTATTTTCGAAGTTTCGATCGCTTCATCGCTGTTTAACGCAAAAATCCGATGAATGTACCGTCAACCATAATTCGACGGGTCATCGAAGGGAAACTTCGAAATTCAATCTTAAATGTCGTACAATGTCAGTAATCGCAAACCCCGTTTCACAATATTTATAACCTTTATGTTATTTCAATGACATCGTAACAGGGCAGGAAGTTGGATATGAGTTTCGGAACAAAGGGAAGTGAAAGATATAATTGGCGCTCCCGGGGGTAGAGCGACGATACGGAACGATGAAACGAACCCGCACCGTTTCGGAATTATAATTGATGGAAACAATAAAAATGTGTCATAAAACTTGCCGGATTATTCGAATACCGAAGAGGTCCCGTACTTGATCGGAGCGATCGTCACAGTTATCATGATTACCTACTCATTTTTCAGCGTCGTAATTTTACGGCTTCGGCCGTTGCCGCTCGTTTTCCCTAATAACCCAATAACTTTTATGGCCCAAGTACGATCCGAGGTATTTGAATAATTGAGCGAATAAATTAAGGCTTTTGCAAGATAGTAAAAAAAAAAAATGAAGATGAAGAAGAAGGGAAAGAACCGTTAAAGATCATTTCGTGTAGATGGCCGAGTTGCGTCGTCGTTCACCGGAGGTATCCGTGAGGAATTTTTTTGTTATATATACAGTGGCGGAGACATAAAAGTGTCGACGTGTCTTGAAACGTAACGCGGATGCGCGGAGCTTGTTCTCCTTGTCTCTTCGAAGCTCACTTCAAGGTCGTTATCAACCCCTGTCAGCGCACTCGCTCTTCCCAGGAGGCTCTTCGTGTACGTAGCCGCAATTAATTTTAACGGCGTTGCGAGGCTCGGGATCCTCACCGACCGGCCGTACTCTAGTCCAACACATTCCCCGACGGCTTCTTACTTCGAGGGATATCGCTACCTATATCCTTGGCACCGAGTTACACCGACGAGATTTTCATGGAAATACGCGCGTGGGAGTTGTCGAGAACCATTGCGAAATCTTGGTAATACGACCAACGAGCCGGATCGTCCTTTGGCGGATAGAGTCGAACGAACCTTTGCGACTTTAGCCCCTGCGAGAGGTCATGTTATACGACGAAGAAAGGTCAAATGGCATCAACAAATATAAGAGAAAAATCTTGTATATGTATTTCCCGATTACACTGATGTATATAATCCATTCATTCCATTGTGGAAGGCATTTTGTTATTGTAGAAAAATACAAAACAAAAATCGATCGAATTCGACTTCTGACTCAATAAATTTTAACTCACTTCTTAAATTTTTTTTTTTTTTTCGGTTAAATAATTTTTGATAATTTAATCGATACATTTGTAACTTAATGTTTTTTTTTATCGAAAATCGAAGGTAAGAAAATAGAGGGAATTAAGATAAATAGTTGTATGCATAATCTTAAATGCTGTAGCATACTATTTTCTCGAAAATTAGCCGGTGCTTTAATCGGACGTTGCAAACTCAAGTATCCCCCCCTCCGTTTAGGGCAGCTAAGCGTAGAATACTCTCGTGAGAGTTGACTTTCCAGCCTGCGGTTGTATAAATTCAGCGTTTCTCCAGAGTCTAATTCTGCATGAATTAGCGTAAATATCTGTGGCTAAGCAGAAGATACGGAAACTTGGTGGTGGTAACGCGAGCTTTTCTCCGGTGTTCTCGTCTTTCCCGGTTGTGTTGGCGGTGCTGATGTTGCCGCAGTACAGACTGCATCCTATTTCTCTCGAAGTTTACTTGGCAACTACTGGTAACAAGAAGCGCAGTTCCAGTTAAACTTTCATATTTATTTTAATTTTTTATCCCGAAATCTTTTTCTTTTATTCTTTCATTAACCAAATCTTTTAGAATACACGCTAAGCTCCACAATGGACAAACTGTTCGACTTTTTATATTGTCATCGAGGTACTACAGGGCTAAAGAATAGAGCGGATGCATGAAGTGCCCAACTAAATGGGCGATCCAAGTAAATTCGGCCCTTTCGTGGGAACGATCGGCGAAAATCCAGCGACAATAATAGTGCGCAACTGTCGAAGCGAATGGCGATGAAGGGATAAAGAGAACGAGAACTGGAAGCGTTGATATCTGCCTTCGTGTGTCGACAACAATTAATTCGATGGTGTGAAATCGGAAATCCCGAGCGCATTTGTTCGTACCGATATTCAGGTCTATTGTTCATCAGATGCCGGTACGTTTATATCGATTGCCAGTATATTGGATTCGAGCCAAATAGTTCGAGTACGCTGGGTTAGACGCGCCGCTCACTGGTCTACTTGCTGGTCCACTGGCTTCTATAGCTCTTCTGCTCGATCTAGTAACTAGTACTCCAACCCCCTCGAAAGAGCTCTGCTGCAAACCCAGCATCGCGATAGTCAGCATTTCAAAAAATTGCAACATTCCAATAACAGTCGAGCACAGTAGTTCTATAATTCCTAATACTAGATATCCATACTACCGTTCGATTGACTCCGAAAAAAAAAAAAAAAAAAAAAAAAAAAATCATCACAAATGTTTAAATATCTTCGAAGTGCTTCCGTCCACATTTGTCGGACGTAAAATAAATCGACTTCTTCCTTGAAGAGTTTTAATGAAGTTGAACAATCCTATACGCTTATGCTATTAAGAGTTTTCAATTACGAACCGTGATTTTCGACTAGTAAAGAGAAGATGGAGTTCTACAAACAACAAGCGCTGAAAGGTCCTTTCGCAAAGGGATCTTACTTCAGTTCGGGGTTCCTTTTGGATAGAATGTCGGGACTATTCCACGAAACTAAGTGAATAAGAGAGGGTACTAGCAAAAGTCAATGGCGATGAGGCTCTCTGTAGTTTCTACGCCTACCGGTAGGGTTGAGTTCACGATGCCTGAGTTGGTTTCCGTGATTAAAGCTTCGCTGCTCTATGGCGAGAGTGTATAGCGGACGGAATGAGGTAGACAGCCGAGTTTGCCGCGGACGGGATATTAAACGGACCGGCACCTTCGTCTTCTTAGCGTGCCATTAGCACGCTCGTTAATTAGGATGACAAAAACAAAAGGTAGACGGGTGAGGAGGGTGTGGGAAAAAAAATATGAGTATCCGCCCAGCCTGCGGAGGATCAGTGAGAGAGCGTCCTCGCTTACCCTATCATACGATGGGCGACAATGGAATGGACTTTGACCCGTTTTTTAATTTCTTTTTTTTTTTTAATTTCTCACCCATTTTCTCCAACCGTCCAACGTTCATTTTAACAGAATTTACTTATCATATTTGAAATAAATCTGAAAAACGCGATTCACTGGTTAAGATAAGACGACGGTTGCGAAAAGAACGAGCAAAAGAGAAGGCTAACGACTGGACCGCGTCGCGGACCTTTTCGAATTTATCCTCTGATGAAAAACTGTTCACGTGCAAAATTAAAGAGCTTTAAAGGAGTTTCGTTGTTCCAAACTGCTATGAAGTTTTACGGTTCTCTAGCTGGTAACTGATCCTCAGAATCAAAATTGGGTATCTCATCATTTTTTGCAATTTCTGGATTCATGAAGCTTATTCATCTATAAGAAGCAACAAACTGACGAGTGGTTTTAAAAAAACTTCGTAACAAAAAATAATAATAGTACGTATGAATTATCAGTTATTTCTGAGGATAATCACACGTTTGAGGGTCGTATGAAAAATCTCAAATATTTGGGGAAGAAATTGTCAAAAATAGTGAGACTTTTTAGTTCCCGCGGTTCCCGCGGACCTCGCGGTTGGTTTTTGCATCGTTGTATAGTTTGGTATTTCTTAAAGTATCTATCAATGTTCTCTTTCGTCTGCACTGCCATCACGCGAAGGAGCTGAAGGAAACGACAACTATACGAAACTAATAAGCATAAGGAATGCAGATGAACGGATTCACCGTATCGGAAAGTTCGAGAGATCCAAAGCTACAATGTGGCGTAAGCATGAAATGAGACGGAAGGTCAGTAAACGATAACAAGATTAAGCGGAAGATTTTAACGACTTGGAATCAGACTTCCCCCGTTGGAAGCCACCGGAAGTCGCGATCAAGTTCGAGTGCAGCAGCGAGAGTGACTTCGTTTATCCTATCATGCGAAGAGTGACAATGGAATGGACTTTGTCCTTTTTATTCCTTTTTTTCTCTCGCTATTTTCTCGAAATGTCCAACATTTATTTCCACAGAATTTACTTATCACATTTGGAATAAATGCGAAAAACACTATTCATGGGTCGAGATAAATCGGCGGTTGTAAAAAGAGCGGGCGAAAGAGAAGGATAACGATTGGAGCGCACCTAGTACCTTTTTGGATTTATCCCTCTCACGAAAACTCCATTTCTCTGAATTAAAGAGCTTGGAAAGAGTTTGGTTTTTCCAAACTCTCTCGAAGCTCTTTAATTTTAGAGTCGACGTGAATGAGCTTTAACTCGTCGCTACTTCTCATTGGCGTATACGACTTACGGTTCACTCTTTACCAACTATCACGAGAAAATGGCTTCCATCATGAAAAGTGGAATTTCGTAGAATTTTTTTTTTTTTTAAATAAATAAAATGAGTAAAACGAAGTCATTTATTTAGATTTCACTATGCGTCTATGAGCTTAGCTGCCGATAAGCTACCAGCAGAAAAAAATCGACACATTGTGTTTTTCATCGAATTTTTTTCGACGACATACATATTCCATTTTTTTTTTCCTCTTAAATCAAAAGTCATATTGAAACAAATCTGTTTCATCGTTAAACGATTAATTGGATCAACTCGAGAAAAGAAAATCGAAAAATCACGATGTGGTTATATACATTGAAATCGATTACACGGATATTGTTGTTCTATGGTCGTCTCCTAATTAATTGCTCTCGCGTTCTGACTCTGTCGAGGAAACTGCCATCGGTTACCGAATGCTCGTTATTCCATTAGTATAGCACACGATAGCTCGTTAGTTAACTATATCCGAACCAAGGGAACTCTGCCGGGGAGTCGTAGCGGCGTCAGGACCAAAACCAGTTAGTCGAACTTCCCGCTTGTCTATGTACGATGAAACGTGCGTGATTTTAGTTAACAACTGCGTAACGCCCAACCGAACATGAGTTATCTGTTCTCGCGACCATTTGCGCATCGCGTATCTACATTTGCGAATGATTCGCTAGAAGCATTGGCTGATGGGACGCGACGCATAGTTCATCCGATCGGACGAAAATCCAATCGAGAGTGAGAGAGAACTCTTCACGACCGCGTGAATAAGTGTTGAACCGAATTGTTACCACCAGAGATCGAAGTCCGTTTCTACCGTTGTTGCTACTATGGTGAACTCTCTGCTCGCCCGAGCCGCGCCCGAATTCCTTCACGATTCACTTTGGTTAATAGATCGAAGTATCTATAGATGCCCTCTCGCGTTGTCGGATACATGCTTGCGCAATACCCCGATAAACACCGATACAAACGGGGAAAAAGAGGGAATAGAGAAAAAGAGAAAGAAATTCTACCTATCGTTCACCCCGACACGACGCTGTTGGTCTCGCGTGCCGTGAGAAAATCTCGACGCGTTACATGGATAAAAATATCATTTCCCATATGTATACCTATATATAAGGGGGCTTTCGGACTTATAGGTGAAGAGTGAAGTACATCGATATGTAGTACGATTATGATAGTTGGTTACACGCGTTACAAGTTGCGCATCAGATCGACTTAGTGTCGACGCGGAGTTAACCTTTCGACCCACGGAGAGAGTGAAATAAAAACATCGAGTACCGGATAAATCGATCGATGTTTTTACAAATTCATTCGATTTTTCGATATTTCATTGAATAAAGATGATAGTTGTCACATTTGGGATTAAAATAAAGATCTGAGAAACCGAATAGTTTTTTTTTTTTTCATTGGTCGTTGAATGAGGAAAATTTGTGAGGAAAAAGAAAAACGCGGGAATGGTTTGTCCTTCGATAAATGTGTACTGTGTAGGTAATCGCTGCTTGACCCACTGAGTTCTCGTTGCGCACTAACGAAAATAAATTTTCATTTGAAGCGGCGTGGTAAAAGTAGGATAAAAGCAACACATAGTCTACAGTCGTTCTAGAGACGACGACGTCCGATTGCATAAGTGTAACCTTAGCGCACAGCGCTAGAAGGGCGGCGACACTTTCGCATCCGCGGACTGTTCGCGATCTCAACCAGTGGGTCTCTCAGACGCTCACTGACATTTTCTCCTTCGTGCTCTACATAGGTATACAGAGTGTATCGCTTGGTTTTGCTCGCTCTCAAGCACGTTCGCCCCCGCGTTAGCGAAATCACTCGGGCGTATCGAGCCAACGCCTTCGCCTGCCTATCAGCAAGGTTACCGTATATCTCTGCTAAACATATTCAGAGAAAGAGTCAGCAAGCCATCGCGATGCTCAGTCGACCGGCTAATACAGTTCTATGCATATAGCAAACAAAAAATCATTGTAGAGAAAGACTTGCACTTTTTTTGAATCCCATGAATCAAGTATGATGTAAACTCGCGCCCTTTCCCACAACGGCAAAAAGTATATAAAAAAAAATGACATTCAGCGTTTTTATGTAAATATTATATTAATCATATAATCTGCCAAATATTTGGTGATATATATTTGAATTTTGAAAAAACTTCGAGTAGATCATTCTATGATCTATATGTGAACTTTCGAAGAATTGGCACGCGATTTCGAAAAAAAAAAAAAAAAATCGAAGAGTATAGTAATAAAAATGGCCACTAACGGTACATCTACTCTAATAGATATATTTTTCCATGTGATTTTGCACATCAACTAATTCCACAATTTAGAAAAAACATATACTTTTTTGGCTTTGAATTAAAAAAAAAATGGTCAAAGATTCTTCTATGAAGAATAAAAAAAATAAGAAGATACTTCCATTTACTTGATGATTACAAACCGCAATTCTAAAATACTGTTGTACTGAAACAATAATAATAATAAAGCTGTGCATAGAAACGTAGCCAATCGGGGATTCCACGTACTACACATATAAATGTACAAAGTAAATCGAAAGAGACGCATCGGCAAAATAACGAGGTTATTTTTCAATGCTCGATACTTTTTTTCCGTGAAGATCTACGATAGAGAGAGAGAGAGAGAGAGAGAGAGAGTTGCTCGTGGCTCGACAGCATAGTATACCAGGACCAGTAGCCGCGACTGAAGCTGCAGCTATCCATATGCACCTGGCGAACGTTGGACGGGAGACAAATGGTTTGTGCGACCGAACGTGGTCTCGTCGTCGACGTCGACGTCGTTCCCTATATATACCGTGAACGATGAAAGAGCGAGGATAGCTGCAGGAGAGAGGGCAAACGCGGGGGTAAAAAAAAAAGAACGATAGAGACAGGGGAACATGCCTGGCCGAGATGGTCGTTCTTGACCTCGCTGGCAAAACCGTAGCCACCCGGCTATGCACTTCCGTCGCTGCCTGCTAGAGAGTGCTCTGTTATTCGCTCTCTCTTTTCTCGCCTCGTTTCTTTCGCTTCTCTAACTCCGCTTTTGCGACCCTCTTGACGTCCAGATCCATCCCCCCTCCATTCCTATTTCTCCGCCACCTCGTTGCCGGCGTGTCTCCCAGGTCTAACGGTACCATCTTGAAAAGTGCATTTATCGATCGTAAAGCTCGAACTCGTCGACGGCGTCATTCGCACGCCGAACAGCACAATGTCGCGAAGCCCCGTTCACGCAAACCGCCCACCAATCCGACCCGACGAAACGAGGAGCTATGCCCGTACTATATACTATGTATTTACCCGAGAGAAGCAGAAATCTTGAGAGCGAAGATATCAGGGACAAAGGATCGATAAAGATTATATTCAGTTTCAAGTATGGAATGTTCGGTGATAAAGGAACGACGGTAAGAATACATAGTTATAGACACTATACGCGAAGTATTATAAGCTGAAATCGTTAATTAAAAAAAATAAAACTTTCGAAGTAGCGATGGAATGATAATTATACGAATGGTAATCGTTTGCGAAGCATTCTTAGCATAGTTTTGGAGGTTACGTGCTAAACGATGGGAAAAACTTCAGTCGTTATTGGTTAAAGAACAAAAAGTAGTGACTTACCACGCTTCATTAACCGAGAACTCGTTGACGTAGGTATATAGATATAGGATTATCATTGAATCGAAAACAACTCAAAGAAACGCATAGAAATTATTTATTTCACAGAGTTATTTATTCGATTTGGATTTTTTTTTAATACGAATATTTGAACTTAATATTTAATATGAGTCTTTATATTATGATTTGACGATGAATTGAATAATCGATTTATCTACGAACAACCGTTCTGTGTGTCTTAACTGTGTTTTTTTTTTGTGGTTATATCTGTAGTTGTGTCAATCATATAGCGATTCCCACACCTGGAAGCATCAACATTGCATAATCCAATCGATGCGATGTTTCCGGTGATAGTCGCACATTGCCATTCGCGATTTTCCAAGGCGTCGCTCGCGGTCTTTCGCTCTGTTAAGAGACACAGTGAAAGTGCTCCTGTGAAGCATGACGCTCGTAATTACGCCGACAACGCGTCGAAACCATTTCGACGCACTTTTCTATACTACGACGTAAATCTCTAAACATATATAGATTTTTTACCTCAACCGGTCAGATGATTCATCGGTAAAAAAAAAAGGATACAACGACCACTTTGGTCATAAAAACTTTTCCCCGAAAATCGATCGAATTGAAATCGTTGAGCAATAAAAATCTTTATCCAAACTGATACGGATTGATACTTCAGTACTTTTTCTTTTTTTCGCATTTTATTCGACCCTTTTTTATTCTTTTTTTTTTTGTCTCTTTTTTCCCTCGTCCTTTCTGATCGCAGCGGCACTCAACGAGGACTCCTACCTCACCGCGAAAATCCGGATGTGGCCGGGTGGATGTAGGGTGCGGCCACTTGATATAGCGGAAGTCTCTCGACTGTGCCGAAGCAAGAACCTGGACGTTGAACGGCCATCGCCCCACTCGACTTCGCACATATACATATATACCTAAATTTTCTATATCTATGTATATCCTAACACCTCGCATAGTCGTAACGTCGAGCGCACCGTTCTTCTGTTTTTTTTTTTTTTTTGCAAACCATATCCTCCCTATGCGTGCCGGTTGATTGGATGTCGATAAGGTGATACGGTCTCGGTATCTGGCAGCGAGATAGTCTCTTGGTGTTTATTATCGCTCCACTATATGATTAATGGCTTTTCAGCCGTTGCTGTTAAAATGCTCCGGAGAGGCTGCGCCTGTCACCTACACTGCCGCTTATCGGACTTGTGATCGACGCGCAACGCTTTATACTAAAGATATGAAAATTAGCGATCTCCCAGACAGGTCATTAAGAATAATAATGAAGAATTGAATATCCGCGCTGAGGGTGTCGACGATTTATTATTAATAAGATGAATAATTTAAGTACAACCATCTGTATTTCTTATCAGATATACTGTCAAATTAAATTAAAAGAATTAAAGATTGCGTCGTTTATTGCGTATAGGCACTGCATATCTATACATATATATAATCGTAAACGATTTCGAATTCGAGATCAGTCGATAATTATTGGTTCAGCAGATTAAAAATAACATTACCATTAAAAAAAAATCCTATCGGCTTAATCGCATTAAATTTTTTTTTCGATAACAAAAATTCAAATCCGGTTGGTGTATCGTTTTTTGTACTCGACGCGATTACGAAGAAAGTGGGTGAACCGATATTTATGATTTGCGAGAATGAGATATCGGAAAGACAGAGTTACCGAGATGAAAGGACTCTCTCATTGATAGAGGCCGTCCGATAATGTTTCGTCGCGAGCGCCGGCGAATGAAATCTTGAAACCTGCCGCGTGCCTTGCGCGCTCTCGTCTCGTTCTCCTGTATCTTATCTTTCGGTAACGCATACAGAGAAAATGCTTTTCACCTTCTCACTTCCACTCGCTGCTCCCTATCTTTGCCTCTGTCGCCGGCCGATCTCTCGTAAGCTGCACAATTTCTAAATCGAGGTCGCGCCAATTTCCGATAAAAATATTTCTATAGCAAAAGCGACGCCTGATCGAGACTCGGCAACGGGCTTTAACGGTATAACTACGGGTATACCGGAGAGCGTACCTTTGAAACATATTATATTGCATGCAACAGACACCAACGAGAAAACTATGAACTAAGTATATATATATATGTATATATATATATATACTCGATGAAACTTCGGCTATATCGGAGTACAATTTTGTTTTTGAAACGTACGTCGCACTCTCGAGCTAAATAAAAATCGTGCGAACGATAGATATCGTAAAATTTTACGTATTCAAATTTAATAAATTTCATGTATTGCACATTTGGAATACAATACTTCGCAGTTATCGAAACATTTTCCATACTTGGAATAAACTTCTATAATGCAGAATAGTTCGGCTATCGGAGATGAAAGTTTCTTTGGTTATTAGCCGGTGGTGTGCTATTTTGAATGGTTAAATTAACTTCGCTACACAAATTTATGTTGGTATAACGCACCCTTATGATTGACAATTCAATTGATTATCAAAGGAATTTCAATAGAAGTCGATGCCGTGCATCAAGTACAGTCGGCAGGATAAAAGACGAAGTATAGGCTTCGTGACAATTAATTTGGAATGTTCCATATCCACAACTTTGATGCACTATAATTCTGAAGGAATTAAATTCCTTCCCTTTAGAAACACTTAATTTTCAAAATGTCCAAATCAATATCCTGAGGTTTCGGGAGAAAATTGAACGTGTATATTTCTCATTTTGAATTTCGAAATTTTCTTTGTTATTAGGTGGTGGTGTGCTGTTTTCAAGGGTCGAATTAACTTTGCTACACAAATTTATGTTGGTATAACGCACCCTTATGATTGACAATTCAATTGATTATCAAAGGAATTTCAATAGAAGTGGATGCCGTGCATGAAGTACACTCGACATGATAAAAGCCGTAGTATAGGCTTCGTGATAATTAATTTGGAATGTTCCATATCCATGACTTTGATGCATTATAATTCTGAAGGAATTAAACTCCTTCCCCTCTAATCACCATTACTTTTCAATATTTTCGAAGCAATATCCTAAACTTTCGGGAGAGAATTCTACGTATATAGTTTTGTTCCGGGAAAACAGCAATATCACGAGCGTCATACGGATGGCGAGTCGTTTCCTTCCGCTATTCAGCCTCCTTTTTGGAAATCCATACAACTAAGCCACGAGTACAGAAGCTTCTTCCTTTTAGCATCCGGCGCCGTGAACGGTAATATGCTCGACAACGGAGGTCGGCGCGTCTGCGACTTGTAGCCGTAGGACGAGAATGGGTATCGAGAAGGAAGAAAATTATCCGTCGTCGATACGAAATCCCTTTTCTTTTCTTACGATTTCGATTCTCTTTCGGTATCTCGTTTATTCACCTCGACATTGATGCATTTTCATCGATTCTCAAACGTGAAACTTTGAAAATACGAATCGTTCCACCATCCGCAATGGACGACAATACGCGAAGAACTTCGACTTGACATTTCCGTCATTCGTTGCCGGAAAGTGTGTTATACAGATCCGATTGGCTCTCGGTATGCTGCAGGTTCTTGTGACGTCTTTCGATCGTTCTGAGGAATATCTTATTGCGTTTCTAGAAAGCGGCACCGAAAAACGACAAGTTCTGGGAGAAGGAGAAGACGGGAAACGAAGATGGAAATATACCAACGGATAACACGAAGCAATAACCGAACGAATTTTACTCCGCTGTCGATACTATATTTTGTATTGGGCGAATCGGATTCGCAGTTCATATACTATCATATTGCAAATACTGTCGGATATAGCATGCAAGACTGATTCATTTTGACAAAAAACTTCATCGTTCTTTATAAGAGAATCTTTCATTGAACGAACTGCACTGTACATAATGATAGTAATACTTAATTAAATTTTATAAAACGAACGAAATTTATTGCTCTTGGTGTATTCAAAGATCTTTCTGTAATGAATATTTCCTTGAAAGGTCTTTAAAGTATGAAAAAAGTTAACCTTTCGTCAGCACGAACAAAAAACTGCGTTTCGTTAATCTCATCTGCACAGTGAAATTAAGCCAAATTGAAATACCATCGTTAAATAAAAGCCAATAACACCCGATTCGTTGAATACTCGTACTGATCCTTTGATGTTGCGCTACGGCTTTTCGCAGAGTACAACGTGTGTAACACTTCAACTTAGTAACGAAGGACGGCCAACGGACTGAAATATACTGAGGATCGGCACTAACAAAGTTGTGTACAACGCCGTGTGAAACACATTCGTCGAACCGATTCGTTGGAAAACGACAATGTCGACTATCCGATTCGCTTTTAAACGATCTAAAGCTTCATAGTGTAAAAAAAAGCGGAACGAATCGTAAAAAAATGAAATACTATCCTTAATTAAGTGCCATTGGCGACTTCTACAAGTTCTAAGGCTAACGGATGGCAGCGCATACATTTGCGTGCAACGGAGTGTGAAACACATTCGTGGGAAAACGACAATGTCGACTATCCGGTTCTCTTTTGAACGATCTAAAGCTTAACAATGTACAAAAAATGCGGAAAGAATTGTGAAAAAATGGAATACTATCCTTAATTAAACGCCATTATCAATGCCGGTTGGTCACCGTTGACCTGAGGCTACATTTCGGCGCTCGGTATCCAGAGTTATGCCGATTGTGGCCCGAAGGGTCAGCATCGTCGGAACCCCACCAGCGTCATTTTAATCGGACAAAAATCGGAATTAAATAAAAATTCACATATTTACAACTGATTATTCCAGCATATTACATAGGAATCGCATCGATGAAACTTCGAGAAGACAATTTTTCTTGAATCATTAAAATGTGCATAATAAGCGTCATTTATATAACATTGTAATAATGTGCAAGTCTGAGAGCTTTTGTCGCGCAATGCTCGCCGCTTACAGTGCGAAGGAAAGGAGAAAAGAAAAAAACAAGACGTCAAGCACATTCGCATTCTCCTCGTCTGCTCGGCGAGTAGGTATAATTTTCATCCATTCGCCAATGAGGAAAAATCGAAGTCGCGAAGCTATTTCACGATCGTTAAGAACGCAAGATCGTTTCGCGATTGCGCAATTGTGTTACCGTAAAATATCGATAGTTATACTCGTATACGCGTACGACGATGAGCCATCGGTATTACCCGGCTAATCGAGGACTCCGAGAGAAGCGAGAAAGGTGTTGAGTTCCCAAAGTTTTTACGATCGATCGATTCATCGCGATCAAACAACATCGCGGCATGAGGCGGATAGGACGAGGCTGAGTACGACCACCGAAACCAAACCTACGGTATCACAATCTCGAGGTCGTCGACTTTAATCGCGTGATTACGTGCGGATAGCGCGTAAACCAGCAGCAGCGCTCGTAGCAGCAGCAGCACCACCACCAGCAGCAGCACTCCGCGCGCGTTCCCGTTCGGTAACCTAATTGGAAAATTGCGTATGGCTCGGCAATTTAACATCGCGAAACAGAAACAGAGCGCAACGCTTACGAAACTAATTCAACTCTCTTACGAGCGATTGGACACTGTGGTCTGGTATTTGCACCGTTAAGGACGTTAAGGACACCAACTGCTGGTGCACCGATACACAGGAGCGGGAAAACGGGCTTCGGGCGTTTATATCTAATCGACAACGCCTCCGAGTCGAGGCCGTATACCGCCAATCTCGAAATTAACGGCTACGAGAGAGCGCACACTTGGAATTCTCGATACGCGATTTACGGACAATTTGTTTCCTGCATTATTTGTAAATCCACCCCGTCGATGTAAATCTTATGCTATATTTGATCGTACGAAGTACCGAGACGATCTCTTCGTAACGAGATTAGGACGGATCTCGAGCCAACGATGCGGCTGTGAATGAATATACATCCTTATTTCCAAAGATTCAAAAGGGATATCGAGGCTTTAATCGAATAACGCATAATCTAATCGTCAACAGCGCAAATTCGTCATTAGCATATCGAAATAGTCGAATATTAAAAAAATTGCTATATTTCACGAATAAATTTACTTTTATTAATTCATGAGATATAGCAATGTAATTTTTTTTTTTTTTCGTAATGTTTGAATTAAGTATTATTTTTTATAAATAAATTACGACAATTTTAATTATTTTCAACCAAAATTAACGATGCCATTGTCTTTTTTGTTTTTAGCGAAAATTAAGCAAATTTGTATTCAACAGTTGATTTTGTAACTCGTTAAGTTACTACTGAGGTACTTGACAACATTTTCTTGATATGAAACTCCTGATACAGCGTGCAAAGTTATAATCAAAGGGGTTATATAAGCGCGATATAAATAAATTCTCTCGCGTTCGTATAACGGACGAACGCCACAGGTCGATACGCTACTTAGAAAGCGAAGTATGAAATTCTCACGTCACGACTCAACAATGGCGGAGGTGCGAGAGCTGCAGACTAACAAGAGTTATTGCTGATTACAGAAGTCGAGAGCCGACATCAACCCCTTCTTATAGGAGTGTTATATTTTTTTACACCTCTTGACACTCCGAATTTGTTTTGTTTTCTTCACTCGATTATTGAGGCATTTGTAATTATATACACGCGTATACCGATATTATCTTATATGAATTATTACGATGAGTTACGATGGAACGTTTGAAAGTAAAATGAACAATTCTGTTACGTGAATTGTGAAAATATCATATAAAAAAGAAAACTCGAGTGACTTTTCACACGGACATCATTATTTTTAAACACTATTATTTTAGTATATTTTTGCATTTCCAAATCTTTGACTACTTGCAACGAAAATTGTCAGTTTAAATAACGCATCGCTTGAGTCCGAATTCGTAAAATATCGGGAATACAAGAAATTATATACGCGTGCAATGCACTCGGGATGAATTTTCATTATATTGCAGTTGCCACGTCTTTGTTAAAATATGAAGAAATAATCTTTCGAATAAATCCAATTAGCGACTCCTCGTTGATTTAAGGAAACGATAATAAGAAAACAACAGAAAAAATAGCAGCTTTGCTTAACCATAGAGTAAGATATCGCTATGCGCTAAAACGCAGTCGGGATTAACAATTACACAGAACTGAGGCGCATAACTCGTTGTGAATTCAATCCCGTCGGTTGCTCCGCAACTGCCTCCAAACGTCTTTATTAAAACCTCTCGTGATTACTTAATTATCACAACGACCATTAATTAATCGAGTTGCGCGAGCGGCAAATACACGTGCGCAGACGTACATACTATGTTTCGAGTGTATATATGGAGTACGTGTTGGTGAAGAGAAGGCGCGCACGTTCACCAACAGGCATCCTCGTTCCCCACGATGAAGTTGTGCCGACTAACTTGGGAATTTCTGCCCACGATTCGCCAGGAGTCGATCCAGTAACCCGTTCAGCTTTAACTTGCGAAGCCACAGGTCACCTCATCGAATGCGCGAATCAACAGCAAACAGAAACGACGCTGTCTATAGTCATGAAGGCCAATGCGCCGATCCGCAATAATATTTTCGTTTATTTATATATTAATATATCGTATTTAATGGGAATAAATTCGTAAAAAATTAAATAAATAATTTTAAACACTGCATACTTCAAAATCATTGCAGGGAAAAGGCACGTCGTTTTCAAGATATTTTTTAATTGAATAATCATCCGATTTATCGATTATTCACTAATATACAACGATATGTATCTATCTGTGCGCTGCAATGCAGAAAAGTAACAATTTCATAATTTCTACATAAATTAATTAAATTTACAAAAATGTAAAAATTTGAAATGAATCTCCGGCTTGCGAAATAATTTAGTACAGTAGATATTCGACTGCACAGATGCAAAAATTTAATTATTTTCCCTCATTTCTCGTGTAATTCGATGTCCGTTCGTTTTAACTATAATTTTCGTTGCGTAACGAAGTCACTGAAGGATTATTATATTATCATCAAAATACGTGCGGATTTCGACGCCCATATCTATTACGGTACAAAACGCACGAAAAAAACGTTGCGATTCCATCCGTTCCGTTGCAAAAACGTTGCATTTAATAATGGAATTGCAACGTTTTTTTCGTGCGTTGTACGTTGCATAATAGTGTACGGCGAATAGATGAAAAATATTCGTTGACTAACCTATAAGAATTTCAATTCAACGAGACACGACTCTCAAGCCTCGTTGATCGCGTCTAATAAAAAACTCGCGAATTGATTTGTTAGTTTGGGTTTTGTGAATTTTATAGGTTAAAGAAAAAAAAACACATAAAAAAGGGGTTTGCGGTTTTTAGTTACGGTTCTGAAGTTGTCACTGGCGCCGTCGGCGGTTTAAGTGTCCAATACGTATCAACGTGTGCGGCTGACCGCAAGTAAGAGACGCTTTACCTACTTTGCGTATACGAAGTGTAAGCTAATGTAACCTGCAATAGAGGTGTAATATTCGATGGAAGTCACCATATTTTACCTGTAATTGCTTTTTCGAAGTTGTAACGCGATCGTCTACTCTCGACTCACCTTGCGGCATGCGTAATCCAAGAACAGTCACACCGATGCGACTGAAATAATAAAGATTAAAAAATTAAAAATGTTACAACTTATCCGGTATACGTTAGGATAGAGTTATAGATATAGACGGGGTACAGTTAGACAGCAGAGTTACGATCACGTAATCCGCAGAGCGCATAATAATAACGACGAGAGAAGTTTATTATCGTTGGCGTTCTTGCGCCGCTGCTCGCTGTTCACTGTACATTTTCCTCTGTCATATATAGCTGCGTAGCTATTCTATTTTCTTTTTGTTATAAATACAAAAGAAGAATAATCGACGGAACCACTAAGAAAACGGTTCCTTATAGCTTCGCGTAACCATAGAGTTGAAACAACTGCTGTCGACTGCAGAAAACTCGATGCAACAAAGGAATTACTGTAGCTGTCCGATCGATCGACAAGCTACGGGGACATCGCTACAAGTGTTGGTAATCAGATTTTTCTCGACTGAGCAAATTGAATTTTTTTTTAATTTATTATACAAGAAAACACAATAATATAATACGATGGCATCGAAGCAATTATTTCATCGTAAATTTCGATAAGTATTTTACCGTTTCTCAACGTCTACGTCTGGACACTTCTTAACTTCACCTTAATTCGTCAAATATTAAAATTTTCATCACTTGTGCATTTTTTTCTTATAGTCCAAAGCGTATGTAATTCTTCTGTCTTCATCGATATATTCGTCGTTGATATACTGATATTCACATTTTTTCCGGAATACAACGCGCGATTTATATGCAAAACGTTCGGAATATCTGACAATTCTCCGACAGCGTTTGATATCAGTGTACAAGTTACGTTGAGCTGTGGATACCACCGCCTCCGCACGCTGTACATAGCTGCGTTACGGCGGATCGCCGACGGAGAGTTACGACACTGACGAACTCGTTCCTGTTTCTGCAACGTTGCGGCAACCCGAGCCCGTTATAACCCTCCTCCTTACTTGCAACAGCTCCTGAACCTCCGGGGCATACATGCTATATGCATGCTGCTGCTACCAACAGTTCATATACCTTACACTGCACGTATGTGTTACAGCTATACATCGCGTATGTAAGATTCACATGGGCGACGCACGTCCGATCTGTCTGCTGTCGAGAAAAGGAACCGCATCGAGATCAACCAATTAATCGACGGTACCGCGTATTACATGTATTTAAAGACTACAGTTGCAATGATATGGAGGTTTACATGTTACAATCGGTACATAAAAAATTCTGAAAATTAGCAAACATGCATCACGAAAAAAGGTGCAAACAACATCTGCATATCGCTTCTTCGTTTTCGACATTACGAAAAAGTTCTTTGACCAATTTTTTGGTTTTACATTTTGACCGATTAAAAAAAAAGAGGAGACAATTTGCACATTTAAATTTTATGTTTTTTTAACCACTGAACATACGATATGTTCTGAACATTCTGAACGCTGTTTCATTAAAATCTAAAAAAAAATGTTTTGTTAAATCGAAACTTTCTCTACGAGAAAGCAAAAAAAAAAAGGAATTTTCTTCAATGCACTTGTTTCCTCACTGACGTCACAGCAAATCTTTGATATTCATAAGAAGTGTGATTTGCAAAAAAAAATGGATGACTGAGTCAAATATCGGTAAAAAAAAAGGGGGTCACCAGTCTCATATATTTTCAAGAGCGATCATCTGCGGCATCAAAGACTGCACGAGGCCTCATCGCGGGTGGGAACGGAGAAACTACGATATTCATATGATGCTTGGAGGGGGTGACGACACACCGAAACAATAATCGCAGCGAGACTTTCACCCGATCGTGCAAATACCTACGAACGAACGAATGAAATGTCGCGTGTGTGGATACATCGCGAAAAGCGAGGAAGAGAACATTACAAATGGCGTGTACGCGGCTGATTACAAAAGTTGGAATTCGGAGAATGATAAAAATTCGCGGTGTTTGAAGTTTTCGACAGAGTTATACGTGTACCGTACACTAGACGACGGGGAAACAAATGATAGATCGAAGATGATCAGCCGGCGGCGTATTTCGGCTGATCCGGCTGTCGCACAGCAACCGCGTGGGGTGCTATAATGCCCCGGACTTTCATCCGATATTCGCTCACCACGTATACTCACACCCGACACAAAAGCATCGACGCGTACGAACAATCGAGGGAAACGAAAAAACGAAAAAAAAAAAAAAAGGCTTGTCGACAGCAGTCACGAAGTCCTCGATGAGCAAATTCTAATAGCTCCGGTTTGATAGTACAGATGTTTGTTCGATGCTTTGTTTACACGTGTGTGAATACACATAGCGCGTAAGCTACGAGAGATAGAATGCGAAAAGTTTCGCCTCTTTTGTCCATTCGTCATGTGTCACAATGCAACTGAATCCGGATATAACAGTATCACTGATCTGATCATTCAACGGCGGTATTTTGATGCCCGTGAGAAATGAAAGCTGTTTTTTCAGTTATAATTTTTTTTTTTTACCGCGTCGCCGTTTGTCAAATGCAATGAAGATTATAGAGATACGTGAAAAAATATTTAGTAAATTCGCCTTTCCGCGTGAGTTGTTTTCCTTTTTTTTTTTTGGTTACCTTTAAACATCGTTTTTATCAAAATTTTTGGGAGTCATATTTCGTATAAAAGGTGAAATATATTTGTTAATAAGCAATAATAGGGTAGAGGTACCGTTTTTCGCCATCTTAGGTCCGATTGTGGCCATCAAATTTGAAGCAATAAAACAAAATATAATCGAATTTTAAAAAAACTTCGCGTAGATCATTCGGTGAATTTATATGAGAGCTTTCGAAGAATCAATATGCGGTTCTGAAAAAAAAAAAAAAAAATTCTAAGAGTATAATAATAAAAATGGCCACAAACGGTACCCCTACCCTATAAATAATTTGATTATTACCGCTGTTAAAATACATGCCAAGCGTATGACGAGAGGTCAAAAATGAAATTTCCGAAACCGTATTTGAAGCATCTTCGATCGCGAACCTTGACCCGAAGGATCAAATATCGTCGCAGCCACTCGAACGCCCGGCCTGTCGTTTTGTTTCACTCTCTCTTTCTCATCCACGAGGGAAATATGTTCGCTGCTTGCTTACTTACCAAGGCGACGAGGTTCGCTGATCGCACACTAAAACACAGCGGCGGGACGCAGCAGCGGTAAGTTCGAGCGGACCATACCACAGCGAACGACGCGTTCAACGAGGCGAAAAGAAAAACCAATACTAAAGAGTGCTGAGGCTCTCATGGAGTGCTCTTTAATGATGCACTTCCAAGGATCTTCCTTTACTAGCGCCGGCTTTTCTGTTCGCTGAATTCACCAAACGACTCCAACATCGAAAACTCGTAAGCGAAGAAAAAGAAAAAGCATATTCCCTCGTTCGAGATTTTCGGACGCGATACAGAGCGTATATTATTTATTAGCCGTTCGCTACTTCCGTACTTCTCTGTATTATAAAACAACGTATACATCGCTACTGATATTGTAATCCTCAGTTCTTCGCATACTTGGATGCGCGAACTAAAATTCCTGCATAACATAAAATTATACTAACATATGGCATAATAATATAATATTATATAACATTGTAATATTATAATACCACATATTATACTTATGCATTCAATTCCCAGCGTTAAATTTAATCGCGTATATGCAATTTGCAATAAATAAAATCGCAAAAAGCGAAAGTATTCAATAGCGATTTACTGAGAAAATAAAAAAAAAAAAAGTATTAACATTCTAATTAAGTTAATTAATTGAAATAACAGGTATTACAGTGTAAGGTTATGATTGGGGATTAAAGAAATTTTAGCCAACGGAATGGTCGGAAATTACTAGTTAACCTGCAAACAACCAATATTTTGGATTTTTTTTTAGGATCCGCGTGTTTCGTATAACTTTATACTCTCGAATAACAGCGCGTTTCGTCGTGACTGCGAGTTGGAACATAGAATAAGCACACGTATAGTCAACGCGATCCTCGTTGAATGATTGTCGATTACGAGCAATCGATCGGTCCGAGTAATCACCGGTGGTTTGGTCCGCGTTAGATGCGGAACGTTCGTATCTCTCCGTGCGGCAGCGGATACCTCTCGTTTTGTAGACGAGTGGCGGTGGCGTTCGCTTCTGAATTCGACGGCTTCGCAAATGACTAGACTTGTCGTAATCGCGCTTAATTTTGCTGAACCCCCTCGGAATGAACGTCGCCGCACGAGCGCGTTAATTGAGAATCGAGTCTCCTGTGGGAACGTTGAACTGTTCGCTCGGAGTTTCTATCGTCCGAAGGTGATTTCGCATCGTTGGCACAGATCTCGGTGGCATTATGCGATCATCATGTTTTATTTTCTCGTCAATTGTTAACAGTTCCCGCAGATCTTATTTTTCAAAAATTCTTACGCTTTCGCAAATATGACTCGACTGCGAAATAAATTCGATAATCACATACTTAACAAGAACGTCCATTAGGTTGACGCTTTTGCCATTTTAATATCTTTATTATCATAATTACGAGCGGAAAATTCGGGACCGAGAATGGGAATTATAAAATTTGAAAAAAAAATGTATACTTTCAAGAGCGATCATCTGCGGCATCAAAGACTACACGAGGCCTCATCGCGGGTGGGAACGGAGAAACTACGATATTCATATGATGCTTGGAGGGGAATTATAAAATTTGAAAAAAAAATGTATAAAAACTATAAAAAATTGGGTGTTTTTCTACAACGAATATATAAATCGTACAATCTGTTATATATTTTCCGAAATATATTCTAAAATAAATACATAGTATACGATTTTTTACGAACAATATATTGCATTTATCCAAAATTCTTTAATGACTGATATTCTGTAATAAATCGATATGCAGTGAGTCGTAATTTGATTTAACCTTCGATCGATTACTTACTAAAATCTTCGAAGTCCGATACGTCAAATAGACATAAATTACATTTTGACACGCAATTTTCATGGAACACTGAAATTACGGAGGTGGTGTTTATATATCGTTCCTCGAGATGCAGAATATAATTGAAACAGTCACGATAAAGCGTCGAGAATTTTTTCGATAAAATGAACAACGTTTTGTTTCGCAGCTGTTGAGAGACAGCTATTTCGTCTCCTTCTCGTTTCCCTCTCGCTTTCGATACTCCGACGAATAGCTCGGACGATGATTGACGTGGAAAATCTTGCACTCTCCGGTGTGCACGTAATAATACAGCAATAAACTGCACTGGTTACGCCGTTACGGTGGAAGTAGCGACATTGGTATTAGTAGGATATTGTGTAGTATAGTAGAGCAAGTAGAAAACCATCAACGAGGTTCATACAGCGAACGGTGCAACGGTGCACCGTGTACAAGTAAACTCCGTGGCTTTAGGCGTGGTTCTTGCGTAATGCGAAACGAACGAGTTACTTGTTTTATATACATATACACGCGTCGTAGAAACATGCATTAGTACACGAGCCAATGAGAGTTAACTCACAAACGTAAAAGGTCGCCGGCAAAGTCGCTCGCAATGTTTTTCATTATATTTCCATCTCTCGTTGAACGCCCGAGACGAGAGAGTAAATATCAAAAAGCCGACGTGGCACGACGACGACGTGTATGTATTATCGAAGTAATAATAGCATGTATCAAGTACTTTTTCTAAGTGCGTTAAAACATTAAAAAAATGCGCTTTAGAGATTTCTTCTGCGAAAAAAAAAAAAAAAAAAAAAAAAAAAATGGCGCGGTGCTTTTTAGTCGAAATTTTAATGGAAGCATATCTCACAAACGTGCCGAACTGCCCCTCTCCCACTCCCATTAAATTTACATAATTCCGTTAATTTGCAGGAAACTCGACAACGATGTGAATAACAGTCACGACTATCTCATTATTTTCGAGCGGTGCCGGGGTTTGTCAAACTTTTTTTTAATCTCCGTAAAAAGAAAATTTCATTTCTTTTCGTCGTTTTTTTTTTTTTTTTGCAATAGTAAAGGCAACATGCATAAGAGCATTTTTACGGTATAATCCGCGCGAAAATTCGAGCTAAAAATATATAGAAAAATTTCACGGAGCTAATGGTGATAACCGTTTACGTTCGGAGCGCCGATAAAAATTAAATTTTTTTACATTTTTGAAAAATTTCAAATTCACTGGTGCACGACACAGAGTCTGACCCGTTACGCTAATCGATAACTACACGTTCGTTACGCAAATCGTTCGGAACCCTAAGTGGACAACAGTATCAACAGCCTACACGTATATGCACTATAAAAATAAAATTATGTCAAGAAAATTAAATACATTATGATTGCCGTATAAAAATAGAAAACTATACCACACCGTCGTTTGATATCGGACGTTGCCGGCTCGCGTTTTGCGCGTTCAGCAACAGCCACGGGTAGCCAACTGCCGCGATTTATGCCGAACATTTCGAACTTCACGGTTTACAATGAATTCCATAGAAAGTTAACGATGTTAAATTCACCGTATGCTACTCGTTTATTTCATTGCACTGTAACACGTTCGACAACCAAATAACCGGCGCGTAACAAAAGTTAAAACAGTTGCAACTCTATGAAGTTCTTCTCTCAAAAATGAGAGAAAATCGCAAATACTTTTCGATGATATAAAAATCTTAAAAAATTCATGTATATTAAAGGTACTGAAAAGATTAATTTTGCATAACAATAATTCCAAAATGTTATTAACAAATTGATGAAAAAATAAATAGGTCAACAAATTTCGCGGAAACCCAACTTTTTTTGTTATGAAAATGTTTCGTTCATTTTTCTGAATACGTATGAATTTTTTCAGATTTTTTAATTTGCTTTGAATTTTTTTTTATACGAAAAAAATGTGTGAAAAAACACAAAATTCGCTTTAAATTTCACGAGAATCTCACTGTTTGGTAATGCGCAGCGATACACCCTCCTTAAGGGTGTTATAACACAAGTTTGTACACTCAATGATTATTTTTATTTAAACTTGTTAACCAATGCGGCATAAATGCATATATGTATACATAACTGCACGTTATCTCACATACAGGCGCGTTTTTCTGTGTGCGATTTACCATGGGGATTACAATGTTGGTGAGGCGAGCCAAAGCGAATTGTAGCTTTGGTTAACACCCAATTATCTTGGTTATCAATTTTATCAGTCTCGTTATTTGATTCGATAATATCACGTTAACGCGAATATAATTACGTTGTATGTGCGTTACATAAATATCTACATACAGTATAATTCTCGTTTCGCGAACAATATTAGCGTCTCTCCTCGCTTGCCGTGTCTCATTCTACCTTTATCCAAATGAGATCGGAATAGAAAACATTATTTGCTCATTCCAAATACAGAGTATCCCGCTGTACGTTCGCATACGAATAGGCGGTCAGTGGATTTTACAATGAACAACATTTACGAATACGATCAGCGTGCATGTGAATACCTTCCTTCGTTTTATTCATTATTTGTTGATCCTGCAGCAGTTTTCATTTATGCGACTTATGCATTTTTAAAATATCGACGTTAAACAAGATAATTTGTCTTTGATATGCATTTGTGACGATCGGTGGATCGAACATAAAAACGTATTTATTTTGTAGCTGAGTGTGTACTTTCATTCGAATAATTTATTAAATTCAATTAAATTAATTTACTCCGTTAATAAAATGTAATACGACCCATAAGAATGTTGATTACTACTTTTGGCTAAAAATCCCCGACGGGAAAGTGGTTAATATGCAAAAAATGTATAATAATTTTATAGGCTGTGAAAAAGTTTCAGCATGCAGTCGAGAAACGTGAATAAAAGAATTCAACAGTCGTTTCCCCGACAATTCGAGAACTTTTTCCAAGTCTATAAAATTATTTAAAGCATTTTGCAGGTTAACCACTTTTCACTCGAGGATTTCTTGGAAAAATTTGAATTATTCTTTCTTCCATTTTTATTGTTCATCAAGTTATGTTCCTTTCTTCGACACTAATTTTCGTTCATCGTCGCCCCGGTTATGGCATAAGATTTAAATTTATGTATATTCTTTGTTATTTATTATTTGTATTTTTTCGTTGCCATATCATAGCGCTGCGCCCCATTTCGAGGCGAAAAATTCGAAAAATGTTACCTATCGAGCATTTTACGATCTGTTCGACGGTTCGGCACACAGGCATAAAAATAATAACAGCATAAATAAATTAATAAAAAAAAAATAATTTCCGGGAAATCAGTTATAGCTTCGTGATAATCAATTACTAATTGGTATTTTCATTCGAGTGAAATTTATGACCCAATGACCATTTCATTAATACAGAATCGTCGGAATATCGTTCGCATTCGTTAACTATAAAAATCCGTGCCAAATGTTCGTGAATAGAATAAATATAATGCTGCCACTGTGGCTGATTCAATTGTAAAGAATCCAAAGGTTCTATATTACAGCGAAGGATAAGCACGAGAGGAGCCATTCGGAATGTACTATAGCTCTCCCACAGATCTCCTTATTCCTCCATTCATCGAATATGCCGAGGACCCTTGAGCTCGTCTCGAGTACCAAACGCTTTTCCGCGAGTCTATTCGAAAAATGGATCTCCGAAGAGGGCAGAAACCACGCGGGTTCATCTCACTCCTTTCCGGCGCCGAAAGCACCATCAGGCAGTTGCGAGGGTTTGCCGAGAGGAACGGTGTACGATAAAGCTAGAAACACCTTAATCCTTCGGTATCTGGAGCAAGAAACTTATCGGACGAAGTTCCTACGAACTGCATGGCCAGTTTCTACCACTACTGCCACTACTACTACTACTACTACTAGCAGTAGTACTACTACTACTGCTCCTATGATCGTAGCGCTAACCATGAACGAGAGAGCGGCTCGCGACGAAATGGGCAAGTGAGATAGTACCGGAACATCTACGACAATGGCTCCGGGGTTAAAATTGTGCCCGAATCCATTTCACCGGGAGTTGAAGCGTGCGCCGCGCCTCATGGGCTTCGCGAACAAACTTTGTTTCCCACTCTAACTCTATTCTAGCTGCACTTTTCATACAACTCTACAGCTTGAATAGCTCGCACTCGATCGTCGTGCAAACGACAATCGCGAGAGAATATACCGTACGACTCGTCGGACTCTCGTAGTTAATAATGCAATGATCGATTTATTCAACTCGAGATATTTTTCGCGATTTATAATACTTATTGGTTCGAGAGAAAAAAATTGTAGAAGGCAAAGTTAAAAGGAAAAACAATCGTTTTTTTTGTCAAAATTTCATTGCAAAAATGGTCGAGACGAAATATGGACATAGTGGTTAACCGCAGTAAAGTTCCGAAAAAGGCACATCGTTCAGTCCCACGAATAGTGTGAAATTGCGGTCGAATTGATGAATCAACCGATTGATTGAACAAACAAAAATTCGCGCTGGTGCTGACATGGAAAAAAAAAACAAATAGAAGGAAGAGACGAGTTCATCCAAACATAGAAGCGATTGCTCGATTTCTGTTGTGAATATGCGAAAATCCAAACCAGCGATCGTTCAACGCTCGACGAACGTTTGACGACTTTTCATTTGTCGACGGTATCGACAGAAACTCCAATAGTTCTCGGGACGCCTATCTCCCCCGTACCTCGCGTTTTTAAAAAAATATTGAAAAAAATCGGCAAAGTGCTTTAATGTGTTATTTCTTTGATGACGCAGAAAAAGAAAAATGTTTACTGGAACACATATCATTGCAGTTGAATGACGATGAATCGATTCATTGTCGACAAAATTTCTTACCAATACAACGAATCAATGAAATTTTAATTATTATAAATAATTAAATAAATTAAATAAATAAAAATATTAAAATAAATTAAATAGATAAAAATAAAAAAAATTAATTAAATAAATAAAAATAAATAAAAAATTGTCATTTATCGAACAATATTGAACTTCAATTCATTTTGCACGAATAAAAAAGGGTTACAGCGGCGCGCGCTCGTCGAAAACGCATTATTTTTTTACTTGAACTCGTTTTTTTTTCTTTTTTTTTTTTCAGTTCATGCCAAGCTTCGTTGTTTTGGCCAGTCGCGTCGAAGCTACCAGACTATCGATTCGTGCCTGCAGTTCGTTCTCTTCATTTTTTTCCCCATTCCATCTTTCCGACAAAGCTCGCTTTCGCTTCTCGGTCCGATAAATATTCGCGCAAACAATCTCCGAGACAGATCGACAGCAGGAATAACGGAAGCATCGAGGCACGTATAGAGATGGGCTTCTTTTTCGTACAAACCCACCACCACAGCCGCGCGGATTTCAGTGGTTTTCATTGGCAAAACGAGACACGTACGGAATGCGAGAAAGAGAGAAAAACCCGGTGCTTCTTACTGCGCAGACATTGAGACGAAAAAAGTCAAGGTGCGTCGTTGTTCGTTTCGAAGTACGCGAGCTTTGAGTTCATTCAATTGCAACCATTGTTATACATTTCCGTATATATACTGCCACACCGAACGAATGCCGAATCCATTTACAATTGCCAGGTTATTGAATCCAATACCTGCTACTGCAACGAAATCAAGTCAGATTCCTACGTGATGTAAACTCATAATACAACGTTCATGAGTTCGCGTATCACAGACTTCACGACGTTTTTCTTCGCCACGGGTTACGCCGCAGAAGTATGAACCGACCAAATGAATGGGGGAAAGAGCGCGCAATTTATATACTGTACAACACGGATACATTTTATTTGTTGTTCAATATCCAGCAGGATATTGCAGCGCGATGAAACTTCATTTCGTGATAAAGAGTATCGCAACCGAAGTTTCCGTAATAAACGTACCGACAAAAATAAATAAATTGCAACACGTAGCCAGCAAATAGCTCCGTTAAAATAAACAACATTTTCCACTCGTACTTCATTATCGAATCCATATTCGCGATCTAACAGTTGGTATCGGCGAATACCGCGAACTTCGAATAAACAAATTTGCATAATCATGTAGTCGATGCTTGGAAAAATATATATGTATCTTTAGCGACCGACGTGTACTGACGAGAGTGTAATGTAGTAAGTTAATACCACGGCGCCTATGTATGGAAGATTGTCTATAGATAGATTGTATTTATGTATAGCGCGTGACGCCGTCGATTCGTGGATATTTTCGTCCTTCGGGATAACGCGATATTTTGAATTATCGAGAACGGTTCACAGGTATGCGAGTAAAAGTGTAATAGGTATGGTGTACTTAAACTGTGCTATGTGAATAACTGCGCTACATGTATATCTATAGCTATGGGCTATAATAATCACGAGGTCCCCGGGAGCTCGCACGCGGCTCCAAACTATACCAAGCACCCTCGCCTTTCCGCAAAACTGTCTCTACCAACTAAACATTAAACGTTAATTGCTCGTGCTTTATGGCTCGTACACGGTACCAGAGACCACTTACAACTTACCGGTGGCAGTAGTAACAGTAGCGGCCAACAGCCAACGATAATAATTGCTTGTCTCGGTAACCCGCGTGATACATTCGTATATAATACATTTTTCATGGTACCGACACCACGACGTCCGTTGCATCGGATACATATATCTGTAATAACTGTAACCCATCTTTGGTAGTCGATGGCCCTCCCGCGATAAAAAAAAAAATTGGTTCAATTTTTTTTTTTTTTTCAGATTTCTACCATCTTCTGGATATTTTTTATTATCGAATAGACGAAATTCATATAGATAAAAATTGTATGTAGAGCGTAAATGATATTTTTCGAAGTTTTCAGACGGAATTTTTTTGTTTTTTTCGGAGATGATGTAGAAATTTATCGGGTCCGTGAGAGATTCTGGTATTAGCGCTCGCAATGGCGAGACTCACTTGAAAAGGGATTTCAGGTAATTTTAACTTTATTCGAAGTTTTTTTTTTCAACTGCAAATTACTTTTTAGGTATATTGTTTGTATACAATTCTATTCAGATTTTCAATATTTGGAAAAATGTGTTTGTTTTTTTTTTTTTTTTTTTTTTTTTTCTTTCAAAAAACTCAATGATTACAAGAAAATAATAGCCGTCCCTCCGAGTTATCGTTGGAGGAATATTATTTCGAGTTACGTGTCGATGAAAACAGTCACTGCGTCGTGTACGCTGTTCAGCTTTCACGGCCCGTTAGACCGACAGATCGTACATATCTCGTACTACCTCTCCGGGTACCAAGTCCAGCGCGGTCCGAACGGCCAATGGACCTCGGTTCGGACTCGCGCGGCATTATATATACCGCCTATACGATGTCGTACCCCGTAAGTGTTCGACCACGCGGAATGCAGTTATTATTCAACTTTTATACGCGACACGCTCGCCTGCACGCCCGCGAACGCCCTGCTCGGCTGAACCCCGAGGCGTGCATAACGCGAGAGGTGAAACCGCGGGGCTGCATTAATATTCGATCAGGTACCGTAGGTATAACTTAAAGTGTACCGGACGTTAAGGAATGGACAAAGTAGCGACCCTATCCTCATCAATTTACGATGGTGCAACCAAAAAAAAAAAAAAAAAATGCTTAACGCGAATTTTTTGTACCGAAGCGATCAGTCGATAGCTTTGATGAGGTATACACTGGAAGAAAATACTACGATACGGAGGGTACACAGGACGATCCCTGTACCGTCCATATCTCCTCAGCGATCCAGCAATGAGTTTATTAGCATGTGGCCTCGACCGCGCTCTCGCTTTCATATATATCTGTTGTATCATACTGTATAGTATATGGATAGAGTTACTTGTAAGTACAGATATCGAGACGCGCCCGATGGAAATTCCACTTAATCGTCCGCGTTCCCACGTATTCACGGGCTGTACGTACGTACGACGGGAGGCAATTCGCCGGCACCGTGATTATGCTACGGTCTCATGGGCCGTGTATCGCGATGTCCCGCGAGTCTATTCACTTAAGATTTCTGCGAATCCACTCTTCGTGTTATACAACATTTCTATATCATTATTAATATAGATATATCCTGTGCACCATTTCATAAATATGACGGAGTTGTCGGGCATAACACGTCTTCACAACGATTTCTTTCTACAGGTTTGTGTATAAAGCGTCAAAATCATTGATGCTGAATATCATCGATCTTTAGAGGAAAAATGAATCGTTGCTTTAGTTGGGGATAAAAAAAAAACGAGGGTACCGAAAAATTTCAAATTGAACGAAATGAACCGATTTGTAAAATTACGAGAGATTGTATTAAGAAGATATAAAAAAAAAAAATTAATGAAAATTAATTAATCAATTTTATAAAAATGTATTCATCGATTGTCGGCTCAAAATTTGTCGGAAACGACGGTTTTAAATGATGATAACCTTTAGCGGTAATGCCTGACGTTCGCTCGACTTTAATGCATTTACTCCTCGTATTAAGAGGCTTTATATCATCCGGTTCTCGCCTCTTCGAGCCGTTTTATGACTTCATCGAGTCTTCAAACTTTAACGAAGCAATATCCGTACTCGTATATTTCAGCGAATAATTTCAGCAAGAGATTGAAAGAAAGTTGCCCAATCAATTAGCAGAATATAAAATAACGGTAGATTCGATTGCGTGCATCGCACAATCCCTTGAAGCACTTGCCACAATTCGGCTTTATTCCGGTGTACCGCTATTATATTCCATAAAACGGAAGGCACTCTCTTACGCATGAGTGGAGATAACATATTCACGAACGTGTATAATTATCAGAATTTACATAAAATTCTCGAGTGGCATGAGAAATCGAACCGATTTTTTTCACCCGATAGTGGAAATACCTGATTTCAAAAAATTAACGAAATTATTTTTAGAGCCGACGATCGGGAAATCGACTGTTACAGTAATAGCGAGGAACTAAAATTGAAAACGCGTAACTTTCATTGCTTCAACGTAGAAAATACGTTGTCGTAATTTGTTTTTTTTTTTTTTTTTTTCTTTTTTTTTTTTTTTTTGGAATCGCACAAGAAACTTGTAATAGAGCTATTATGATCGTTTAAGGCGATGGCGATGATATGAATCCGAAGATTTGCTTCCACTACGAATAATTAGCAATCATGGTCGAGGTAATTGATGCTTTTTTCAGACATTGGTAGAGGATATACGTGATGCAACGAGAGGTCCGCCGGGAGCGAATCGTTCGTTTTTCCCGTCGACGTTGTCGATCCACTGATCCCGATAAATTCTTCCGCACGAGCGGCCCGCGCGCACAGTTCGCTACAGTTATACGAGATCTACTTGGCGGTAATTAGGGCTCAAGAGAACTACGAGCGCGTAGCTTAACAGCTCGTCTCGATTTCTGTCTCGATCGGTATAATAAATATCGAAAGAGCGAGTTAACAGATATACCCGTGTTGCGGCATGCATAGCTCGTGATTATCGGCAATTCAGCTTCTTCGAACCGCTTTCCCGATCTCTTTTTTTCTTTTTTTTTTTCTAAGCGCTCAACTTTACACAGGGTACTTGCTTCACTTAGCCAACTAGAGACGACGAGTGCCGTTTACATTTCACTGGGGAGATTTTCTCATCGGCGAGATCATTCTAATGATACAGAACGAAACTTCAAAGCGTTGAATTCTGTCGCACGAGGCAACGATAAATATCGAAAAATCGGTGAAATCGAAATTTTACTGCCGCTACTGAAATATCGTTTTTATATGGATGCAATTTTTTTCTATTCATTCACAGAAGCAATGAGTACGGATACTTACTGTACCGGTGCGACCGATGCTTTCACAGCAGACCTGCATTTTTTTTCGTAGTCAGTTGGAAAATGGGTTTTAGTATTGAAAAAAAAAAAAAAAAAAAAAAAAAACGGTTATGAATCATTGATCATTAGCAAGTTAACAGCAATAAATCTCTACTTTTGATGGCAATGTTACTTAATATTTTTTCATCTATTGTCTTTTTTTGAAATTTCCATACTCGACAACACGATTTTTTTTAACCTTTATTAGAGTTGTCACCGTTATTCTCGTTACGTATACGATAAACCAAGCGAATTTCTCAAAGCAACCAACAAAGCGCATACGTCGTATTTTACTGACTGATAACGATAGCCGTAAAAGGAGATGGTCAGTCTTGCGAAACCGGCTACACCGTCCCGGACACCTTAAAAGCGTTTCTGGCCTTTGAAACATCGTAGAACTGGTTCATATATATGCTCTACTTCGGCGAATACGGCCCTAAGGTAGATCTCGCTTTAGCGTTCACTTGCCGGTTCGACGTTTTCGTCGATCGATCGACAAATAAGAAACGTTCGATATCGTGATCGATGTAAATTTACGGTGCACACCTATGCAATATTTTCATACGCGATGTGTTATATTATGTACTGCGAACACATGAATATAAATGCATGGTCAGCGTCGGCGAACCGCTTGGAACACGGAAATGATGGGCAGAAGTGCATTATACGCGACCGGTGTCTAACAGAACGCGCCGTATCGCTCTATGCCTACGGTAGCCATCAGCAGACCAGCAGCAGCAGAAATAGCAGCAGCCACAGCAGCAGCCAACACTGCGCTCTCGTTGCTTCTCGCTATACTGCTTCACTTGACGTTACGCAACAATCAACCTGAACGTTACACGCGCCCGCGTACCGTTGCCTATATGCACCGGCACTTTCGAGAACCTATGACGCTGTACTACCTATGCGCTTTGTATCGCTTCGTCTCGTATATATCGCTTGCTAGATGGCCTATGAAGTCGACTGTGTAGCTGGTGCAGAAACATAGTATGCGGTGTGCATGACCGGCGCGTGATCGGCAGTGGACACCGTGCGGGGGGCAAACGTAGACACATTTTGTTAACGTCTTAGTATACATCTATATACTTATATATATCAGATATAGAGACTCGGTGACAGGATTGACCGCGAGAACGAACCTTACAATCTCAGCTCGATGCAGCAGGGGAGCTACGGATATTCGTGAGAATATCGAGATTGAAAGACTCGACGAAACGTGAAAATAATTATGTCGAGGCTTTCGTAGCGCATGTTTCTCCAATCCTTTCAAATTGAAAAATTTTACTCGATGTATTACGCTTTTTAAAGTATAAAGTGCAATGCAACAAATGATTAACATAATATTTAAAAAATTGATTAAAAAAAAAATCATCTCGGATTTATGTCCCCACATACGTTATCTTGCGCATCCTGCATCTTAAAAAAATATCTTCGGTAATTGTAGATATGCATTATTCATTTTTTTTATTGTGAACATTATCGACTTATCTGTCTTTATTTATATTTAAAAAAAATAATTATCTTACTTCATTTATCTTAAAGTTATTTTTTTTACGGTGAAAATAATTTGCTCTTCTATTGTTTTTTTTTTTTTTAATACCATTGTGTTTTACTTAATAATAAATTGGTGTATTGTAGTGGTGTATTAAAAGAATTGATTAACAAAGAACTACGTTGGAATTACCTAAACGAGCATTTATTCCTGCCGTATAAATGATATGTGTACATTTATACGGAATTTCACGCTGGCTACTGTATAAACGCCGCATCCCAAGACTATGCATGACTGCAGCGTAATGCCGTTGAGCTTTATCACGATGAAAGTAAAAAATAAAAGTAAATCGGTATACGTGTGTGCAGTAGATGACGGTAGCTTTTGGAACGGTGTCAAGTGGCGAAGGAACGTTCGAAGGCGCAGCGATAACACGGGATAGATTTCGCGCGGAAGACATACACAACGCAGCGCAAGAGCTTTATGGTTATAACTATAGGTGTGCGAAGAAAGGTATAGCATAAGATCGAGCGACTGTTCGAGTTTCCAGGCCACAGGACACATTCGTGAATTTGCGAAGACCGCGGCGAAGGGACAAGTTTTCGAAAGAGGAAGGAAGGAAGGGTCGGGTCGTTGAACGACCAACCCCGTGGGTTCTTTCTTTTCCCCACGAGTCGCAGCGAGACCTCCAAAGAGAGACGCCGCGACGAAGGCGCGGAAAAAGGGCGAAGAAAAACCGTTTGAAGATATCGCCTTCTTCTCTCGACTGATTTGCTTGGAACGTGCTACTCTGCGTGGATCGTTTACTGCACGTTGCGAACGGATTTCCAGTTCGCCCAGACAACGACAACGACGACGAGCGCTCCTAGACTACCGTTTTAGATTCACTGCTTTCTATCCATTTTTTTTAAACTCTTTTTATGGCTGTCCGTATCTACTTCGCAATACAAGTATCTTTCTCTCGTTGCGAGGATGCAACTGATTTGCATCGGTGCGCGGCCTCTCCCACGCGAAGAACTTCCAGACTACTAATACTACACCGCTGTTGATGCTTACCGATGGTATACAGAGAACGAACGTGTAACCGTGAGTAGGATTATAAAAGGAGAGGTAGTTGAACGGTTGGAGATGGAAGGAACGAGGGAGATGCTGATATACCTGGACGGTATGCACGACTGTGTCCAGGAGGCACTCTCCCAACCCGGTCTGCTCTCCTGCTAACGTCGTCGTCATAAGCCACATATATGCCCTTCGTATATATATATATTTCCACCTAATACTATACGTACATCCTCACCGCTTGCTCTTGCTTCGTATTGCATACAGAAGCTCTTCCCTTTCCCGCATCCTAGAATCCCCGAGAGTCGCCGCGGCTACTGCGCTCCCTCGCGCTTTCATGAATAAAATTTCACCGTTTTCACATCCTCGTGTTATGTATAAAAAAATAAAGTGGTACAAAGGAACCGGCGCGGGAACGCAGAGAAAAAAAAATCATAAATTAGTGCCTTCACCGTGTTCACACTGAGCAATATTTCAAAAATGTCGGAAAAAAGAAATAATACAAAAATTCACATGCTTTGTACAACATTGCCGTTTAATTAAATTTCACGAAAGCAGTGAGCAATGTGATATATCGTTAAAAAAAAAAATTCAAATTTTTTTTTCAACTTCGATTTATCGTAATTAATGACCGAACGTTGGCGAAAAAAATTGATTTTTCTATCGTAACATTGGATCAATCAACCAATGTCATTGCCTACTTTATTATCGTATTTTTTCGGGATTTCTTTTTTCAGAGTAAATTCACTGACACGATACTCTAATTTTTTTCGATTTCTTTGTTCGTTTCTTCGCTCTCGCGATGTCCGCGAACTAATCATCACATCTTGTTATGTTCACGTTACTGTTATAAAGGGTTAAACAAATCGGATAAAATCGCAAACAGGCAGAGTTTCGTACTTTACAATACAAAGCTATCGCGAGTTTTTTTTTTTTTTTTGGCTCTGTGCATTGGCGTTGCTTCAACGCTTCAACAGTTCCTTATGCCCGTTTAGCTGTTTAGCTGCAGTGACTGCGGCGAGAGCGGCGTTACGTCGCGAGTAAACCTCCTCGTGAGTATACGAACTCAGTAGAACTTCGTTCCTCACCGAGGATTGATGTGTATACCGTCGTCTACACGCTGTATAAAGCAATGGTATGCGTACAGTAATCTCGTACGATATACACCGTACTCTATATTACGTAACCTTGAAGCACGTCCGGCCTCGGTACGCGAAACGCTTCCTCCTTCCTTCCTTTCCTTCTTAACGTGCCAGCAGTACCAGCTGTTACTTATTATGTTTTATTGCTCTACATTACACGGAAAAGCATTTACGATCTGTGAGTTCCTTGATCGGGAAATCAGCTGCTCGACTCTCAAATATGTATTGATCTTACATACATATACATGTATATTATTATTATTATTATTACTATTAACGTAGTATGTCGAAACGCAGTAGATATGCAACATCTATGTAAGAAGTAGAAAAATCGGGGAGAACACGGTACGTAATGTGAAATTGATTTATTTATGATCTTCGATAGATCCCGAGCACAGTATATAAATCCCGAGAGAGGTAACACGAGGAAGATATGCAGCCTTGACCGCGCGCACGACTCCACCGAGGCACACACCTGACCCAGACGGAAGATCACAGTCGTCTGACTACAGACGGAATGTCTCCACTGTGCGCGGCTACCGGGCGTGTCGACCCACTCTCGCCACACAGTTCCTACACTCTACACGTATATCAATGTATACAACACGTGCACTACGTGTCTTTCCGCTTCCCATAAATTCTTCCAGAATATTCATATTCGTACTGAACTATATAGTTTATGCGGATTTTCAGTTATTAGGATTACATGAAAATATAAACGGGCATTGAAGGTAAGACTTTCTATGATTAAAGGCTTTTTTTTTTAGGATTCCATTCCATGCATTTCCCGGTTTACATAGTAACACACTATCCTTGGAGTCCGTTTAAGCTGATTTGAAAGTGAATTTATAATATTGTTGAAGGATTTTTACTGTGCGATTTTTTTGCGCTTGCAAATCGGGTACCAAATAAAAAATCGTTCGCTGAACGCAGTAATGGTGGTAAAGGGCATTAAAAAATTTAATTCAGCCGACATTTCTGTCTGAATTTGCTACTGAAACTAATAATTCACGCGGTCTTTTATAGATTGTATACGTTTTTTATGTGGGATAAAATTTTGAAAATACTTCGATTTTTTTTCGGCATTTGAAACGCAGATTTTCTATTAAAAAAAATTGTGTTTGGATTCCCTTAATTGCGAAGTGAAAAAAAAAAAAAGAAAACTGACATATAGGGAAATATCTTGCAAAATATGGGAACTTATGATTTCGCGAGATTATAATATATTCAACTTTCCAGTTGTCTAAGACAGTTAGTGCGCGATAAATTTTCTGGAATTTGTAATTGATACACTAAGGAGATAGACTTTCCCTTGAGCCGTACTCGAGACTCACGAGGAGATCGTCGCCCACACATAAGAATATCACCGCTGCACGCGTGCTGCAGCGGTCGCACAAGTTTCCTGAACGGACGGTAGCCATAGCGCATACGGCTCGACCGTATTATCCTACATCGCGCAAATAATATCACACAATCCGATCAAGCGAGAAGGCTCGCGCGGATTCGACGAAAAAAGAATGAAAAAAAAAAAAAAAAAAAAAAAAAAAAAAAGATCGTTCTTTTAATCGTGCAAAATTTCTCGTAGGCTTTTATCGCTGTTAAAATCGTTGGGGAACCGCCGCGGCTTCGGTCCGGTGATCGTGGTTAACGCCCGATCCAGTATCCATGAATAATAAGGCGTTGAAAATTAAATAACGATTGTAAAAAGGTGGCGAGACCGCCCGGATTTGCGGCACGCGGCCGCAGAATAGTAACAGCGGCCTCTGCAACGACCGTATACGCCGGTTCGCCAGTTCGCGAAAACGACTTTATTTCAATAGAAATTCGCGGGGTGTCGCGTGATTGCAAGCCAACCAGTTATTTCCACCTAGAAAGTTTATTTTATCGATCGACGCGAAAATACCCCCCTCCGCGCGCGGGTATACGCACAGCCTCGTTCTATTCACGACCCGCCGACCAGTTCGCGAGAGCTTTATTGAATACCCGTTTATTATGAGGCGATCGGGACACTATTTTACATACGCAATTTTTCGACCTCGAAAATAAATTTTATATTTTCCCTATGTATAATCCCCGTTACCGGGCAGCCTTTCAAGTTCGGTATGATCTATCGGCAACACGAGAGATAAAATATTGATATTCGATTATCGATAAAAAAAAAAATCTCGTGTTCCCATTTGTAATCGGGTATTTTGTGTATTGTTTTGGCCATCGTTTTTAATTGATGAGATTTACATGTGATAAAACGTTGCGTTCTACGTATACTGCAGATTCGGTTAACGAATAATTAAATCCGTTTTGATAAAAAAAAAAAAAAAATCCTTACGCTACGTTTTGTTCGCGAAATTGTATTGTTCACTGTCGACTGTCGAGTGATCGAGTGCGAGGAAAAAATTCTATTGAATATTTAACCTCAAATAAAAATATCCGGAAAAACTACGAATTTTTCTACTATTGCAATTGAATTCAATTACAATGGTAGAAAAAACCGAAATCTTTTCGATAGTATGAGAGAATCAATACCGCAGATATTTTTTTTTGTGTAATAAATATTCTCGTAAGAAAGCGATAAATACTGATTGAAACAACTAACTCTTCAATGCACTTGAAATAAATATATTTTTTTATTTTTCTTTAAAAAAAAAAAAATCAGGTGGAAATTATTACAGATATCAATCGCTGTTACTCTGAATTTGAAAATATTCTAGTGTCGACCCATATGGTACGAGTCCAATCGATCAATTACTGTATAATTCGTCTGAATTGTATCGGTTTTTCTATATATATATATATATAGTGACAACTTTTTTTTTTTTTTTTCGTGAGTCCAATTTTGTTAATCCGCTATACCTGTTCGTAGTCGGTGTTCGATAACGACGTTTAATTGATGCTCATGCAATTGGAACAGGAGTACGTTATCACGGAGCTCTAATTACTTTCTACAAACTATACACGTGTACTATTTCGTTATGTATATTCGTTAAAAGTAGCGGTAAAATAGAGTAGATAGATAGCCGAGAGCCGTTGCAGTCTCTCTATCGTTACTTGCTCTCTTCGGGGTGAAGGCAAATGAGAGACTCGAGTCCGCACGACACCGTACCTTATATTCAAACCGGTCATGGCCGGGATGAAAAAGATTCGCGCCCGCGAGCGCGATTGGTACCGATCATGGTGGGAGGAATTTTTCACACGACCCCCGCAGAACCACGCGAATAATGGCTTTCACTTTCTACGATCCTAGGAGACAGGCGGGAAAAAATGCAAGTTCATATATGCATAGACTATAATACTGAAGCCGATAAAAGCGGCCCGACGAAAAGTCGTACGCATAATTTGACCTGTCCATACGTACACAGGATTTCCTTGATAATAATCGAGATCGCGCTCTCTCCGCCTCCTTCACGCCGAAATAATAACGATTGCGAAACATTCGAATTCATCGTACTCCAAAAAAAAAAAATTATTTTTATTCATACAACTATTCTGCTTCTATTTCTATTCTTTTCATGTATTTTTTTTTTTTTTTTTTTTTTTTTTTTTTTTTTTTTTTTTCAAAAAATTTACAGCTCTGGCAAAAATTTTTATTTTATATACAGTGTGACGAACTTCAGTTTCAGGTTTTGTTGATCTTCATTTTTTACTCATACCAGTGGAATTCGATGTTTTGGAAAAGTTTTTTTTTTATCTTTTTTTTTATATAGTCTGAATACCTTTTTTGGACTCTCTCCATAATTATTGAAAGAGGGAAGACGTAGTGATTTCTCACAAAATACAAGTTACACCGTTACACCAATTATGCAAATGAATCTTTGTAAACTCCACGGCTTCACCGGAAAATCGAAGCTTGTTTGACCCAAAAGATAATTTGGTATTGTCGCTCGAGGTGGTTAACAACCCTTCGGCAATGCAGTCACGGTAAGAGGTTACCGAGAGTCACAAAATTGTTAGGTCGAGATAATCGGCGACGAGATACACTCCGAGTCGAAGAGACTGGCAAGCGATCTGTTGGAGAAGACTGCTTAAGTTTCCTCGAATCCTTCGACGGTCTGTAGCTCGTCGACTCTATGAGAGCTATTTGCGATTCTCGTTTCAGTCCGCTCGACAATTATCAGCGATAATAATAAGAAGAACAAAAAAAAAAGTGAGAAAAAGCAAACGAAAGGTCTCCGTACTTCGCGAGACGGGGACCTCGAACTACAGGAAACGTGATAGTTCGAGGTTTTCTTTTTTCGTTTTACTTTCTTCTTCGTTACAATTGTCGGTGGCCAAGGGTGTCGCGTTGCCGGTTGGCTCGCTGCCGCAGCTCCGCACGATACCGATGTAGCAACATACGCTTTAACGAGAAGCGCAAAGAAACGATGCTTTGACAGCAATTTCGCGTGTTTCGGACGCGCGATAATTACAAGCCAAAGTTTTGTGAATCCCTTCCTGATTAGCCATCCAGGCGCCCAAATACGAAATTCGAGAAGGTCCTCTAATCCCGTATTACGAGTTTGCCAATCAAGGCGTACCTAATAACACTGTATATAGAATATCAGTGAAGCGGGCAAGGAAGGCCCTTCCATCGCGTCTTTGAGACCTCGAGTTTCAAAGTGGCTCTTGCGGGTTCGGACTTCGTTCGTCGAGTCCACCAACTTTGTTCCGGCTATATAGATATTTCAACTGTATCTATATATTTCCCGAGAGATTGTGCCTCATAAATTCACGCCGATAACGCCAAATCTCCGCGAGCCACGCGGCAACTCTTCCCGATTCCGCTTATTCTTACAGTTTATATGGTTATACAATGACTATCATTAGAAAAACTTTTGTTCGATGATGCGATGCGTTGACGATCTCATTGCATTAACAAAAGATGAATAAAATCAGAGTCGCGAATCCTTGGGTCCCATTGGTCCGTTGGGTCACATTGACCCAATCCATGAAACCGAACCGAACAACCGATCCATGAAGCCGAACCGACAACCGAATCCATGAAACTCGACATTGCAGTCTCGACCCTCAATTCTGTTTCCAAAATTATCAACTATATACACACGTGAAGCATATTTGATGCATTGTTTCTACGAAGAAAAAAAATTGTTGTCTACAATAAAAAAAAAGTAAAAAATCTGCTGGATTTGTTAACAAATTTGAAATAAAGAGTTTATCCCGACACGTCTTGCAGATATGGAACCTAATTATTTAAGGCGCAGATTTTTTTATTTTTTTTTATTTTTTATGATGCAAAACGAATTTGATGTTTGCCCGTTTGTATCACGTGAAATACACGCAACTCTTTGCCGAGCCAAAGCAATGCCCGGCGATATGTCGTCAGCTCGTGTCGAGCCCTCTAACCATAATCGCCGATAACGCCGATGCACCGAGCTTTTATCAATCGATTTCTTATGCTGTATTTGTTCGTTATCCCAAACGATTCTTCGTCGATTTATGCTTAGATAAACGTTGAAGAAACATCTGCGAATCGTGGATACACGTAGTGCAATACGCGTGCGGCGTTAGGAGGCTCGTAGCACTGAAATCCGTACAATCCGTGTGTATATCTCTGCACGTATATATCGCATGTATATACATGTATACTTCAAGCAAAAGGCGCGCCATGGCGATGCAAGCAACGCACCACGCCCGTGAGAGTATCGTAGGTGACCAGGTAACCAGGTGCCTGGTGCACTTGGTACGAACTATCCTGGAGCTGTTTCTGCAGCTACTGCAGCCTATAGGTACCCAGAGTGTTCCCATGTGGGGGAGAGAGAAGGAGGTTGAGGCACGACGAGGAAGCACAGTACGTGCAGAGCAAAAGGAAGAAGAAGAAGGCGAGAGACTTAGCCGAGACGACGACGACGACGACGACGACGTAGCGGATGGGCGGCGGGCGGGCAGTAAGCTAAGGCCTTTTCGCTTGCCTACCACCTATGTCTTACTATCTACGTTAGAACTACGAGCCCACTACCCCCGTCCGTCCGCCACACTCCCCTGGTCGTACCCTCTCACTCTCTCGCGCTACGGCTACCGACCACCGTAAGGCAACCGGAGGATTATAGTTTTTCTGGGAGAGAGGAGGGTGGAGGAGCCCGGCTTTCGAAAGGATGGTGATTGTGGAGCGTGGCCAGAGTAGACTTAGGAGTATATAAGGCCCGCGGACCCAGCCCAAGTCAGTCATTCACCGGACTACCAACCCACCACACACAAACCAAACATGAAGGCCTTTGTGAGTATTACGGGGTGGTCGTGGGGTGTCCTCTGGCGCCCTTCGTCCTCGAATCAACATCAAAAACTTTTTTTTTCATTTTTCTTCTATATTCTCGAATTCTAATTTTCAATTTTTACTTTCTTCAAAATTTTTCATAAATTAATTCGAAATTTTTCATCGCTAATCTCATTTGTTTCATAATTTTGCTCAAACGCACTTACGATACTCATTCTCAATTCTAATCCTTTTTTTTTCGCTACAATGACTCTTATAACTCAATCTCAATCGAATACATTGATTTTCTTTCACATCATTGTGGTTGATTTTTTCAATTAATAATTTGCACATTATTACTGTAATCGATTCTCGTATAAATTCTTAATATTGCGAATATTCTTAATATTGCTTGCAATTATCGAAAATTCTCGTTGCCATCACCGATATTCAATGTCAATGGGTATCCATTCGAAGTAATGAGACCATCAGGGTCTCTTCCGCTTTAACGGTCTTCTCTTGCATTACTCTTCATTCATAAATGGGAACGTCCCACACAACGGAGAGAGATAGAAGAAGGATGAGAACGCGAGTACCGCAAACCGGTTGCTATTAACGCTGTAATATCGAGTCATCTTTTCTGAGTCGAATAGTCAGCACTAAATCTTCATTCATTTCAACGGGCATAAACGCAAATTCTAGCATCCTGTGATCATTTCGCGGCTTAGATATTTTCGGATTACAACGAAATAATTTGAACGAGTAGAAGTAAATTTTTTCTTAAACTTGTCATTTCATTGGCGCTCGCAATCAACGCGATGTTTTCACTCGTCTAGACCATTCGATAACCGAGTTAATCGTCTTGTCGGGAAAGCTTCAGAACTCCGATCCGGAATACGCGCTCATAATAATTTCCGTCTCAAAGAAACAGGAATATGCATACACGCGGTGAAAAATGTATCAAGTCGGGCGTAACGAGTATACCGCGGTTTGCAACTGCTCTCAGCATGTCTTCGATATATCGTTGCAACGTTGGCGAAACCCAGATAAATCTAATTTACTATTTGCTCCTCGATCAGCGTCACTGTTCGAACAAAACTTCCTTTCTAAATGGACGCCTACCTTGCGGCGTCCAATCGTTACTCGGAATACGACGCATATCGCGGTAACTGCATAGAGTCAACGGCAAATTATTGCAATTCAAAGACACTTGCATCGAAAGCGAGAAATTTGAGTCGCGGTACTAAAGCACGCGAAACATATACTACCGGGAAAGAAATCGCCGATCGCTCGCGTTACAAACAACCAGTAGTTTCATTCTTATGTAATGCATCGGGGGGGAAGGAGAGAGAAGGAAAGAAAAATTAAAAATAAATAAAAATCACCATCGCGGAAAACAACGAATAGATATATCCTAACGCTGTAAACTATATCCAGTGGACTAATTAATTACGAGAATGGTGTTCAACTCGCGAGATAGTCAGCTATTACGTTGGCGCGCCTATTGCGCCCGGTCGTTGCCGTTCGACCACATGCCCTTTTCTAATGCAACTCTCGACTGCATACGCCGCGATCCATGCAATGACCGGTACCGCAATTTTTCACCAATTATGGCGTTTCGTCGTCGTACGATCTAACATGGCGAATTGTTAGCTACGCGCAAAATGCAATCGATTCGGACTATCACTCCAATTACGAAACGTTACGGCACACACGGTTACATCGATTCTCCATTTTGTCCTATTCGCGGAAAAAAAACTCGTTCTGCATGACATAATCCAATACCAGTAACGCATTTGGCAATTTTCAAAATCGCGCGCTTTCCATCGGTTCACGTTTTCAAATCTTTGCTCACATTGAAAAAAATACATTTTGCGGAATTGATTGGAATTTTTCTTAATTCTGCTGTGTGAAACATAGAATTTTCTCGAACTCCTGGGAGTTCGCGGAACTTCGAAACTCACTATTTCGCCTTCGGTTAGCCGTTCCTTCCTCGCTCTCGGTCTCGGACTACACGGTTGATCCGTGCGATCTGCTGCATCGTACGGTGCAACAGTACTTGCACTGTGTGTTGAACGCGCTCCCATCGAAAGTGAAAGCCAACGGTTATACTTCCTGGGCTCGCCTGTAATCGGTACCAAGCAGCCAACTCGAGCTACTTTGCTGGTATAGCGGCAGTATCTATATTGCGTCTCTATGATGTTCTTGACTCGGTTGCCAGCTTCCGTAATACGATCTACGTGGCTCGCGAGTGTATGATACTTATAACCATTCCGGCAAATCCGGCCCATCCGGCAAATTGATGATCGCCTTTGGGTCGATCGGGTTCAATAAAAGTGTGGAGGGCTCTTTGACTTCAGTCGATGCCACGGGCTGATAGGATAGCCACAGTCTAATCGAGAGAATTCTCTCGAATTCTTCCAGATTGTTTTCGCTTGCCTGGCAGTAGCCACGGCCCGTGCGGGAGTCGCCCACGGAGGATATGGTGGTGGTTACGGAGGCGGATACGGAGGACACGGAGGTGGTTACGGAGGCGGATATGCTGGACACGGTGGAGCTGGTCTCAGCGGTGGTCTCGCCGCTGGTGCTGGAACCGCTGCTTCCCTTCAGGGTGGAGCCGCTAGCTTGGGATCCGGTGGTCTTGGTGCCAGCTACGCTGCTGGTGCTGCTGCCGCTGCTGGTGCCGCGGGAGTACAACAGATCGTCTCTGGTGGTTAGTATCAACGATCCAGAAACATCTGAACAATTCATCAAGACGAAGAGAAACTAACGGCGATTGTCGGATTGTAGGAGTTACCGGTGGAAGGTCGGACATTGGACCCGCGGAGGGACCCAAGGCCAACGTAGGACCCCAGAGCGGCCCATCTGACCTCGTCGGACCCCAGGAGGGAGCCAAGTCTGTAGGAGGACCCCGTACCGGACCGTCCAGCCTTGTAGGACCCGCTGCTGGCCCATCCACCCTTGTTGGACCGTCTCAGGGAACCGCTACCCTCGTAGGACCGTCCCAGGCTACCGCTAACCTCGTCGGACCCAGCTACGGTGGAGTCGCTTTCTACGCCGGATCCGGTGGAATCAACGGTGACGACGGTAGCTCTGGCTCCGCCGCTGCTGCTGCTCCCGGCGGCGGTCTTGGTGGTGGTAAGATCAATTTCATCATCATCATTCATGATATTCCATTAGGATCATCTAGTCTTGAGTTATTGATGTATCAACTATTTAATTCACACAGGATTCGGTGGACTCGGCGGTGGATTCGGTGGTGCTGGTGCCATCGCTGTCATCGGAGGTGGTCCCGGAATTGCCGGAGGAATTGGTGGACACGATGCCGGAGTTGCTGTGATCAACGGACCGTCTGGCGCCATCCACGCCGGTCTTGGCTCCCACGGAGCTATCATCCCCGCCCCCATCCACAAGTGGTAAGACGGTCTAGGACCCCAGCGATCTCGGCTCGGCGACGGCGGCAAACCCACCACGGTCATACCGGTCAACGATCCTCAACGCGTTACCAACACGTCTTCTTCCTCGAAGCTTCGTCCAATCTCGGAGCATGGCAGCCACGGAGTAGTCAGTCGGACAGTCAGTCAGTAGTGAGTCAGTCCAGTCAGTCAGTACCGAATTGCTCGTTGCTCAGCGGTGGCCGACACTAATCCTGGTGTCGTGACACCGTGACATCTTTGCCGTAAAATTTAGTAAAATTTCAAGTTCATCGTGACACCGCAATCGCGACATCGTTAACGCGTAATCGTCACTCGCGGATATCTCATTAAACATCGAGATACACGGCAAAGACATGAGTTTGGGGCTCGTGACCAACGTGACCATCGCGCACATCATCTGGGATCGGCAGCTTCGCCATGAGCCCAGTCTGAGGACAAGCTTTGGCGCTTCTAAGATCGCGTAAACAAACGCGAAGATTGTTCTGTTTTCTGAACATTCAACGTGTTTGCGATATTCGATCCCTCTTACTTCTCTTACATCTTCCATCTTTCGTAGGCCGACGCTCTCACTCACATATACTATCCCTTGTTGAGGAAGCGCAAGTTTCCTCACAGTTGTTATACTCACTGCCGCACCCAAGCATACATATTATTATTACATACTCGTCCATGCATATGTCTTCTCTATATATATATATACTATTACTATACCTACTACTTCTTCACATATATATATACTATGTACACAACACACAGAGCTACCTATTGCAATGTGTTTATCGTATGGACGTATATATATATATACATGCATATACATACAAGTAGCCGTGTTATGTTAGTGAAGGAGACCGGTAGATTATGGTAGGTCAGCCGTTCCCGTGAGTGAATGAATGTACATAGAAGGCGCGCCGCCGCCGGCCCCCGACCCCGCCCGCCCTCGTCATACCCTTTCTATGCGATCACTACTAGCACCCCACCACCACCATAGATAGATACCACGTATTTATAGCGTTTATACATTTATACAATACTTTATATAAAATAAAGCATCAGTATTTAAAACTCAATTTTCATTCTTGTCTTTTATTCCTTTACTTCTTCGGTTCTCTCGGCCCTATTTAACCTGATATTCCAACAATCTAAGTGCAATATACAGCTGCGATGCACACTCCAACGATCTTATTTTAAACACAACTATTCGCTTCTACTGTCGAATCTATTACTTCATTTTCCATTAATACATTGTTAATGTCAACGATATTAACTTCGAGTCGTATTCAATGATATTATTCATGTTAATTATCCATTAACTAAAAACCAATATTGCATATTTGAATATGCACCGTTCATTGTACGCTATTCTGAGCCGTCAAGCAAGTATGAAAGAATTATGATTTAATAATCACAGTCGGAAGTTCTCAACGATTTCAAATCTCCTGGTACTTCATCTCCTACTAATATATTTTCGATGTCATTTTCCAAACTTTGCGTCTGTTTTCACGATATTATTGATGAAAGTCATATATGATATGAAGACTCATGTTGCATAATTGAATACATCATTTGCTATTCCGAAAACCGGTCCACGGAACTTGTACGACAGGATTGTATCGTTAACATCAAACTTTTTTAAGAGTACAAAGCTAACATGCATTGGCTAAAAATTTTAAATAATTCTGTGAAAAATTACTGGTTTTGTTTAAATTTGGCGTTATGAACGCAACTTGTTCGTAAGGTTAAAGCTGTTCGGTACTCACTAGTTGTGTCCGCATTTGGAATATTCAGCGATGCATCGATAACTCCGCGAACCCATTGATCTGAAATAGAAGATTAACGCTACTGTCAGTGTTATATTGCAGATGAATGGACAAAGTAGAGACTGCAGGATGGAAATTATGTAGCCACGAGGCACAGAAAGGATCGTGGTATCGGAGGATTTGAGGATTTGTCTGATGGATTTAAGCGGCTTTGAAATCTCAGAGGATAGGGTGAGCGCGTCGGTGGCGCAGTCAAAGCTCAACCAAACACTCAAAGCTACGCTGAAGCTCTCTCATAAATTAATAACTTTCCAGACCTTTGGCGTTGAGCCGCCCGGTCGATAACGTACGCTACTCGTAATTTCTCGCCTGTTCGAGTTAATCGCAGCCTGTTGGACGATCGCCTTCCATACTACAGGTTCCGAATATAATTGAGTTCCGGACCAGACCACACTTGATTTCACGTATCTCATGGTCTATTCCCTCCTATCCGAAGTCTCGAAACCGAAGCATCGAATACTCAACGGGTTGTTCAACCGCAACGAATTTTAGGTCAGTTATATTCATGATTATATAATTCACTGCCTAAGAACATCTTGATACACTCGCAAATTGTTATAAAGATTTTCGGAAAATGCGAATAATGTCAACAGATTTAATGAAATCATTTTATCTACCGCTAGCGATAAATGCCTTTGGAGGCGAAGCGCAGAAACTAAAGCAGTGAAACCTCATTTTCAGGAGATGCTTAATTACATTTGCCATTCACGGTATTTTGATGCGTATAAGGAATTTCCTGAGCACGCTAAGTAATACTCGGCATTCAACGCAGCAGCAGAAAATTCAGCAGACACATTCGAAGAACCAAGAGCACCTGCATAGCGACATGTAGATGCTATGCATTCATTCACGTATCGGAATTCATTCGCAGTAAGCGGAACCCCAGGTTGCAGAAGGAAAACTCGAGGAATATGCTCGTTGAGCTTTCATTGATGATAGGATAACTTGCATACACCAGATAATGCGTACCAGACGGTAATGAGGCCTCTCAGCGCTTAAGAGGATTGAAGCGCTTTGGTTCGTCGCCGAGGCGATATGCGGTTGGCGGATACTCCAGTTTAAACCATTAGACCTTTTGACGAGTCATCGTCGATTCACAAAATCATGCGAACATCAATCTGATGACAATGACACTATGTTTTCACATAAACAATGAGAACTGAGAAAAAATTTTACCGAAATTTGGTCGCGTCTGCGATGATTGTTTAACAAGAATATATAATCGTTAAATTGTCATCTGAACAGTTAAGTTTTACATTTTATCAGAAAAATCAGATCGTTAAAAGTTCGAATATTCTATTCTGTCTATTCGATAGTGTTATTTAGATTTGCCATTAGCGAATAGTCGAAATGACAGTAGAATGCCGGTTTGGCTGACAATAATAAACACGGTAGGGCTACGGTGAACGGGATTTCCGTTAATTTCGACGAATTGTACAACCATTTCATTTCATTTAGCGAACGAGCATTAACATTGAGAATTTTCATCAACCGTTTACAGGGAATTGATACATCTATACGTTAAATTGAGAGAAAACGGCACAGCCGATTAAACATATTCAATTAGAATCAGAGATATAGCAAAGAGACGAAGCGAGAGATTCAATTCGGCAGTCTAGCCTATGCTATTTCGGGAATTAACCATTATAGTAATTCGGCTATTTGAATATAACAAGCGGAAGGTTCCATCACACTGTTCACCCGTTTCAGTTAGTCGCTTAGTGCTCTGTATCTAATTGATTTTCCAGCAATTATGGCAAGTGCGGTTGCTGCTGTTACCGGTGAAGCGCCCAGGGCGATGCTTCAGCAATGCGAGCAGTTGCCCAACATACACTCACTCAGTCATTGGTCCAACGAATGGTTAGCTGCCCAATGCAAGTTTTGGAAATGACCACTTTGAATAGGCAGAAGATTCAACTACTGTAGTAAACTACCGGATGGATACTTCGAATTCGGCACGTCGCTGGCGATCCTGTTGAGCTTCCATCTGGCCAGACGCGTACTGTCATGACAACAAATACGTCCAAATTGGCTCAATAATTATCGGGAATGGTTGCTTCCACGAGCCGCAGGCTGTCGTAGAAGCAAATTTCTCTGTGGGTGGATGTCACGTTCGAGGTTGGATCTGACCAGAGATGCCCATTGACCGAACCAGTGGCACAAGTTCTGCGCGACTATCAGGCTGCATCGTTACTACTAATTAATAGCTCAACTAGTATAACGAGATATGGACAAAGGCTATACCGACGGATATAACGATATACTACGAATAAATGACAAGATTGCGTGAAAACCCATAACCGCGATGGTTTATTGTTCTGTTTTTTTAATTATCAACTTTCATGGAATCCCTTTTCCTAAAATTCCTAAAAAAAATCATTTGCCTTTGGCTACAGAGACGACATTGCGGATATATCAACTTTATGTCGTCGATACGTCAGAGTAGATCTACTGCGACGTTGCGTTATGAGGCCAAGGTTCTTGCCTTTAACTATGTGAAATGATGCCTTCGGATACGATAAATTAACGCTAAATCAATAGAAAACGAAGTCAATGGATGCCGCGTTAATGCTTATAAAATTGCCCTCCAGATCTGAAAGCGTGAGCCGTATCGGGACTAAACCGGAGAGATCACGGTCTGACTCTCAAGTATTAGTTGAATCCGCGCGGCGTTTGCCCTCATACATCCATGCTATTTCAGCCACTACCGTCGTCGTTGGTAAATTGCATCTGCAACGGTTGCAGACAATGAATGGAAATGTCAGTCTCACCATTAGCGGGGATCACGTTCGATCGGGCGACCCCGTTCCTCTCGATTCTGCGGTGCAACTCTGGCTTTGTCTCGCACGGTACCAACAAATTTGTTTTACTGCCTATTTCTCGCATGGTGTTGCCGCGTTGCGTGAATTGCTCTATCGTAACAATATTCGATAGAAAAAAAAAATGAAGACAATAAATAAAAAAAATGGATTACTGCATTTCTATGTACTGAAAATATTGGAAGCTATACTTTGTATTGTATAGGACAATTTTTTTTTTTTTTTTTCAATTTATAAAAATAGATAGCATTATACATTTTGAAATAAAGTCTATCCACTTTAAAATCCAACAAATATCTTTTTCTTATTCTTTTTTCAGAGAAAAGACCTTGCGCAGTTCATGTGGTTAATCACTTCTCTCTGCGCATAACAAGCAGTTGAAATGCTTTTGTCAGTTAACCGCAGCATCTACAAAGTTCAGTGACGCTGACATACACGGCATAGTGTTACAGTGTTCATACGTTAACTTTCAGTCACGCAAACATTTCTCCCATCTACTTGACGTAAGCAAAGTTCAATTTTCATGATTCTGACCTGTCTGGGATTGTCGGTTGTGAAAGCAGATATAAATAATATCGAAACGAATAGTATCAGCGTGATTATTAAGCGTTTGATAAACGAAAGCCCGGGGGATGAAGGAGAAATAACTTTCGTCGTTTGGTAAGGTAACTGGAGCGATGATGGGCGCAATGTAGATCCGTTGCAGTGGAACCAGCCTGCTGAGCTATATAGCCATTTCGTAACGTCTGAGTGTCTTAAAGGTCGAGTTCGCGACTCGAAGCCGAGAGAAGAGTGGCCCCCGAACGATCTCGTGAGCAATCCAGTCAGCCACTACCAGGGTGATCGCGCTAATTGCAGAGCGAAGAAAACGGTCGTAGAAAAGTGCACTCACGGAGCCCTCGGCGCCCTCGTTTCACCAATGCTCGTTTATTCTTTTTTCCCCCTTTTTTTTCACTCTCTTCGATACTTTTAAGACACTATGCCCCATTATATTCCAGCGTATTATATATATCCTACGTACCTGTCTCTATTAAGTCTTTCACTCTGATCTTTCAGTCTCATCGTTCGATATCAACGGTATGATGTCGATATTCCTCAATTTCTTGCAAGCGTGAATATCGCGATGGTATATCTTATTGCTCTACGAGGCCTTTCGACCGCGATGTTATGAGATGACGATCGTGTGAACACCACCAAGTCCGGTAAATGAATTGCAATGATTGTAAGTGAGATTATTGCGAGTTCTACGCCTACGTTCGTCCACGACGAACTCCCTACGCACCTAATACGATCGCATGGAATATCCCGTATAAACAAAACACGCAGTAGCATTTCGCGTCAACATGTAAAAAAAAAGGATATCGATTTATTGCACAAACTTATAATGCACTCGACGATTGTCGAGAATCCACTCCTAAATCAAAACTGACCGATTCAGTATAATCGAAATAATCGAAATTTTTTTTTTTTGCGGTATACTTTGTCAAAGTATTCCGTAAGAAAATCTTTCGACGAATATGATTGAATTCCACAGCAAACCCCTGAATAAATGCACAGAACTGGGCAAACCGTAAGTAAATTATTGTCCGCAATTTCCATTCTTCTACCCGCTGACCACGTGTATTTCAAAATTACTATGCATTGACCCATTCATCAAAATTGCTTCATCATTACGATTGGTAAACGCGCGTTGTTACTCGGTTGATTGATTCTGCAGTATCACCTACATTTGACGCCGCCCTCCCCTCCATCTGTTGCACACCGCAGTGAATACACGTGGATTGCACAGAGTCCGGTTGCAGTTCCGGAATCTCACGTACATAAGTGGTGAATATTGCACAGATCGAATATAGACGCATACAGGGAATTTCCTTGAAGTACACCCCGAAGCCCCGAAGGACGGATAGACATCGAGGGGGGCACAGATGGCGGTGCCCCAGCGCACTGTGTTGGGCGTGGCGTCAGTGACCTTCTTGCGCAATGGGTGAACAGCTCCCATCAGCGGATATGATTTGAAGGGATTAGCGCGGGGGCGCGGTCGCGATCCTCGAGATCTTAAGGTATATAAGGTTGGACGGTCGCGTTCCTTGGCACACTCATCGACCGACAGTCAGCGAGATGAAGGCTTTTGTAAGTACGAAATACTCCGAAGAGAGTATATAACAGAAACAGAACGAGTGCGGTTACGATAACTGCGGCTTCCCTTTGTTCGCCAGTATTATCAAGAAAAAACAAATCCTATTCTACCGCGACGTATACAGTTTCGTGTGACAAAAGTGTTCTGCTACGCAATAAAATTCAGTTTTGTTACCGATCACCATATGTAAATCGGTATGAAAAAAAAAAAAAAAAAAAAGAAAATTTAAAATAATAAAATGTGTTTACAGATCGTAGCATTGGCTATATTTGGCGTTGTCGCTGCCGGACCGGCACGCGAGCGTCGCGGAGCAGTTTGGGGTGCCGGTTACGGTGGTCACGGAGCTTACGGAGCTTACGGAGTTGGCCATGGGGCTTACGGCCTCGGTGGTCACGGAGCTTACGGTATTGGCCACGGAGCTTACGGTGCTCACGGTGTTGCTCTGGCGGGTCCCGTGCTTGGACCAGCTAGTGTCGGGGGTCCTCACGTTGGTGCTTCAGCTCTCGCTGGACCGGTCATCGGACCTTCTCACTTGTCTGGCTCTGTAGCTGGTCCCGCTCATGTTTCCGGTGCCATTGCTGGACCCGCTGTCGTAACTGCATCCGTCGCTGGACCCGCTCACGTCGAAGGCTACGACGGTGCTTATGACGGTGCTTACAATGGAGCTTACGGCGGAGCTTACGGAGGAGCTTATGGAGGGCACGCCGGTTACGCCGGAATAGGTTTCGGAGGCGGTAAGTTCCGTCGTCTGAGCACTTTTTGCAAATCTTCATTTTTCCATCAATGGGAAACAGCGACATGTGCAATTTTGGATATTTGTGATGGATATTTGATCGATAGAACGCGTCAAATGATTTATCGATCGTTGAATGTTTTATCGGTATTCAATGGCTGATTCGGATTCATCCAATGCAGTGGGAAACTGTGATGAAACATCTGAGAACTTTCAATGGGGTCGGGACTCCTCGCGACGTTTAAATGCCGCGCGAACGATATAACGATGCAATATCAACTACGGAGACTAATTATGCAGCACAACATTCCCCTGTAATTATTATTGCAAACTTGCATTGTTCAGGATACGGACACGCTGGACATGGGCTGGGCGCAGGTCACGGTGTCGTCATTGCTGGCCCCGCCTCCCATGGTGCTGTTCTCGCTGGTCCCGCCGCCCACGGTGCCGTTCTCGCTGGTCCAGCAAGTCACGGTGCTGTCGTCGCCGGACCCCATGCTGGGGGTGCTGCCGTTTCCGGGCCTCACGCCGGTTCCGTCGTCATCGCTGGTCCATCGGGAAAAATCACTGCTCATGGTGCCGGTCATGGTGCCGGAGTACATACCGGTTATGGTCACGGATACGGAGGTCACGGATACGGAGGACACGGACACTGGTAAATTCGAAGGTGCCGATCCTATAATCTTTTCGTTATTGCTATCGCATATATATACCCGTATATGCCGCGTAACTGAGATTACTACGCACGATTTTTAGCCCATAACGCGTCAACGCACAACCTCGCGAAAAAATGCCATCGCTGTACTACATATCTTGTAACGTCTATATAATAATTTTTCGAGAACTCACCGAAACAGAGTACTGATAAATAAATCACTGCCAAGATCTCAAAGATAAAAAAAAAACAATTTTTTTTTTTTTTCCGTAACTATATTGTACTGTACCCACGACTCTGTATCTCACGATAAATGTGGCGCTCCGGTGGTGATAAAACGTCGCACCGCGGTTGCCATAACGCGAAACCCTTGTCTCTGTCATTGTACATAACAAGTTGAGCCTTTACGCAAATAAACGGTTTTTCCACGTGAAATATATGTGAGATTCGTAAGCGTGATTTTCAAACGCATCACCTATCGTTCGTCAGTCGTAAGTCTTAATATATAACACATGTAATCGGCGAAAAAAAAAATGTAATTTCTCAATAGAACGAATTGGTTATTAATTAGCAATAAAAGTTTAACAATGACTGATTGTGGCATTTTATGAAGTTATTTTTCATCATCGTGAGTGAGGGTTTGACGCGCTTATGAAACTTCGAGAGGGAACTCTGTAGAGCGATGAAATTAGTCGACGTTTGCCGGCAACTACCCTTTTGTACAGAAGGTACATACAACGTGTGCAACTTCTACCGGAGTTACGATGAGTAATTATAGCTCTCAATGGTACTACGAGAGAAACAATATATCGCAAACTGAACGGAGCCTCGAATGAATTAACTAGCATCTCGATGTAAAGACGTATCGATTAACAGACCCGAGAAAGTCGATAATGAATCCTTACGCGATAGCTTTATCGTAAACGAAGACCGGTACCGGTAAACGACGGCAATTATTATGCCGCGGTTATGGTTCCCAAAGTTCGTGCAATTCTCGTTACGCTGTATTATGCCATGTGAAATGATCAAATTTCCAAATAGTCGATATTTGATAACAAATACACCGCATCGGCGGATAATTTTCGAAGCCTCTGAATTGATTCGTTTTGCTTCACATAGCAATTAAGATGTATGTTTCCAAAGGGTAAAATTTGCGTTCACTGTTAAAATATATTGCTACAAGCATTATATGCTTATTACGCGATAATTAGTGAAAAAAAAAAATCACATGATTTCGGTTCACGTCTATTAAAATTCAAAAGTATATCAGGCACTGAGGTGATTCGGTGGTTTTTCGTACACAAATTGCAAGTATCGTGATATGATTTTAAAAAATTGTTTTTTTAATTATTTTTCAATTATAAAAAATCATTTGCTCGACTCAATAGATTAATCGATGGCATATACCAATGTTCGATGAACGCCCTTTACTCTCTTCCATATTATCAGTATCGCACGAACAAAACGGAGAACACGCCTTCATCACTTGTGTATAATATATTTGCATTGGTAAAATACCATATATATTTATATATAGCGATGTGATAAACGTGCGGATTCTCCATGGGAAAATCATTCTCTCATACGGTAAGCGTACTCTGCATCGCAATGCATTTCATGCCGCATCTAGTCATGACGTTGTATTAGCGCACACAAGCGTAACACGATAGTATTAACTATAGAACGCTGATGCTCTCTCACTATTGCGCGTTGTTCCCGCTGCTGCGTAATTTCAATGCAGTTTCATCAATGTGCGCCTGGGTACTCGGATAGGACGAGGACTCTCTCGAATATCCCCGCCAAGTCGCACAGCAGCCGCTTATGCATTGTGAGAAAGCTGATGCCGTCGCTGCGCCGAACCTCCACAAATTCCTAAAGGTCACCCACTTGAGATCAGCCGGACGCCTACCCGGTCCCCGAGCAGTACGAACGAACAACCGCCACCTCTCGTACACGATATGACATTAATACAAGCAGTAGGAGAACGGAAATGTGTGAATATGGATGCGAACGCGTGGATGTTCGATTGAATCTCTCGCTACTTTATCATTCCCCCAATGGCCAAAGATTACAATCTTACAGACGCTATCGATCTCACGATTTTATTTTTATACTGCTATCATCAGCCGTATGTTGTAAGAGAAAAAAAACTATTATAGATTATACAAGGAATATGTAATTTTCGATTTTCATTAAAAACGCTTTCGATCGGTCAGCTTTATGCATTATTAAAAAAAATTATAATTTTTTTTTTTTTTAATTTTTGTTGAGCAATCGACTTTAACTCATCGGCATTAATTTATAAGGGTTCGCGTGTTATAATTCGATAGATTTAAAAAATGCAGTGTTCTTTTGAAAGAACGAACAATCTATCGACAGTGTTGATCATTTTTCTCGAATTATTATTTTTGCAGTTTCGATTATACTGTACTATCGCAACTGTGTATTCGCGCGTCAGATAGCCGGCTGCATCAACGCTTGTTTGACCTGTGACGTTATCACGCCTGGAGCTAGAACACTGCGAATTTTGAACCAACGCTGGCAGTGGTATAGACAAACATTTGCAGATGAAAGCGCGTTGCGTGCCATACCAGTATATTTGTATTGAATTACACGCGCACTGCACCGGACGTTAAGCCGGCCTCGGGATTGCGCCCTCGGGATCACTACTCTGTGTGTCACTTTCTCGCTCTCTCCGCTTTGTGCAGCCGGAGATTCAGATCGCTTTGTCGAATAACGATTTTGCGATCGCAGAAATAGCGTGTCGCTGATACATCATCCGGATATTTTCGGCATGTCTCACCTCGGAATTAATGGTCAACCTTTGCTATTCGTTGCTATAGATACACATAGATAGTTCAAAGTTTTACGATTTGCGCGAAAATTTTTTTGTTTTACTGCGTTTGGTAAATAATTACGGAGAAATTTATCAATTTTGCATTTCATCAATTTTTTTTATTTTTTTTCTTAGTATTTATCGTTAAAATGGTACCACATCTCTTGTTTTAAAGACGAAGAAATCGAATGCCATCATTGGAGTTTTCGACAACAATATACATATAGCGTTCCATCACCGTATTTGTCACTATCGAAACAACGAAACGAATATAACGTACGAATTATTGTTTATTGGTGTAAGATGCAGGTATACCGATTGCAAAATTGAACGAACGTGTGCCAAGAGCCGTTGCTGCACTTGCAGCGACGTTAAACGTGACAAGTCGAAGGTCAGCTTTAAGATTCTGAGAGATATACTAACAGCGCTAATGTATGCGCGATATATCCTGTATAGGTAGGGTTACACGTACGATTGCGCTCAATGTCGCGATAAATCAATCTTGCATTCTGAATCGCGCGAGAGAGTTTACGATCTACGCGGGTCAACGGCTATAGCCGCTTTATACCTACATAGGCACATTGTCAATGCGTCAAACTACGGCTGTTGTATGTACGACGTTGTAGTAATGCCGAACTTGAGGTCGAGTCCTCGACTCTCGAGTGCAGTTTGCAACTTGTAATCACTCTTAACAAAAAAAAAAAAAAACATTTCGTCATAATATTAATCGTTTATTGCTCTAACGCGGCTCTGTTGTACTTTTTCAATTTCTTCCCTCCGTCAGCAATTATTTTATAGGCAAATTTACGTAATCGTCAGTCGCTTGTAAATTTTTTTCTCGATATGAAGGATTTCATTGCTTCGGCAGCAATTATTTTTTTTTTATCAATTATCAATGAACCGCTTTAAGTTTCCACCAAAAATTCTATCAAATATGTGTTTAACTTGAAAAAAAAAAAAAAAAAAAAAAAAACAAAGTACCATTTCTTCAAACTTTTAAAATGTTTTTCAAGGTTCTGTAACCGCTAGAAACAGTAATTTCGAAACTTCGCCAAGTTCCTTATTTACCGACCAGGAATTTGCCATTTATTTTACGCGTATATCAATGTTTCATAAGGAATCTCGCGCAACAAAAAAATGTCTTTAGTCTTTAATTAGCGCAGAACATTCGAGTCTTAACAATAGTGATGAAATGATATTAGTCCCGTGAGTACATAATTTAAAATTCGTCATCGGAATCTCGTATCGCAAGCAAGTGTACCGCGAAAGTTATAATTAAACGGAACGGAGGAACAATGCAATAATGTCCTTTGTTCGCGCGCAATTCAATAGCTGCCGAATTTTTTTTTTTTTTTTTTTTCTCTATCTCGCCGTTATTCTTCCATAATTATTTTATTACCGTGGTTCAACACAGTGGTGTTATTACGTCGAGATTGAACGCGAAGAGTGCGGCAAGAGGTGCGGTCAACGAGGTGGATATCTACACGGTGGGTGACTATTATCTCGTGGTTGCTATATTATGGCTCGCGGACTGCGGTACCGCAGCGGACCGAGGCAAGGTCGATCGAATTATCGATCGTGCAAGATCGGCGGACTCGGTACGCGCTTACATGCGAATGGCGAGTCCTCTCCGAACCGGAACCGGAAGCTCCAGAGTTAGCAACGAGGGTAGAATCGAGCGTCCAGAAATAGTTCGCGTATATATAGAATACATGGAAGCTAAAACCCTCGGGCACATCGATAATTGATAGTGCACCCGCCTCGTTTTACGATAACTGTAGGATTGAAAATAAACTACAAGAAAAAAAAAAAAAAAAAAAAAAATAGGTCCGGACAGCCAAACTTCAATTTTGCAAAGGTAACATTCGAAATGTTGCGAAAATTGTCGAATGTAAAACCAAAAATTCCAATAACGCTACTCATTTATACTCATAAATTGGTTGAAATTTTTTCTTTCTCATAACATGCATCGTTTAGAGAAATCACCGGAAAACAAATTTTCGTTTCAATATTGCGTTACTACGTACGGACTCACCGACTCAAGAATATCGGGGTTTCGCGCGTGTCGTCACCCAACAGAATCCGAGCAGACATTGGCATCATCGCAGATGGAAAGAAAGCCTTTATAGGCGCGGACTGGTGGTTACTCTATGTACGTTGGGCACGTGGGTCGCTGAACTTGCTGTCTCGCTATCGTGGGGTTAAGGCGGGGCAACTTCAACATTGTTGACGTTACTCTGCATACGTTTTCAATGTAAAAAAAACGTTACAGGAAGAAAAATACGATCGGTTGGATTATAAAAAAAGCTTTCGGATATAGACTTGTGCAATTCGACCGATACGTGTTGCTGACATTTATTGTTGAATGCGTACAGCAGTATTGCGTACATGTAATGGCACATAGGGTGCAAGAAGGTGTCAGGCGGGGCGTCGACGTCAACGAGATAGATAGCTTCGAAAATATACAGAGGGGGAACATAAATGTAGACGCAGAAAATTCCTATTGGATACCGCAGGAATGTCGATAGCTCCGCGTATCCTGGTTCTATATTTTCTTCGCTCGATAACTTGCTTTGGGTCACACAAGGACCCGTAGCGATACTAACTACAGGAACGGACAGTAAAGAACGATCCCTCTTTGCGACAATCGTCCTAACGAGATCTGCGATAATTCAGCAACGAGGCTGCTGCCAGTGGGGAACAACGCCGGGGCGAGAAAAGCGTGGTCGTTGTAGCAATGAAAACACGTGTGGAAACAAATAGACTCGTAAATTGAGCTCTCTGCCCGTGCAATCAACAGAATAATGTCGAACTCTCGGATAACATACACCATAAATTCGTTATGATATATATGAATTTTTTTTTTTTTTTTTTTTTTTTTTCAATCGAATTTGAGTTAAACTTTCTATAGATTTCAATTTTTGCAGCATCGAATTTCGGATTCGAGTTGATGCGACGCAAAAATAATTGATTGACCAACGAAAAATGGTGTTGTGCGGAGAGATAAACTTTCCTCCATTTAACGGAATAGAATTTACATTGGACACAGCAAACTCGCTTCTATTTCAATGGAAACTATACAAAAATTCGCTTCGCTTCGCCTGTCGTTTTTCATCAGTGGGAGCAAATAGTTTTCCTTATTTACAACGTCCTTTCATACCTTTCGATGACGCGATATACAAACATTTCTATATTTTTCTTTCCGCGTATTGTTCAAATATATGATTATTGGCAAAATTCTCCTCAAAGTGTTCGACAGACGTTATTTTAAAAGAATTTTCGTTTGATGATCAGTTTTATTGATATTCTTAATCGTTACTTACCGCCTTCATTTCGTGAGTCACATTTTGAGTCCGCCTTCCGGTTCAAACCTTTACGTGAAGTTCGCTGCGACGGACGGCATCTCGTTATTGTTGAATAGCGGCAACAGAGTCTGAAATGCAAAAAAAAAGTCAGTTGGACAGGGTTAATGGTAACGAATGGACGCCACGGTTTTAACGAAGTCTTTTATCTCCATTTTGTGCGAAAGGCGAACCTTCGAGAGTAGTTTTTGACGTGAATATTCGCAATAATTGGAAGCATCCGGATTGTGATTCGGTAATTGGTATTGTACAATGAAAAGCGCAATCTATCCTCCCGGTATGCTTTGTGCCAATCGGGTACCATAAAAGCCGTATAGTTATAGGCTTTCAAGGGCCTTCGGGCTTTATTATGCGCGCCAATATTCTGAGTAGCCGTATACAGAGTAATTATTCGATGTCCCTTCTGTGCCTCACGATACGCGAATGTTATCGGTAATATCTATCGCATTTTCAATATTATAGTCAAATTGTAAACGACCGCGTTATGATCGCTTTGCCATTGTATCGCTCGGCACATGCTGTAAAGACACTTATAATCCATAATTTAATTAGACTTATCAGAACTATGTGCTATAATGATAAAAAATTATGCCCACAGGATCATAAATGAACCGTAACGATCACCGTGCTAGGAAATTTATACAGGCGTAACAATAGCACACAATGGAGTACGCCATTTTGTCGAAACTCTCGATCTCGATCTGCGTAGGTTAGACGTGACCTAAACGGATGCACAACGAGACAACGACAACTACGAGGACGTCTATGCAACTCCCGATAGATTAGCGTGACTCGGTGCCCACGCCCCGTGAACATTAAACTATTTACCGACGATACTCTTATTCTGTCCGTACAATACTTTTCGCAAGCAGAACCCGCTGACTCGACACCTTTGATCCAAGGTCGTCTCGGTCCGATGGCTTAAATGATGATCGGAACGATCTTCGCAACGTCCTTCAATGGCATTCCATTTAAACGAACCATAACGATAACGAGGCATCTCGGAAAATCGCGGCACCCGCAGAAATTGTAAAAACAAATGAAGATTGTTTCCCTATTCAAGATGAATGATTTGTCCGATATGTAAGATAATTGAAACTATCGAAGCGGATGCTGTAGACTTATCCGTGGGCACGCTGTCGCCGTTGAAATGTGTAGCCTTGCTAAACGTACATTCAACGGGACTGAACGTCTCGACAAGCGACCCCGGGGTGACCGGGTCCTATCGAGTCAATACGATGAAGCTGGCAGTCTTACGGCACAATATGCTTAAAGGGGAGCCTTCATCAAAAAAAGTGATAATCACCATCGCCACTTGGATATAGTCAGTAGTCCGAGAGGGATAGATCGAAGGGGAACAACGACATAATAGTACGTCGATGGATAAGTATTGGAAACTAAGTGACACTAATACTCATAAGATCGCATTGAGTCAATGGTGATAAGAGACCTCGATGGTCCGTCCGTGTGGCGAGGAGACACGAGAAAAGCTGAGTGAGAGTGAGAATGTTTGGAGTGTCCTGCCCCGCCCAAGTCCATGCCTGCCACCTAGACTAGCGTTCCCTATCCACGCAGAGAATAGACAATAGGTTCACTATAAAAGCTGGCGCAACCAGAGTACTCGACAGCACATCATCGTCATCCGTCAGCAGCAACAGCTACCACAGCAACGACACAAGCAGCAACTTCGAATTCTCGAACGGCATCAATTCATAATCAACAATGTGCAGTCAAGTAGCGATACTGTTGGTAGCGAGTGTTGCGGTCGCTTCGGCAGCACCTTCCGGCCTCTGGGGTCACGGTGCCGCACTCGCCGGTCCAGTTTTGGGACCTGCTGGACTCGTCGGACCTGCCGTAGGCCCAGCGTCCCTAGCTGGACCCGTAGCTGGACCAGCTAGGATCTCAGGAGCCGTCGACGGTGGTGCACTCGTCACCGGATCTGTAGCTGGACCATCCGTTGTTTCCGGAAGTGTAGTCGGAGGCACCGCTGTTCTGGGACACGCTGGACTGGGATGGGCTGGACACGGAGGACCCGCTTTCGGTTTGGGATGGGGAGGGCCTGCTTTCGGACTTGGATATGGTTAGTTTTTGGCAATTTTTTGTCATTTAGTCATTTTTTACCCGATATATCAATGTAAACGATTTATCAATTTTTTTATTTTATTTAATTTTCCGATTAAATTCTACTATGTACTTTAGATTCTTTCGACGATAAACGCCCTGCGAATGTTCACTATATTTTTGTTAAACAGGAGGTCACGGTGCCGTCATTGCTGGACCCCACGCCGGCCCAGCGGCAATTGCTGGCCCCGTATCCGCACCTGCCGTTGTTGCAGGACCTTCCGGTAGTATCGTCGCAGGTCTCGGCGGTCACGGTGGTATCTCTCGCGGATGGGCTGGAGGCCACTGGTAATTCTATAATCCTGACAGAAGACATCGATAACCCGAAAAACCTCGACTGATAATCAATCTATAACGACCTCTCGGACCTCAGCAAATATGCCGACCACGTCATGATCTCGTTCATTTATATACCGCTATAGTACCTCACTTTTCGCCATAAGCAGTACTTCATATTGCGCTGGTTATTTTGTGTGTACATAATGAAAATGTTACACTATACTATATATAAATGTACTCCCGTTACGATAATAAATGCATACCACTCTCAAAAGTAATCATCTTTGTGTGTTATTCGATTTTTAAAATACTTGGCGTCGAGACGCTGCCGCGTCTCTTGCTATTCGCACTTCTACGAAAATATCTAAGGCATCTGTTTTCAACAAGCATCGTTGATAACCGTTGATTGACACCATTTATAAATTATATCGCCGATTCATGGTAAATTTAATAATTAATTTGCTAAAAACTATTATCAATTCTGAATCGAGAAAAATAACGAGAAATCAGGATATCTTGATTGAAATTCGAAAACTCTTGAGTGAACTCTTCACATGACTGAGTTAGTTTTTTAAAAATCCATTTTTACTCGCATCCCAACCATCGACTATCGCAGTGACACGCAGCGGTGCGTGAAATCATGGAGTAATGGAAACTCGAGGAGTCTCTCCGATTCACAGGGATTCGAGGCGACAATCTCGCGGGTCTCGTTCCGCGCTTCACCCTTACGGTTAATACCCTCTTTGACGGTATACATAGTATCGTATATATGCTTCTGTGGTACACGTGCCAATACCAGTATCAACCAGTATGCCCGCCGAACTTTTATGTTCGTGTATATTATACTCTGCTATATATACTATTGAATAGTATATAGGTAGGTATTGAGTCTGACCTCTATTTTGAGGTCTATTGTCCCGACAATGCGAGGTCCAGCTCTGGCGATACCGAGCGCCTGCAGTAATTGTCGGAAATTGCTTTAACGCCAGTCCAATCAGTCGAGTATTCTCTGTGTGACGAAGGATGAGGAGAACGGAATAGACGACGCCGAAGCTCTCTGAGGTTATGCGGTGGTTTGGTACGCTCTGCAACCCCGACCCGATATCCTATACTATACCAGCTTTTCCTTCTTCTTTGTCAACCAGCGAAGCGCACGAACCAAGTCCCGCGTATACCTTTCCGTCATTCTCCGGGCTCATGCCTCTTCCGTCTGTACACCGTGTCTTCTTCTTTTTTTTCTTTCTTCCTCTTCTTCATCATCCTCTTCGTCACTGCAGTAGACGTCGCTTTAATCTCCGTTTTCTATCATCCCTGCGACGAAGACCGTGACGGAAGAGCAATACATCGAGTACTCCTGTATCGACACTCCGCTCGCTTGATACCCAAATTACAAATTGCTCGAACACGTATCTACCATGAAGGCGAACACTACTGGGTACAATCTTATTCAGTATTCACGCAAATAAGACTAATAGCAAAAAAATGTTCCCGAGTACTTAGCAGCGTTGTTTCTGAATTTCTTAGCAATAACCTCGTTCTTTCGGTGGAATATATTTAATTTAATATATACGGGTATTTTGACTATAATATATTTTTCGAAACACCATCATTCTGTTCTTTCTGGGAAAGGAACAGCATTTTTTTAAAGTCATCAAACTTCGAACTTTAAGTAGCTACTGCATCACAAACGAAGTTACTAAGGAACTCTACTCGGCGATTAAGAACCGAAGGAGGAAGGAGAACCATTGCTGTATAGGGTGATCCGGATATTCTCCATAGGTCATGAACATGAATATCATTATCGGAGATAACGGGTAGTATGCGTACGCGTTTACGGTTGTAGGAAAAGTAACGGAACAAATGAAAAAAAAAAGGTATACGCGATCGAGGTTAGTGGGGCAGTATAAAAGTATGTCTCATAGGGTAGATCGGCACAGTCTTCAACCGCAAGTTCTCAGGATTCTACCAAGAGCAACACTAAAGGCAGCAACGATGAAGTTCTTGGTAATTGATAATAACAAAAAGTACGAGTCGACCTCTCTGTAAGTTGCATTGCGATAATTTCATAATCTCGTTCGCAGATCGTTCTCGTAGCAGTAGTGGCTGCGGCTACAGCCGCCCCCAGTGGGATTCTCGGCTTGCATGGTCTTGGAGGTTGGGGCGGACATGTTATCGGTGGAGCGAGCGTCGCTGGACCCCTCGTGGGCGCAGCGACTGTTGCTGGACCCGTGACTGGAGGTGCTGTGGTTTCCGGTGCAGTTGCCGGACCAACTCTGGTAACTGGAGCAGTCGCTGGACCGTCCGCGGTAATCGGATCGAGCGCCGGGCCGACCCTCATCTCTGAACCGTCTCTGGGATTAACCGTTGTAGATGGTAAATTCTGACTATCCAGTTTACAAGAAAATTGAATCCATCGATCATGTAACGTGATCAATGACTCGTTCGTGATAACAGTCTCGATTTAAATTCAATGTTCTACGAATCTTATAGGCGGCTGGGCAGGCCATGGAGTTTGGGGTCATGGTGCCGTCGTTGCTGGTCCTCATGCCGGCGCGGCCGCAGTCGTTGGTCCTGATTCTGGATCCGTTCTTGTTGCTGGACCCGGGGGAGAATCAATCTCCACTCATGGTTCCGGACACGGAGCTATTCTCACGGGAGGTCATCATGGAATCCATGGCCTGTGGTAGATTCGGCTACTGCCAGATCCAATGCCTTACCATTATTGAAGGACATTGTGATAATACTAAAAGGACTCCCAATACCCGAAAAAAAAATATTCTGTAAACCCGACCCCGGCGGTTCTGAATAAACAATGTTTAACGAATTTATGTGTATGTATTATCTACTAGCATCTCATTTTTCCCACTTCAGCTTAGTGATTACGTCCTATTATTCTGCTAAAGCGTACTCGTCGAGTGGAGATACAATCATATAAATAATGATAGCGAGCGAACGCGCGTCAACCTCTGACATACAGGTACTGACATTCATGCGATACGGTAGCGCACGTGCCTCTAACATTTCTCGTACGCGATCTAACGGTTTTAATAATTATTTCACTGCCAATGACTACGATGACTGGCTACTGCTGCAATTGGATTTTTTTCTACGGCTATTGCTCATTACTCGATTGATCTACCAACCCGATGAAGGTCGATTAACCGTTCGGTTAAAACAGCGATAATTGCGATAACAAAACTGATGTCAATCGCTTATCTATTTTTCTATTGATGTGAGGAATACTGGAATAGCATTTTGTACAAGTAACTCAGAAGAATTGATATTTTCATTCGCATAAAATATATGTATCGAACCCGCAGTCTCAACTCCACGGTGATCCTTTCGGAAGAAAAAAAATCCCTCGCAAAGATAACGTCAATAATATGTATATACAAAAACAGAAGAAGTAGAATTAACGAAGACGATATTGACTAAACTACTAAAATAAAATCAACGTTTTGATTACGTTCGATAAGAAAAAGTACAGAAAATTTCAATTAAGGTGCTGGCAAACCCTTCGCGAAATGGGAATACATTTTTGGTATTTCTTTAGTAACATCTCGAATGTTTCGAAATGCGATCGTAAAGCGAAACAAAATATATCATAACGAAGACAAAATTGGCCATAGGTCCAAATAAAAGAAAATATACATTGAAATATACGAAATATACGATGATACATTGAAAGATACGTGAATATATGTGATCAACGAATACGCGAATGATTCCGAAATTCGTGACACTGGTTTTCGACGAACGAGGTTTAGTAGTACTGTACAATGATATTCGAGACGACTACAATTGAAAATATAGTACATAGCCTATAACAGGACAGCCTCGTCACTGGCACGGAAAACGTTACCGCCGACAATTCGTATTTAATTTGACGTTCTCTCACGCCCCGCGAATCTGCACAGGTTGCCCACTCGTATTCCAACCAAACGTTCAAGCGACCGAGAGAGCCGACAACGCATTTGTTGGGTCCGTTTGCTTCGCATTGTTCAACGCACCACCGCGACCCCCTTGCTCCACTAGTTATACGAGCATTCGACCACGGCAACTCGGTAACTCCCCAGCCTACTAATTATTACGGTTGAAAAATTAAAAGATTCAACGGAAAGGTATTACGTATTTTTCAATACTGTCAAAGCTTCATGCTATTCAATTTTATCTATATTCGCAACATTAAATTCGTTTAATTGAATGTTCATTTTTTTTTTTTTTTTAATTAAAAATGTTTTTCAAAACCATTCAACGAAGCCAATTCGTGACCAGTACAGCGAAAATAATGCAACCACTGTTGAATTTCGTCGCAATGCGTGGATGGTCGATAATAAATATCGACATTTTATCAATATTGGTAGACTGATTTTTCAGAAATGAAATTCAGTTACTTGTCGTTTTTGTCGTGATCGCCTCGTATTATTTTCAAAATGATAAATCGAACGTACCTCGCGAGTTTTGGGGTTTCCGAGCGTAAGCTGAAGATGGGATAATTGCGAAGATAAAATAAATAAATGTGGAAATATTGCATTCTGATTTTCGATGCTATCCGACGCATTTGCAATTGCATTATTCACTGACGAGAAGAGCCAATCTTGTTCGGTCTGCCGAATGAAAAGCAAAGTAGGTTATACGATAAGGTAATACATGCCGAAATGTAGAGGACGGATTTTTAAAGGTTATCTGACAAGACGAAAAAATGAAACATAACAAATGGAAAACGAGAGAACAGTTCTTGCATTTACCCTGCAACTTCTTTTCTCTTCATGAACGCCACCTTTATTCTATAGCTGAGATGGTCGTATCATCTATGATAATACAGTACTCTTACGCCCTTATTGCTTTGAACCGATGACACAAAGAACGAAAATAATTATTCAAGTAGCCTGCGGCAAACTCGGGAAAGATAACGTGGTTGCTATGTGGTTCCGGTATATCCACATTATATTTAAATTCCCGTTAAATGTCGTGTAATCGACCACACCCAGTATAACAAAGCAGTAGCCGCAACGATATCATCATCACCACCACCACCTCTACTACGAGCTGTTAATGCGTGCGGGGGGTTAAATCTACACGCGATGAAGGCTTCCATTTTTCCAAAGGTCGATTATAGTTGTTCTATAAAAGCCGAGGCGTTAGAGGGTTGAGCATCAGTCAACGCCAACAGCAAACACCAGCACTCAGCTCAATCAACGAACATCATCCGGATCAACCATGAAGTTCCTGGTAAGTCAAGATGAACGAGACAACGGTCAGATGCTGCATCGCGCAGAACCACATATAAGTGTCGGGTAATGGCGAAATTGTCAAAATTGAGGAGAATCATTGCGATTTTCTAAACGAAAAGGATAACTCAACCCATTAGGAGTGATAGATTGTTTCTGTAATCTTCATATTTCTTCAATTTCTTGTGCAAGGAGAATGTATGTATTGACAAGCTTTCTTTAATGAATACAGTTTGTTATCGCCACGGTACTCGTAGCCGCTTCTGCCACCCCTGAGCGTGAACGTCGTTCGCTCGGTTGGGGCTGGGGATTGGGAGGTTGGGGACACAACGGAGCTGTTGTTCTCGGAGGTATTGCACCCGCAACCGCCGTTCTCGGGGGCCTTGCACCCGCTACGGCCGTGATCGGACCTGCTGCTCCTTCCGCTGCCGTCATTGGACCTGCCGCTCCCAGTGCGGCAGTAATTGGCCCCAACGCTGGATCAGCCGCAGTCGTTGGACCAGCTGCCGGTAAGTCTCACATTGAAATTCTATAGTACTCTGCGCTTTGAATAACGTCGATACTTTCGTCGTTTTTATCCGAAAACGATGTTGCATATTTGGGTTGAAAAGTTCCACTAAAAGGTATTTCGATTATTTGTTCTTTTGGATTTTGTATCCCATTCTATGTGAGATGTTCCTACAGTATAAAGCGTATTATTGCATATTATCGCCGCTGGAGACTGTCCTAAGAATAATGTAATCTGATTTGCAGGACCCACGGTAGTTTCTGGACCATCCGGAGCGATTGTTGCTTCGGGACACCCTGGATCCGGAGCTGTTCTTACAACTGCTGGTCTTCTGGGTGCTCATGGAATTTGGTAAATCTGACCACTACTGAGGACCATCATACTTAAGGTCAACAAACGCGCCGGAAATAGCTGTACCGTCATTTGAATCCGACAATGGCGATTACGAGATCAATTTTGATAGTTCTTCCCAAACTACATATTCTTGAAGATACTTTAACAAAATTCTATTTGTACTAAACTGTGTAAACACTGCCTAGCGAACAATTCTGAAAATAATAATGTCTATATCAACGATATTCGAACAGTCTTTGTTCATTTTTCATCTCCTCTTCGTTCTTCTCGCCTCTACTTGAAACTTTCCATTACCACTTTCAACTTCGTTGCGCTCCTTCGTACTTCAACGCTCGATTGAGAAGTTGTAATAGCTCTCTGAACGTTTCCTTGTATTTGCACGATCGATCAGTACTTGAAGCACTTACTCCTGTACAATCCAATGAACCCCTCCAACCAGATAAGTTCACCTTCACCTCAAAGTTTCGCGTTTCAATGAAATCCGATCGGGGGTAACCACCGAACCGTGCATCTTTCTCTGCATACCGTACGTACTCCCGTGGTCCCCATTACTAGGATATAGAACTACCTCCGTTCATGCTAGCCGAGCGATACACTCCGATGAATTGAGAGAAATCTCGATATGTGTAAAATAAGTGACAGAAATTGAACAGCATATGGAAAATGATATTTCGTCTGGTTAAATTATTTTTTCTGCGTCGCATGCTTATACCATTTTCTCATGTGCTCTTTGCAGTGCTTTTTTCTCGTTGTTTTCTATTAATGACGCAATGTTAAACGAATTTTCAGAATATGCATTTAGCTGTTAGTCACATTGATAAAAATAGAAGAGGGAGAGAGAGATCCAAAGATCAAGAGGGTGGTAACAGCATTTGTACTCTTTTTATATCCGATCCTCAAGATTACCGCAATAAGGTTCTATACTACATTTCATTATGGAAATGCATACACCCCAAGCTAATTTCCAGCCTTGCGATTCCGTTTGCGTACAATACCTATTTTGCGACTTCAGCCGACCGTCTATTGGTCAAATAAAAATGAGTTTTCTGAGTTTGTAGCGGAAGCTATGCGATTTTGGGGAAATTCCCAAAATGCGCCATTTTCGGCACATTTCCCAAATTACTGCATCTAGTTGATTCGGATTTCCGGCTATATTGACTGTTGCATGACCGCAAAAGAATATGAACAATTTTTTATTCAATAAATTACCCTCATGAAAACGAAGTTTATAATGGAATATGAACGAGATAAGTGACTTTTTATTGGCTGTTACATGCCAAACCAAATGAATTTAACATTCTATTTAAAATTGCCAAACCCAGTTATTGTCACTATGAATTTATGTGCGTTACCGTGCATGAAGTACCTCTATAGAAAAACAGCGTAACATTTAATACGATAACTCACAAGAGATATTACACGGCTGTGAGGGCGGCGACATTATGCGCCAGACTTTCAAAGCAGTATTTCCACGTATCCCAGAGTAATATCATTCTTTTTTAACTGTTGAATACCCACAATGCATAGCAGAGGATTCTACGAACCTTATTTGTTTAATTGCTATATCTGTTAAGACAAGCAATGACTAAAATATTTTTCCTTTTTTTCAACTTGAAACTTTCACATGCGAATTAGCGAAATAGAGGGAATTGGCGATTGGGTTTTGGAAACATTAAAACATATTTTCAAAGTATATTGTGCTGCAATTGTTCATTTATTTGTAATAAAATCATTATTTTTATAAATTTCGTAGAAAGGGCTTCGCGAACAATCTGATTTGATACATTCATACAGGCGTAAACAAATCTCTCATCGTATGATTCCATCATACTAGAGCTATGATGTACGCATTAGACGGGGACGGAATTCGTGCCAATCATTGAGGTCCGGTCGGTCATGTCGTTATATATGTCAAAGAGAACGTTGCAATGATTCTCATCAACCCCAGATTGCCGGAGCGAGCACCGCATGAGGCCATGGATGACCGGCGGTAACAATGGTACCTGCAGGTCCGGCGAGAACGGCAGGTCCTATGTAGGATAAGAACAATCGATACATTGACAAAAACTTGATTGCTGACCAAACTAAGTTTCAAAACTCACCGGGTGCCGTGACAATGGCACCACCAAGATGTGGCGAAATGATGGCAGTTCCAGGCGCCAGAAGTGGCAGACTACGGCGTTCCCTTTCGGGATGAGCCATAGCAGCGACCGCCACAACGAGAAGGACAAACTATCGTAAAAATAATTGATTTGTATAAATCTGTAGCAGACTTTTCTCATCTTACATTGAATAGACAATGATGTGCCTTTGTCGAAATTGAAATGCTTACCAGGACTTTCATATTGAATGGTTTCTTAGCGTGCAGCTTTAGACTGGCAATTAGAAGGAACTGATGACCATCCTCTGTTCGCCATCGGCATTTATACTAATCGGCGAGTGGAAAACCAGAACATTTCTCGTTCTCAACAATCGCCACGAGTTCACCCTGATAACAACTTCTTAATGGCACGCTATACGTGTTCACCGTACTTAGCATAAATTTTACACTCATTGTTCAGTTGGGGTTGTGGTATAGATCGACGATTAGAAAATCGAGAAACGCGATCTCCTGTGTCTCCTTATTATTCCATCTCGACGAGTCGTTGCGTCAGAAAGTGCAATTTAATTGTAATGCTAATGAGAACGAGCCGCTCGGGGTCCACAGGTTCAGTTCATAGCTGAATGCGCCACCGGGGAAATATCACGGCAGTGAGAATCCGGAAGAATCTATGCGGCACTTAATAAAACTGTACTATCAATTTGCATCAAAAGCTTCGAATGGAAAGAACTATATTTTATACACATTCCATAAATGTGCAGACAGTAAAATTATTCATCCAGGAAAACGACAAACGAGAAGAGAAAATTCTATTCAAGGAAGACTGCTACACTTTCGAATGCTATTTATCACGAGTACGCGTTTAACTTGAAACGGCGACGAGAATAACCTTTTACAGAGTATTTCATTAGACATTCAAGTTCAAGATTATTATCCGGAGCTATAAACGAGAATTATTTATATCCATAGACGACGATATATAAATCGCTATCGAGTTACGTCTGCGCGAAACAGTAGTAAAGTTGAAGTTTAATCAACGGCACGGAGCGACAACAGAAAAGAATCATGACATTGCTGGTAATAATTTTGTTATTCTGTTTGATCTTCAATTTGTGGTACGCGATCATTCGATAAGTTGGGTTCAGCGACTTAAATGAAAAAAAATTCACATTGTCGGTGCATTCCGCGATAAAGGCACGTTCTACCGCAGTACACTCTATTTACACCGAGAATACCTCGAGGAAAAGAATGGAGCGTTATTTTCCTTCGCATTCGGAGTTTGACGAACCGAGATAGTTTTCGTTTCACGGAAAGTTCAACGGGAAGTAACGCATGCGAGAGAATGAGAGAGAAATTTTTAGTTTAGTAAAAGAGAAGACGAAGAATAAGATGAAGAAGAAGGTCTGAAAACAAAGAATAAACGCCGTTGCCGTAGCGCTGCGGAAGCTGAAGTGCATCTTCAGACGAGGTTACAGCGAAGCGTATATGTCGGCTCACAGCTGGAGGCACTACTTGGTTTATTGAATTTCATAGAACACGTGAGATCAAAGCGTCTCTGGTGGAATAAGGAATAATGAAGGTTCAAGTTTTCCGCATTCATCCTTCATTGTCAATTTTTTTTTTTTTTTTTTTTTTTTTCATTACGCAATTTCTGATTTGAAAGGTTTGTGGAAAATATACTAAGAACTTCGACATTTCTTACGTGCATTTGGCTCAACCGATAAAATCAACATTGTGGCAATAGACTTCTTCGAGTGAAAATATGGAATTTTCGTGTTTCTTGAGAATTTTTGCGACGATCGAACTCACAGTGTGCGATCGGAAAAGAGCGCGTGGTGGAAACCGGGGAAGCAATGAGGGGTGAAAACTCGCGAAGGGTCTGGACTGCTTTAGTCTCTTTGCGTCTTTGGAAAGTATATTCTTTATTTTCCAGCTATCGGAGAAACGAAGACAGTGAAATATAAAATGAAAAACAAAGGAAAAAATATCTTCTCGAGCAGCAAACGTATATTTCATCGTAAAAAATAGCAAGCCGGGGAAGAAAGTTTATGAAAATGTAGAATGATTTTGACTTTCTCATTACACACGATGTATGGAAAAGAAAATTTCTTTTAAAATGCAATCTCCCTGGGAACGTAATATATCATTATTTTGCAAGCTATTAATATAACGCACAATCGCGAGTCGAAATTGACAGAAATAAATTCTCGAAATAGTGTCACGTTGACAAAGTAACTTCGACAATCAAAACAACAAACTAATTTCGGGGTGGTAGTGCCGTGAGATATGGAGTAAATCAAAATGTGAAATTGGAGAATTCATAGAGATATGTATATATGCGAGGAGTAAGTGGTGCATGACGCGTAGAGTGAAGTTTGTTGGCGATGAGAGTAGCAGGCATAACAGCAACAAATAATATAGTTGGCTTACGTCACTGGTCATAGTTGATTCGACTATGAAATTGACGGCCACTCCTCGCTCACTGTCGCTCGTCACGTTCAATTATCATCACGTGACTGAAATGCATGATGATGACAATGAAGGTGTAGACGAGAATATCTCGTACTTTATGCACACAAGTCGACGGGTGCACAACGTATTATACATACGTTAATCGATTATAGTTCTGGTGATAGTGCCGTATAGTGTCAAAAACATCACGAGAAAAGCATTTACCAAAAATTGGTAGAAACACATTATTTTATTTAAAAAAAAAAATCCAAGCCAACTGACATTTCAAAAATCGAGGCAATGCAAACATAATTGTTCGCCTCTGACGAATCGTATATTATTTCGTTTATTCTCGATGAATTGTATTCATTCATCATAACGGTTCGCAGAAATACATTTTTCGAGAATAGATATAATTGCACTGAAATTTTTGACTGATAGCCGTCACTACTGAAGCCAAAACCCGAGTCAGGATAACGATGGAAACATCGAAATACGCCGGGAATTCGGAGACAAACAATCGAACATTCTACAAGCTTAATTCGATCTCGTCGTATCGGAGATCGATAACAGCAGAGTCCTACTTACTAAAAACTACATACAGTTTCATCGCGTTGCTATTCCCTATAACTCTATTAGCTCTTCTCTAAACTTCGGCATTCGCTCATTAGGCGACGGGGCAACTCTATACATATGTCCAAACGGATCGGAATCAGTAGAATATGGCCATCTGTACCGACATGGGTTTTCTGCAGTTTTCTCGTGTCCCCGGCAAATGCCGTATAGTGTATCTAAGTCGGCTGCGGACGCAGAGGAAAGGTTAGGTAGATTAGCTGAGTGCGGGTAGGGAATGTTAGGAGGGGGGGACCGTAAAAACCCGGAAGGAACACTACCTAACCTAACCTAATATAATGTGAATATAAGATTTCCATATCTCAGAGCTATGAAATTGACTTATGACAGACTCAGCAACGGTGATACTACTATTTCTGGAAATTGGATCATCCTGGGTTCTCCAATATAAGCCACAGCTCCGCAACGTTGTTCGGGATATTTGTACATGAACGCTCTTTCGTATTATGTCTAAAATTTAAAGAGTTTTACGTCTCTTAAAGTAGACCTCTGAACCTCTACCGGTACATCAGTCTATAGATATATCATTCCGTAACTCGTTTCAGAGTTTATTACAGTACAACAGGCGACCCCTCTACTTATTCCTGTAGAGTTGCTATAAAACCAGCGATGGTTTTATAATAGCGTTTTCTCTGCGCTCTATTTCGTCGCCGGTCTAATATAGAAAATAGCCAATCTACTCTTCGGGGGTTCCTTTCATCGTTTTTGTTTTACATGCTACTGACTCGAAACAATGTTTTTGACGAAATCATCCCGGAGGCATCGTCTCTGTTTTTTTGTTAAACGAGATAAGATAATATCATTTATTTTCTTTCTACCCGGATCGGTTTATTAAAAACAGCAATATTAATAAATGTCGTTATTGCTAAATCAAATTGTTGTGATCGTGTTCCCCATTTTCTGTATTTAGCATTTCCAATTCAACTAATGCAAATTTGGGATTGCAGCACTTGTAGCTATTTCAATATTAAAAAAAAACTCTGCAACATATACATCCCTTTATATTCTAATTTGCGCGTGTTGAGTATTTACATGAGGATTTGCATAAGTATATTCGTTAGGACTTTGGAATTTATTATAATGTATACTGTACTACTGGGTCTATTAGTTGGTTGGATCGATATTCTTGGCTTCCGGTGTATGCGGCAGCGTATGGCCGTATCATGAATCCGTGGGTTTGGTATCACCAGCAACAGGTGCAATTATCACTGCCGGTCCTTCGGTTGCTTCACTTGTGCACCCAGTGCCGCTCGCAATTAGTTTGGAACCAGCGTCAGCAGCCACTCTAGTCGCTGGACCGAGTTCCGGCACTACAGTCATCAAAGGAGCTGTTGCCGGTCCCGTCACATTGACTGCTGGATCTGACGCTTCTTCAGCCATTGGGGTCGTTCCTGTTGTTGGAATTGATCAAGGTATCTTCACTAACCTATAGCGACTTGAATTGTAGCCAAATATCACGGACGCATTCTATTATTTAGAATAATTAGCAAATCCCGCGTTTGATAATAATGCCGCAGGTGCCACTGTCATCACTGGATCTTCAGACACTTCCGTGTTGATCAAAGGCCCATCCCAAGGTTCCGTGACCGTAGCAGGTCCGTCTGATGGTTCAATCACTGTTTCTCCAGCTCCGGGATTAACCGGTTCAACCTCCACTGCAGTAATTGGCCCTTCGACTGGTCCCGTCGTCGTTGCAGGTCCAAATGCTGTTCCTGCTGCTCCTGCAGTGATTCCGCCGGTCGCTGTTGCCGTTACCGGAGGCGTTGCGATTCCTGAAGCCAGTGTTGGTGTCATAGGTAGTAACGGAGGATCGGTGCTCGTCAAAGGTGCAGTAACGACTGTTTATGATGTCAGATTTTGATAATGGACTTTCGAACGTATATGTACGACAATATCTTCCAGGCGCCACTTCGGGACCAACGGTCATTCAAGGTGCCGCAGCTGGTCCGGTAGTTACTCAAGAAATTCTCGACAACACGGTACTCGTCAGTCAACCGGAAGCGAAACTTCTAACGCCGGCGTCATCGTCGTTAGTCGTTGCTTCACCTGGATCTTCGGCGGTCGCTGTTGCAGGACCAACAGCTGCAAATGTTGCGGTAACTGGACCACAAGCTTCATCGACTATCGTATCCGGACCATCGGGAACGATAGCTACATCATCGGGAAGTTTATCTGCTTGGGCAGTTAAAAAGCATTTGGTACCCTCATGGAAGAAGTGAACACGAAGAAAACTTGTCTACTTGTCGGAAATCCAAACGATGTAATATTAACAATTTATCTTGTAATTAATTGCAAATATATTATGGGCTATCGCTGAGAAACATTTGAATACTTCTTTTTAATTTTCTTCAAACCGAAACTGTTCCAATCTTGAAGAATGTTTTTTGAACCAAAAATGAATCCTATCTCAAGTACGAATCGCAAGGAAGATAGCGCAGAGATATACTCGAGACACGTACGCGAGTCAAATATCAACAACAGCCGAACGTGGCACGCTTTGAGCGGCCTTCGTGGCTGACAGCAATTTACACGACGGGCAGTATCTGTACGAGCGCAAGCAGCGGCTTCGTGCTCTTTGGAATGCCGCTCTCCGACGCGGCGACATTGCACCAATTCATTGCAAACGCTTGGCTCGTGTTCCCTCGTGACACGTATAGAGTATCTTATACCACATGTCGGCTTATGCTCCACATATTATAAACATCATACAATAAGATCAGTGAATTAATAGCCAAGGACGCCGGGATATAACGAAGCTGCTGGCATTGATTGTTCGTAATTGCGCTTAGACTCGAACCTGAATACTCAATCCCATGAGTTATGCTCGATCTATTTACCGACTTTCATTTCTATGACAATAATTTCATCGCTTTCGGAAAACTTTTCCAATGAAAATACAGTTGCTCTCTGCTAGCTACTCTCTGGGAAGCGACAACGATGAAACTTTGTGGAAGAAGAAGTAATATACGGAATAAAAAACTTGATCACAATGTTATTATATACATTCTTGTTTCAGCTACGGCTTAGGGATGAACATAAGGGATTGGATGAGCTTTGTGTTTTCGCAAATGATAGTTAATCGGTTCCGGGGGCATATAGAGATCGTATATATATATGTATATAGTACATGTAAATAGGCTTCACGGCTGTGCCACGCGCCACAGAAATAAATACTATTAAAGTTTATAGGGTGCGCGGAAAAATAGTATGGAGAAGTGTGTTGGATAGAGTGGGTAACTGGTGAACGGTGAGGCTAGTTGGCACAACAAATTCGTGCCTGTGGCGTTGAACAAATGGACGGTGGTTTATCTCGAGCAACTTCCGCTCCGGCTACTGGATTTATCTTCGTAATACTCGGGGAACGCGCGACTCGGCGACTCTGCGAGAAGAGTGAAAATACCGCGGTCTACTGCATCTCGCGGGTACGAATGTGGGTACAACATGTGTATGTATATCGCTAAGGTGTGAAAGTATTGTGCACACAACCGACTCAACAGTTCTTTGCACTCGCGCGAGCCTCCGAATCCTCTACCGCGACTTTCAACTTTATATCTTCGTTTTGCACGCGAGCCCTCACCCACGCTCGGGATATATATTTATATGTTTCGTACCGACAAACTTTTTCACCACGAGTACGTCACGCGGAGCTAAAGAGCCGTAAGCGCGGCCGGAGCACGACGCGCTTCTATGCAACGCGCTAGCAAACTTTTCTCGTATTCTCGCGCACCTATCGTAAAGGAATTCGGTACGGACCACGCGAATTCGCGACTAATGCGTACAGGATTTAGCAAATTAAGGTTGCGAAAATAAAAATTACACTCATGAATAAATATATATATACAATTTTGTAATTATTATTTATGAAGGGGTTTTTTTTTATTTTTAATAGAAATGCAAATAGGATATGTATTGAAGGTTTTTTTTTGTTATTGATTTCGTGTTATACAATGCGCAATATTTTTTTTTTTTCGATAAACATTTTTTACACGCGAGATCGTTGTTACGGATGCAACGTCGAGATGCAAATTTTGTAGAAACACTTCGTATGTGAAGTGTTGTAAAATTATTTTTATTTTCCTGCTGCAGCTGCCGCACTTCCTGCAGATGCCAAATCGCCTGCAGACGACGAACTTGCAGCAGCGCTTGCGCTTCCTCCTGACGAACGTCCTAACACTTCGTACATCCTACTCGCCGCAGATGAACCAACTGTACCGGCCTTACCGAGAAATGCTATACCGCTTTTTATACCAGGCGCTATTTTATCGAATGGCATACTTTCAAAGACATCGAGAAACACACCGCATTGAATAGCCTATCGAATTAAACAACAATTTAAAAAGAATTTTTTTTTTTTTTGTGAAATTTACATTTAAATAGTAACAATAGAAGAATCAAAAAATAGAAACACTCACGTCTATTAAGACGGCGATGAGGACGATGCCGAAAAGAATTTTTCTATTGTTCATGATGACAAATGGATTTTTGTTCTCTCTTCGTACAAAATTGGAATGATGAACAGACGATCACAGACTCGCTTTATATATATTCATGTCGATGAAGTTGCCGTCTCGATATTCGACTGGCAACGCAGCAATGAACATTATTTCGTGATTCGCAAAAATACTCTTACACGTGTCACGTTGATTATTGTTAGTGAAACAACTCTCGTCGGGCTATCAACCATTTGTTCGATGAGTCTTCGTTCGAACTTCACGCGACGCGTCATCACGAAAAGTTGTCAATGCGAATTTTCGTGCACACGATACATTCTCCTTCCATTTCATCGTTTAAATGTTCGTGAAAAAATGTTTATGATCCAATCGACGGCCAAACGTTCGGGTATTCGTGTCGATTCAAAAATTCGCATAAGGGGCGTCGAGATAATATCATTATCCGTTCGAACGTGCCGTCGAAGTGTCGTGATACGAGACGAGGGGAGAATGTCGTTATATGCACGAGATATCGGTACGCTTGACGACGAGGGCCATTAATCATTCCGTCGCGTGTGCCCGGGAGGACGCGAGACATCTTCCAAGCGTATGGTTAATCGAAAGGAAACTCATCTCGTCACTTGCTCGACCCGTCGCCGAGAGGCGACACAATCAATTCAACGATTTTCAGTCATTTGCTTGTGAGAGCACTCCGACAATCGCGAAACGAAAGACCGTCCTTCCGTCCGTCCGTCTGTCAGAAAAGGCGACGCTTCTCGGCGATTCCTAATTCACTTAGTTCCGCAGACCGGAGTTTGCCATCAGTCTGACGAGATAACTATTAATCATTTCACCGATTAATCAAATCGTCGAGTTTTCTATAAAGTAATAATACTTTTACCTACGGAGCCTATTGAATCCACCGAGATCACGATCGCAAATTATCAAGGAGACACGACCCAGTTTTTCTGATTCCCCGAACGAGTTTCCGATTTCTCTCGTTACTTATTAAAACTTTATTCAAAGATGAGAAACGGTGGGGGGAAACCGGCTGCTCTGCGTAAGCAATATCGGATCGCAGTAACGCCGTATCTACCGAAACTAAATTCTTCCGCATCCGCGTCTATCGGCATGTCGTTATAAGCTTATTAGCCTGAAGCTTCGCGAGGCCATTCCGATCGACTTCCGAAGCCCCGAAGGCAGTATCACCAATGTTTCATCCCAAGTAAATAGTATCTAACGAGCTAACTAATGCGACATTCCTGAGTTAATTAAGCCGGTCAACGCATGTAGATCAACATTGAAGCCGATCATTTCCGGTCGCTCGTCAATATCCGTCAAATGTCATGGCAATCCGATGGGGGTAGGAAGTCTATAAACCGTCGTCTTCCTCGCTGTTCTCGTAGTACGCATCCAAGTTGAGTAATCAATTTGTTCCACAAAATAACCGATTGATTACATCGGTAGTAAAAGATTCCGGCAAAGAATAGAACGAAGCAAAGTAGATACAAATAACAGAGTTCAAGACTGTCTCCCGTGATCTGTTCTATTTCTCCCCTTTCGCTTAGGGGCATCAAAGTCAAGTAAAGTATTCACGTCGGTACCGGACATAGACACGTCAAAGGTCTTCCCGAAGGGTTCCATCGTAATTCTCTCGTAAATGTAAGAAAGAAGTTGACGAGCGAGGAAACGGTAATATCTCTTGTTTCTCTATCCAAACTATTCTATCTTTCATCTGACTTTCGTTTCTCTTTATTCGTTTCCGTATGCTGGATAACGACGCCGTAATTCGGTTTACCAACAAACGCGGAATCTCGTTCTCGACGTACCTATCATCCGAATGCTTTCTTTTCGAACTCTCGGCTGGTCTATTAGTCTATAGTTGTATATATATATGTATACGTGTGCTGCATATGTATTGTATGCGTGTGTAACCGTACCGACGCGTTCGTCCTCAGTATTTCAGCGATAGTGCGTCTGTCGTCAATTAAAAAAAACGATAGTTCATTCGCACGTGCAGTCGGTGCACGATAATCGCATGTCTAACAGGAGACTAAGGAGAAAAAAATTGCGAAAAAAAAAAGAAATCTTGAAATCCGCGAGAGAAAACGAGACGCGAATAACGCGAAAATTCAGCGCGATGAGGACTGCATTGTCAGGAGTTTGCCGGTCTTTTCTTCGAATATAACGTTACTGGAGTACAATTATTCTACGTTTGCGATCGTATATATACATATAAGCGCTAACGCTGTAGACGAGTGTACGACGACTGACTGTACGAGAAGGACACAAGATCGGGGGATCCCCAACAGGGACGCAACGACGTCGGGCCCAGAAAACTCGTACAAGCGACGCCTACATATTTTTCTGATCTCGTTAAAGCGGTAAATCAAAAATAACGAGGCGGCATCTCCCATTGTGTGTACTGCGCGTGTAACGCAGGACCAAGTAGACTGCGGGAGCTCGACGTCCGGGGAAACGTAACGCCGGGGTCTCCTGCACGGGATTTCGTAACGCGAGACAGCGGAAACACCGTATTGTTATCCTGACTTCGTTGTTATCGTGTAACCGTGTGATTATGCCATAGGAACGTTTCGAAGCATCGCGACAAAATTAGTGTGATAGATTCGCGGTGACAATTGATACGAAATTGGAGATATCATGTTTGGTGCAACTTGTGCAAACAATAGAATAGATATCATTGATCAGAATAAATAGAGAGATACACGGTGTATCGGTTGCTACAATAATCAATCATATAAAAACGGGAAATTGAAAAATCTGCCACTTACCTGAAATTGGTGCGATGAATCTGCAAACGCTTTCAATGTATTCAACAAACGCGAACACGATGTAGACTACGAGTTTTTTAGTTTCCGTCGATCAACATCGTTTTCATAAAGTGAATCGTATGCACGCGTGCGTATAGATTTTTGTGGAAATGTATCAAACGTCGCATATTTGCTAAGTCGATAGTACAAATAATTCCGTAACCGCCTATTTCCACGTATTTATCGAACAAACATTAATATCCATCTATCTCTATGAAGTTATTGGCAAGCCGTTCGGCTCACATGCAAGTTTTAGTAGAAAATACGTACGACAAATGTGGTGTACGTATTTTGGACGTCCAAGCAGACGCCAGAAATCAATCATGAAATAATTTATATAGTTTTTCTAACGAAATTACGCAAACCAGAAAAAAACTGATTTGAAATTTTTTTAAATTAACCAAAATATTTTTGATGATTTTAATTACGTTTTTTTTTTTTTAATATAAAAAAATTACGTTTAAATGTGTTTTACTCGCCAACACATGCATACGATATACGCTGTCGATTTTAGTTCTGATCATTATTGCAATTAAAATCTCTGTTAATTTGAATAATTAATATCTTAACCATACAGTGATTTAATGGTGAATACGAGACATTGAATAGAATGAGACAACGGCAATGGAATCAAAGGATCGTCACAAGCGAATCGTTACACAGTGCGAATAATGGATCGTCAAATATACATGTAGATAGATACGAATCACGATTCTAACTCGGCAATGCTGCGGTGAATACACTTCTTCATTCGTAAGAGCGCGGCGTCTACGCCGCAGATAGATCGAAGCGCAGATTCCTCTTGACACGTGACTGCGACTCCGTTTTCTCAACGGCGTACATCACGTCGCGCACTGTGTCGTATGTACGCTTATACTTCATGCATGCTATGCACACGGAAACTACCCCACCCCTCCCCCCCTCCACAACGTACGCATAATTTATTCAGAGTCAAGTCAACGCGATCGCGATGTAGGGCTCGAAGATTCTTACTTGGGCGTGTAACGGTGAATTGCTCCCTCGAAATGGTAATATCTCACAGATAGAAGGACCCTACTGTACTTCACATCGCAAACGATCTTCTCGCCGTCACAGCCACGAAGCATCGGGAGTCGCGAAGATCGTAAACGCGGCAATATCCTGAAACGTGGCTCTCGCTTCTCGACGCGCGGGTTGTACGAAACGAAATACAGAGGCATAAAGCAAGTGGAAAAAAAAACATCCATTGCACAGAGTTTCCATAATACGGGAATAGGAGGGGAAAAAAAAAAAGCAGAAATAAAATAAATAAGGTAAAAACAAAAAGATCTCAGCATGACACGAAAAAGTCGGGAAACGCGTTGAACATTTCGCGAAACTCGCGGAAAGGATGAAAAGGTAACGGAGGGGAGAGAGAAGGCGTATACATTCTGAAGCGTAAATTTTGTAATGGGACACAACAAGCGAAATGGTCGTCGGTGTTATAACATTCGTACGTTCTGTGGATGATGCACTTTGCTCTAATGCACTCTGCGGCTACCGGCCTCGGCAATGGTCAACGGCTAAACACGAACGTACCGCGAAATATGACGACGAATTTACGCTGACCGGAATAAACGCGCGTCGCGAACCCCCCGCGCGCGGCGGCTCTCTTGTCTGCTCGTCCTTGCCGAAGCTCTATAACACGACCTCACCGAATATTTGTAAAATTTGTGCACCGAACAACGTCGCATGAAATGTACCATTTAGATTTTTTTTTTGTCAACCACCACCCTCGCGAATTGTATACGTGTTGCGTGGAAGTGTACTGCCTGGAAATTAGTTGACGCGCATCAGCTGCAGGCGCGTTTTATTCAACGCGAATTATGCAAACTACGGTAATGCTGTATGAATTTTATTTAGCGCCTCTATGCGTATCCCGGGAAGTTGTGTTCACAAATCAGCCATTTGCGGGTTCTGGAAACATTATGCACCTATATCCGATTATAAACAGCCCGTCCGAAAAACGCCTCAAAGGTGTTTGCAGCTCGAAACATCGCAATATTGCATTTTTTTTTTTTTTTTTTTTTTTTTTCGTTTTCTTTTTTAATTGTAAACAATGTGAACACAACAAAGAGAAATTTTAAAACAGAAGATAAACATTATTAAAATGCGTCATTGGATGTCTAATCGAAATGCGTATAATTTGGAGCGGTGTGTGTTTGCTACGAGCCTTGCGATTGGGAAGAAGCATATATGACACGTAACACTTGCTTTTGTGTATCATACGTGCCGAGGATCAAATGATTCAATATCCCACACAGCATTCGACCATCAGAAACTTTACGTTTTGGTTGTTTCATATCACAGTCACGAACTGTCAACCAGCGAACAGACGGACTGGTGGATGGACAGACGGACTGACGGATGGACAGACGGACTGCCAACAGACTGTCAATCCATCTCACCGGCTGCAAGGTTCGGGTGTAAATTGGAAAATCATGGAATGCTGACATTCGCCAGTAAAATATTAAACGTGTTTTAAAAAAAAAGGGTACAGTGATTTTGAAAAATTCAAGATGGTTGCCGGTGATTGAATTTTTATCAGTAATGTACACATTACATCGAACAAAGTTTATGCAAAAAAATTATAATTTTTTATGAAAAATTAAATAAATAAATAAATTAGTGAATGAATGAATAAATAAATAAGTAATTTTCTTTTTTTATTTATTCATTTATTAATAAATATATAAAAAAATACGCATCAATCGACCGCCCCGGCCCGCCCGCTCCTCGTGCGAGTGTTGCGCTCGCTGCGCTCGGGCCGCAAATCTCACACTCGGTGAAAATCACGCACTTTCCTTCTTAGTAGCATAATTTAGTAGCCTTTTTTTTTCTATGTGCGACTTCTTTAGTATATATACGAATTTCAGTGGCCTTAAGTGGTTCCTTTTAGTTTTATGCTTTCGAATCTCGTCTTTTCCCTTCTATATACTATATCATCTGCTAGTTTCATCGAAACTGGAGTACGTCCGTCGGTATCGGCACGAACTTTTTTGCCTCTATTTATGAGACACGGTTAGTTCTCACCGAGAAAATATAGGTTGGCCACTCCATGATAACGCGCCATGAATCATTTACATTTTTCCATTTCGAATTTCCATTTTTCCATTTCGCGCTCGGAAATTTCGAGCTGAGAATTGATATCTGAAATTTCGCAAGTAGGAACAAAGTGGAAGAATTTCCTGCTGCATCGCTGGCCACAAAATCCGTAATGCCATTTGTATACTTTAGCGCATAGTATGCGGTGCATATTTGCGGAAAGCGGAGTGGAAACCCCTATACGTAACACGAACAGTTGTTAACACCGTACGAATGAAATTTATATCGAAAGTTGTATCGAAAGCGAAATATAACCTGCAAAACGATATAAAATACTTTCTCGTATTTTTTTAGGAGTCCATATAATTACATGGAAAACAAATAATAATCATAAATTTAATTAACAACCACTTGTCTCACGTTATTCAATCTGTAAAATTGCGTAACGTATATAATTGAGTAATTAATAACCTCGTATTATAATGGACAACTTTAGAATAACTGCAACGGCTACTACCCGAATCAACCGCATAGATCCATTTTAACTTGTTACAATTCGCTCGCAGTGTATACGACCTCTCGATATCAGATTTTTATCCGAAGCTTATTATCCCGCGTGAAACAATGGATCGCATTTTCCATTGTTTCGCATACCGTAATATCGAACGTAAACGAGAAATTCATTCCACACCAATTCATTCGTATAACACGCGTACTTGTTTAGCAAAGCCGACAGCTCCCGACAATTGAACGATAACAATATTATTGTTATAATTATGATTATTGGATCAAATAGAAAAACGAACTGCTGCATTAAATTAACTCGCATCATATACGAAAAATAATAATAATAAAATACAAATAAAATAAAATAAAGTTTTCAAAAACAAATGAACGATGACGCCGATTTTTTAAAACTTCAGATGGTTTTTCGGGAGTCGCGTGGTTTACCCGCGAAGATACGATAAGTCATAAAGTTGCCCGAAGCTTTCACGGAGAATCGATTCTCGACGACCGAGCAATTCCACCGGCCCGCGTTATCGCGACGGAGAGTCCGGGCAAATTATGTTCATAGATTTCCGTCCTCCTCCGCCGTTTCGTCATTAGTGATGGTTTTAATTTGTGCAAAAAACTTTTCCGATTAAGAGACGCTATCGACCGTTTTGCCGCTCGGAACGAAAAAGTCGGACGATCTATGTGATTTCGAGATATTTAAAACGCCGAAATATTCTCGATAGTCGCGTATTCTAGTGTCGCATCTTAGAAAACCTAAAATTGACGCCTTAACGATGTAAAAAGAATGATTTCATCATTCAAAAACTTAATTTTTTCATCAAAATAACCATATCACGCGATTAAACCGCAATAACAACACTTATGATTTATTCGAGTCGGAAAAAGCCGAAAATCGGGTCGACTGATCATTCCTTTGAAGCGATACTTCGTACTTGTCGTCACGTGGTTGCTTAGCCCCGCGTTTAACACTTCATCGTCGGATAATCCTTTCGCAGTCAGCGACGAAAAACCCTTTCGCGGTAGTCGTCCCCTTAATCCTGCCTATCTCAGCACATTCATTCGCATCAGTGTCCAAATTTTCACTTTCTCTTCTTATATAACATCGCGAAGGCTCGAGCACAAGGACTCACTTGAAATCCTGTACACTCACCAAAGTGGTGTCTCGATTATCAACATTCAATTAGACGGTGGGAAAAAGTTCTGTCAGCATTGACCACGTTAGGAGTGAATTAAATGTTTTTACGACAATTTTCTCCGTTTGCTCCTACGCTGATAAGAGGTCAAACTGCACCATGTATGCATAATCCGCTCACCAAACCGATCCTTTTCACCCTAATATCACGACTTTTGCCCGCAAGTCTCTTATGCCCTCGACGCCTACGGTCCTCTATCATCCCTTCCATCCCTTTTCTTTATTTCTCTTCCCTTTGCTGGTTTTCCTCCACCTCCGCGCTTTTCTTTTTTTTTTTTTTTTTTTTTTTTTTTTTAACGCCAAACCGCGCCTCTCTCCTCATTCTTTCTGGCCGCCGTGTGATACGCCATGAGTTACGGGCCTAGTCGTAATCCACGAGCCCGCAATCTGCGACCAGGAATTTGAACGTTTTCGCCAACCCGCCGAAGAACGAGAGAAAAGAGTGATTTACGTTTTTCTACGCTCACATCTCTGGGCTTCTCTTCGCGATCTTACACTCTGTCTTCTTTTCACTGTTCCGCCCTCGCGTACGTAGCAACCCCTGCTCGCTGCTTCTTTGACTCGCAAACGACAGAATGTCGATGCTAAAGCCGCGTATTAAACCGACGAAATATTCGGACGAGTTGACGATGTTTACGTAAAATTGTGAGAAATGAAAAAAATAAAAGAAAGCAACAGTCGGTATCTGAGAGGGAAGACGATAGTCATTACCGCAAGCTGAGGGCTCATTTAAACGCCACACGAATGAAGGACAAAGTATTATTAAAAAATATGATTATGAATTGTCGTTGGATTTATTGCTTATCGAAAGTTCGTAAATATTCACGTATGTTTCGTAAACGATGTTTATGTAGTATACGTATGTCGATTATTGCCCAATTATGTGGCAAAGATTCGATTCCCGAAGATTGTTATAACACATTTTTTGTGAAACCGAAGAATTACTCATTGATACTCTTTAAAATACCTGTAAATTTTTTTTTTGTTTTTATATTTTCGCGTTATTCTATAACTGTTTAAAATTTAAAGATCGTTAAGCTCCCAATTGTCATTAAACGACGACGACGCACGAGAATAAATACACTGTATATTTTTTATGCATTTTTTTTTATGTACTAAAAGGACGAGAGAAGGGTTCGGTAAGTGCGAAAAGTAAAGCTGTTTTTATTCAATGTCTGTCCATCATGTAGTCAAAGACTTCAGAATAATAAATAAATAAATAAAAACTTCAAACACAATGTATGTACAAACGTTTTTTGCTTTTTTTCTCGACCACCCTTAGCATTTTTCGAAATACGTAAACTTCCTTGAAATCTTTCATAAACGAAAGTCTGAAAGGATTTCCGCGATGGCGAGATAGAGCTTCGAGCGTGAAAATATAAAAATGAAAAATCAGAAGGGGAAAAAAGAGTCGGAGCAAAAGAAAAAAAAAAAAAAAGCGAAAAGGGAGGATAAAAAAGACGAGCGATCGCTTTACGCTGCTTCTCGCCTTGCATCACGTTTGTGTTGGGGAAAGGGGCTGCAGCGACAAGTGTGCGAAAATAAGGCGATGGAAAGAAATAAAGAAAAAAAATGTATATATATATATATCTTCCCGAGTTGCTGGACGTTGGTGGACGCATAGAATATTTTATGCGCATCTATGCTCACGTTATGGGTTTGCGCTATCCAGCGGCGGTAGCTGCGGGATCAAGAGATGCGAAGGGATGAAGACAGCGCGATCGTAAAACGGGGGGTTGCGGGTTCGAAAGCGTGGGTGGTCTCGAGGCTGCCGCCATCGCTCGGCTAATGTCCCAACCCGGTACTCAACGGTGAAAATCGACAAAATTTCATCTACCGAAGTCGGGTTCGAGTCTCGACTCAACGGAACGAACAAAAGATCGATAAACAGGGGGGCGAAAAAGTTCGATTACCAAAATTGGGTCACATATATCGAACGAATTCATTGCTCAAATTCTCTTAATGAGTTTTGTATTTTTTTAAGATAAATTTCTGTAATCATGTTTTTTAAAAGTAAATCTAAAAAAAATCTGATAAAAATACGTTAAACAGTGTAATAATGCGATGAAAGTTATCATATTTTTAATTTATCGAATGACAACGATCGTTAACATTGTACGTAAAATGCTGGACAACGAAACTGCGTGTTTTCGAGATCGACAAAGTACGACAAAAAAGATAAATCAATCGTAAAAAAAGGTAATTAGCGCCGAGAAAAAATGTATTCGCATTCGGGTAAAAGTCACAAAGAATTTCATTCAGATTTCATACCGATTGCTACATGTGAACAAAAATGAAAGAACGATCATCATTCGTGTCTCGTTACTCGATATAGATGGAGATAATATAATATACATACTCTCTATAATAAAGTAAAAGAACCTATAGACAGTGTGCATAATATCCGTGTATTCTCGATCGATTCGGCGCGACCAATATTTGAATCGTGTAAACCAACGAGCCGACTACTTTCGTTTAATTTACCGCGTCTCCACACGCCCATCGAACCGGATACGCGCGTACATATATTCCGGCGCCAAAGAGAAACGATACCCATAAAATTTTCATAAGATTTCGATGCATTTACCGGCAGCAGGAGGAACTCGATGTTTTCACAGTATACTGAAAGCCGAAGCGTCTCAGGAAGAGAATGAGGAAAGGAAAAGACGCCGAAGAGATACACAGGCGAGCGAGCGAGCTACTAAAAGTCGAATTTAATATCGGCGCTGGTCTCCGCCACCTTTTCTCTCGTCTATCTTCCTTTTTTTTCTTATGTTTTTCTTCCTCTTCGTCTCACTTACGTACAATCGTCATTACTTGTTCGCAGTTCGACTTCCGTTCGAACATCGTGCGGCTACTATTCTCTACCGACCCACAATATTTCATCGAAACTTTAAATTTTCCATCCGCGGATGATCCCAACCCCTCGCAATTTCTTTCGCGAGAACAATCCGTCGGAGTCTCGCGTAATCCCACTTCTACTTTTCCTATGAAAATAGACTGTTTAAAAGATACTGCGAAACATCGCAGATCGATAAATAGTAAAATGCAATATTAATCCAAAAAATCAAACGACAAATCGCAATTTACAATTTTTTTTTTTTTATTTTTTTTTATTAAAATCGTGTTTACAAATTTTTTTTTTTTAGCTTTCCCGGATGTTGGTGGAATTTTTTTTCCCATCCGAACACAACACGTAACTTTATTATACAAAATTTCCATGCAAAATGGTCGTTGGAATCTCTTAAAACTTTACGAATACGAAATGTAGGGCTTTAATTACGATTTATAAAACAGGGGATTTTTTTCTTTATCTAATGAAACAAGACTCGCGCTACAATATCATTGAATTATTATACATTTTTCTCGCACTTTATTGATTATTATTATTTTTTTCCTCTCTTGTAATCCGTTGAGTGTAACGGCTGGCGAGGCTTTTCAGTTCCCTTCATTCATTACGAAAGTTCCTCGGGAGGGAAAATAAAAATGAAAATGAGGAAAATAATTAATATTAACCCCCTAAATTCAATTTTAGTTCGTTGTCGGTCATGTCGGGTTCGTTTACGTTCGACACAGACTGGATTTTCGCCCGGTGGCAGAGGGTGCGATGTGTTACCCCCTCGAATATTCAATACTCGCTCTCTAATATCCAATACACATATATATATAATATGATACTGGATAAACACTGATTCCGCAACGCGCAAGCTATCATGCGCGAGAGCTCACGAATACAAGCGCATTGTTTACGCTACGTTGGCTATACTGTATAAAGCTTATTTTACCCTTCGATGTTTTGATGCGAGAATTCGCTCCATTATTTCATAAATTTCGCCAGACACTTCATTCCGCCGCGTAATAATATAAAGTTCTATAAAAGCCCGTAGTGCATGAGTGCGTTGTGTCTCTAACCATCCAATGCCACAAAGTTCACCGCTCTAATGCAAAACCCATAATCCAACCCTTAAACTCTCTGTCCAAAGTCAGCGCTTACGATCTCCAAATGAAAATGTATGATCACCTGTCCTATTCGAGGCTCGACGCGAATTTCACTCTCGTTGAAATAGGATTTGAGTCGTGTGGGTCATGTCGTTGCCGGCGTTACGGCCTTTCGCGAGTTTTACGGTTAGACGTATACTATATATCCACTTTATTAAATACGTGATAACCCCAGTCGTGCCAAGCGGCAGAAAAGAGTCGAAACTTGGATGCAGTAGAGTACGATAAGCTCCCAACCCGACTATTTTCCTCCAGGTATGTAACCCACCAGCGAGACGCGCGATGTTGGAACGACGATGGAAAGTAATGCTCGCGTTTTACGCTCGTATAACAACGTTATTACCTACTTGCCCGCCACCTTCTTCGCATCTCACAGACTCGCGCTTTTTCGATCTATTAGACATTTCTTCACTTCATTTCCGGACACATTATAACACTTCTTTTATTTTATTTCATTCATAACGATTGAGTCGTAATTGATTTTCAACTTTCGTAAAAAAATGAAAAAAAAAAAAAAAAAAAAATTCTTCATTTAATAACGCAATTATCGTAACCTTTCCAAATACGGTATCTTTTACGAATCCCTTTGAGTTCCGTGTATTTTAAAAAACTCAACAGTAAATAAATAATCATCAAGAAAAATGTTTAATTTTTTCGAAAATAACAGATTTTTTTTTTATATCAACATTATCTCTAAAACAGTTCATCTAAAAATTATTCAAATTTCTGTAATATCTTCAGATAGCTAAGACTTTCATTTATCAATTTTTATATTTAATCCGCAAAACGTTGAATCAATACCTACATAATACAATTTCAAAGAATACAAATTTTCGTACGATATTTTATTCTTTTTTTTTCGTCGCATAAATAACAAAATTTGTATTGGAGGTCAAACAGCGATCGCGACCGTAGATATTACTACGGTGCTCTTTGTGTTCCGTCGCGGCACATGTGGGTCAAGTGACTAGACTGGATTCCGGAAGCTCGGGTGGGGAGGGTGGGGGGAGGGGGATGGGGATGGTTGGGGTACCGCCGTCCGCATTCCGTTGGCTCCCACCCGCGTTTCCCGCGATCTCGTCAAGCACGTGGTACGCATGCGCATTGAGGGTCGCGACAAGCACGTGTACTCGCGACGCGGGGGATCGGGAGGGTGTTGTACGAGGGGGTTGTGGCGCGCCCGCGAGACCTATGACCGAGGGGTGGTCTCGAAACCAGAGGGAAGAAAGTGCGGAGCGCTCAGTCGCGCGCCGGCCGCTGACACGGTGGTATCCCACGTGTAATCCCGTTTCGTTTCAAGACCTCTGTCACATCAAACCGCATCTTCCATCCCTTCCCCCACCGCTCCCTCTTGTCCGCGTCATACCCCAACGAATCAGTTATGTTTGTCGACTGTTCGTCGAAATAAAATCAAAATTATTGGCAACGAAAAATTCACGTTCCCGTCGTGTGTCTCGTCGATGCATCGTGTCGCACTTTCGCCAAGCGTCACCTCGACGCATCAATGACTCCACTACTCTCATCGAGTCGGACAACTTTTTGTGAAAAACACGTCAATCCATCGCTGAATTGAACCACCAGCATCTTTGTCTGAGAACTATCGGTGGATGAACTACTTAATTATAATCCGAAGTTCAAATTTACGCGTCCGGTTCCACCGCAACAGTGAAAGTGCAGAATTTTGGTAAGTAATCGCTTCGATGTTATTGAATTGGAATAAAATTAAGGAGCACGTGCCACTATTCTCTGATATGCCTGCGCGGTAGATGCAAATTTTATTGAAACAGTTTTCATTTATTTTTGGTTATAATCGATTTTTTTTGTAAATTAATTTCTTTCCCGTCGAACGATGGCGCTTTCGTATCAATATTATCGATTAGCGTAAGTGACAAATTTTGCGATCGCGGGAAATATTTTTAATCGGCGAATTTTTTTAAACGGACATCCCAAATATTTTATTGGTCGCGAGGATGGCGCCATTTTGTAAAATTCAACCGGAGAGGGTGGCAGTCATTCATTTTGGGTGTATGTTATAACCGATATTATGAATTGTAAAGGAAGTAGAGAGGGGATAGAGGGGGATGGGGGAAACATTTTCGTCGAGCGTGAGGCCGCGCATGCATCGATGCCTCAATGAGTGCGAACTGCTGGAGCATTCACCGGTTAATAAATTGGTCGAAAAAAACGATGTGTAACGTCCCTTGGTTATTGCCATGGTGATAGGCTGTGCCAAATGGGTTATTGCTTTCAATGTGGTCAAACGTTCATTGAACGATCTGCACCGTCGAATTTTCATCGACGAACTTTCCACCGTCGAACCATTGAATTCGGCGTGTGTCCCGTTGAATTTCCGGCCGTTTCGCGGGTTTTTTTTTTTATCACTCCGAACGAATAACCCGACTGCGTCCATTTGTTCTTTTTTTAATTTGCCATTGTGCTAACAAAATATGTTCGCAACACGTGTATTTTTTTATTTTTTCGTGCTTCGATTTTCGATTTTCGATTTTTGTTCGTTGAAACTATAAAAAAAACAAACGGCCCCTTGCTGCGCGTATATTTTTCGAGGATCCATTTTTTTTTATCGCGTCGATCGTTTAACGTTCGATTAAAATAACACCGTTGAAATCCTTGTAATAGAAATTCCGTTTTAATATCAACGAAGATTTTTTTAAATTTTAGTAAATCAATTTAGAGAAGATGAGATAACACGTGAAGGTTCCAAGGCATTTTTTTAATGCATTTTTTCATAAATTTTCATAACGAAAAATGTAATATTCCTTCATCCGGTTTCTCAATTCTTTGCTCTCTTCGTTTGCCCGCTTCTTTGTTTTTTTTTTTTCGCTGAGATTTTATTCTCGTATTCTTATTTTCGTACGAAACCGGATGAAATTATGAACGGCTCCTGAAGCGGAACCGATTTCATTTCATCGCTCGATTAAAATTCCATTCCGTCGAAATTTATAGAACGAGTACCACGCGCCTCTTCGTCTCGGAGCTCTTTCACCATAGTAGAAGAGTATCTTCACGTTTGCCAATTGTGTTCGCTCGAGCGTATCTAACTCCCAACAAAATATCATCGCGAAAAGCGTCCATGCGTCGTCGCAAGATTTTTCTCGTTCGTTAAAAACAACAAAAAAAAAAAAAACATAAAAAATGCAACGGCAAATATGAAGTATCGCGTACCAACGTAGAGTTACGGAGCTTGAAAAACACCCTCGATAATGAACGAAGAACAGGATGAAAAATATTTGCTCGCACGTGGACCGAAGGAAATTCGTGCATCTGAGCGGCTTATCAGTGCGCATACATTCTCGCAGGGGGTGGGTACGTGTTGCATATCGACAAATGAATAACGAGTTCCATTCACCCCTTAACAGCGTAAAATACATATATATATTTTCTTTCAACGAACATAAAACAACGAAGCACGGCAATGGTAAAAAAAAACAACATATTTTTCATTTTCATTAAATCAACCCGATCTATTTCGTCGACAACAATAAAAAAAAAAAAACCTCCCCAGTATTTTTTTTTTTTTTTTTTCGAGCGCAGTATCTCAGTAAAAAAATATGGTCCACGTTGCAAACTCGCTCATTCGGATGAATATAATTCCTCGTATGTGGACAGTGATATTCAGACGTTATTATTCTTGAGAATATTAGAGAATATAATGGGGTGGAAGAATAAGCCGCAGGCTAGGAAGACTATGAATCAGAAAGGGGTGAAAGACGGAGGTCCGCGGAGGGAGGAAGGGGGGGGGGGTGAAGGAGAAAGAAAGTAGTGGTGGAAACGCTGGGGTAAGCGAGAAAAATGTATAGCACCGGGGGTTATGAGAGGGTGTGTATGTAACTGTGTGTGTGTAGATGAAAATGTCTCCCGCCCAGTGATTAAGGCGTTTCCATGGACTCGACGAATTACCGGCGAATAAAGGTGCAACAGAGAGGAATAGCGATTAGGAATAGCGGAGAGAGTGGAAGAGTGAGTGTGCGCTCGCGAGGGTTGGAACCGCGTCGGGGTGGTTAAAGGAATCGGAAGAATTTCGCTTAACGACTCGCTCGTTTCCGGCGAATGCCGGCAACTGACGTGGATAGATTCAACTACGTTAGTTCAGCTAGCCGAAGCGGTTGGTTATCCTTTTGCACCCGTGCACCAAGCGGCAGTTATAACGAATGAGAAAACTCGAATATACCTTTGTGATGTATGTAGATTTATGATAATGCTAATATAACCACTATTATTTTCACCTCTATTGTTTCAACTGAAAAATTACTGCATTTTGTATCAACCTCATGTGATACACAGTTATATATCTGTATATACCTATAAAAAAAAATCTCTTCTCTATATATAAAAAAATTTCGCCGCCGTCGTGTACAAGAATCGAAGGAGGCAGCCGCGGAGGTCGGCGGCGGAGGAAGACGCAAAAAATTCCCCAAGTCCCCAGAAAATTTCCAAAAAGTCCCCAAGGTGGGGGGGGGGGGTCTTGACTCGAAATATTCTAAGTCCTTTAAGGAGGAATAGTAAAAAAAAACTAAGTCTCTCTAAATGAAAGAAATCGCCTTAGAGAGGAACGGGAGGAGGGGTGGGGGGACGGGAAGAGGAGGGTTCCCCTTAGAGGGATGTAGAACTCTTTTCATTAAGAAAAACTTAGTTTTTTCATTTTCTTTAGAGGGATTTAGAATATTTTTTCGCTCCCAACGATGGTGAGACCTTTTTGGAATGTAAGTACCGTTGGCTATGAAAAAATTGACCAGCGAGCGCGCGAGTCCGGGAAACCTCTGGTATATATATATGAATAAGTAGAGCGCAGTTTCAGCGACGAATAGTCGAGGTACGTGTGACACACTCAATTTTCCATTGCACACTACAGACTCAAGCGACACAAAAGCTCGATGCACGAGAAACTTTGGCGTGTATCGAGCATTTTTGTCTCGGGACACCACTAGGGTTTTGTCTTTTTTTTTTCTTTTGTCTCTTTTTTTTCGCCGTTTTCTCCACAACAGTGGCGTTTGGGAAAGGGACACGGTTAGCGAAGCGGGTGCGAACTTTGAACATCTAGCAACTTACAACGCTGTTGTGTCGTAAGAGCTGCGTCGCCACAAGTAAATCTACGAAAGAAGTTCCCAAGTTTATAGCCTTTTTCTCTCTCTCTGACTCTCGTCGAATAAAACTCGTAAAGAAAGTTTCAATCTTTCGAAAACGATGCATTCAATCTATTCGAGATATGGGGAATAGATATAGAGGGCGCTTGAGACACATATCTTGCCAGCGGTTTTATTGTAGTATTTTTCGGAGCTCATCATCATTTTTGCGCGTTTGTTTTTATTCATATTATTTTTTTTTCCAAACACGTGCCAAACACGTTTTTGAATTCGTCAGAGTTTCTATTTATTATTTAGCTTTTTATCGACAATTTCGATCGAAAGACCTTTCTATCGAAATCGATAGTTCAAGACGTTTCTATGATTCTTTAGCAGCGAATCGATCGAGCGTAGCGCAAGCTAATGTAATTGTTTTGTATTGCTATATGTATTGCTCTTAGCATCGCGAGGATCTTATCGCGGTGTCGCGAGATTCGAAACGCGGAAGATCAAGGAGCGGTAAACGATAGCTGAAGCAGCGAAACGAAAAACAAACCTTAGCGAAATCCCTGGAGGAATTTGTCGAATCGCTCGGAACCAATCCATTTATCGTCTATCACTTATTGTGAGTCACTGAAGAACGAAGATAGTGAGGAAAAAGAAGGGAGAGAAAGAAAAAGGTAATGGAAGTTGAGCGATGGAGGGAAAGAAGCACATGAAAACGTCCCCTTTCGTACGCTACACGGTTGAGACACCGAGGACAGTAACTTGCGGTATATTGGACTTTTCTTTCTTGTCCGGGAGGCTGTTGCCGCTCGGAGAGTACGATTTCATTGGTGAAGTCACAAAGTTTATATTCCTCAGGCTCTTTCATTCGTAGCTACGTTCGGAGGCTTAACAGAGGGTCGGGGAAATGAGCAAACGTAATGATATTCCGAGTGAATATTCGCGTTTGTTGCGATAATTCAATACCAAAACTCATAGAATATTCCGCCGCTTTTTATCATTATTTTTTTCGGTTGTTATTGTTGTTGTTGTTTTTTTTTTTTTTTTTTTTTATGAAAACTCCACAGAGGACAGATAAAGGATTCCACACAGAGGATGGATGAAATTCATTTTGTACCTTTGCTTTCGATAACTTTCAAAGGACCACTATTCGACGGGGGCTTATATACGACGAAATGTTACGACGTGAACCACGGTGTGAATGTAACGGTTACAAAAACCAACATAAAACCGAACATTGCAGGATAGTCTGAAAGGGGGAATATAAGCTTTTCCTGGAAGCTCTGATCCAGTACCCCGCGCAAACGTATCCGCAGTACGGTAAGCTCGCGATCCACGGTACAACGAATTCTACATATATAGACGGGGGTGATACTATTTTTTTTTCTCTCTATTTTTTTTGTCCGAAGTTGAGCGTTCGCTATAAAAACAGAATTTTTTTTTTCGCGACACTCCTACGAAATCTCGAATTGCCGTGACACGTCAATAAAACGTTGAAAATTCGTTATGAAATGTTACCGATAAAAGGACCTCCGCACTGCTGTCGATTTAACCCTTTTTTTTTTTTTTTTTTTTCTCGCTATCTCCGATAACCGGTCTATTGATCCGCGTGTGTGCAGTATAAAAAGCGGTAGACAAAAAATTGAGAGGAATAAAAAAGAGAATTTACCGAGTTATTGGTCTCCGGTTGCACGCGCTTTATTCAATCGCGTACTCTGCCATTCCATTGAAGGGAGAAATAGAGAGGTAGAAATTCAAAGTTTCGCGAGACCAAAGATTATACAGAACAAAAATTTCACGTTGTTTGTCCGAAGAATGTTCGACAAATTCAAAATATTTCGAAATGTACTGCAATTTCTATGAAAATATTTTCTTTTGTATTTCTACGTAAAAGATACTGTTTCATATATTTATCGATCTTAATAACCTTCAAATTCGCTAACAAACGAAAAAAATATTCGACGGAGATCCTCATTAAGGAGTCATCGTTTACGATGTTTATTTCTTTTATCGCGGCATCGGGATATCAAAGACGAAAGCTTTTTTCCTTCGATGGAATAAACGTCTCTTCCACTCGAAAGGGATGAAGTGGCGTGTATTCCTTCGGGGAAGCTGTTCAATTAGTTCCGATGGAGTACCTACTTCGGGATTATGGAGTTTTCATGAATGATGTATACGACTCAGCTATTCACTGGTTGTTGCTCGCTTATTGCTCGCCAACAAGTACCGGATTATGCACTTGTCGTGCTTCGAAAACCAAACTTATATATCAATCATGCAGCATCCTGAGCGGTGCAGATTACTCTTGCGAAGTAGTTGTATCTCTATTTATTACGAGCCGTACTTGGTATACGCGATTGCAATATCGGCATTAACAACCTACTTAGTGGGTACCGGCTTTAGGCTTTGTTCGGGTTTTTTACACACACAGATCACGATCTGTATGCGTTTATTGCAGTTAACGTGAATACTAGCAGTGTCACCAGTTCTGCTAACGGGAGTTTCTCGATAACTCTGCCCCTTCATGTGTACAATCATAAATGCTCTGAAGAAGATCTATGCACATGTGAATACATCCTTCTTAACATTCATCGGTAAATAATGAATGAAAAATGCGAAAACGGTGGATGCGCGGTTAGCGCGCGGCTCCGGTGATCACCCAAGTCAAGCAGCTTTGTTCGCGAGCAGTACTTGGATGGGTAACCGCTTAACTGCGCGCGCATTGATCGTTGAGCGGGAGGTTCATTCTTCTGAGACTTTGGTGTTCTGTGCACTTTACGCAGGTGGAAAAAATACCGAAGAATCAGTAGAATATGGCAATCTACCGGCACAGTTTTCTGCAGTTTTCGAAATGCAAGGAATGTTAGGAGGGGGGACCGTAAAAACGCTGAAGGGTATACGCCGAAAGAAGGGGCACACTACCTAACATAATTGACGAAAAATAGTCCGAGAAATATTTTCGATGTCGTTCCGTTCGATATATAAATAAAAAAAACAATTCCACAGGAAAAAAAAAGCAAAAAAATATGTTTGAAATATCTGAAATTCGGCGTGTATATACGATTAATATATTGATCCGTTATCTCCAATTTTGCGTTTAAAATATATTCAATGTATGATAGATATTTTTTGCGATATTTTTTTTTTTTTCATTTACGATAAAAAAAATAAATCAGTAGCTCGATCCCAATAACCAATAATGTCGTAGCGAAAAACAAGGGAGATACGGCCTGTGAAGCTGGCATGCGTGCGTTTGTGTTTCAGGCGAATGTAGAGCGTCCAAGTAAGCCGGTGACCCTCGGAGAGGTTTGTTAGTGAGAGGTATCCCGGGGGATAAGAACCGGAGGGTATCTCGTCGAGTGAAGGGTGGTTTCGTTGTAGGGGAGGGTTGCCGCAAGGGTGGGTCTTCGAGATGAGCTATGAAGAGCGCCCTGGGCTGCCTGCTAGCCTACGTCTTGATCCTCCAACTCTACCAACCGAACTTATACATCAAAGCTCTCCCACCCGTCGTCAAAATCGGTGAGTGAAAATCTATACACGTACAACTATCTATATATATATCTATGTATCGGCATTCTGTACATAAACTGGAAATCTCGTTGAAGAGCGTTACACGTCGTATTCGTATACCCGATGTTGCGGCCCGTTTGAACGAACGACGACCGTCGGTCGTTCAACGGACGCCATTAGACGGAACCTAACTGAACTTGTAGTATGTTCGTATACCCTAACTAATACACCTGCTACGATAAACCGCGAAGCTAGTTTCCAGCCGCACGAGCGATAGACGGAAGCACCGTGTAGCCTGTTAATTCATGAGCTTATCGTGAGATCTCCGCGTGTTCTCGCACCCGTGTGCGCACCAATCGCAAGCCCCCCTTGATGAAGAAGATTTGCATCAATCATTGTCAATAGCCTCGCGATTACTGGGTTGATTGGGTGCGGTTTACGTAATCCCATGGGAATCTACTATGCAGTTTCGAACGTATCTATATCTATTATAAATGTTCGAAATATATATATATGTGTACATTCTGTTGAGAAACGAAATTGCTTTGTTTATTTTTTTTTTTTTTTCGTTCGTGTTTTTTCATCATTTTTATTTAAAAATTCGATAAACTCGTGTTATTCAGGGGACTCGGATCGGGAATTAGTTAATATTTGAATTAAATTAAATTTGGATACATTTTGGAGTAAAACTCATGTTGCGTAATAAAATTTTAGGATAATAATACAATGTGTTGGAAAAGTGGAGAAGTAGTAAATTTGTAGTATAGACGATATAAAAGAATCTAATGGTTCTATTGAGTTTGTACTGAACTCGAATATATGGTATTGAATTAATTGAGGTCGAAAAACAAATATCTTATATCTGGTTGGGTAATCGCGGATTGGGGAATGGACGACAGCGACTTCCTGGCGTTCGAAACATATTTGGTTTTTTTTTTTTTTTTTTTTTTTCAACGTTAGACATCCCCCTTTCGTTGGCGCGTACTTCATTCCATCCTGAAATACTTTTTTTTTCTCCCTTCGGTTCTTTCTACCATTTCTCGCGTACGTAATAAATCTCGAGCCCTCGATACTTTCCATTGATAGCGATCTTCCGGTGGCGTCCGAAAACGTAGAAGCGTCGCTGTTGTACGGGCAGTTCTGGTCGGTTTGTAATTCTAGTGCACGGAAGATATATCGGGGATGGAGTACTCAGAGTAGATATAGTCGTGGCGCGACCGTTGCCACAGCGGTGCAAGTGAAGAGGTACAGACGAGGAGGAGATTCAACGAAGTCGGTTCATTCTCTACCACTCGCGCGATGCCTTATTCTTAATACTATATAACTCCCTCTCGTTCCCAATATCTTAAGGGGTATCGCATGCCATCGCGAAAACGAGACTTTAAGGGCGGAATTAAGTATTTCCCGTGTTAAACGACAAACGTGCGTTTCGAAAAGCGCGTTTTCTCGATAACGCTAACATTATTTATCGCAATCGAGACGTTCGAAGAATTTTATTTAAAATAATTCTTTAAAAAGGATTATTTGTTAAAACATTATGTTAATCAATAAAATTAAGGGAATGAAACACGATATTAATGAAAAAAAAAAAAAAAAAATTTCGGATTTTTTTTTTTTAAGTTTGTAATCTGTAGAAATGGGCAAATGCCACACGTGGCTAAATATGGCAGCCAATAAGAAATCGATGTAATGAATTTTCCCATAAATTCAATACCGAAAAGATCACATGATGTTATCCCTCGCAGATAATCTTATATTATCCCAAACTGACGAATCTACGATAACACGAAAGATTCACGTTAACGGGAATACCACTTTAAAAATCGACGACTCGTTCACAAATCACGCGACCCAATTCTTATCGATCTACACGAATCTCCGAAAGTTATCAGTAATAAGAATGAATAAGAGGGAAGCAGTAGCAATTGGTAATGTATACGCAATTTGTTACGATCACAATATTACCATCGCGAAGACCGTTTCTTCTACCAAAAGTATCCACTTTCGCGGTCGATGTATGTCGTCTGCGGACGTGGTAATACCAACGATAAATCGCGATATACGAGCGTAAAATGAGTAAACCAAATGTGAAATTTCGTCGTAAATCTTTTATTACGACGAAAAACGAATTTGTAAAAAAAAAAAAAAAAAAAAAACTATCGAATAAATGAAGATAACAAAAAAGTTTCACGAAAGTTGTATAACTTGGTCGCCGGCATCTTTTCATTCTTGGAGGGGTAGGAGAGAAGAAAAGTTAATTTTCCGCGAAAAAATCTTAAATACGAAAACTAATCTAGCGTCTCGAGTGCGCAGTATTGAATCTGAGATAATGGCTTTCCACGGCTCGATGATCGGCGGGCGTAGCTTGCGAAAGGGGCGGAGAGGGAGGGGGTGAGTGCAATACCGAAAAGGTCAAAATAAATATAAAAGTAAAGTTGAGAAATACCGGAAACTCGCTTTCAGCTTAATCGTCCGTGTCCGTTCCTTTATAAATCGCGGAGCGATGTATTTTTTTTTTTTTTTTTTTAGTTGTTTTCAGCACTTTTCAACTCTAAATTGCTACACGGATTCGAACTTTCAATGATTCTGTTCCATTTTTGCGAAAATAATTAACGACTTTCTTTGAAATTTTAACATAACCAATTTAATCTCAATATTGCGAACATTTCGTGACGCACGCGGTCTATGATAGTTTATTTAATAATATTTGTATTTCAAAGATTTTCAACGACGCGCCGCTTTTGACGAGAAAAGAAAAATGAAGTTCGTCGAAATTGCGTTGAAGCGGGAATCTCGCGGGGAGGAGAGACATCGGAGAAAAGAGTTTCGTGACGAACCGGAAGTTCCGTCGTTCACGGGGAATGTGAAACTTTTGCCCGGTTGCTTACTCTTACCCTCTATTTCTTTTTCCCTGATGTCCCATAGACGCTTGTCGAGTTTAAGCAACCAAGTCGTCCCGTCTACTCATGCGCACGAACCCTCGAGTAACTCGATAAGGAGAACTCGCGACGAAACACTGGGCCCCCCGAACACAATAAGGCTACTTCCCCGCTATATTCTCGCCTCGAAGCCCCGAGACATCTTTCTGTTTTACGATCGACGCGATGAAAGGGCAGTCGTTTTGACGAATGAAGAAACGACAGTATAACAAAACTTCACTTCATAATACGAAAACGTATAATACACAAATTTGATATCGTAAATTATTGCGGCGGTTTATTCAAATATTTACACAAAAAAAAAAAAAATGTTTTGCATAAATGTGGCAATTTATTAATAATACGCGAACGATTTTATAGGTTATGTTTTTTGCAATCCAAATATACGATTATATATCGTATTATTTTTATTGTTAATTTTTTTTTTTTTTTTTTTTAGAAAATTTACGATATCTATGAATCAGTAAAATAATTTATAAATAATTGGCACGCGATGACGTTATTATCGACCGAAACAGATGTACGATCGCTATAATCCCGAAATTCTTCAAACTTCTCTTTAATGTTCATTCGCGCGACAAGATATTCGCGAATACCAAGTTTTTCCAGCTTCGTCGAGTTTATATAGTATCAGTATGTTTAACGGCTATCCCTTTGTTTCGGGAACATAGTTTCTCATCCATATGCAATGCTTATATGTATTCTCGGGTTACCGTTCCGAGGCAACAGTCGACTCTCGGTGTGCTTTTGGCAAGAAGGCGTTGTGTTTCGTATGTTGGCACGGCGTGTAAGTTCGTACGGCTCGTTTCGTATACGCCGCAGGATACACGTACTTCGTAAGGGTCGCAAGCTTCGGAGAGAAAAAGCGAGAAATTGTTCGCGACGCTTGCGAAGTGCGCAAGTTAAGTTAGAGAGAGAAATAGCTGTGCGAGAAGCGCGGTTAGTAGAATAAAGAAGAAAGGGTGGAAAATACATAGATACGGTGAAAAGGGAATGAGAACAGAGGGTTGAGAACTACGCGAACTATATTTCGACTGCGTGGCGCCGAAAGCGTACCACTCCTTTACTCATTCATCCCGACTGGACAGGCAACCCTCCCGACTCGAGTCCAACAGCGGCAGTGATACTCAACGCTTTTCTATGTTTCTCGAGCGTCGAAAACTCGTGACTGTAGACCGTTATATTACCCCCTTTTCTTCTTCTACCCGCCGCGGCTGTGTTTGCTATCTTTGCTACTGCTGTGCTTTTCCGTACATTTTCTACCCTCGTCATCGAGCGAAAGATACTACTGACTCGTTTCCAACTTTCGAAAATACACGGAGAATCTCGGATCTTCGTTGGTCGAAGTAAACAGGAAAATGCTTTTAATAACTCAGGGGGATGGAGAGTTCACGCGGAATGGAAGAGAGTTCTTTCTTTCCACCCCTCCCCCACCCTAAATCTCGGCGGCTGATTTCTTATCAGCTATAGAATAACCGGCTCCGATGTTCTGCTTAATCGAAATTGCTATCCTCTATCACTCTTCATTCGTGAGATTAGATCTATCACTCTTCTCATTGATTGCGATTTCGATTCTGGCTATTCGTCGATGTTACGGGAGAAATAAAAGTTCGTTTGGTGTACGCAATTTTTTTTTTTTTTTTTTTTTTTTTAAGGGACGTCGACAGTAAATTTCGCAGGAAACGGACGTAGAAAAGTGTAATTTAGAGTTGAAAAACATACATATTTTTTAACGGACGAACTTCGAGAAACCTCCGAAAATTATGCATTATTTAACGCTAATGAACGCGCTGGAGATTGATGAAAAAAAAAAACCTAATTTTAAGGAGAGGATTACATTTTTGTTCGTAAAATATTCACCGGATATCTCGTCCTTCTACTCGCTAATGGTGGAATTTTTTTTTACTCTCCTTTGTGACAAAAGAATACGAATAATGGACTGCCGAACCACGTTGTCTCTCAGGTTTCAAAACTTTGTGTAACGCTAAAGTTTAGTCTCGAATGGTTCTCTAACCATGAAATTTTTATGCGCGCCTTGTCGTGTGGTTATAAAAATCTATTTTCAAAGTACCGGACGTAAGTTTATTCGTATTCATAGAATATCTCGTTGATTTTTTTGTGTTTTTTAATAATGGATAAAATTTGCTTTTCCGACGTTGTGGACAAAAAATATTCGAAGAACTGGCATGAGGTACGTTGTTTCTTGGCAATCGTATATATCTCGGTGTCCGTACACACATGAGGTACGTACGAGCGGATATCGAAGCTCGAGAGCTCGTGCTACATTCTCGCGGCCAGCCGAGTCTCGTAAAATCGTATCGAGTCTCAGAAGGGGCGGCAAGCGCGAAGCGCGATAAAAACAAAGAAGAACCGAATAGAGTGAGCGAGAAACCCGACAGCACGAGCGTCGAAACAAACGTAGTGGAAATACCGTTTTGAATATTGCACGGGGTGTTTCAATATCGCCGAAAAATTCATAGAGATAAAGTACCAAATTTTCGTCGATTCGTTCATTTTTCGTACATATTTTATAGGGCGGCGTAAAAAATATATCACGTCAAAGAAAAAAAAATTATGAACATTGGAAATGAACAAATTGGAGAACTAAATTCGGCTTTAAATTTTGTTTTACGCAATAAAAGAATGAAAGCCATTCATTACACGACTAGGTGATAAAATCAAAATGGCGACAACGTCGACTCACCACGTCAATGACTCCTCCGAACGCCGCCGATTAATTCGATTGGAACTCCCACAACACACACTAACAAAAAAAACACTACCGCACTGTTTATTAATCGCGAGACCGGATAGAATTTATTTAACGAAATTATATAGACATGTAAATATAGTCATATACGCGATATAAATTCACTGCACTATGTATTAACCGAGAATCCGAGTGATACGTAATTAATGAACAGATCGGGAAGCATTTTCAATAGTAATTGGCAACACGCGTAATGAGAAAAAACATTACTGATGTCGAAAATCCGAATACTCGGTAATAAAACGTGGGCCGCCATCGTTATTAATGAATCGCGAATTCGAGCGAAATTAATGAATAAAAAGATTTAAAAAATGCTTAAACGCCGAAAAATTGACCTAAAACTTTACACATTATTCACGTTATCAAAAAAATATTTTTATTTACTCCAATAATGGATCGAAGCCCAGATAATTTTACTGCGAAGTAGTACCGCGTGCGGGCGAAGAATCGCCTCCGGGTCGACAAAAACATCGAAATGTCAGATCGATATTTCAGAAGTACGGAGTTTCGTCGAGGATGCACTTTTAACAATAACTCACTGCGAGTTAAAAAGCACCGGCGAAGCGCGAGTACATTCGTGGTAACAGATGAATACGCGATCTTTTTTTCTAACGGAAAACAAGGGCGGCGGGGGGCCTCAACGCGTTGGCAAAAAACCGTTAACTGACGAGCGCGCCCGGCGACACGGGTAGTAACGGTTTTCGATGCATGGCGTCGCATCGATCGCCCGCAAAGTCGGAAAATTCGCGTGATCGCGTCACGTGATCAATGGGAATCCGCGAGAACGGTGGAATTCGGCCATTATTATCAATCTATATTGTTTGTACCGCATTTTTTTTGTTATTCGACAATGGAAACGCGCGGACATTGCGAGTGTCGATAACATAAATTCAGTTCATCTCGGGCATAACGGTAGATAAAACCGCTCTACTAGAGCTTAAAAATTATTGCACATTTTGAAACGAATCTTCGTCAATACGTGAAATTCTACACGCGTTGAAATGTTTAGAAATTGTTTCACTTTCAATTTTTCGAAGTTGTATCATGAATCTTGGTAATTTGTACACATATGTTTAACGTATACACGCCGAAAATAATATCGATCACTGGACGCGATCTCGCGAACTTATCGCCGGTCTCCGTGTCGGGTGTGCGGGCCGGCATAGCGATTGACGCGACGCCATGTTTGGAAATCCACTGCCAAACCAATCCATAATAACAAGCGCGCTTGTACCGTGTCAGCGCGTCAGCAGCTCGCTGTGGGGCCCCTGTTGTTCTCACGTCGTTGCGGGGCCTCGCATCACGTTTCTCGTTAGAAGAAAGTTACGTGAATACTGCTAGTACTTCCAATACTGCTAATGTACTCGCGTTTGGCCGGTGCTCGGGGTGAGTTATCGTTTCGTTTCCTTTATCGGCTATTAACTCGAAAAAACTTCGTGTCTTTGAATGATCGGCCATTCTTTGTTCGTGTGTTACTTCGCGATAAAATTACCTAAACTTCAATCGATTAATTACACGACGGAGAATATTCATTCGGTACCGGGATTTACGTATAAAGTGTTAGGTTAGGTATACAGCGAAGCGTTGTCACGTTCGATGCGGTGAGAAATATGTTTTCTCAGTTATAAAATAGTGTACAATCAAGAGGGCCATTAATTGTTCATAAAGAACATTGAGAATATCGCAACGATAATCGAAAATCGATGTAAGTATTGACGAGCTCGAGGCTCATTATTATTCGTAACTTTATACCATACATTCTCGGTTGATCGGGGCTTTCGCATTAATAATAACTATTATTTCGTTATCTCGAGCAAAGTTACAATTCATATATTGACGCTTTTCGTAAAAAATACATCGCGAGTCGTAATTTCGAGTTCGATATATCGAAGCTAAGAGCGAAACAACTACTGAAAAGTGACGAAACAAAAATTTCGTCGTATTTCTTTTTACATCAAACTCTCGTAACTTGGCTTTCTATTCCCGCGGGTGTGAACTGTTTGACGATGTGCCCTTTACACCCTCGTCGTAAGGAAGCGTATTCAAACGGTCGGGAGAGTGCTCCCTCGCCAAGGGAGCGATATCGACTTTTTCATGTTGCTTTGAAAAAAAAAGCCATCTCTCTTCACGAGAGTCAATCCATCTGACGCTCGTCTCGGTTTTTTTTCCCATCGTTCGCGAAAAGATGAGTCTTTGCATTCGAATGGGCTCCGTAGTTCGAGGCGCAAAAGAGGCCAATGATAACGTTTGACGTGCTATTAGCTTTGCGAACGATAGAACTAATATATAGGGCGTCACGACACTTCCGGACGAAGATCGATTAATCGAGTGGTCGAGGTGGCCGCATCCGTCCGATCTCTCCAGTCCTCAGATTTCTCGTCTATTATACAGTGCATAGGATCAAAGAGACGGTGATTGGCCCTTTAAGTTTTTCAAGCAGACTATCCATATTTTTTCATTTCTCCATTGAACAATTGCATCTAATAATCGATTCAATGAAAAATTATGAGAATTCTGTAATCTCGATGCATTAATAACTGTTTATATTTTTTTTTTTTTTTTTTTTTCGAGAAATACGATATTCGATAAATATTATCATTTAATTTTTTTTTTTTAATTCATGTCGATAGAGTTCGTTATTGAACACTGAAATTTAATTATTTCCATTTGCGATCTTTTATGAACGGTTTATTACGCAAAAGATTGATTTCTCGTGAATGGCCAATGAAACCAACGACGAGACCGTTCACCCTGTGTTCGTATCTATATACCGCATTTTCAAGCTATAAGTTTGTTGACAGACGAGTCTGAGCCGATATCATGGAAAAAAAACCTCTTACGTACGTCTTTTCAAAGTCGAACATAAAGTAACCACCGCGATTGCCCGCCCCCCCCCCCCCTTCCCTTTTTCCCCGTAGAAAAGTATAACATATATTTGCGCAGCAGCTTTACGAGATTCATATCTTTGTCGAGATTCGTAACAACCGGGAGAATCGTCTATGTCTGACGTATTATTATTATTTTCTCGAGCATTTGTTTGCGTTTTTATTTCTGTCATTCATACGAAAAAAAAAAATCTTATGTGACGAACGTAACATTATCCTTACGACAACAATACGTGTTGTTTCGTTTCAGGCTTTCGAAAGCTTTTTTAACTTTATTGCTCGCGTTCGATTTTTTTTTTAAGTACACAATGCGTATTTATTTTTTTTTTTTTAAATACAATGTGATCGTTGAGTATACTTTTCAGTTAATAATATTTCGCCGTTAAACTAATTATTATAAAAATTATAAAATTTCACTTAACCGCATATATATATCGTATCAGTGGATTTTTTCTTTCTTTTTTTTTTTTCTTAGTCGTTCGAGTTACCGAACGAATATTTTTTGCTTAGTCGCCCGAGTTATTGGACGAGTAATTTTTTCATAGTTGTCTGAGTTACCGGAGGAGTGATTTTTTCCAAGTCGCTTGAGTTATGGGCGAAGTTATTTTTTGCTTAGTACGCCGAATAGTAGAAAAAATATTTTTTTCTGAATTATCCGTAAAATTAGTAAATTTATTTATTTTCGAAAAAAAAAAAAAAAAAAGAAAAAAAAAATCGTAAATTCCATGACGAAGTCGGGCAGTCGTTCGACAGTTAAAACGGAAACGGGTCTCCCACGCGACGCAACAATGCAATTAGTCAATCCGATTATGAGAACGTCGCATTCGATTATCGATAGCACACGCGATATATTGAGACTGTGCCACACGCGGATATCGCGCTCTTTCGTAATGAAATAGTCAATAAGGTGCAAATATTTTAGCTCGATAGAGATTACAAAAATTCGCGATCTCATTGTTTGATTCTTCATCCGTAAATTACAGTTAGCAATGTTACTCGATTTTTTCAAGTGTGCGATTCGCATATCTCAGAGATAACGCGCAATTGCTGTACTATATTTTCATCACTGTATTTTATCCCCCCCCCCCCCTCTCCGTCGGCTTTCAACTTGTCGCAGAAGTGACTCCGTTATTACTCGGTGAAGCTTTGGCGTCACTCCACCTTGGAGCCCTTCTCCGTGTCGTATATCGTTTTGCGTAGCGAAATTCTCAAGTATCAAGTTGACGAAAGCTTTGGGTGCAGTGAGCTTTACCAACCCTTCTCTTCTCCTTCGCGCGTTTGGGTCTCAAGGCAACGCGAGATATTTCTCGTGTTCTGATATGCGCAGCGAGCAAAAAGCAGCAGCGCCAAGAGCCGCCGCGTTGGGGGCGCAGAGAGGTAGAAACAGAGAGTGTCTTCTCTCAAACATTTGGATTCGTCTCTAACCTTCGCTTCCCTCTTCCCGTTCCCTAACCGCTATTCGAACAGATCTCCAGAACTCCACGGCGTTCTTGCAACGTTATACAACACTATACACGCGACTAGAGTTTCCCGCGACTCGTGTATTCAACACATTGGATACATCCGCGCGGGAGACTCAAACGCAACGCGGAAATGCGCCACGTATCTCTGACTTTATCGCTCGTATAAACTCCGTTGCGAGAGGCGAGCAAAGATAAGTTTGCAGCGAAATGAGAATTTTTTTTCGCTTGTCATTCCCATCTCCTCGCTGTAGAATTCACGCAAAAATTTTACTATCGGTGTTCATAAAAAAAAAAAAAAATTACGATACAGGATTAACTCATTTTACAGAGAATTTTTTTTTTTTTTTTTTTTTTTTTTTTTTTTGATACAGTTACAAAGTTTCGAATGTTTATTATTAATATTATTTTTCGAAATTAAAAAAATTCTCATTAATTATAGAGTTAATTTTTGCAAATTTATTCGAAATTTTTTTCGTTGCACCGTTCGATGTCGAATTCGCTTCTTGTTTGCTTTTTCTTTTTACATGAAAATTATTTTAAAAAACCCGGACCTTCCTCTACGCATCGTCTAACTTTACATTTTTGCCACATATGTATGTTGATATATCCCGACGGGAAAATGCGTACGCCTCGCCGAGACTCGTAAAAACTGTGAACACAGTATAAGCCGAGTCCTGTAAAAGCCGGTAATAAAAAACGCTTCGAATGGGCCATATATCGCGGTTGGGAGTTTCATCGACTCCGAGGTTGAAGAAGACTCGTGTGCACGGAACTTTGCACGTGCGCACGCGTTCCGAGGCTATAAATTCGCACGTGGCGACGAAGTGAGAAAGGGAGGGAGAGAAAGAGAGAGAGAGAGAGAGAGAGAGAGGATTGTCCGAAGAAGAAGAAGAAGAACCGACGAGAAAGTTTCTCGATTCGGTAAGTGCGCTGCGAGAGTAGGTTTCACGGTAACAAGGAGCAGCGAAGCTCGCCGAAGTACCCGTTGCAAGTGTGCCGCTCTTCTTTCTCACGACGTTCGTAGTCGAAGCGTTCTCAGGACACTCGATTACATTCGAAAAGTAACGAGAGAAGAAGCGACATCGCTACCTTCGTCTTCGCGAAAAACTCTCGGTTCTCAGTTCTCGACAGTCTTTATCTGCTCCGAAAAATTGGCTCGACTCCTTTTTTTTTTTTCATCCCCCGACATAGATTTTTTTTTTCTCGATTTTTCACAGGCGATACCCTTCGGAATCTTTTTCATAACCAAAAACGTCTTTCTTTGCCGATTTTTTGCAAATCAATTTTTTTTTTTTTTTCGTCATACGAGTTCACTTTTCCCATACATCGCAACAGTTGTTTCATTGTGAAACAGATCCACCGAATAAATACATTTTTTTCGCCGTTCACTTGCAGCCACTGATACAAGAGTCGTACTGAAGATACTTTTGTCTTCTTTTGCTCTTTGGCTTCACCTTCTTCCCTTTGAATTTTTCTTCCTCCTTCAAGATTCATTCCCACCCTCCGCCTTGGAGTCCTTGAATGTCTATATACTATATATATATATATATACACTTTACCGTACGATTCGGAAAAGCAGGCAAGCCGAATAAATACATTCGTCGGCACGGGTTATCAGGGCTCGTAATTCACCGAACCTGACGTGTTATCCACCGTTTTCCGCTGCTATTCTGGCCCCCATGCGTCTCGTTTACTTCCTTTTTTCTCTTTTTTTCCTCACCAGCCACAGCTTTGCTCTTGCTGATGTTCTCTCTTACTTTCCTTCTCATTCACTCAACCCTCATCGCGTTTTTTTTTTTTTCTTTTTTTTCCCTCACGAATGACTACCGGAGCGTCTGCAACCTCCGCGACCCTTGGCCGCGCCTGACTACACATCCCTGTACCTCGGGATCTCTTCATATTCACTACGTGGACCGTGAGGCCACGACACCCAAAGCGGTCGCTTTATTGGTCGGCACGTGCGGAATTCGTAAACCTCCGAGTTAAACCACACGGCGAAACTTTAGTCCACGATGCCGGGAAGTACGAAACACCGTCACGTTGAGTTTCGTTACTGGTCAACCTGCTGAAACTCGACAGCGTACACATCCTCTCCTTTTTTCGATTTTATATACACGAACCCACGTATGTATATATATATATATATAGGCGGAACAGTTGAGTCGTGTTATATATATACACGGCGCGAACGTTCCGCCTGAATTCTCCAGGGAACTGCGGTTCTCCAACCAGTGGTTTTGCCACAAAATTGACAATTTAAAGCCACTTGGAGGTTTAGTCAAAAGCCAGCGATACAGCATAGCGATTCGCAAGCTTATGCCGGGAATATGATGTCCCCGTCGTGATATAACGCTCATCAATCATTTCGTCAAACTTGCCGATCGATGGCTTCATTGCGATTCTCCGAATGAATTCGTAATGATGATTAAAAAATAAAACAAACATTTTTCAATGCTTTTGTTTTAATTTTTAATTTTTTTTTTTTCGGATTATTTATTGTATTATTTTATTATTGTTATTGTTTTGTATTCCGAAGGGTTTTTATCATTTACGCTTCTATACATCGGCGGTTATCCATTCAAAATTAAGCTCTCAATTTTTGAATAAAATATCACGGATAAAAAAAAAATAACGGGTTGCCGGTTGGAAACAATTGAGCGTCGAGGGAATTGAGATTAACTCGCGCTGGTAGAAATATTTCTGCTGCGTGAAATCGTATTATTCCAGTTTATTGGAAATATTTCGTGTCATTCGAAAACTGATGAATTGCACAAGTTACATTTTTTATCGAAAATTTTCTAGAAGTTTATGAATACGACGAACGTTAGTCTACATTTTCTTTCCACTAACCGCAGAAGGATTGAAAACGCAATTATTACATTTTTATTATTTATCTTTCAAATCCGATTCAGTTAATCGCATTCATTTTAAATTATATAATTCTCGAAGACGACATTTTTTGTTAAAAAATTACAGGACGCAATTCGTCGAAAAATAAGGAAAAAAATAAATCCCCTTAACATCGCGAACGTTCGGCTTTACATTTGTCACTATTGAAACACATATTACCAATCGCGCATTGCGCAATCGAATCATTAATTTTTTATTACCCCCGCGATGTTCATCTTTATTGCCAACGCCGCCGAATAAAGATCGGTGTTGTCTCTCGCATTGCTCCGAATACATCGCAAACTCTTTGATATCTTTGATATCAGACGAAAATTTCGTGTAGCATATATCGGTTTTACAGTTCGTTGATCGATATAGCTCTTGATTCTCGGCACGTATAGCTCGTTCGGCAATGCGAGAGGAAGCGTCGGGACAATCGAAGCGCGAGGGGTGGCCAAGCGGGCAACTAGTACCGTACGCTGGACTTTATTTGTCGTCAGTAGTCGGCGGAAACTTCGATAACTGGCCAAACGCTCGAAACAATTGCCATTAACGGTGCTGCTTCGACGATAGAACGAGCCAAAGTCGACCATCGGTTGCTACGGGTGGGTTTCGCTCCACCCGATCCACTCGTTCCGCCAACTCGACGTTAGCTTATGTTTTGTCGAACTGTAGCCTCATTACGGATTCAGTCTTCGTACCCTTCGCGCAACGAGAAAAATAGCGATTCGAACTTCGGCTCCACACCGGAATCCACCGAATCACGCGACTACTTTGTTTCACTTGTCCTTTTCCATCGCACAGCTGAATCTTATTGTTCCTTTCTTTTACGTTCCTTCTTCCTATGGCTCTCGGGGCTGCGCACCCGATCGCCTTCGAAACATTCGTAGGAATTAGTTTTCAAGGGTTCGACCGACTTTGGCGAACTTCCGACGTTCTCGGTTCACGAACCTCGGCGCTTCAACGGCCAACAGCACAAACTACATACATACCGCCGAGTACAACGCCATTCTCAGCGTCCCACACCCTTCCCGCCCACCCGCGACTTTGTATCCACAAAGTACCCCTGTTGTGCTCCGTACAGCACATAGTATAATACGTACTATGTGCACATACACCGTGTATACATGTTACTGCGTCGTATAAAGGTCCAGCAATGCAGTTTTCATTCTGCAATCTTACTCGATAGTTTGGCGTTGTTTCTTCCGTACGTGCGAATGGGCATCGCGTTTCTAGAATAGCTGGAGCAATTACTGTAGACAAACAAGAGCGTCGAAATAATAATGAAACGAAGGAGACTCTTCGCACACTATAGAACACACAATACCTTTCGCGAAAACGGGTAGTTAAAAAAAATATTATTATTATTAATAATGATCGTAATCCCGTAAAAGGAAAGGGAAGAAAAATATTTTAAGTCCCTCTAAAGGTGATGATGATAATAATGATAATAATTATAATAATCGCGAGAGTTAATTATAATTGAAAAAAAATTTCAAAATGTTGATTTTTTTTTTTAGTACTTTGACGTTTTCGTCATTTTTTATAATTTTTTGAATAAATTTCCTTTTAATGATTATTTAGAATTTTTTTTTTTCGAATGAATAGCATGTTTAGAGCTGTCTATACCAATTCCCTTAGAATTTGGATTTCAACTGAAATTCCACTGATAACGACGAGAATCTCTCGTTCGACGAAGGATATTTCAATGGTCTCATTAAACTCTGAACCCGAACGTGTCTTCGGTCGTCGTTGTCCAAGACAAGAATCCTCGATTTAATGATAAAGCTTCGCGAATGGGCGGAGAGTCGACGGTTCGGATTGCTATGTGTTCTCGTGCAGCGAGGCCTTGGTGAGCAAACGAGGAACTCGCACGGACGCGAAGGTGTAGTAATGAGAGCTATACCCGAGGGACCGTAATGCGATTACACTTCAGGGCTTCAGCCAACTACCTCTGGACCCGCGGATTTCCAGCTATTGTCTGCTGCGGCTAACCATTTGACGCGATTGGTCGTTCGTTCAACGGAAAAGCAGAAAGCTCCGTTAGTTCTGTGCGCTGTATTGTTCACCACAGTGGACAGTTGCGTCCTTGAGATCTTAGATTCAACCATCCGGTGCATATTTGTTAAGAACTTCGGTCCATTGGGATTTTCATGTAAAAAGTTACGAAAAAAAAAAAAAAAAAAAAAAAAAACCACCGGAAAGAAAAAATATCAAGATAAACATGAATAGGAATTAAGCGACTATAAAAAAATGTTGCCGCAGGATAAAAAGTTTTCCCGTATCAAAAATAATTGGAAACCATCGCCTTAGCGAATTTCAGTCTCAATATTCGTAGTTATCCAAGAGAAGGGAAAAAAATCGTGTGCCCCGCTGAATGATCGACGATAATCCTCAACCTGGTGGTACGTTCGAGTGGGCGGAGAGCTGATCGATTTTTTTAATTGCATTAGTCAGCCCACGTCACACACGATAGGGACAGTGACCTACAAAAAATTCTCGTGACCGCGTTATTAACAGCTTGCGAAGACGATAAAGATACACATATCGATTACATAGTTTGGAACGAAAGATTAAACGAAATATTAATCAATCCTTCATGCGTATTCCTCGCCTAACGCGGATGAACAGTCAGCCATTTTCTTAGACTTCGAATTGTTCGTTACTTACCAAAATGTGACGGAAAAAATAAAAAAATGATTGGTAGAAAGACCTTAAATTATTTATTTTAAAAGTTTATTATTACTTAAAAAAAACATTAATTATGAAAAGTACTAATTTTATGTGAAAGATAAAATCACGAAACCATTATTTTGAAAAGTATAATTTTTACGCGAAAGATAAAGTTACCTATTGATAAAAAAGAAATAACAACTCTTCTGTTGAACGAGTTAAAGTTGGTTGCTTCGTTATCTGGTTCCGCTGCGAAAGGAATAGTCGGTCGCATTATTATAGAAACATTATAATCCCCATAACAAACTATTACCCGAAAATAATCGAATTAACGAGCAGAACTGTTATCACCCGCCTCCCTCGAGACAAGTCTGATTTATGACTCCAAAGGCGAAATGCGTGTTATCAGTTTCACCAAAAATCCTTGCAGGATGTATACACTCGATCACTGTATGAACACTCCCTTCGAGACCCCTGTAGTCGTGTAACTTTACCGAAACTCCATCGAGGCCACCCTTACGTGAAGTAAATATTTTCCACCGAGTAAACGGCGAAAGTAGGTAGAAGGACTATAGTGCCAACGGCCGATGGTTAGTCCGCGGCGTGTCTGGTACAGTTTCTCTGCGAGATACAGGATTGGAGAGTTGCCAGTGCCCTCGAGGGGGCACCCGGTCGGCAAGTAACAGCCGCAGTATTCTCTCGAGAGATTCGCAACCCCTATCGTTGCTACTCCTCGCGCATAGTCGTCGTTGCGCGAGACACCATCCGCTGATGATCAGCAAGGCGACTGGACCAGACCGTGCGGTTTCGGCATACGTGAGCCGTCCGTTCTTGAAATTACGCGTTCTCACCTCATCCCTCGTCGTTGACTAACCCCAGCCGTTGCGTCCACTCGACCCTAAAACACCCTTTACTCCCTGTAGAATCTGTCCTCTGTGATATTCCAACTATTCTCCTCTCTCGACCTTTTCCTTCGAGAACATTGCGGTTTCGCTGTTGCAAGACACAGTTGACTCCCTCCTTCCCACAGAAACCCACTAATTGCTCGTGGTTACGATCTTAATTAGATCGTTGCCACTGAACGATTACTACAATGTCGAAGAATGAACGGACATTAGAAACCATACGTAGGGAAGAGGATCGCTCGTTATACCGGCGTTGTGGACAGAAATCGATTGACATTACCGCAAATTATGATCGTCCGAACATTTGTTCAACATCCGGACACGGTGTTCGACTTATTCGATTTTTATTTCCTTCCGAGTGACGAACGATGATTTTATCCAAAACGTTCGATGATCGCGTGATGGGATTGATATTTATTTCTCGATGTTTTCTCGTTATTTCAATGGGATTTCACGATCATAAAAACAAATTGGATGAACGATGGAAATAAGTCTGAAAATTCGGCTTGTCTCTCGGTGGGCACCACCACTACTCTACGCCACTCTCTTCATCTGTGTTTTTTTGTTACTGCATAATCTTACTGGAAGCCAAACACCACTTCTACAGTCTTTGCGAATATACGATGAGAGAAAAGCGCGAAGAAAAATCCTCCCTCGCGCCGGCTTTGCACTCATTTCTTTGTTATTATACGCGAGTATATCCTTCAGAGATGTAAATGCAACGACTTCCAAAGTGATGAACACGTCGTTGCACCCGGCAATTAGTGAGTTAGTTGCCTATACAATATCTGAGGTGGTGAAGGCAGTAATGGTATGAAAGTTAAGCAGCTGTGAGACTTGCGATAAACGTTTTAACGTTAAACGATGAAATTCAGTTTTACTTTATGAACAGCGTCTCCCGGGTGTTTTCCACGCCTTGTCACGCCTGTGAAAGGGGCTTCGATGTACGGTAGAACTGCACTTAAGTTTACACCGTCTCTAAGCTTCTTGATGTTTGGTTTGCGGAGGGAGGTGAGGTTCGTTAAAGTTTCACGGATCCTTCGCTCTTACCAAAGTATCCATTAAGACGTACTGCTTAATGAGCTGTAATAGCATAAGTATCCGTGACCACGTCTGATGGAAACTTACTAGCAAATTTATAACTCCTAACATTGATCCTCCAATTATTAAATCACAAAATGTTGGCGGTGTGTATAATAAATACCGTTCTAACATAAACTCTTTATTATCAGCCGGAAATGGTTACGTTTCAATCTTCCGCATCACAGACTTTTTGCCTTTCATCGTCAAGCGATTCGAACTGAAAAAATCAGTGTAAAATATTGCCGATGAAAAAAAAAAATGTGTTACAATATTTACGTCATCGTTAAGTCATAATTGAGTAGACGGACGAAAAGTGGGTAGAAATCGAGTAAAAAAAAATCAAATCAATTCGATTCGAAAATATATACAAATAACTTGCTAAATGGTTTTTTTTTTATAATGAAAATTAGTAAAAATAACGAAAAAAAATCAGTTACCTTGTCTCAAACTAAAAAGAGTGTTTTGAATGTGAAGACCTTAAATACCCGAAGAAAACTGAAGTTTGAACAGATATTTCGCATAGTAAATTATAGCTGCCGGCAGACCGATATAATACTATACGACGTTATTTTCCGTCGCGACATGCGATAAATATAAACACACGGTAAGGTGACAAGACATGCGAGAAAAGTCGTGACAAGCCCTCGGAGTCGTAGGTTTCGTAGTCTCACGCGCCAGTCTCGGCATCTCATCCGCAGGACTTTTAATGAAAATTCTTGGCCTCATTAAGGGAGCGTCGCGCGACCTCCGGTTGCAATAATGTTATTACCATAGGCACAAGTTACTTTGAAAAGAGCCGACGCGCCAAGTTTGCTGTAGGATCTCAGTATCCCTCTCCCCTCGTCGTTGGGCGACGTTGACGTTGGCGTTGGCTGTTGGATTCTGTGCGCTTTCCTGGCTCTCGTCGTCGGAAATCGTTGAATTATTCACGAGTCCATTCGTCGGGGTTGCGCGCGGGGATGGGAGGGAGGCGTTGGGGTAGAGGGGGGCTCTCCCCGGTCGGTGGTTTCCTGGTGCATCGCGCATAACGTTATAGTTTGCAGGTGTATCGCATAATGCGATGCTACAACGGAGTTTTCGTTCGGTCGTTCGCTTTCACGTACACTCGGTTACTCGTGTGCCGGCGAACCGATCGCCATTGAGTCGAGAAGCGGAGACATCATTCCGTACTCCATGGATACCCTTTGCTCTAAATGCAACCCCCGGGGTCGCCAGAGAATCCCAATCTCCGTTGAGTGTGACGATGATCGATGAAGCTGCGTTGCATACAAGCGGCGAGAGATGCGCACAACGGTGGCAATACTTTTTCTATGGGGGGGATAAAGAGACGAACGAATCTTTCACTGTACACAGTCTGCGCTGAGCAATGCCTTTTTTTTACTGGCCGATGGCAGGTTGGGTACTTAAATTCAGGAGAAAAGTGTATTTATCACGCGGATGCTGGAGTAGCGATGTCCATAGAACTGGAAGCGGGAAACACCTCCGACCCGTCCGCGTTGAATGCATCCTTGTGACAAATGACCCCGAAGCTTTTTGTGTGACATTCCAAGAGAGCACTTTCAAGTATAGTTATCTTCGAATCTTTCTTCTCGCAAAATCACGATACGATTCAAGATAATTCGATGATCTATGAATTTCGCGATCAAGTTTAGAAGACGAGAAAAAGCATTTGAACGTATAAACAAAACCAAAAAACCATCAAATTTTGCACCAGAAATACTTTGTTATCCAATTTAATATCTTTAGGGTTAAAAAAAATGATTTACCATCGCCATACCAATGATATGCCGCTTATCATGTTAATTGATAAGAGATCCTGTTAAATGATAATCTAACGCTGGGGTAATAATTTTTAATAACGTTGCCGTCACAAAGTACCGTAAAGCTGCTGTGAAACCAGCCATGCAATCAGTTTATAGTCGTTTTCCACTTAAAATCGTTCACCAACTTAATTGCATTTGTACGCGAGTTGTCCTCTTGAATTCGACACTGAAGGTTATCGTGGGAATAAATATGATACGTCTGTCAGATCGCGTATCCAATTCCCTTCGCAGTCCCTGCAATATGGACTTTTTTTTTTATTCGCAATGTATTCTTTTTTTCCATCGGGAACTATGTTGATCTGGACGCATATGGTTCGACTGGTTTTACTCGTGCAGTTGAGTCCGATACTTCGATTTACCAGTAGTAATATTACAACCCCTGTGCCGTGGTACAGACCATCGCGCTTTTCGCGTAGTTTTTTTTTTTACCCATTTTGTTGGCTCGATTTCTTCTTTTTTTGTATACATTTCATACGAAACATTTCACGAGAATGCCGTTTGTCGAATAAACTCCATTTTTTTTTTTTTTTTTTGCTCACACGAGTTTTACATACGAAACTTCGTCGTCGCATAAAATTCGTCGAATAACAAAAATTGCTACTGTTCTCCGATATTGTATTCATGAAAGTCACGAAACTCAAGTTGATGCGAAAGATCAGCTTGATTTTCGGAGAAAAGTGTCGAGAAGTCGCATGAGGGTTGGTACCGCGTATAAGATCGAACGGAACATACGACGAGAGGAAGACAAAGGTGAGAGGAGCGAAACGATGAGCATGTGGCGAAAATTTGAGACCGAAAAAGGCTGAAGCGAGAGGCCAGCAGTTCGGATCTCTTCGTCGCACGCTGTAAGGGCATATTGCTTCGGTTATCGAGATATTATTGGATCGCCTCACCCTTATTCCTCGGGAACTTCTACGGAAGTATGGATCTCGTTCGATTCAACCATCAGCTTCAATTCCCATGAGCCATTTTGCGGATTCCCTAACTCGACCGAAAATCCCCTCGAAAATCTATTCCTCGTGTAACCCCTGTGCCCGATATCTCGGTATTCTCGCATTCGGCATTGAATGATATCTTCTCACATAGGGGTCACACGAGCCGCGAGTGGTACGTTGAATATCGAACGAGCGATCGTCACTTAGCGCTTAACGACGATATCGGTATTAGGAACCGAATGATCTACGGATAGCTTTGCTCCGGATCTTTGTCACTCGTACCACTTCTCGCCATCGCAAATAAATCGTTAGCCGAGAATGTTAACCTCTCGAACTTCGATTATGTTAACACATTTAACCGATCTTTGTGAATCTTATCAATATTTTTTCACGAAGAAAATTTTTTTTCGTGAAATCGAGATAATTTATTCATGAATTGTTCAAACTTTACTCCGAATTGCAATAATTTGGGTTTTCAATCGAAAGTTCGCAACTCGATCGATCGAAGGTAAACTCGAAACAATCGATCACCTTTGAGGTGGCGTACCACTCGAAAATTTGACTGTAGCGCGAGTGCATCAACAGCACTCGATCCTCCGAAACGTGCGCCACGGGTGTTCCACACGACTACATAGTTATATACTCAGTAATGTGCGCATACATGTGTCGGACAACAAGGGTAGGAGAACTGACATAGTGGTCCCGCAGGTAGCGTGAGTACGACGAACTTCACACGTCAGCCGGGATGGTTAATGAGTTCAATTTTCGAATTTGTATCTAACTGCTCGGGTGCATAGGTAATATAGATATATACGTACATATATATACGAGAGAAGAGAATCCCGCTGGTCGAATTTTCGTAGAGTGGCGGAAACCACACAGAAAATATTTGCGGTGTGCGCATGCAGAGAGAAATTCACCAACGGTATGTACAACTGGTTTTCACGTATACCCGGTGTATTGGTGAATCTCGAGCGCATTTCGTCGGCTCTATGTACTCGACAACTCGACCGGAGTGGATCCTCGACCCTCGCAACACCAATGCACTAATGCATATTAACGTATACGCCCTATAACGAGATATTAGTTTAATAACTCGTTACCCACACTTCCATGAAACCTCTCGTTGTTCGTGTTGCGAACTAAACTACCGTCGCTAATGTACTGATTTGGTTTGTACGGCACGTGCGCGTATTTAAACTATTAATTAGCGCAGCCGTGAAGAAGGGAGGCATTCAATTCCGCAAAGAAATGCACACCCCTTCGTAACGCGGGAACATACGATTATAGATTATCGTCAGATCGTAACTACGATTGAAAAATATCGAAAAAAAAAACCAAAAAAATTATGAAAAAGTGAAATTTAAAATGAAATTGTAACAAAAAATTGATTTATTTATTCATTGGTTGAATTTAATTGAATTATTTTAAATTCGTAATTTGATAACGCGATCTTTTATCCATTGTTACCCGTTATGACTACAGTAATAAAACAATTGTATACGGTTAGTAAATTACGAATTTCTAGGTATTTACATCAAATTTTTGTTTCATTCTTTATGAATCGTAAAAATTAATTGGGTTTTTTATTCAACGGCCGAATTTCGACTTTTCATTATAAAAACTGTTGAGTTATTTGCGTGTAATTAATGACTGCGATGTATAATTTTATGTAAACATCCATAAGCTTCCGGTGAAAGCGACTCGCGAAATAATAACGCGGGAGGACGTCACTCTATCGGACATTATATCGTATCAGTGCCCTTTACTCACAACCGGAAATTTGCTTTAAATAATTACGATCACAGGCGAGAGAACCCACTATGGTGCATATATGATAAAGCGGTGACCTTCGAAATGAGAAATCCGATCCATAAAAACCAACGCTGGAACTTAACACCGCTACGGTTTCGATCACATTGAATTACATTCAACTTTGAGCGATTTTGACGCGTCGGACTGCGAGCGACGATTATACGGAGAACTCGTATATATGTACCTATATTCCGCGAGCGCAGTTCTCGCTATATTGTCGTCAGCCCCCGTTTCCCCGCGGAAAGGAGACCTTGGAAAATTTTTGAAGTATTTTTTTAATTTTATTTATTTTATACTATAATTATTATTTGCGTTTTTTTTATTGCTCGGCGAGTATACGTTTTCCGGTTATCGTAGCAACGAATCAATTTGCATTCGATTCGTCTTACATTTTTTTTATTTCGAACGTATTGACGAAAAAATCTTATAAATACATAAATACTTTACTTATAGCATCGATTTATCGCAATGTATACGGAATCAAAATTAATTGCGAATTTCGGTGTTTTTTCTTGCGCGGAGGAAACGCTACTCGCAAAGAGAAAAACCTCTTTACAATGATCTATAGATACCGCATTACATCTTTATATCCTTACTTTACTTCCCATGAGGCTGAAGAGGTAAAAGAAAATAAAAGAAAAAGAATGCGAAAAAAAAAGGCGTCAGCAAAGAGGAATAGCATGGAAGGTGGAGAGTAGAGATCGAATGCGATATAGGCGCGGCGTGAGAATTGAGACACCAGTCAGGTATACGACGTTATCGACGCAAGGAATTTTCCCGTGAAAATCAAGTTCGCGGAGATACGAAAGCGACGAGGGGGTGTACGCGATACCGGAGATCCCCGTCGCAAAAGGGAGGAAAAAAAGATCTGCTTCGCGCGCAGAGGGAGGATTTACTTGTCTCTTTCTCGCGTCTCTTGAATGCTGTGCGAGAAATTCCGTTTTATTCGGAATATAGAATCGTTCGAATGCATCCAATAGATTCGCACGTTATGTCTCTCTAGCGACTTTCATTGAAGATCCCAATTGTTAACTCTTTTTTTGTTTTCAAATTTTATATAATTACCTAATATTCAAATTTTAAAAGTTAAAATTTGATAGGATTTTTGTAATTGGCGATACGGTTGAAAATTATTGTCCACGAGGAAGAAATACAATTCGGATTAATAAGCGAAGGCGAGAAGTTGAAGTAAAGGTACGACGCAGAGTTGCCGAGACGAAAGTCATGAGATTCAGAACTTAGAAGGATTACAACTTTGGTCGTCGATAAAACGTCGCCCAGTCGGCAACTTAAACTCCTTTTCGTTACCGCCGCTTCGTAACCGCAATTGCCTCGGACTCTGTCATCCCTTCGTCCTCTCCGCGTCGTTGCTCGACGCAACTTCGATAATTTCCGTGCTTTCGCAATTTTCATGCATTACACCTTCGTCGCTTTCGCGTTCGTCTTGTTGCCGTTGGCAGTTGGTGCAGTAAAGCCGCAGTTCCCCAACGTCTCTGGTACTTTTCAACCGCTACCCAACCTTTTCGTTCATTCACCACCGGAGACCGAAACTTCCTACACTCGTTAACCACGTGTTCGACCGCATCACGGAAAAGTTAACGCCGTGGATTCCGTGTTTCGCGTTTCTGGTATATATCCGTCACGATTTTTTTTTTTTTTTCCTGACGAGGAGAGTTTATGGAAATACGAATTTCTATCCCGTCTAACGATTAAGACAGTTAATTCGATCGCAATTATTCATAGTTTTCCCGGGTTCTCCCGAGTGTCGTGTCTACCGACTTCTATTCTACTTTTTTTCCTTTCACCCTCGTCGTCGTCGTTTGTTTCCTCGATCTTTTTTTTTTTTTTTTCTCTGACTCCCCTAACCCCCTTTACTTATCCTTCGTGAGCTCTCGCACTTTCTTAGTTTTATTTTCTTTTCTAGTCCACCGGCTCTTACCGACCAACCATTATCCCGCGGTAATTTAAATTAGCGAGAAGACCGTTCGCAACCCCGGTGCTCGCGTACTTTTCTTCCACCGTGCGAGCGGCTCCCTAATGCCGAGCATCGCCACGCCTGAGCTACCACTTTGTTACCACTAGATCCACAAGACCGCGGATTAATAATGGAGGCGACGATAAAAAGAAGAGAAGAAATGCTTCGCTGTATGCGCGTATAAGGTGACTCTACTTATAAGCACAGAGTTTGGAACGCGGTAGACTCTCGGGTCCCCAACCCTCCACTCTCTTTTCTCCCTTTCCCCATTCTCGATTACTCCGCCGCGCAACCACTTTATTTCTATTTTATCGCGACACACTCTGCGTACCTTTTTATCGCCGCCGGCGTGGATCGCCGCTGCAGTTACGAAATAGAATTCTGTATTACATTCGGATTTAGTTCAGTCGATGTATTACTTCCTAAGGGATATATACTTACCGCGATGATAAAAGGGACTCGGAACTTTTTTCATCTTCTTCTTTTTTTTTTTTCACATACATCGTGTCGAGTTATTCACCACTGTATACGCAAGTGCCTTATTCGCGGTCATACAAAAGTCGCGAGGAGTTAACAGAGAGTTTCACGCTCCTACGAGATGACGAGATAAAACGACTGAAAAGGGGCGAAAAAGCCTCGTAAAATGAGATATTCGACGACGCGGTAAAGGAAAAATTGTCGAAAAGAACTGAGAATGTGATGTAAACGAAAAGAATTGCGAGAGAGAACATTTAATACAACCGTATACTACGATAACATTTTTATTTTTTTTTGTAGTCGCGTTAAGTTGTGCATTGATGCCAAAGGCACAAGAAACTTTTTTTTAGCTCATAGCCAACCGCCCCTAAAAGTAACCAAAAGCAATGCGTGAACTAATGCCTCAGAGAATAAGTTTCCGAATTTTTCATCATAAAGTTTTATCACGTGTTTCGACTGTCTTTTCTTTCCCGTTGAAACACCTGTTTATTCTCTCATAGCCAATAAAGTTTCAAATAGAGATCCCGTATTGCCGGGTGATCGCGCTATAGGATGACTGAAACTTAATCAGTCGAATCTTCCACGTGACTCCACTATTCAGACCGAAAGTTCAACTATCGTAAGAAAATGTTATGCTGACGCGTTCAGCTCTGTATTCTACTTTCTTATAGATAAAAAGAAACACGAGGCTCGCGTAGTAAGGGGGGTGGGGCTGTCTGCCAGAGTTTGACGATGTAGTAACAAGATTTTTTCCAAGGTCGGGTATAAACGACAAAAAAAATGAAATCGCAAAACACGTGTTGGCAACAACATCGAAAACCCTGTCCAAACAATTTTCTCACGAGATTTATGCGATCGTGGGCGCGACGAGTCACTTTGCGAAACGAGTACGTACAGGGAGAAGAACCCTTCGGTCGTAGAGGAGAAACTCATCCGCAACGTTTTCCTTGTTTACTGCTCTTGCTACTGGATCGTAAAATGTTTGCCACGTCTAAACTCGCTCTCGCGTCGTAGGAGACATAAGACAGGACTCCCATAGAGATAGAGGGGGTATAACCCATTTGGATTTCGCCTATCGCGGTCTTCGCGTATATACAACGGCCAACACACACGTGTGTCGCTCTTCCGTTAGGACACACTGCTAACACAGGAGCACTAAGATGATTTTATAAAGCATCTTCGATGTGTACATGCTACATGTTCTGGCTGCAGGTAAACCTCTCGAAACTGTGTTTACGAGGCATTAGCAAGATTAACAACCTTGCCGGGGTTTCAGCATCGGCAGGGCTCACGTTATATACGCTTAGATCCAAGCGCGGGATCCTCTCTCGAGATCCTTTAGGGGGATTGTTCAAGATCATCGTGTAAATGGAGATTTCGATTTAACACCGGTTCATCGCTCTGACCGGTGATGCGATACACGTTCCGACTGAACGCTCGTAAACTAATACGTTGAAATCGCCTGAACCGTTCGAAAGGTTCACGGATGATACAACTTTACGACAAACGATATCCGTTTATTAATTTCATTAGGGACGTTGTTACACTTTCGTGGCATCAAAGGACATTGAACTTCCGTTTGTGTAACAAAATAGAAACGGGAGAACAGCCTGTGGCCGATGACCGAATACTGATACAACGATGTATCACTCCCGTATTTTAACGCTATTCAATTAATGTGCAGATCTGTTTTCGATTAATGTACACGGATGAGAAGGTTTGAAGTGAAGCGGAGATGTAAATTAATTCATTTACCCTGTAGTTGAAAATCCATTTGAAACATCACAAACAAGAGTGATGATAGAGAACGATATTATGGAAAAAGCATCATATGGAAAATTCTACATTGCTATGTGCTCTTCGTGATAAAAAATGAACTAATTTATCGAATACTTGTTCGAGAGAAAGCAGAGAAGCTGCATGAAGTATATTCTCTGTGATTATCTATACAGCAGATATCTAGATAACGTTAAAAAGGAATGCGAGCCACGAGCTCGCGAATGGATGATGAGAAGTTTGTGAAGAACTTAGCCGGTTGTTCCGGTATCACGAGGTGCTTAACGCGTTAATGGGAAACCCAAGGACTCAAACGAGAGTTGAAAGAACTAAAAGAAAAGAAAAAAAAAAGCAAACAATACAAGAAAGTCTACACATTGCGCAGTCCAATGGTCTCCACAACTACGCGGAGAGAGGCAGGTAGCCACAGGGACAGATAAATGGATTAGTTTGTTACGGGTGCGGAACGTAAAAATAAACGAATCGATGGTAGGAAGAGACAGCCCCCTTGGGACTGGAGAGGAAAAAAATAAAAGCGGCGAGTTCCGAGCATCGCTCGTGCTGTATCGGTGCTGTTGAAGAGAACAGAAAACTCGGTGAATGCAGACAGTCGGTGGTGCGGTGATGCTGTTTCGCTTCGAACGGTCCACTCGGTTAACACGAGGCATCAATCCCAACTGCAACCGACGGATCCTCGTTTGTCCCTATCGTTCCTCTTCCGAAACTCTCGATCAATATCGGAAACGTTAACGACGTTACACAACGGACTTGCGAATTCGATCGCGATTCACTCTCCCACGATCCTCGGATTACCGCGACAGCCTACAGCGGGAATTGTACGGTAAAATCTCTTTCCACAAGAGAGAATAACATTTGTGCACTTTAACACGCCAGGCACTCGTACTTTCAAATCTCGAATATTGCGCGGATATCACAAAGTGGTTTTGTGGGCCGCATTCGGGTATCAGAGAGTACATAGATCTTTTGAAGAATTACGTACCCTTTGTGGGTATTAATAATATACATTTCAGAGAAATAGTAACGTTTCAGAAGATCCAATGATACTATCAAAATCGAAATTATTTCAATCAACGCGAAAAAAGAAGTTACCAAACCTATTCACTGACGAACATTGAAGACAAACGAACAGCACTACTTGGAATTAATGTCAAAGGGCAAATGATACAGACGTCCATTCTGTACCTCAATTCTATCGAAGCATTTTTCAGGATCTATGAGAATCTATTTTTAGTTGTGGTTCTTGCGCTCGAAATGTTAAGGTCACGAGGCCTCTTCTTAAGTAATTATTTCATAGGTTTTTGAAGGATCTCGCAGTTTATAAAGAGAAAGTTTAACTTTCGCCAGTAATAGCACCTGTGCCCTGAGGTATAACGAGAAGATTATCCCCTATTCACTGCGACTTTATTCAATGCACTTGACTCATTTTATGCAAATATATGACGAAGTTTTCCGTACATAGTGGAGTTGAAAGTCGCCATCGTCTAAAACGTGTGAGACTTCGCTTATCCTTATATTGATATAAACCCGAAGAAGTAGAGCGGGTGTTTCCGCCGGGAGCGTGAACTTTGTAAGCTTAGAACTATATTTTCATCATCAGCTGCGACATAAAGAGATCCCTATTCAGCGGTGTAGTTCTACCGTAATCTCGGCGAGTCTTTCAAGCGGCATCTTTCGTCGATCTATCAGATATGCGGAACTGGGGACACGGATCTTCCTATCGCCAACGGCTGTAGGACAGCCGTGACCTCGTCTGTATCGCATCTCGTCAGCTTTTTACGCTGTCTTTCACAGTGCGCTGCACAACGGCGAAGAGAAAAAAAAAAAAAGAAGCTTCTTCTGTATTTCCTCGTACCGTGGCGTGTTCCGTCATCTCGAGAAACAGCCGCCAGCGCAACTGACATGGTTTCGAAATTGAGTCGTCTATAGTAGATGAGATAAGCTTATGTCTCCGTCACATACACGTCAGAGTTATTGTGTAGAATTCAGCATAACGTCATCCAAACGTCGAGTCTACTGCTCTATAGACAGCAAACTATCTCGAACATCTTCAACGAAAAGTACCTTTCCACTTTTATAAATCGTTTCGTTGATTCTGCTCGGTAAAATAGCGCTTCTGTCCCGGAATTCTCCAACCCTCCCGCAAGGTGTAGCCAAATGACTGATAGTTTGCCATCGTTTGTAACGGGGAAAGAACACGCAATAGGAATATCAATCTTTGAAATAGACGTGTCTAAGATTTAGCAGATTTCACATTCCAAGATAAATTCATTGGGTATTTATCTAATTTTGTTTTTTTTATTTTATTTTATGATATCTCGTCTGTATTTTTCGATTTGACAATAATTGATGACGTTGCGTGCTCATCGCAATCTATCGATAACCGCGGTAAATCAACCGCTCGAACGCCGGTCCCTTTAATAACCGCGACGGAGCATTATTACCAGAAGTCCTTGGGTTTTGGGAGGAGCATTGAAGGCTCTCCAGCGTGGCCCGATCAGGAACATCCCATCAGCAATTAGTAAACGGAGTGTGCTTCGTGCACAACGGCACTTGACACGAAAGTGAGAGAGAGTACCGAGACAAGACGATGCAGGTCGTCGAGTGAGAGGTTGTCGTACGATAGGACGGGGAAAGACGGGCAAAAGAGACGAGAAAGCTACAATGCAAATGACGTCTTCTAAAACGTCGACCTAGAAGGTCATTCGGAAAGAAACGAACGGAGGTGTACGGAAGCCGCACGAGAACTGGAGCAAACTTAGCTTCGAGTCACATCGGTACACTCGTTCTGTTGAATATACTTCTGGACTATTGTACAGTTATTTTTTGTCGAATGGAATAAAAGCCCTTTTAAGAATACATTTTCTTGTATAAAAGACAGATATTGCTTCTCTTTTTTACACTTTGTTTAATGAACGTTTACTCCGCGTTTACTGCGCGAATAATAAAAAAAAATCGCGTCGCGAGTTGAGTGATACACACTATTCATTAATAGCCTCAGTGCTTTTTTATCGCTCAATTTTACTGGAGTACACATTTTAACATCGGTGTATCGTGTTCACTTGGAAGATCATACGAGTTTTGAACGCATTGGCTTTTTGCCTCTTAACTAACGATAGTAACTCGATTTTTATCGATTTCCGCATACAGTGATTGACGAAGGGTACCTTATGTTTTTTTTTATGCTTCGCAAAATTTAATCGAATACAGGCGACTGAGGCGGTCGACATTGTGTTTTTCCATCGAACCGCTTCCATGCAGAGTGTTAGGGGGTTGTAAATGCCTTTGACAGAGTCTCATGCTGCTGTTACTTTATCTCATATTTCTCAAAAAATCGCGGAACCCTCAGTTTCTACCGGAACTTCGTATAGGTAGATAGTAAAGTGATGTCCACTGTACGTTAATAAACTTATCGCTATTTTATTACAGTAGTATGCATGCTTTACCTTAATAAAAACGATCGCTTTGGTTTCAAAGGCTTTTGCGAGTTTTCAGTAAATAGGTCGTTATAACTTCTAAGTGGCGATAGTAACTCAATTTTTCTCGATTTCACCGTAGAAAGATTGACAAACGATAGTTTCTTGTTTTTAATTGTGCTTTTTAGTAAAAAAAAAAAAAAAAAAAAAAAAAAAAAAAAAACTGGAAACAGTCCCGCGCGCTGCGGCGCGCGACTTTGTGTCGTCTGGCGCTGCAGCGCATGTATACCTCGACACGACGAAATTTTCCAAATGTCAAATCGTGTAAAAGATAACAAAGAGCCAAAAGATCGAAGCAGCGCTCACGATCCTCGACGCATCGTCTATAACAATAAAAATCTCGAAGTTTCGATAGCCAAAAAAAATCGAAAGTCGATATATATCGTGACACAACAACTTTTTAAGAGTGCGACGACGATAAACATATATTTGGCATCATCGCGGAGGCATAAAGAGGGAAAATAAAAAAGAAACCGTACTTTTTTCAAATATTTTTTTATTTCGAAGGATTCTTCACCCCGCCGATACGCTACACTCAGGATTTAATTTTCTCTAAATACATAAGTATTGCAAGAAACTTTATGTTTGTTTGCGCAGGTGCGATATTTACTCATGACCAAAAGGACAGCAGCACGGAGCTGGCATTCAAATACGCCGTATACAAGATAAACAAGGAGAAAGTTATACTGCCAAAGACAAATCTGGTCTACGATATTCAATATGTGCCGAAAGATGATTCATTTCACGCCTCCAAAAAAGGTGAGTAAATATCAACAAAATATCTAAAAAAAAATCGCCAATTTTATTTTTAAACACTAAAAAAAAAAAGTAATAAATACATTTTTTCTAAAGTTGCATTTCTCTAAAAAAAAAAAAAAAAAAAAAAAAAAAAAGCAATGAGTTCAAAAATAAAAATAACTAATCATCAATTGTTAATAGTATATAATAATAATAATTAATCATCATCATTATCTTAATTAATCATCTATTATACTGACAATAGTTATTAATCATCAATATTTATCTGTTAAATTGATCGCCGCGGCTTTCTACTAAAAACAAAAATATAAAACGATGAATAGTTGGTTTGCTCGCTTCTTCACGCTTTATTAAAGTCTTAACTTTCTTCCTCCGTGTACGTACGCACATACTTTATTATTATCCGGTTCCATATCGAATATAGGGGACCCGAGAAGCGTGGCGTACAGTTCTTTGAATGCTTTTTTTACAGTCTCGTTATCCGACAAAAGCAACAACGTTCATTACGCTCTATCGTGAAGTGCTATTTCACGATATCCTTCTACGCTCGACGACTTTTCTAGTTTTCTCAGATGCCCTTCAGTACCCCATTTCCTCGTCGTCGTTCTTTCCGCGTCCCCGACACTCGCGAATCGAGACTAAGTGTATATACGTGCAGTGATACTGCAAACTGCAAGAAAAGCGTCAATAGCGAGATACGACGGAGAAAGATTATTTTTCCTCGACGAGCTCACCGTCGGCGACTTCGTCTTCACGCGACTTTAACAGTTTCATTTCCCATAAATCCAACATAAATCTTCCATTGTGTACCGATGGACAATAGTCAAAATCTTCTCTTTTTTTTCGATACGATGAGTCTTTCCACAATTCAGCGCTCGAGATGTACGTACGAAAAAGTTGTGCAACAAAAAACAGAGAGGCGCGTTCCTTTAATTTATTTTTCACGAGTTCGGCGCTTTTTTAACTTTACACTCGATGTTTGGAATAAAAAACGGCGTGAAAAGTAAACAGCATCGATGCTTCCAGCTGAAGAAAAAAAATCGAGAAATGAGTTTCGGCCGAACGAATAAGATACTCTTTTTCCTCTGATATTTCTTCGAAGTAATCTCGACAACGGATATTTCTCGAGTCTCGAGTCGACGATGCAAGCGCGAGTTTTATTCACAGTCGGGAAAAGTTCTTGATAAGAAGATCGTGTAGCAATAATCGAGATTCGAGTACACGAGGGGTTCGGATATTGTCATTTAAGTCAGTGAAGACCACAGGTTGGGAGCTAAAGCACGCGAAGATCTCCCCCTCGCCCCCCTCCCCTCCCACCGTGAAGTCCGCGAGAGTTTCTTATTGAGAGTCAAGTGTGTTGCAAGTGAAGTACGTTACAAGTCCCGGCGCTACGTTCCGAAGACTCACTTCGTATCGACCTGAATCCCGAGTCTTTTATCGTCATTGACCTACACTTCGATAATCACTCGTTCATTGACCCCAATATCGAAACCCCGATATGTCCGTTGACCTGATCATCAATTGCCAAACTTGCAGCTTTTTTTAGAATCCGCCAATCCGAAAAAATCCTTTCTCTACAATCATTGAATACTTCGGTAAATACTTCGGCAAATAACGCGGAAACTTATTTTTTTTTAGTAATCGCGCGCAAACAGTTTTTTTCCTGAAGAAAATTCTTCCGTTCAAAAAACGATCGAAAAGTGATAACATCAAATAGCTTTATCTATTTTTCCCATTAACAAGGAAACGACGCGATAGCTTCGATTTTCCTAAAAAAAAAAAAAAAAAAAAAAAAAAAAAGATCGATAAATAGAACCGTTAAGGAAACTACAGCGAGAATGAAAGTATTCTTCAATTGGATATTATCGCCGAATCTCTTCCATTCTCGGAAACACTGCGCGACTGAATGAAAAAGATAGTGTTGAAAAATAGAATCGTTAATGAGATAGAAAGTAAACGAATGATCGAAAAAATCGACGAAGCGTTTCTATCTCGTATCTATTACGTCGCGTCTCTCTCTATCGAGGCCTTTAACGGAATTTAATTCAAATCGAATTTCGTCAATCTACGCTGTACAGCGTTGTATATAACGGTGAACAGGGTGAATGGAAACGTAGCCGCCAATGTGGGAGGAGAAAACGTTCAGATATACATATATACATACTATATATATATACACGTCAGCGACAAAAATTGCGCTTCCCACCGATCAGGTCTCGTCTCTCGTTAGTCTAACGAACGATTATTCGTATTGAGTCGCGCACTAGTTTCGTGGCCGCGTGCTGATGAAACCAGTTGTCGAGTCCAGCAGTTCCCCTTCGCTATCTCTTTTTTTTTTTCCGAAGCGATCTCCCCGCGCCTCGCCATTACGCGAATTTTCTATTTTAATCGCGTACCTCAATCAAAAAAATTTAATTTTTCCCCAAAGTATAATGTACGAAACTTCGTCGGCCGCCAAACCAGTTGACTGTCCAATAAAATCGAATGCCAAAACGTTTAAAGTTTCTGCAAAATTTCGTAAAATTCTCGACGGGTAAAAAATTCAACATAACGCAGATGGTGAGACGAGCGATAAGGTCGTACGAGAGAAAAACTTTTGCGTCTAGCGATCGTATAATCCGCTCCGCGCCTTCAGCCAAACCTGAACGAAAGTGCCGGTAGCATGCCGTTACTTTCGCGACCATCAGTTTTCGAGCTCATAGACGGGGAGGTTCCTCTGTTGAAGCTATATCGCTCCTTTGCCGGCGTGTATCGTACGGAAAGTGTATTTACCGAGTCTTATCCATGTATCGCAAGTTTACATAGAGCGTTTCATACATGTATATCGCGTCCAACGGCGGCAATGTAGTTTGTATCATGCGGTACCGTTTGTTCACAGAATTGCCACAAATTGCCGGTGTGCTTGTTTAACCTCTATAAATGATAGTCTCGTGTGTCAGAGTGAAATATTTTACACCGTCTATGAGAGGCGGGCATCTCCGTGCGTGTAAACAACAGTAGTTCAATGCCGTGCTATACGCACGGATATAGCATCCTAAACCCACACCGTCGCGTCGCGACTTGATAGCGCTACACACATAGAATGTAGAGAATCTACCGACGATAAACTCGACCACCTATAGAGATTGGCTATCGCTCCAAGTATCCGCAAACGTTTTACCGTCCATAGAGCCCAAGGTACGTTTCGTGTCTATGTACGCGTGTCGGTTTGCCTGAAGCTGAAAGCACAAGTGCAAGCGATTCGCGTTGATACTGAAAGCTTTGGGTTGCCTTCTGCTGTGCCGTATTCCTCGGTTGTGGCTTTATATCTGTACGGTATAGTCTGCACCCGCGGCAAGAGAACGAAACTGTTTTTTTTTTTTTTTTTTTTTTTACGGAATATGAGGCTTTATACTGATGCTGGACACATCTTGACGATCATTACGGAGCGGAAGTAGAACAGTATAATGCATACACTGATGTTTAAGCATCGAGCATCGAGTACATGTGCGGCACGAACGTATAGCCGGTAGATTTTCGTGTCTCACATGTGAGAAACACGTTCTGGCACTCGGTTTTCTGGCGTATGGCCCATCCATTCTATGGACGAAGCGTTATACGAGTACTTTGAGTGTACGTATCAACGCGCCGGGGTACCTTTCAGATTTTACTGTTATATCTAACGCGTATCGCAACATTCTACGGAGTTATATGAGAGACAGAGAAAAGTTTAAAGAGCGAGACGAGAGAAGAGAAACTCTCCGTTAGCTCCGGTATTGCGATCTCTCGTGACACGAGAACTGCGCAAAACGTAACTCTTACAAACGACTATGCGATACCTCTTCCTAACGATCATTCGAGAGTTTTGCGACGTGGAAAAACAAAGCTGTAGTAAAATGTTCGATGACAAAAATTTTATCGAAACGAACGAAAGATAAAACGGGACATTTTCCGCGGTCGAGCATTCGTCGGGATGATGAGATCAACTTTTTTTGCGTTAATTTGTCGGAGTTTTCTAGGTTTGGTTAGTAGTTTCTGAATTTAATTTTGTTCCTACGAAAAAAAAAAAAAAAAAAAAAATCAGTTCATTTGAGTTTTTTTTTCGTGGAATTTCGATGATACGTTTTCCTTTTTTTTTTGACATCGAAAAGGGTCGATAATGTTGTTTGGATTGATTTTATTTGTAACCATTTCTTCGAGTCGCGACGTCGCAGTCGTTGACCTTGAAAAAAAAAAAAAAAAAAAAAAAAAAAAAAAAAATCAATCTCATCGAGAGTTTCTAAAGCTCAAGCCGTTCGCCAAGGTCGAGAATCTCGATGAGGAGACCTTCGCCTCGTGAGAATTCATATTAGTTTCGACAGCGAGTAGAATATAGTCGATGTGTCGGTGTGGTCCGTGTATGCGGTACAATGCACAGTACACTTGCGGGGCACCTATTTCGCTTCTCCTGTTTGCGAGAGGGAGCAGTAGGGTTGGTTGAGGGCTTCGAGTATAGCTAACCCCTTTGGTACGCCACGTCGCGAATTTCAAGAGGTTCTCTTTAATAGTCGCAGTTCCCGATGCCATAATTCGGCACATACCCACGTCACGTCGCAACTTCAAGAGGTTCACTTTAATAGTCGCCTTTAGAAGCTCCCGATGCCATAATTTTGCACATATCTTTATCTCCGTCTCTCACATTCTGCTTCGATTTTTATATTACTGATAATCAGCGTACCATATAAAGGAGCAAAAAAAAGTACACGCAAAGAGAATGTAAAGAAAAGAGGTGAGTGTTCCTTTTTTTCTCGGAAAGAACGAATCAGACGGTGAGATAACACAGTCGATGGAATCGCACGTTCGTGCGATTTCACGTTGTCGATGATGGTTCCCGAAATTTCTCTTGTCGACATCTTCGGACGAGAAGCGAGCCGACGAGGCACACAAAGGGACAAGAGACCCCGATCCCACGGCGATGGAGGTCGAGGAGGAGCCACTGGCGACGACGACCACTACGACGATGAGTATCACGAGGATAGAGAATCGGAAACGACGCGATTCGGGCGGCGCTCAAGGCCTCTTCGTTGCCAGAACGGAACATGTTCGATTTGTCGTGTTTCTCGAGATTTACCACTGTCCTCATAGAAACCGCCGTGGCGTTCAAAAATTTATTTTTTTCTTCCATTTTTTTTTTTCAAGCATTTTAGTGTCCCATTTCCGGTTTATTAAGAATTGAAAAACTCATTAACGAACAAGAAAATCAGTTAATTTAAAATCGTTTATACGTCTTCTTCGCAAATTTGCCTGAAGACGCAAAGACAATTGAATCCTTGAAATTAAGGTATACGGTGACGAGCGAAGAAATCTTTGAGAAGTCTTCCGCATTTCCATGATTTCGTAATTATATTTCATTATACGCAACGACGTCTCAATATCCCCGAGGAAAAACTTTTTCATTCGGACTCAATTATTCCTAATGAGAGTAACCCAAACCTTTCGGAATTTACTCGGAACGTACACTCACTTTAGTAGCTATTGCGAGAATAGACATTCAGCTTTCTCTCTGATTAAATTCTCTTCCAAGATCTGCCGGTTTGTAGAAAACTTCGTTGATTGCTATGTTTTTTTTTTTTTTTTTTTTTTAGTTTATTTTTTCTTAATCTTATCCTTCGTCTTCGTTATCTTTGCTGCGTGCCTTTCGTGAAAATTTTCCTCGATTTTATACTACACACTCTGATACCATGAGTATCGATAAAACGAGACGAAGAAGAATCTCGGAACAGAGATCAATCGTTCGGAATTCGGTTGAATGAAGATATCTCAGCGTTGGGAGCATTGCAAGGAAATATCTCGCTCGCTCTCGCAATCGCGTCAATTGATTCTACTCGAGCGAACGGATTTAACGCGCAATTACTCCGATCGTGTTGGATTCGTACGCGAAATGCCCGCAGCGGTATCGCTTCGATACTTCAACGGCGAATCGCTTCCGTTTCTCTGACAAATTTCTCGAACATCAAAGGATCATCGATCGACCACCCCATACGTATTAACTAAGCTAAGAACTTGATGTTCAACCCCTCTATACCCATCGTAAATGTATTGATCGTATTCCGCGAAGCCACATATCGGCATTCGGTAGCTATTCGAAATCGTTTCTTCCAACTCTATAATAAAAAAAAACCAAAAAAAAAAAATAAAAATTAAACCAATTGCCTTTCCCTTAAAACATTTTTCGACACCCGCGAAAAAAAAAAAAAAAAAAAAAAAAACTGTGATGAAAAATCGATTACACTTCGCGTTACCGACCGCAATATTTTACTTCGCCTTAATTTAGTTTACCTACAAAATTTCCAGCCATTACACTCCTTGACTAGCGATGAGCGCGAGATATAGCGAAGGGATTAACAAAATTGTTAAATGTAATTATAGTCCATTAGTAAGCGTACAACCCGGAAGGTTGAAGCCGAAAGTTCCTCTGTGTTCCTCAAGTGGGAACAGGATAAAGAACCGAAGTGCGAAGAAGAAGTTAGAAGTCAGGTCGGGCCGGTTGTACCAGTGTGCTCTTGCATCCACGCGAGCTTATAGAAATTTTAATGAGGAACGCCCACGGCGAGTAGCGAGAAGTTTATATTCTCCGCTAACTCATGTCGGGTCAAGATGCAACGGCAGTGCACCTCAGCAAAGTCTTATGACTTACGATGTACTCTCGTTCCCCTCTTCCCCTTTTTTTCCCCTCGGTAGCATCCTCTCGTTCGAGGAAGTCTCGGAAATTTAAGTGCACGGGTTTTAGGCAAAGTTCAAAACCAATTTGTTCGTCGAGTCTCGAGGCAATGGCCACCGAAGCTCTTTCACTCTATAAGAAAAGTCGCGTAGTTCGCACCCCCACGCCGTTAACTCACTTTTTCTGACCGTCTCTGCACCACTTTGTCCCAAAGTCTTTCACTACTTTTTGCTCTATGTGGTGCATTTGTATGCACACCTGTTTAGTTCTGACTGCTGGTAAATAAGCGAGAGTCACGGAAAAATTGCCGGAAGCTCGACGCGCGGGTGTACTCGGCAGCTTTTCCTCGCAAACGGTGTTTTCAACCCCATTTCCGATACGACGCGGTGAAAGATTCAAATTTCTCTTGCCATCCTATCTCTCTATCTCGTTTGCTTTTAGTCGCTTTGTACACGCGAACGACAAACTTTACGGATATTCGGGGTAAAGACTCCGCGCGAGAGCACAAAGCGAACGCGACTGGTACCCCACTAACGGCCGGATGTACCCTAACCCCGTCAGCGAAAACTCGCCAAGCGGAAAATTTCATCCCTGTCTCACTGCCGTGCAGCTTTGATTATAATTTTTCTTTTTTTTTTTTTTTTTTTTCAATTATTTTTTATTCTTTTTTGCGGCCTTTTGAATTATTTGTAATATGCCTGTGATTAACGATATTCTGAATTTAACAGAGAAAATAAAAAAAAAAAATTGTAAAAGAAAAATACCCGAAAACTTTGGTTGATATTGATGACTTGACAAATGGTTTTTTCTACTTTTACAAGCACATCAGCCATTATTTAAATAAACTATTCACCCGGACTTTTTCTGAACTGTTCACATATTTTTTTTTTTTTTTTTTACTATCCGTTGCTTGCGTTTGAACGATTGGGTTTCACGCGCGAAAGTTTTCTCGTGGAATGTCTCCAAGAATAAACGAAAAATCGACCGTCCATTGTGCGATTCATATAGAAGTATGGCGAGCTTTCGTTCGCTACAGCCACAGTTTTTGGCAGTAGAAACTATACCGAGGAGATTTTCTCTCGATGCTTTCCGAGCATCGTGAGTCTCTCTCTCTCTCTCTCTCTCTCTCTCTCTCTCTCTCTCTCTCTCTTTCTCTCTCTCCCAGCCGCGAGGCTCAGCGGCACGAATTGCTCGGTTCTTCACCTCGACGATAAATTTATTGCCAATGGCCTCGTCCTATGACTGCTTCTTCTACGAGAGTGGAATAATTATGGTTACGACGAAACTCGAAAGCTTCGTGACGCACGATAAGTATACGTAAGTTTCTGCGCGATCCAATATAGTCTGACGTCGCTGAAAATATGTCTGTAGCATATTTCGTCAGAATTGTAACTGCCTAATAACAAGAAATTTATCGTAATTGTAAAGGTGCAGCTTTCCGAAAAGCGATTTGGCGAAGCAAAGGGCCACTTGACTTCATAGTCCGTTAGTTAGTTACTTATTTTCATGTCTCGAAAATGCCGTCATTTCAGTATAAATACACTTAATTAAGCAATTTAATCGCGTATTCCGAAATTCGTTCGCACGATTTACCTTTTTTTTTTTTGCGGCTATAGTGATAAAAAATCAGATGTTGCGTAAGTTTTCAGCAGGTATACTAAAGAGAATTCGTCAATCTTTTAATTTCTTCTTATGTTAACATTTTTTTTTTTTTTTTTTCTATTTTCTTCATCTATGCATAATAATGCCGTCGTGGAGGGAATAAAAAAAGATTCGCATTTTTTTTCTCGTTTCCAAAAAAGGACCAAAAATAGAAATCTGTATTTTTACTCAGCCTACCGTACAGCTCGACGACTTGTTCTATTTTTCATCCGCGTAATATAAGAAACTCAAAAGCGTAGCGGCCTCAACGAGATTGCTGACGTTTGCAAAAACTTTTTCCACCCCCGCGATTCGCAAGTGCGTCTCAATTTACGAGTTCATCCGTCAGGAAGGAAAATATTTCACGAGAAAAGCGATGAGAACATGCGGATGCAAGCGATAGCGAGAACCAAACCGGAACCGACCCGCGCCCGGTATCACGCGAAAGTGCATACGTAACGGAAATTGCTATTATAGTCATAAAGCAAACGGAGATGCGACAGAATAGACGATTAGTATTGAGCCGAAAGTAACTTCCGTGCGAAGAAATTATTGTATTTTGATAAGAGAAGAAAAATAATCTCAATAATTTAAGCGGTGAAAAATCTTTTTTTTTTCCCCTGTAACTTCGTCGTGTGAATTTTTTACTCTCAAAAGCGTGATGAATTATTTGCCTAACAAATTCTAAACCTTTTCTAAAAAAAAAATCAAAACATATATCATTTGTTACGAAAATAAAAAGCGGATTTTTCGTAAACTCGTGAGCACACAATAGAATATCATTGTAAACTATTTCAAAGATACTCGCGTGCGGAGTAAAAGAAAAAGCGTGGAGTACCCGATAAGCCAGAGATGAAATCCCACGGTTTGCAGATACGACGACGCGGTTAACGTAGTGCCAGCAGAACCATAATTTCCGGACGTGGCGGGGGTGGCCGACGTTCTGCACGGTTCGCCTTGACGTCGCAAGCCGCATTGAAGAGATTAACTTTACTATTTATCTCGTACGCCGCCATCAGCCGTCGTTCTCCGGTAAAGTTTTTTTTCCGTTCCTCGAAGCCGTAAACAAATCCGTCGGTTCGCGGCGGCTGGATGCTACCTCTTCCACGTTGGCTCACTTCCATTCAGCCGGAGCACATTCTTCGTCCCTTTATTTTCCGCCATCCATTCGTATTCCTGAACATACTATACTCTTTGTATGTCTCACTCTCTCGCAATCCCCTCGGACTCATTTTCATCTCGTAGCACGTACTACATTCAATTTGCTATGTATACTACAGTCGAGACTCCCTCGTGGCGCACACGAACGAAACTCCGAATGCTATTGCAAACAGAAGAAAAAAAAAATATATGCGAAATATATGGATATGCATTTCCGTCAAAAAGTTCTATATTTTTCACGCGTACGTCCAGAAAGATATATCTTAAATATATGGACTGTTAAGAAGAAGAAAACCATGTTGAATAAGCCATTTCGTCTCTCGCCAATACGTTTACAGAAAAAAAAAAAAAAAATTACAAAAATATTAAAAAAATATATTTACGTAAACGCGTATTTAAAAAAAAAAAAAAATTTAGTTATTTTGCTCGATGTACACGAGATAAACGCAATCATAGACACATACATTGCTAAAAATGATACCGAATATATTTTTCATATTCTCGCGAGCGGCGTTTATGCATTTTTTTGGATAAATCGACTTTTATGTATACTATGCGACGGACACGTACAATCGAACAATCCCGTAGGTATCGATCGCAATGGGACTCGAGAGTCTGCATGTTCTCGCGACTCTCAAGATTATTAGATATGCCGGACCACGCATTGGAATCGATGTTGCACCCTAACCCACAATTTCTGTTGCTATGTGTCTACTGTATGGTTTATCGTATTCATTTGATATGGGATACGACAGAGCAGAAAACGTATATATATATAGTTCTTCATAGAAAAAAATCTGCTGTCGGATTACTTAAGGCTTTATTTCGGCTCCGCGCGGATAAACGCACGAGGCGCGGGTGATACGTCACATTCATATATATTCTTTACACTTCGAGACATCCATACAGGTCACACCTTTTTTTTTATCTCTCGATAACGTATTTATTCGCGGCGTAAACCGGCAATGGTATATCAGAAAGACGAAATTGAATTCTTGGGGGTGACGACCGTGTACCGCTATAGAGCTCTCACCGTCGCTGCTACGAGGGCGGACAGTATGACCAACTCAGCTCTGCCAGACGAATATATATGGGAACGCCACAGCCACCACTCCTATAGTCCCCACGTCCCCACGTCCCCACGTTCATTTATTTCATACAATACTTCAGAGAGACGTGAGACACGACGGTTATAGTTGAACATAAACGATTTTCCACGAACAGCGTAAAAAAAAAAAAAGAATTTCGGACCATTAACCGTTTTTTGCTACTGCTAATGAAAAGCTTCTATGTATGCTTTTGATATCAATAAAAAAAAAAGATTCATTAGATTGATAAATTTTCTTCAATTTGCTTCAATTATCATCGATTTTTTTCTTTTTTTTTTCTTTTCGTCTTTCATCGCGTTCCGACATTTGCTATATGATTATAATCATGAAATATCATGTTATATGATTTTCATTGCAATTAGCATTGAAGCGAAAAGGTCAGCACTGTTGTGAAATACAAATGTGTAAACAATGAGGAGATTAGGTAATATTAATCGATATAATGAACGCAGTGCTGCGCAAACATATTATTCCGGTAAAACATGTATTCGCAATGTATACTCTGAGGTTCATAGCGGTGCGGTTCATCGTCGTTTGTCGGGATATGGTACCGACGCGCACTGAACGAGGTTGCCGATAGTTCGATTGTCGACGAGCAAATCGAACGAATTTCGCGTATAGCCCTCACACGATGCGTTACCTATCCTATCGAGAGTTTAGGCAAATAGGATGAAAATCCACGAGCAAATGCTCGACGTAGGCAAACATGAAACGATATCACCAGGAGCCGGATATCCCGTCTCGATCCCGTGGAAGCATGCAACTCGCGCCAATAGATATCTACACTGCAAAGTACCGTGTACTCCTCTGCATACGCTTTCAGCCGCTCGAGCGAATTGCGCAAGCGTTATTTTATTCCGGCAAATCCGCGAAAAAAGAAACGAAAAGAAAAATAAGCGTAAGAATCAAAGGAGAAAAGTGCTTTGAAGGATTGACTCCGATGTTTTCCGAGATTACAGCCAATATTGACTGGAAGCTTCATGCTGTAGAGATTGTGTACTTTCGTCTTCATTTCTTGCTTTTTTAAGTTTGTCTCGGCAATGAGAGTACTATTGCGCATGAGAAGTTTCGCTTTGAGAAACTTTCCGATGCACGAAAGCAATCATACTGTCCATTTTACGTATTTTCGTAAAATTAGCTAACGATGCAATGCAATGCATTTATTTGTAGTAACTGATAGAAGACAAACATATCGATGTTTGTTTTATCACAATAATAACTGAATGTAACCAATTGATTGACTGATCCGCAGAATATGTTTGCGTTTCGTTAATCAATTCGTTTTTTTTTTTAAATAATCTATCATAACTAACTAAAATTGCCCTTAATTCGTTTGCATTTGAAATACGTACGCGTTGAAGTTGGATGACGCCAAGGATTGAAGTTGGGTTTCCGGAGTTTGTAGATTTATTCTATCCCCGTTGAAGCTGCGATAAAATATACTTGGATACTCGAGAGTGTCGCGATGACGTAGGGCACGAAAGACTTTAATCCGTAAAGTATTAGCCTAGTTATATACAGAGGACGGCTGAGATGGAGGAGGTCGATGTATTCAGAAATTCTATGTTATCCCGGCAGGTTATATATATATACATATACATAGGGGGCAGTGGCCAACGATAACGACCACCTTACTTATACCGAGCCGGAAGATAACCCTCGCAGTGGGAGGATGTAGGATAGTTCTAACACCGGTAATCTCGAAGGAGTTTCGTAATATCGTATGGGGGGCTCGGCAACCCGGGACGCCCACCGGAAACCCCGGGGATCCGGTTATGGCTCGCGTCTCGTTAATGCAGTGTTAACGTGACTGCTGACCGTGCTGTGGCTGTACACGGGGTACACATTAAGGTCCGAATGCGCGTAGTATTCTCAACGATGGACCAAAGTCAGTGACGTCTAATGGAATCTCTCCGTTTCTCGAATGTTGCTTTCGTCACGAGTTTCACGAGATTATAACGATGTATCCGCGGAGAAACCCTTCCATTATTATTTTAGGAGGATCCGGACATCGGCCCACGTCGATCAACTCGGGAGAGTAATAACCGACGCTGAATTCTACGATCGAAACTTTAGGAAACTGAGATACTATTTGATGCGTAATCCCTATATAACACTCCAAACTTTCATCGGCAACCCATTTTAGAAAGTTTTTATTGCAGGATTATATGTAATAGTAGATAGGTTAGTAAGAGTCGGTAGAGTTTAAGATATTTAGGATGATAATATTGGTTTTTTTCTTCATAGCCTGTCAACAGGTCAAATTCGGCGTGCAGGCAGTTTTCGGACCGTCCGATCCCATTTTGGGACAGCACATCCACAGCATATGCGATGCCCTGGACATTCCGCATCTGGAGGTCAGGCTGGACCTGGACGTGGAGGCGAAAGAGTTCAGCATCAATCTACACCCCGCACAAACATTGCTCAACGCGGCTTACCAGGACGTCATGGACTTTCTCAACTGGACCAAGGTGGCGATCGTCTACGAGGACGATTACGGTAAGCTAACGAAACCTATTTACATTCCATCAATTCCCAAATGTTAACTGGAAGCAGTAGGACGAATCCTGTTAACATTCTTAATAATCAGATCCTACGCAAAATATCCCATGAAAAATGCTTCAAAATCTGTTCTGTACCTTCGCGTTGCTTCTATAACAAACCTTCTTACTTCGAATTCGAAAAGTACTTGAAAAAATGATAAGTTCGACCACATTTCAGTTCCTTACAGTCATCTTCTGCAGATTAGAGTCACTTTAGCGCCTATGATGCGCTAAATCTGAGCGAATGTTGGTCTAAAGTTCTGCACATGGAACACAGTTCCGCAGTCCATTGAATTTCTTAGGATGTTACTTAAAAGCGTTGTACATGAAGACACGATGTTTCGAAAGAGAATAGTAGACCCACAAAAATATGATCTTGATAACGACCACAATGGGAAAGATGACAGTGAGAAAAGGGCGCGGGAAGACGATGGCAATGAAACAAAAGGTCTTGAGGGTGGGAAGAACAAGGCGTTGTACGCGATGTATAAAGCACTGGAGTCGAAGTGCTGGATGGGAAAATTCTCCGAGTTCCTCCTTTTCTGCTTGGGGTGCACGGAACAGCATCGAGAAGGGTGATGCATATTCATAACTTGGCCATCCGATATGACGGCATTTCCTCCCGTGACCAGCCGAACGGGTTCTCACGACGATCTCTACAGTTCGTTCTCCTTCTCGGCAGGTTGTTCGGCATATAACTATGCAACCGCCAAGCCGCCATCAGCTCATCGATGCATCTTTCAACGTGTTATATCTATAGGACACCCCTATTTCGATTTAATCGATATTCACCACCGTGACATGATTGGACCACTTTGGATATCTTTCTTTCAGTCACTCATCAAAGTCCGAACGAACATCATAACGTTGAAATTTACGATCGTATTCCTTGATGTTACAGTTTCGAAAATTGCATAAATGAAATTTCCATTAATCATGCAATTTCTTTGCATTCGTATACGATTGCCTCAATCGCCCTTTCGGTTGGTCGTTCATCGCGATAAAGGGGAAATTAATATTGTCATTGAAGAAAATAGAATCTCATGTGAAACGGCATGAATAAATTGCTTTATGGAGCGGCATACGGCAGTACATGAAGGGATCGCATTCACGCGAAGCCCTTCGAGTGGCTCCACCGTATTCTATTTCCTGTTCCCTCGTCGCTACGGATATGTTTAACCCAAATGGGAATTTCCCGTATCGTCCTTTTCATTCCCTCTTTGTCGTTGCCACGAGAAAATAGATACCGATATGGAAGAAAAAAAAACCTCATGCGGAAGTCCATAAACAGATATTTCATTGTAGGCAAACGATGGGATCGATTTTGTATACGTGAAGCTCTCTAAGTGGCTTTCGTCCGTAAGTGTTCTTCGTTAGGTGCACACATCACATACAGCTTTATTGATTGTTTTTTTTTCATTTTTTTATTACTGTTTCCAGGGTTGTCACTGAGAAGAAATGAAAAAGAGACCATTGGATACTCAACCTTTATACGCTTCACTAATGAAGTCGCAATGCAATCCTACAAACTCTCGTTAAAGCTGCGATTAATGAAGCACTCTTTGAGATTTGTCCAAACATACAGTTTCCTCCGACTGTTTGCCGTCGTAAGAACGAACTCGAGATTTTCGATTAAACGGATCAGACAGCGAGAAGTGCCGAAGTGAAGAAGTTTTATGCTAAATTTCGCTAATCTTTCGGATCCCTTTTTTCTCGCTGTCTCGTCTTCCCGAACCAACTACTACAACCGAAGATATACTACTACTGCATAATTCGTTTTACATCTCGACGACGCCGGCCAATGAGCTTTTTTCGTTAAAGCTGATCACACCGAAGCTAAAACAGTCTGCAGAAAGCGTAAAGGTGTTGTTATATGGCAATGTCGACTCCCCGTTAGTTTCATCAATAACTCGGTAACACAAGTGATATATCAGGGGATGTATTTCTCGAACCGTTGAGAGAGGCAACGAAACTAGCAGACCGAGAGCATTTTCCAATTAACGCGAAGGATACAGTTGAGCGGCGATCGCGCCGATACAAACGTTCGGACAAATGTCGATTAAAACGTCCGCGGTGTACGAAGTCCCGGGTGGGATTTATCGAATTCCACGGTACTTTCTACTACCTTAAGACCCGGGATTTCGTGTTCTTACTATCGAACTCCGACAAGTTTTTCGAATAGTTCGAAATCTCAAACGCATCGAACTTTTCCACGGAACTCCATTCTTTTGTTACTTGGATTTTAACGTGTTATTGTCGAGCTGTTGATCAACATAAATTCGTTGTTAGGGATAAAAGTTCCTCAACTCAATGTCTCTAAAACGATATCGTTGCATACAAATGCAATGACAAAGTCTGTATGACACGAAAGTCTCGAAATTCCATGCCAAACCGACGATGCAATGTGTGTCGCACGCAGATATCTTGAGGATCATTACAGGTAGTCGAATATTAGTCTAAATAGAACTCCTCTCCAATGAATTCCGTATTGAGTATCAGAGCTCTAATCACAGTTTGCCAACTGGTCATCTTGTACGTCCCTTCGACGAGGACGAGATAGGATTTTCGAAACTTTGGTACCGAAATTTCATCGTCAAAGTTTCCCAAGCTTTCGTCAACGACCGATCGAGTAACGAGAGAATCGTAAAATGAAAAGTAAAGTCGTATTAACAAACTCAATAGGATAGATGAAAATAAGCGGAGATTCGAAAACATTCATTGCATTGAATAAATGGATGAGTCGTAGTAAATGAACTTTCGAAATTCGATATACTATATACAGTAAACATCATCAAATTCACCTACGTGGATGAATTTTCCGCCTCATGCGTTATTCGATTTCCCTATTTATTTGATTTCCAACTCTGCGAGATTCAGAGTCGGTATGTTTGCTCGGAGTTCTCGAGATCGGCGCTCCTCACCGCGCTTCGCACGATTGAGTACACACGAGAACGGGCTGTGAGCTTACGAGGGCTTACCTACGGGTCCTCCCTTCCGAGTCCAATGTGTATTTTGCGTGAAGCGCAATCCTCAAGCGTATAGGTGTATACTCTCCGGCGGTTTGCTCCTCTGGCCATACAATCCGGAAAAATGAGATCAAAATTTTTCTCCGCACACTCCTGCGAATCTCTACCGATTTTGATTGATTTTCCTATTTCTCTTTTTTTTCTTCTTCTTTTTACATAAATCTGATTTTCCCGATATGAATTTCACAATTTTCACAAATATCGCGAAACGAAAGTGGCGAGTGGAATATATTTGATACCTCTCGCGTATTTCCATACACGTACACAATAACAACCGGTATCGAGAAAACCGGAGAGTATCACTCGTATGTTACGCCGCACTGTCTTCATATTCTAGAGTGGCGAGAAGAATTTATTTGAATTTTCCCGTCTTATCGTTACGTACAGAATAGCATTGGCATCGAGTAAACCCGAGACTTCCGTGTTATACTCAGCCGACTTCGTATTTGAACATCTGAAGTTTGGACAGAGTTTTTACTCCGCGGTGTATGTTTTTGCGGAACACAAAGATTTCTCAGTTTCACCACGATGCACCATCATCTTTCCACCTGTTTCTTTCTCATGTATATATACGAAAATGTTGCACAGATAAAACTCGTTTCCACTTGAAGGATCAATTTTTGTTCGTTTGTTTTCCTCATTTCCATTCCCGAATTGTTGAGACTTTGAGGATTTATGGTAACCGAATCCGGTCGTGTGTATGCACTCGTGTTTCGTGTGTTTCGAAATGGAAGATCGTAATTCAAGATTCCACTTGAAAGTGTACCTGTATCCGAGCATATAGTTGAGAAGCACAGAGATCTTACGAGGATTCTACGCTTCTCCGTGTCTTTGCCGTAAGATAGACCGTTTCCGGGGTGGAGGTAGAGATGGTCGTCTAGACTCGGCTGCAAGAGAGATTCTCTATTCGCGGCACGATCGTAAGTGGTTGTCATTAGAGGGTATGAAGCTCGATATAACTGAGAGAACGTCTCGGTGCTCTACTTGCCCGAGGATCCCACTAGACGCAACCCGAAGCCTGTACACTCTCTCTGGGACATCGGCAAAGTCCCTGGAGAAATTATCCTCCGCCTCCGGACGTGGCGGACGCTTTTTCCTTACTATGTCGCCCTTTCTCTAATACCCTGTTGCCGGTGCCCGAAGCCCTTCTCTGTACCTTCGCCTTTTACTTATCTCTCTATCTCACTGTCTCACGTTGGATATACCGAACGAGCTATTCAGCCAATTATCCACGACGTCGTCCTTACACGAGACTCGTGCCATCCACCGCAACCCGATTTATATCGGTTTTTCCGTATCGTATACGTTTATTTTTATTTATCGCTGCTATTCTCGATGGTTCTACGATCGGTAACGCGTGCCTTCCCTTCGATACCTACGGAAAAAGTCGCGAGAGAACGAGAAATGGCGAAATACAACACTGTCGACATATACCTTACGATTTTTTTCTTCTTTTCTCGTATTACTATCTATCTTTCTATTGCTTAAAAGATTTCCGAAAACGGACACGAACACAAAACAACATTCTATGGATAATTTTTGGAGTTTCGTAGGATGAAATAATTGCAAGATGTGTACTTGAAACTCATTCATTCGGAGAAAAAAAATCCTCCGAATTTTTTTATCCCGATGATTTATCCCGAATAAGTAATTATCCGACACGGCATGAAACTGCAAAGTACGAAAACACTGAGCACATTGCAGATTCGTAAATAACGTAGTATTCAAAATTTGTCACTGTTTTTCATAGTCTGATGAATTTCTCGAGGAAATAACACTGTTGGCATCGAACGATAAATCGCTGCACGATGTTGAAAAGCTGCCGAGAAAACGCGGTTTGCATTAGTCGATGTTAAAATACTCGATAGAAACGCGTTGGTAATTCGTTTTAACTGGCATTTGACGCACGTATGTATGTGTACGATGCGCCAAAGCGGTACAATTGCTTTGCATCCGCGGGTAGAAGTAAGCGTAAACGCCCCGTGAGTCAGGAGTCTGTTACGCTTGGATGGAGAGAAGGCCGAGTTTCAAGGAATCTGCGAGAATTTCATCCGCAGGGAAGGGAAAACAAGCAAATCCGTCGAGGCAATCCTCTAATTAGCAATCGCGAAATTACACCCGAACCGACGAACCGACAGCGTTCCCGAGGGGTCGAACGTCGCCGCAAAACTTGGACGACGGTTTGCATCGCGAGTTTCCGGAACTTCACTCTCGTGTAAACTAACGATTGAAATGCGTTGCACGATATATCTTGTATACGTCTATCACGACGGCAATCATATGCGAATGATTAATTGAAAGCTGCTTACCGATGTTACATCAACGGAACATCGTCAACTTCGTACCCTTAAGTAAATTTACGTACAGTAAATGGTAATTCATATCCTACCAAATAAAATGAGTAATACATCGAAATTAGCAATTAAAGTAATTTTTTTCTTCGTAAAAACCTTCGCTTACCATCGAAAAGTAATTTTCGTTTGTTCGACGTTAATAACGGTACTGCAGATACCTCGGTAAACCGATTCCCCTCAATTTACAACTTCAACGAGAGACGGCTATAATATAGTTCCGCGAAAGTTCGAGACCTCGAAAGATCTCAATTAATACATTCAATGAGAAATTTGTTTAACAGATTTTGTTACAAAAAGTTTTGCGCAACTATCGCGAACCATGAGAAATTCATTGCCGACGAAATGCACACAATATTTCGTCGAGTGTTCATCGAAGCGAATGTACACCGTCAGGCAGTCAATTATAATCTCAATTCAAAGTTTTTAAGCATTCGCTGCGACGGAAAGTGCGCAAGTGACTTCGAGGGCAAAAGGGTTGCCTTCGCCGCGGCACCCCTTTTCTCTCTTTCTCTCTCGTGGACAAGTTATACATATCTATATACATATACGCTGATATAGCTACGGGAACAAACTATCGAAAGGGAACGAACTGGAACCTCAGGAAGACCCACAAGTGGAGATGATACCTTGATTACTTAGGCACTGCGACGTATTGATTTCATCGGATGGCGCGATTCACGGGTTTCCGTCCGTTTAATGATCGTCTATAGCTACGAACGCGAGGGGCGGGGGCTGTAGAATGATCGGTGCTGAATTTCATTTTAAAGCTACGAAAGTATCTCAACGAATCATTATTGCCGCTTCTTATATTCTCAGAAATGTATTGATTATCCGCGAAGTATTTTTTCGAGGAACTGAAGATAATTCGATATCATCCCTTACAGGTCTTGTGAAGTTAAGAGAGTTGGTTAGATCGCCGAAATCTCGGGACTTCGAGGTTCAGAATTTCATTTTACAGATACGAAAGTATCTCAACGAATCATTTCTGTCGCTTGTTATATTCTCAGAAATGTATTGATTATCCGCGAAGTATTTTTGCGAGGAACTGAAGATAATTCGATATCATCCCTTACAGGTCTTGTGAAGTTACGAGAGTTGGTTAGATCGCCGAAATCTCGGGACCTCAAGGTTCAGAATTTCATTTTAAAGATACGAAAGTATCTCAACGAATCATTTCTGTCGCTTGTTATATTCTCAGTAATGTATTGATTGTCCGCGAAGTATTTTTTTGAGGAACTGAAGATAATTCGATGTCATCCCTTACAGGTCTTGTGAAGTTACGAGAATTGGTTAGATCACCCAAATCTCGGGACCTCGACGTTCAGAATTTCATTTTAAAGATACGAAAGTATCTTAATGAATCATTATTGTCGCTTGTTATATTCTCAGAAATGTATTGATTATCCGCGAAGTATTTTTTCGAGGAACTGAAGATAATTCGATATCATCCCTTACAGGTCTTGTGAAGTTACGAGAGTTGGTTAGATCGCCGAAATCTCGAGACCTCGAGGTTCATCTGAGACAAGCAGATCCGGCCTCTTACCGTCAAGTCCTCACCGAGATTAAGTCCAAGGAAATCCGAAATCTCATTGTCGATACCAAAGCCGAGCACATGCATCACTTTCTACGAATGGTGAGAAACCACTTTAATCAAGAAATTGCACTGTGTTCCGTAAGTTCTGTATATTAACGCAATTGCAATAAATTTTCGTCTCTGTGATTTTACAGATACTTCAGTTACAAATGAACGACTACAAGTATCACTATCTCTTCACTACTTTTGTAAGCAAAATACGAAAAGACAGCGTAATCGGGTTTATTAATTTCTTGTATAACATTTTATTTTTATCACCTGTACATCGTAATTTTTTTTCTTAAAACTTATTTTCCGTAAATAAATCGATAAAAATCGGTTGTTTTTTTTTTCTAATTCTAAAAACTATTTTATCACACAGGATATCGAAACATTCGATTTGGAGGACTTCAAGTACAATTTCGTCAACATCACTGCCTTTCGATTAGTGGACGCGGACGACGTTGGTGTGCGGAGCGTATTGCGAGACATGGAACGTTTTCAACCGGCCGGCAATACGATTCTCAACAAGTCACGTGTCATTCAGGTAAAGTGTCTTCTATTTTTCATCAAATTGCGACCAACTTTGAGCTCTTAAACCCGAATTGAAGTATTGAATCGGGAGGAAGCCGTCGAATAACCTCGAGATGTCTTATACCTGTATACCGAGATATACAGTGATTGTTGCGTGTAATGACGTCAACGAAATTGGCGCTGCATCCGTTTCGAACGATTCGACTTAGTTATGCAAATTAAAAGGAACTCGAGAGCCGCTATGAGAGCTGAACTCTCGAGCTGTTGCGGATTCAGCGCCACGGCGGCGCTGTGACGCAGACATGGCGTTTCCTTCTACAGCTCCATCCTCTTCCGGGTCCACGAAAGGATTTTCATATTAAAAAAAAACGCTCGGGATACAAAGATCGATACGCAGTTTTATTATAATCCGATAGCCGCGACGGTATGCCACAACGGTAAACTAAGTTTAACAGCTTTTCTTTTATATAAAAAAAAAAAACGGAGATAATCCCTTCCAGCGAGATAATCCACGGGGGAGAAATAAAACTAAGAAGAGATATAAACAAGTCGGATAAAGTACGTGCGGCGGCAGGCAAGAGAAATAATAGAGGTCAAATTACGAGGAAACGTACGAGACAGTGGATGAGCGTAAACTTACAGGTGAGAGGGGGCGGTTTGCCTCCGATTGCACAATGGAGGAAACAACTATAGCCGCGAGAAACGGACGGGAAGCAACCTTTAAGTACGCCCCGCGGCTTCGATCCAAATAACCTTTGTTAAACCACCTCCACCAGAGGGTTTGTGGATTCACGCGAACGCGTACACCCATACCACGGATTCCCCAAGGGTGCCATTCGACATTGGTGTTTTTCCACCCACTTTTTTCTGCACAACCGTACAGCCATTCGCGGAATCTCCTTCTGTCTCTGTGCCATTCTATTTTTTTTTCTTTTTTTTTTTTTTTCCTTATTTTATTTCCGCTCGAGTTAAACGGCCAAGTTAGCTCCAGCAAAGTGGGCAAAAAACTTGGACGCAATCAACGTTTCGCGCGTGTGCACGAGGCACGATAGCCCCGAAGGTGAGGCTCGCGAAGTTGCAGCAAAAAACAAACGAACGAAACGTGAGAATGAGACCGTTCGGCAGAACTGCAAGTAAAGATGGTTTCAGCTTCGAAGCAACGATGGTAATTTCGAAAATTATAGTAATCCGGAATTTTAAAATCCCATATTTTTTACTTTCGTGAAAAAAAAAAAAAAAAAGATATCGTTAGGTATCAAATGACAAAACTGCTTATCGGAAATAATAAAAATTATTATTCCGAAGACAGTTTTTCAAAGTGGATAATCAACTTTTTATGGGATTGAAAGAATGGACATTAAAATTTCGATATTTTTTTTTTAAAACGCTTATCTTAAGGTTATCCATAAAAAAAACATGAATACAGTGACTGTATGGTACACAAAGTCCTTTGGGGATGCAGAGGCGAGATGTTTGCAAAGGGGTTTGGTCATTGCGGTCCGGTCGTAACCTCGACAGTAAAAATTGTACGAGAAGAGTGAAAAACCCAACGGTCCATAGACGAGAGCGGTCCGAGAAAGGGTGAGAGTGCGATTGACACAAAACTCCATTCTGTGGCTCCGGGTAGTTTAGTCCGCGGTAGAAAAAAAATAGAAAGAAAAGAAAAAAAGGGAAGTCGCAAGGATACATGCAACTCCGTCGCAAGACGGCTGGTGAACGCGAGCGCGTGTACGCCACGGCGAGAAAGGTGAAGCGAAGAATGGAAGAAACGAACGTGAGGAAAAAAAAAGGGGTCTTCCTTGTTATAGTGCTGTGAGCAGCACACGGGTTGCATACTGATTTTCTTCAACACCGACGGTATACATTTTCTTCTCGTTCCCTCCAACCGACTGCCACCATCATCGCATCGTCCTGCTATACTCCCGGTACTTTCCTGTCTCGGTGTTCACGCTTCGCGTCTACCGGCCGCGAGAATTCCGTGAAAAGCTGAATACTGTAGTGAAAACGAATAGACAGAGAGAATGAGTGTAAAAGAGGTAAAAGGAATAAGAGAAGAAAAAAAAAAAGCTGAATTTTTCAGTGCAACCATCGAGGAATCTTTTGGATCCTCGCCATTTCTTCATAAATATTTTTCCATTTCTGTGTTTTGTACCCCTTTCTACCTCTTTGCACCGGTATCAAGTCCCCGTTGCCGCGTACCCTACGAAAGGAAATTAATATTCATCAAAGCGAATGACTGGTGCAAATACAAAGCTATACCTCAGGGAATATGAATATGTTATCAAATTAATAATACAGCTTCCATTCCGTGTACACTGCGGAATACAGTTGTTGGTGTATTCATGCGGTCCCTCGACGCGATTCTGGCGGTACCTATAATTCAATCCCTAAGGCTCCGCGATGTACAGATAGATTGGATTTAGATGGGCGTTACAGACGTACAGAGTAAAAGTAAGTAGTGCCATTAACTTCTATTCGTACTTTCCGCGCTCTTCGTAACAAATGAACAAATTTTCTCGCGCTAGAAGTTGCGAATCAGGTTTCGTGTTGTAAACTCGTGAAAAATGGCAAACAACTTTTTTTTTTCGCATACAAATTGATGAAACAAAGTTTAAGCCGTCGAAGTTACGTGAAAATGGAATATGCATCATTACGGGAATTCATACGCCGGGAGAGAGGAAGAGCAGAGGGCAAAGTGGCAAGTAGTTAGCGACAGACGACAAAGTGATCTCGTGGGACTGTCTGCGTCTGACCACATCCCGACTCGTACCACTAGACGCCCTGCTTCGCGTTCAGAATGTCTCGAGACTCGAGACGACGACGTACATACCGCACTATAGGATCACCAAACCACACTGTACCTCTCTGTCTGTCTCTCTCTTTCTCTCCCTGACTCGCCAACAATGAATCACCGAATTTCCTGACTCCTCGTTGGGATAACCTCTGCCGTTTGCGCCGTAAATCAAGCTATATCTCTAGCTGGCGTGGCAGACGCGGCTGTACTCTCGGTGCAGCCGCAGCGTGGCGCTCTACAAGCTTTTTTTTTTTTTTTTTTTTTTTTTTTTCATTATTTTATTTGCCACGCTGTAGGCACCCAGTGTCGGGTTGAGGATGAGAACGTTGCACACCGCAGTACGTAGCATAGCTGTACTACATGTATACGCGTTGACATTCCAGGAAAAATTTTTTGTTGCGAAATTTTTCACGTTTACAGAGAAAGATGGGAACGAAGTTGTGAGGCGGTTGAACGGCTATGCGAGGTGAGAGTTGAGAGGGAGAAAACGGAAGAGTTCAGGCGGTTGCTATATTTTCCGTTTGGGAACGAAGTAAAGCTGAAAGCAAAGCTTTACCTCTCTCGCTCTCCGCATTTGTCGTGAATCAAATTCTGTCGTTCGCAAGATGTCGATAGCACGTCCCGCTGCGGCAATCCACAGATGAGCCAATACACCGACTTCAACATAGGGAGGTTACCCTCGCGCGTCTTTCGCGCTTCGCTCGATACCACTCGACTTCGACTATTGTCAGACGCGTGATGCATTATTGCGTATCATTCGTATAACGCATCTTGGAGCGCATCGAAGCCTCTGCGGTGTGTGAGACTTTTGTGATCATTGGGCTTTGGCACCGAGGAGCTTCTTCCTCGACGATGAATATCGCACGCGGTAATGGATGAGAATATACATATATATGCATTCTTATTCGCAGATGTCAAAATCAGATCCGAAATCCGCGTTACAGACGAAAAAATTCAGAAAACCGGAAACGAATTGAAATACGAAGTATACGTTAGAAATATTATGAAATTCATTTTTCCTTTCCGTTCAAATTCTACACGGAGAACTTGTAATCTTACGATATCACGCGAGATTTATTGTATAGAAAAACCATTAAATCGAAACGCAAAATCCAATTATGAAGAATGAAGATGGATAGTTACCATTCCATGAGAATTACCCGAGGTTTTCGCAATCTGCGATTAAAAGACTTTGTTTTGTCACTTTTTTTTCTTACGAATTTCGCTGTTATATTCCAACAACAGTATTAATGTTACAAATTTCACAAATTTGTCTAATTTAGTGAAAATCACATATTTAGAGGCGCCGGATAATGGCGACAATACTTCTAGAGCTCCAGCTGTATGTCTAGTCGTCTAGTAATTTTTTTTTCACCATCGATTTCTCCGTTACCGTCTCATACAAGTTACGTAAACGCATTCAACCGCAAATAAAATAGGTACATCCAAATAAGCTACCGGTATCCACCACTCGAGAAAATATTTTCTATTTTCGTTCTAAATGCTAATGCGTTTATGTTATGTATCTGTCTATAACAAGTTTTTTTTTTTTTTTAACTTTGCCGAGGATAAGAAGAAGCGACATGAACTAAACAGACATGTCTCCTACTATTCAGTCTGACAGAGTACAATGAACGACAGATAATTTATCCCGAAAACTCGAAAAGTGAGAAACTGAGAAACGTTTCGATTTCTCGTAAATTCCCAATAGCGTTGAAAAAATAAATAAATAAAAAAAACAACTCGAATCTGATACACCGAAACGTCGTGATGCTTGTTGCTCGATAGATAAATCGTAGGGATTTCCGTTCTTTATATTTTCTTTCGCGTGAAAGGAAGACGCATATTTCGGAGGTTAAGAGCAGCGGACGGAACCGACTCGATGCAAAGGTGTTATTCTTGCCGCTTCGAGTAGTATCTTTTACTGGGAGCGTCGACGCGTTCCACAGGTCTCCCGCGTGCCACCGCCGAAGCACCCGAGAGGCGACTACAAAGTTTACCTCGTCGTCGCCGTTGAAATTTCGCGGTTTCACCAACGAAACCGAAACTCCGACCGCGCACCGCGTGCAGTTAACGTTTTCCGCATCACCGCAATCCGCAGCTCGAACGTACCGAACTGGAGAGCGGCGCAGCTATATCTATCGTAACTCGTAAACCTTCGCGATATATATTCCAATTTCGTGGAAAATCTTCCCGCATCTCGCCAACCGAAAGTTCCATCTTCTCGCATTTACGATTCTTCGCATCGTCGCTTGTGCTATTATTGCATCTCTTTTCTTGTTATTTTATAAACTTCAACCGCCGAATTTTTTTTTGTTTTTTTGCTGCACTTCTCCGGATTGCGATTGACCCCGAAGTCGGAGTCGAAAAAGAATCCGTTAACGCGCGATGTTTATTCGTTACTCTCCAGCATCCCAAATTTGCATGTTCTTTGAGCACTTTGCCCGGAAGCGCATGTCGGGACGAGAAGCTTATTCGTGATAAGATAGAAAATTCAGAGTTTAGTAGTTTAGCATAGCGTGAAAATGCTTCGGTACGTAGCACTCTTAATAATGAAAGTATGCAGCTGAGTGTGAAACATGCAAATGTGTAAAGAGAAACAGAATAGAATGTGTTTACCTACTCTGTTTCCGCGCAGTTTTCCATACGCTCGTCTTACACTTTCTCATTATCATTTCGCAATTATTTTACGCAGAGTAATTAAATTAGATTTGTTTTCTTAGAATCCAACTTTTTCGCAGTAAAAAATTATTCGGGTTTCGAGATCTTTGGGAGTTAACAATGGATCGGTTTCCAAATCACTGGACTCGTTAGTCCTTCGGGAGCTTTACCCGAGGCGAACAAAAAATCTCGTATACACCTCGCGCCCTAACTTTCGTTTGCCCTTTCAACTATCGTCACCTTCGCCCTTACAGACTTTTTCGGTGTTTTTTTCAACTTCTGATGTTTGTTCGACCCAATAATTCGCGTCTACGGTGTTTTTTTTTCTCTCGTAGAAAAAGATCGGAAACTTTGCCGTCGCGCATCGACTACGATAGGACCGCAAAAGCAATAGTGAGGCGAAAATGACTTTTCCACGCTTTTCTCTGTCTTTGTCTCGTGGGAGTTAAGAATATAAGTGGACTTGTCGTGTGTAAATGTGGGTTTGCGTAGTTCAACGTATGCAGGGGATAGCAGAGAGTCCGTGAAACACAAGCGGTACGTTGTTGTATGCCGTATCCACTTTTGATTCCATGCGCTGCTCGTTAACCGGAAGCCCCATGAGCGAACCAACTGAAACGCGGGTTTACGCGAGAGTGGAAATCCGAGGAGAGACCGCGGGATAAGATATCCGCGCAAACCACGAAACACGTTTATTTTGCGTGTTTCACAAGTTAAACGTAACATCGCTATGCACGCGCGCGTATAAAAGCTATTAGAACTCGAAACAACGACACGGCTTATACATATCGCATTCCGAGGGCAAAGTTTCGTTAACACGACGTCGAGAGTTCATTAAAAAATGTTCTCCTAATTAATTTCCCAAGAAAAATTGTGATACAGAACCGTATGAAGTGTTCCGGCGTCTACCCTGCATTGTCGTGATAATTTTCTGATTTACTCGGCGAGAATTATTTTTTTAATAATTAACCACCGTCTTTAATAAAAAAATAAAATAAAAAAAAAGTAAACGTAACTTAAAACGTAAAAAAAAAATATATCGACACGATATTTTTCATCGATTAAATGCGTATCGCGTGAAAATTTGATAAATACTATTTGATATTTCTCGTCTGTGAAAAATACTTAGACGCGCAAGCTGTTGCCTCATATTTCTTGTATTTTAATTTGCGCGGATCCGTTAAAACGATAACCGGATCCCCGAAGAGGGAATTCTACTCTACAAGGGGTAGTAGTTCGTCGTTCTTGAGAGCGCAATTGCTCTTCCGACAGGGAGATTCTTCGTCGTGAACGAAACAAGCCCCTTGCCACACCCGTTGCCTAACGAAGTTGAACGGGCTTTCGCGGTAAGATCGACGGTCTCCGCGTTCCGCAATCGTTCTCCTACGGTTCAGCGCAGCTTGAGAAACACGTTCGGCATATGCTATATACCATATACACGATACAGTATCCGTAAATGGTGTTTCGCCGAAGCACGTAGGGTGATGTTACGGACAGATGCATCGTGTCCCATCGACGCCTCGAATTACGTGCGAGGTATCAGGAACGCGCCCACGAGCTATATTATCCCATCCCGCGTGGATGTACAAGCTATACGTACCGCTATAACGCGTATAACGTCTCTCACGTGTGTACTTCAACTCCAAGTATATGTAGTTTAATTGCTCGCCTATAACTACATTTGCCGCGTAGACTCATTGCTCTCCATCATGCATTCCGTACAGTGCTTGTGGCCCGCAACTTGAATACACATTGAATTTATACGCGGGAGAATTACAACACGAACGCAAATTTCAACAACCTTCGTAATGTTATCAACTACAATTACCGGCAATTCGACACTTCGTGTACTAAACCTTTCGCCATAATTATTCGATATAACTGCGCGATCCTCCCGAAGTACCATTGCAAATCGTAAATTTCAATAATTATTCGTATTAACGCAGTGAATGTATGCGTTTTTTTTTATTTTTACTTAAGAGATCGCGAGAGAGGAAACAAGTTTATTTCATAGAATAAGATGTCGTCTCAGTATATCGATCAGACTTTTCTGGGTATTCGTAAGACAGTTTTGCTATACCTACAAGATCCCCGAGAGATGTACACAAGCAACGGAAATATCTTGAAAATAGGAAAGGAAATACCGTCGTCTAACTTTGTTTTCCAAGATATACGCTTCAGCATACGGAAAGCTAACTCGTCTCTGTTAACCCAGTCTTCTCATCCCTGTATACGTATATATAACGTGCGCGAGTAGGAATGCAACTCGAGTTGTATTCCCATCCTGGATGGTTGTGTCGTACTTCTTACGCTTCCCCAACCTCTTCCGTTTCGCCTCATTCCACCGTCGAGACTCGACGGGGGGGCGGGTAGAGGATCTGCAAAGTTCATTTCTTCTTTTGTTTTTACTCTCGTCGTTTCTCGTTGCCTCGGCGTCGCGCGATTGTGTTTCGCGGTACAAAAATAAGGCACGACGTCACTTCTGTGAAAACCGGTGGGGAAAGAGAGCCAGAAAGCTGCCGAGGAAATGCCTGACGTCCGGGACAGACTTTGCGGTATCATGTGTATTATACGCGAACATATGTATATACATACTGCAAGCGAAACTCAGTGGTTTTACGCTATAATACACCTGGAAAATATCTCGAAAGTAAAAAAGTCAAGTAATTTACCGCTCCGACAGATTGCAATTAAAATTCAAAAGCGTTATAAAATTATTACGACGCGCTTTGTATTCTAAAAAAAAAAAAAAAAAAAAAAAAAAAATTAAAAAAAATAGGAAACGTGTTAATAATTTTGCTGAAAGTGTTGAAAGTGTCGAGAAATTAATTAATTTTGACATTTCAGGCTGAACCGGCGCTCATGTACGACAGCGTGCAGGTCTTCGCTGTTGGTCTTCGAACTCTGGAGCAGTCGCACGCCCTGCGACCGGCGAATTTATCCTGCGAACTCGAACATCCGTGGGACGGTGGACTTTCCCTCATCAACTACATAAACTCGGTGAGGTTGCTTCTGTTTAGTAATGCAGACTTGTTTACTAAAGTCCTGATGGCGAACCTGTGAGCCATCGTAACTACCTTACTTACGTGTATATAACTCGATATTTCGCTCGAAACCTTTGCCCGCTGTATCTAAGATCTTCGTGTTCGGATCTTCAACTCGACAAGCCACCAACTCGATATCCGATAGACAATTACGTACCAGTTAACCGAATAGAAACTTAGATACTCTAAGTTACGCGGTGTTTGAGTTTCGTATCCGTCGAGATCGCTGGGTCCCCAAAGTCCGTTTCCAAAGTTGTGGAAAATATACCACAGTGTAGACAGACAAACAGAATTTGATTTAACTGAAACAAAAATGCGATAACATATATTCGATGCATGTATCTCGACGAGTAATTGACACAAATTTAATTTGACTGTCGACAGCTTGAATTGTTACTGTCGAACTGTTGTATTTTATGCGATTCAATTGTAGAAAATTCAATCCAGTGGACTGAAGTCGAGTAGTAGACGACGGGTTCTCAATAATAACTGCAATTTTTTTCCGTTTATATTGCTCCGAATCTGTGTGTATATATCTATGAAATCGATAGACCAACATAATTGACAATCAATTCAGTTTCGTTAACAAACTCGAACGTTGTAGTTAAATCCATGAAAACTGTTGTACCGATATTTCCATTGTGTAAATCGCGCAATATCGAATTTCATCCAGCGGGCAAATATTCCTCGCCTCAGTTTAATATCGAGTGTCTCGAAAGTTTATTCATCCGTGAGGTCCTCGATACAGCGCACACGTACATAATACATTGCAGTACACCGTGCAGTCTTGTTAGGTACTTTCGAGTTTTCGCAAAACGGCAAGAGAATCCTATTGGCTGTAATAGAGCGACGAACTTCTCGTAATATACAAAAATACGGTGTATTAAAAATGATTTTCGATAAAGTCGAATTGCACCGATGTAGAAATGATAACGAATCCAGTTGGTGATAAAATCTTTAAGATGACCGAAACTTTCCGTCGATGACCTCTCAGACGCAGAGGAGGAGACACGAGACGCATAAGGTATATCGCGCTAGACGAACGGGGACACCGACTTCACAGTGGAAGAGTAAGAGTGCCACGGGGCTTACCGTAATTTACGGTCCCCAAGATCTGGCGTGACGCCAAAACGAACGATATCCGGCCTCGTCGGCGATGGGGTATGTGCCCCGAGTCTCCACCAACCCTCCCCTGTCCTTCCCTCCTTTCTGCCAGTGCGTTCCGCCAGAACGGAAAATATTTAGTGGTCACGAAGAAGTCGACCACGAGGTCGTATGCCTCCAGTCGAATATAGTCCTCCCGCCGCCTCTGCAAAAGCGTTGTTACCGACTCCTGAGTCTACGGCGCCGTTGGGCGATCGCGAAGAGCCTCAGGAATGGAGATCTAATGCGATAAACTTTAATCTACTCCTCGTGGTTAAACTTTATTTCGCGAAAAACTTCGATTGCTCCTACAACTCGAAACTTTACTTTTTCATTGTTATACGAATGAATTTGTTATCGAGCGGTGCGCCAACTTGCGAACGTTTCATTATCGAATTGTTGGAATCGAGAAATTGAGGCAATATAAGAAATATACAGTGGCGCCGCAGTGTGGTACGTAACGTTATCGAAAGATTCGACGGTACTAAGGAAGGAATATGACAAAATTTATATTTTCTTCATAACAGTTCAATTCAAAATTGAATGAACCCATTGGGAATATTACACTGCAGAAACACGTCGCACGATAAAATTCGCAGATGATTTCATTTAATTTTTATTAATTTTATACCATCGGCGAGAAATTCGGCAATCGTCGTAATACTTCGATAAAAAAGTAAATTACCATCGAATCATAATTTTCGAATTCATTTTCACGGCGACTATCGATATAAAGTAGAAATTTACAAAAATGAGTTTTAAACAAAAAATTATTGTTCGCCTACGTGTAACTCGACTCTATCAATCAACGACATTTATTTCTGCATGAGAATTTCGTAACGTCAGAAAAGGATGGATAAGTAAAAAAAAAAATGAAAGAAATTATATCCGACGCCGGCGTCAGCCGATAACCACTGCCGCCTGTCCAACGAACGGTCGAACTACTGACAGCACACGCCAGAGATCTGCATTTCTTTTTTTTTTTCTTTTTTTTTTTTTCATCCAGCGGAGTCGTACGGCGTGTGCAATGAACATCTCTGGTACGTGACTCCGAAGCGTTGCCTCGTTAAGAAGTAAAAAAATGACGGGGGGGGGGGGGGGGGGAGCGTACGTGGCCAGTCGCCGAGGGAGTTAGTAAATGATACCCTTGTATAAGCGCATCGCGTGACTGCATTCAGAAAAGCGTATTTTCCGTGTATGAGAACGAATTATACGCTGTATGGATTAACGTAGCGTAAGGATATACGAAATCAACTTTTATCTGATATGCCGATATATCGATTGGGTACACATTTTCATGCGTTCTATTACCATTTATTATGAAATATATCGATTGCCCAGAGCCAGAATAACGTTTTCCACATTGTTCTTCATACCAAATGATGTCGCATACGCCTTTACGTTTCTTAGTAACGGCGACTGGAACAGACGTAATAACTTTAGTTTCCACCGCAATCGCACGCGTTTATGGAGAAAATCGTAATTGTGATAATGCTTAGCATACCGATGCCTCCGGCATACATATGCATAAGTGTATCTGCGATATATGGTACAAGTCGCGATGCCCTTACCGCAATTCTCAATATTATCAGTGTACACGCGAAGAAATTACTACTGTTGTATATTCATGTATGTGAATGTTTGTCCCGAGCAGCGAAGCTGAAGGGGATGAGATGGGAAGGGATGTTTTGCTGGGTACAGAGTTTATACAGAAAGCATAGAAGATCAGCTGGAGAAAGAGAGTAGTGAAATTGGCCCGCCGCCCACTACCATTGCGACGCGGTAACGTTTAGATGCTTTGAAAATAAAAAAAAAAAAAAACAGAATAAAAATAAAAAAACAACAACTCTCGAGAAGTATCCCGTAGCGGACAGAAGTTTTTATAATGGAGCCATTAATAGAGCCGAAATGGCACACAGTATTATCGCGGCGCGGAAGTATTATGCGGATTGTGTAAAGCTATTTTTATTTTTTTTTTATCCACTTTTGATATTGTCATGTAAAGTTCCTTACGACTTATATACTTAAAAACATTGTCGATGCTGGAGAAAAAAAATTCAGATGGTCGTTGTTTTTAATATATTTGTTGCGAAGTTACTGTTATTCCTACAGATGATATCAGATATACGAAAAGTTATTTTAATCGGATGTTAAATAGGATCGCAATATTAATCAATTTCACGCTTTTAGTAATATGATACGTATTCCTGGAAAGTTTTGCCAGCAATCATAGGCTGAACATCCAATATCCTATAGTATTATGGAAAAGGTGGGATTCATACAGCGTCACCGATGACTCGCCAATTCAGCGAACCTTCGTGAAACTCCGCGGAGAGTCGCGCAGAGGGAGAGAACCATTAATCTAATAGCTCTCATCCCCCGTAGAGAGATTCCAATATCGTCCTGTATATCGCTTATTTATATATATCTTTCGTCCCAATATAGTCCTATGTTTCACATAGAATACCCAAGTATTTCAAATATTTTCACCGACATTCGCGCCCATTGGAATTCCCCGATCTATCGCATACCGGAAGTCGGAATTATAATGCGCGCTACACGTGACTCGATTTCATCGAATTTAGAAAAAAAAAAAAAAAAGAGCGGATAATACAGCTTTTTCAATCGTAACGAATAAGCTGAGTGACGATATCGATCCGCCATGAGATTCAACTTTTTCCGAACGTCATCGCAATGTTATGGCATTGTATATACGAGTGAACAATACACAATATGTTCAGAGCGGATGCTCGCTTATCCGACATTGCATTTTTTTGGCACATCGGCTTGTAGACCATTTGTCATTCAATTTTGTTTTATTTCTGTTTCCCTTCCTCCCTCCCGTCTCTTTCGGTCTTCGCTGGTATTCGTTGTTGCGTATATCCTTTTTTTTTTTTTAACCGCTCTTTTTTTCGTCGTATTTGATCCTCTCGTAACGGGAAATATGCGACAGTGACGCCGGTCATCCGGTGGTGCATCACCGCGAGAGCCGTATACTCCTCTCGCCACAGACAATTTTCCAAATTAAACGGACTTTCCATCCCTCCCACCGCCGCGCGGAACGAGAGCAATCGAATCGATCCTTCCTGCCCTGTGATTGATTTTACTTCGGCTTCTGTTACCCCCCTACCAATTTTATTTTATTTTTCACCATACACCACCTATCCGCAAATCGAATTTGATCTTTTATCGTGAAATGACAGTTCACTGTAGAAAGTCGCGATTTTTTATCGCGTTGTATGGAATAAAAATTGGGATATGCGCGCTGTCGTAAGTTCCACTGAACCTTAAATTATTGACAAAAACAACGTCGTAAAATTTTTCGATATTCTACAATAACATCTGTAACTCATTACAGGAAAAAAAAAGCACATTCCATCGCTGTTTTCCTGTCACGTAATTTTATCTATGCGCTCGTTGTCTCTGTCCAAAATTTCGTAAAAATGGATACTATTGCGATAGTTTATTCGGACCAATTAAATAAATTAAATCCGTCGCACATTTCGCGAAAATTTGAATGATATTGCGTTTTTTAATAACACTATATATATAATTCTAGTAGAGTGAAATCTGCGGGGTAAATGGAAAAATTATTCCGAACATTATGCTACCGGTTAAGGATTCATATGCCGTTTGTGTATTACGTATTCCGTCGACGTGGAAGCGCACCCGCTAACGAGGCAAAGTGAAATAGCCGGAGTAGGGAATTCGTCAGAACCACAATTATTCCGCGACGATGAACTGTACGTCGATACTACGTCGTCCTTAGAATTGAACAGTCGGTGGTACAGTCACCACAGTTGGGTTTTGTCGGTAGTGTAACGCTGTATCGTCGATTGCGATCCGCAGCGGTAGGATATTCGGTTGCATGAAAGGGATTACGACGCCGGCAGGGCGTCGGTGCGAAACTGGCACTTGGCATGTTTCCAAATGGAGTCTAAATGCCTCTGCTGTCATTAGCATTGCAAAGCAAAATCATAAATAGCCGTTGTATACACAAACAGCACGGGGAACATAGACATCTTACGATAAACGAGAAACGGTAGAGACAAATAACCAACGATATATATCCACCTTTCGATTAATCTCTTGTTAAGCTGATGAAATGATTCTACAAACGCCGAAATTCACTTTATCCCGTAAAAAAAAACAAAAATTTATCAATAACTTGCCATTTCGTTCCGCAATCGATAGTCAATCGATCGTTAAACGATTTATCACGATATCGAAAGATATTCTTCTCCAAATGATCCATAAATCTTTGAATAATGATGAAAAATCTTAATCCGAATCTACCGTCCGGAAAATCCGGTCTTCCAGATTCTCATTTCAAGTTCACAACAACCAATTCGCGACAAAAGGGAACAATGTACGCGCCGTGTAAATTTGCGTGATTGACTATTGCACCGGATTCGATTCTCATTGTGTATGCACTCTGTGTAATGATCGTTTCTACATATGCGATATACGTAGCGTCCATATTTATCACGGTTCGCGCGTCTGTTTGAATCATGTCGTCGAGTGTAAATAGACGCAGTCGCGAGCGAAGCCAAACTTGGTCTCCGAGCAATCGGATTCATATACAGAAATTCGAACATCGTCCAGTCTGGTTACACATCCCGTCATGGTGTACGTGTATGAAACTATATCTATTCTGTTCACGTAAAGTAGTATAGGTGAATGCCAACGGGGATTGCCACGAGGTATAACCGAGTTAGTTACAGGTCTCTAATGGCCGTTTCGACATACCCGCTAAATCCACCGTCGAAATTACCGTCCCGCCAAGTGGCTTAATTGAACCGAACGAGAAGTAATTGCCATGGAAAACGTACGTTCGTATACTATACGCGGGCTACAGCCCCAACGGATGCGACGCGTTCTGGTCTCCGTAGGGTGTGTTCTGTGAGACGAGGGTTGCGCGGATGATCGGTGATCCGAAGGGGTCTGCGGCTTGTAGTTTCCTTCGCGTAGTTTCGCAATACCGTTGCGGCTTCTTCGACATCCCTCTTCATCCCCTCCTACCCTTCAATTGCGTGCAATTCTGAACGTTTCAAGAGAACAAAACCGCGAGACATAGACGAGAAGACAAGGACAACGAAAATTGATTAAACTTCGATTAAACTTTTGTCGAAATTGTTCGCCGACTATAACTTTAAATGCGTTTCGTAAGAATTGCTACACCGCAAGACAAAATAAACTTATGTTTTGTCTCTATGGTGTTAATATCTCTCCGAGTCTCGATTTTCTCTGGTTAAAGGTGTTATATATATGCACTTTACGGTTGAAAGTGCTTTCAAGAAAATTGGTAACATCATTTGTTCAGACATCATTAACCATCGCGTATTCCCGTCTGTGCTGAACGGTGAGAAGTTCAAACGAAATATCAAAGTTAATTAGTCCGAATCGAAATTTCAGTATAGAAACAGCGCCAAGGTTTTCGAATGAAATTGAGTCCACGGGAAAACGCGGAGGCCACGTGGAAGTTTGACTTTCGCGTTAAAGCGAAAGCACTCAGTTGAGGAGAACGAGAAAGTAATATATTTCTTTTTAAACTACTTGGCATCGAGGCGCTACCGCGTCTCTTCCTATACGAGTAGTGATATCCCTTTATAATCACGAAATAATAATTAATTGACGCGGTATAATAAATCAAATTTTCAACATCATTTCCCAGTGGAAAGAAAAAACTAAATAACGAAGTATGTAAAAAAAAAAAAAAAGAAAAAAAAAACACTGTCAATTAAGCGAAACTGCGGAACACTTCGAACTGCACTAAGATCACCTTAAACCCATCGACGATTATTAAAGCTCTAATGAAGAGTAACGAACTACTGCAGCGTAATTCTCAAAGTTGCTTCGGAGAATTTTAATTATCCTTCGATGGAACTTTCATTTCTCGAAGAAATTCCGGGAGCATTTCTTCTTTACCAGCGTAGTCATAGCCTCCGAGGCAAAACACGGATCTTACGGACTTATAAAAAAAATATACGTACCTTTCGCGTTGTAATTTTTTTCGTCTCCGCCAAGAAAGCAAAAACCTTGACCGCTCCTTCGCAAACTTCGCGACAATTTCAAGTTTCGCACGTGCAACTTTTCCGTACAAAAAAACAATGGTGTTTCTACGCGAGCGGAGTGCAAAGTGTTGAACCGCGCGTCTAATCTTGTAGGTACAGTATTCGCTCTCATCTAATTAGGGAAGAGACTAATGTAGTTTACGCATAAGCACGACGCGGGTGTACGTTCTTACAGTTTGTTATGGTAGTATACGTTTTGAAGAGAATGCCACCACCGCGTATTCTCTGCCGCTTGGGTTAAATGAGCTATGGTTAGGTACCACTTTTGATCCCACGCGTTTGTCGACGAGGTCTAAGTTAGCGCGCGAGCGTCCGTGTACTCGAAGGAGCTTTCCGTCCCTTTGGGTTACAAGAGATCTCGTCGTCGTCGTCGTCGTCGTCGTCGTTCTTCGCCGAGAGTACTCCTCTCTCTACGTTCTGCTCCACTAGTTTCCACCAAGTTTTCTCCCAACTGGGGCAGTAACCATCCCGTAATTTATCGTCGTAGTTGTAATTCGAGTTTCAATTTGGCCCTCGCGTTCTCTACGCCGTCCTGCTTCCTCGTCGTACTTCTCCGTTCATTGTCTCCCCAATACTAGAGACTCAACCGGACCACCTATCAACCCTTTCCTTGCGTCGACCTTTCTCTAACCGACGTGTCTAACCCTCACACGGCATTCTCACTCTATTCGTCGTGCGCATTTCTCTTACTATCAAACGTCCATATAGTCGACGAATCTACTGGGTATATAATCCTTTCGCTCCCTATTAGCAATAACCAAAATCGGTGGAAAATTGTATGTGAAAATTTGCGGCGTAATCGTTTAGTTAACTCGACGAAATTATCGTGTAATTCGGGAAAAGGAGGATAGGTGGGTAATTGTTGAAATTAATTATCGGGTGTGCGTTTGAGAAGATTCTCGAGACAAGTTGAAGAATCCATTACTATTTATACCGACGATATTGTTGAGGATAATTGACAATTGACGTTATAAAAATATGTTAATTACGCAGGCGACGTTGAAAGTCATGAAAAATTAATTAACGCGGAAGCATTTAGCGCGATGGCGCGCATTTAACGCGATGGTATTATGTTCCTACCGCCGTAATGAGACGTTTACACAGCGCTAGCAACGTAATTCTTGCGAAGAATTTCACGCGTGAATTGTTTCCTCGAAAGGAGAATCGCGAAATACGAGAATTAGTAGAATAATCCGAGGTGTACTAACGAGAAGAGGGACGAGAAAAAAAAAAAGAAACAGACGGGAAAATTGTTTGATCCGATATGCATACATCGCATAAATCATTATTAATCCTCGGATTATACAATTACAAGTTCATATTTTGTTCAAACATTGGCTTTGGTATCGTAAAAAGGATAATTATTATTTTTCGCTTCGTTTCTCGCAAAGAACGCTTTGTTTTCATGAAAATTTTTTTTCGAAATTTCAATAGAAACGTAACGCTAATATTCCCCAAAACTTCGTAAAATCACATTTCGAAAGCTTTGCAAAGCCATTGCGACGAGAAAATCAAATTTATTAAGTTTCTCAATCATAGAGAATCTTTACGTTTTTATAAGAAGCAAATTATTCATTCACTTTCTTCGTTATCGTAGTTTTGTCAATAAACCGTCCGAATTCACAAATTTGTATGACGTCGTAAGAAATTTCGTAATTTTACTCCAAAAAAAAAAATAAAAAAAATCCCATAATTTTTTTATTGCACAGTGATACCGGAAATGATTTGTTTACTATAAAAAATTTTCTAAATCACAGATTAAGTGCTTTTGTTCGATTAAATAACTCGATCCCAAATATTTGTTTTTTGGCGTAATGTAACGTTACTAAATCTATTTTTTTTTATTGCAAAAGAGTGAAAAAAAAAAAAAAAAAAAAATAACATTGCAATATTATCGTTTTTCGATGATTGATCAATAAATGCCAAACGCACGTTCTCAATCCGCATTCATAACACTGTTAACACATCATACTATTTATCGAGCAATGCGAATGTTCGAAAGCAACAACGTAGTTAACGGTAGTATATCGTTCGGACGATTGGGAACGAAAGCTTTCAACGACCGGTTTATGCTGTTTCGAAATCTATAGAATCATCGTGTCGAGCGTACGTACGCTGTACATACGAGAGAGTGCGCGATTGTCGATCGGTGGTCGAAAAGCGAAATAAACGAGTATTACCATTCGCGAGTGTGTGAGGGAGAGAAAGTGAAGCGAATTTGTCGTTTGGTTTGGTTCGACCGAGTCGAACGTAAATTTATCACATCCCGAAATATATCGCCTTGTCGATAACTTAATAATTTGTGCTCATCGGATAGGTAACGCGAATACGGATAAAGTCATCGGACTTCTGTAAATCATGGCGTTTGTACGAAACGACTAATCGATGTATATATAGCGGTAGATATATAGCGCTATATATATAGATACAAAGAGAGAGAGAGAGAGAAAGAAAGAGAGAGAGAGTTCCGAACAAACAGCGAGCGCGTGATACTATGAACGAAAAAAGAATGAAAAGTTAATTGCTCTTTTGATATTAACGTTATCCAAGTGTTATATAATGGTGAAGAGTCGAGGTGAATAAAGTGAATAAAGAAAATTACGGGACAGCTGTGGTTAGTCTCGACTACTCAGTCTTGACTGAGGGAGGCAAGCCGAGTAATTAACCACAGCCAAGGTAATTAAGTGGCTGTGGTGCGCACGAATGTTGCCTCGATTACAAACCGAGCAAAGGAACTCTATAACAAAGCTGCAAGAACCATCGTTGTGTACGCTACTCTAGCGCTTTCGCTGGGATTCACTAGTGGCACGTAAACGCGACAGTGCAGCAAAAAGGTAGCGTTATACACTCGCGTCAAGTTTATGAAGCGTCATGTATATACATATATATATATAAATATGCTATATATGGATATATATACGAGAGACGAATACCTGCGCGATGTTAAATTTCCTACGACACTTTAGGTCTGTTGCTGACCACGATGGCAAAAAGGGTCACGTAAAGGAAGTTTTCGGTTAAATCCGTGAAACAGCGAAACGTACGAGCCGCAGGCCGCCACTCGCTAAGCTTCGCTCTCATATTCTCGTCGCGTCTCCAGGATATACTCTAACAGTCTCTCCTTGATGGACTGGGGTTACAGAAGGGTGTCACGTGTAGACATTGTACCACTGTACTATATACTCCAACAACTCGGTGTCCACTGAACCTATTCTACTTGCGACGAGACAGAGTAATAATACGGAAACAAGTCTCGCAAAGAAACGTAATAAATTACTTCGCACTGCTTTTAGGTTTATTTATTTATTTCATATTTAAAAAAAAAAAAAAAAAAAAATAAGACGGCGAAAATTTTCGAAATATTTGGGAAAATGTTGAAAAATTTACTATAACTGACTTTTGAAGGGTTATACGGTTGAGAATTTTTTTTCGACTTTTTTTCGAACCCTTTTTTTTATGATGGTATCCGCATAAACAGGTTAAGGGAATTGAACACCCTTTGTATTTTTGAGATCAATAATGTTGAAAAGATCGCGCATTCTATCGTAAACGTTACGCGTCTCTAACGTTTGTATTTTTCTCTCCGCGAATAAAATCGGCAACTGCCGTTCTTCCTTTATATTTTGCTGCGGTTTCATGAAAGGGATTTTACGTCTGTTGCGAATGCACAGCGGCATTTGATACGATCGGATCTGTTCGACGCGGCAATATATCGGATGCTGCAACTATACAGAGAGCCGTTTTCACTGCTATCATAACGACTTTTTAAGTAGGAAATTTCAGAAGGTAGAAAGCTTCCTCTATGCTTCAAGTTTTTATCGCAAAGCTCTTGGATAAAGCTTCCCGAAGTTTTTCTCAAGAGAATCCCCGGTGCTATGTTCAACAAAAGATTTTTCTTTTAAAATATTCCGTCGAGTTTGGCGGTTATACACACCGAAATGAATCGAATAACAATAAGTTTGATCGCTCCTCTTGCAGGTCGAGATGAAGGGGATTTCCGGTCCGATAGCGTTTAAAGAGGGACGAAGAATACAGTTTAAGTTGGATTTACTAAAACTCAAACAACACTCTCTGGTGAAGGTATTGAACATTTCTTACTTTCGTATTTATTTGGGAATTACGAAAACTTAATGATAAACTAAAAATCTCAATTTTTTTCGCATTCTTTCGCAACTCGATTTTTGCCCAATTTTTAAATGCATTTTTTTATTATTATTATTATTTTTAAAATTTTATTTTGCGACGAAGTACATAACTATCGTATTATCATTTCATGCAAAAATTGAATTGCTACTACTAAATTTAACTTTGTGAAGTACGAATTTTTTCGTTAAATAATAAAAAAAATTTAACTTAGCAGTTAACGAGAAATAAAAAGATTGTCCCCTTTATTAATAGGTCGGAGAATGGAGACCGGGCGCTGGTGTGAACGTAACTGATACCGCAGCATTCTTCGAACCGGGAATCGCGAACGTGACGCTCATCGTCATAACGATCCTGGTAAGTAAAAATTTTTCATATAATAGACAAGATTTATAATAAAAGTAGAAAAAAGGACCGTTGCGGTGCGCATTTTTTAAAATTCAATTCATAAATGAACGAACCTAATGAAAGAGGGAAAAAAAAAAACGACGATAAATTTCGCGTAAATCGTGAAAGACTACGAAAACGTTTCAAGTCAACATGTAAAGACCGGAAATAAAGATCGACACGACTGCAGTAACATCGCGGTAACGCGAAAATCGCATGAGAGAGAATCTATGTAGAAGCACTTGCGTAAGCTTTCTATTTGTGAGCATTCGAAATCCCGACAGAAGTTACCAGAGTAAACGGTGATTCTACTCGACGTTGCGAGACCGTCGGTGTGCTTCGCCGGGTTTCATGGTTTATACTCGAGACGCGGTAACATTACCCAGTTACGTTGAAGCCACAGGCTCCCCGAAATGTAGGGACGAATCTGTTTCCAAAATTTACATAGAATCCATTCCCCCTTCGATTTTTATTTTATTTTTTTCACCGATACCGCTAAAATGCTTTCAGCTTTTGGAATATCGAGAATATCGAGATTACTACCCTCGTCGTGCTCGAGGGTATTGGGGATACGAATATGTTCGCCATTCTATGAAGTATCAAAACGAAAAAAAAAAAAAAAAAAAAAAAAAAAAAAAGATAGAAAGAGGAGAAAATATGTAAATTAAAATGTGTATAATTCGCGAGAAAATTCAAAACGTAAAATACGAGAGGTGAAAAAAAAAAAATGAGTTAAATATCGGCTGATGGCGAAAGGTTGTCGAGCGTAATTTATAATCAATTAATTGGATATTCATCGTGAGTTTATAATGGCGTCGAAAAGGAAGGACCGAGAGAACCCCTCGACACGGTTCTCCGCTTCTCGGCTGCTATCCCATGGGAAATCATCCCTTAGGATAACAAATGGTTGTGTTAGTTACCCAAAGTGGTATATAATCTCGTAAAGCTCGTCTCAGGCGCGTGCATTAACAGCTCATTTATATTCCAGTTGTTCTTTAAAACGAAGAGTGAAAGTCAGAATTTGTAGATGAGGCAAATCGTAACTCGCGCTATATTGCTGTTACGTGTGGCCGTCTGGTGTCGTTTTTTCTTAAGAAAATAAAGAATTTTTTTTTTTTTTACGGACCGCAAACTCCGATAAATTGTCCATTGTCCAAATTTCATAAAAATAATTCTAAAAAAAAAAAAAAAAAAAAAATTTGCAAAAATTTTTTTTTAAATATTTTGTTTGCGAAAAAAACCTGTAGATTAAAAAAACCAATGCGTTAGAACCCCACGAGAAAAGTTGAGATAAAAACGGGAAAGTAGTTTTTTTTCCATCGTACCGCTTTAATGTCCCATTCATTGATCTTTCATTAAGTTTCCTCCGCCATTTACTATATTTTATTATTATTTTTTTATTTTCATTTAACTTCGTCTTCATCGCCGTCGATAAACGCATCTCTCTCGACGACATTATGTACTAATAACGCGGTCAAGGAGAGGCCTTACGTAATGATGCATCACGAAAAAAACTACACGGAAAACACGAGATTTTACGGTTTTTGCGTCGATCTCCTCGAGATGGTTGCCAAGGACGTGGGTTTCTCTTATCGAATGGAACTCGTACCCGATCGGAAATACGGCGCGAAGGATCCGGAAACCGGCGAATGGAACGGGATGGTCAATGAGCTCATGCGACATGTATGCTTTGGTTTGTTTATTATCATTTCTTTTTATTTATTTTTTTTCTCATAAATCAAAAAATCACGCAAAATCGTAATCAACCGCCTGAGTTTCACCCAAAGTGTCGTACTGCAGCACAAGTCCAATCGCTAAGTAGCTTCCGTAAGACACATCTGAATAACTTTATATCAAAATCCAAATGCCGCCGAAAAGTTCGAACAAATATAAAAGGCAATTATATTTCCATTCGCGTCTCTTCTCCGAGTCGATGATTTATATTCTGATGAAACCGATCAATTTCATTCGATGTTACGATCTTTTATCCTTCAAAGTAGAAAAAAAAAATGCTACATATTTGTTCGATCGTCCGGATAGTCAATCCTCGTGAATATTACGATCAACCAGCTACAAGCATCGATTAGATTTGTCTGCGTTAGTTAACTCCCATCATTCGTGATATAGGTAAATAGGCGTATAACCCAATCCATCATTTTCATAAATCAATTCGAGTAGCACTCACCGTAGGGCCGAATCTATCCATTAACCACTGTGTTTGACGTGAAACTCTACATTTCCAATAATCTCTCTCTTTCTAGATATCTATATCGTCACCTAAGTGTGTGTGTTTGTGTTAAACGGCTCGCAAGTTAGTTGTTCGACGTTTACGTAGGATGTATTAATAATGGGATCGTAGATAATCGTTAGGCAATAACGCCGTTCGTGGCGATGATCGTTCGAGCAAATGCTGGTGATATCCCCGACACACCGGACCCGTCAGATTTCGATAAATTATTGTCCCAAAGTATCCTCCCCTCGAGCGAGAATCGGGTTTAACCGATGAAAACTATAGCGCGTCAGTAGTCTGTGAACGCGATGCGCTGTTTCTGTAAGTATAATACACGTACACAATTTAGTACATTGCGAGAGAGATAATTCAACGTATCCTCGTTGCTCGTCGAGGGTATTTTCTCGTATTTCATACATTCTTCCATTTATAGGCCCTCGCGAGTCGCGACAACTAATCGATTTTCGATAATAATGAAAATCCGCCTTTCGTTTAATTCCGCGAAAATTTTCTTTGATCTCTATAACAGTGAATGTGCGAAGAGTAATTAAGGGTTGAAAGGTAAATGAACGCGAAGAGAATGGGATAATTTCTATGCAATTAACAATCGATCTCCTCTCTCACGACGAACCATTCGCGTTTATGCTAACGCGCGGTACACCTTCGTTGCGGGAATTGCTCGCGTCTACGGGGCACGTAACAATTTGGTTTTGTCGCAAAGGGTTTTATCGGTATTCGTCGAACGGTATTCACTTTCGGGGGATGAAAATGTATACGCGACAGAAGAAAATAAGATGGAGGGAGAGAGGGAGAGGAAGTGACAGAGAAGAATAATCGAAGCAGAGGGAGACAATCCAGAGATCCTCTTTTATCGTACCCGTAGGAACAACCGTACGTAATGCTGAGGAGCAGAGGAAATTTCAGCGGTAACGAACGTTACGAGGGCTTCTGCATCGACCTGCTAAGGGAGATAGCGCACATGGTGGGATTCACCTATAGGATCGAACTCGTGCCGGACGGCAAGTACGGCGTTTACGATTATGAGACCGGCGAGTGGAACGGAATAGTTCGCCAACTGATGGACAAGGTGAGTATCTATATTGTAGTATAGCATATAGACTACATAAATGTATAGTGTACAGTAGCATAGCTCGCCAGTAGCGCGCCGTATATAGCGGGCAATGGTACTCGAAGGGATCTGCCACTGTCGCGACCGAACACTTACCGTTCTCTGCAGTCAAACCCTTTATTTTTTTTTTCTTTTTTTATGGAGTACCAAAAAAAAAAAAAATTCTCCACACTCGATGCAGGTTTGGAACAAAAGACAGCACGGTACGATACTCTCTGTCCAGCGATGAAAAGTTAGTGGCCATTGAATAAAGTAAAAGAACATTATTATTAAATAACGTCGCTACAAAGGGGTTGCGATAGGAGAAAAAAAATTAAAATTTTTTTTTTCAAACATTTTTTGGAAGAAAATATATTAATATGAAAGTAATTATCAAACTATGGCACTTGAAATTGATTAACATTGATTTTGAAGAATGCGAATATTTAAGGCGTTCGATATTTCGGAAAAATTCAGTGATTTATGGTACTGAAGTTTCTATTCAATTTTTTTTACATATTTTTTATATACTTCGACTTTATAGTGGATATATCGAGATACACCAGTAAATAGGATAAAAGTGTGAAATTCTTATAATATTTAACGTCAACGCTTTTGAGAATCTTTGGCGTAATTCTGTAGTGTTTTCGTTTATAGAGTCGCGTATAGCCGTTTCGACTGCTATGCCACGCGAGGGAAGATGAAAACGACGTCGCGTGTAGTACAGACTTGCAACGCTATTCGAAATTCAGATCGACTGCAAGCGAAACTGTCCCGACAATCCGATTCTCCGTGTGTAAACTGAGTAGACGACGTCGGAGGACACGAGTATATTATAGCCAAAGCGACAACGAGAGAAGCGCATCCATGGTGGTTGACTGGATTCGCGAGTCGCACACCGTTACCACCGCTCAGCTGTTATCTGTACAGTATACCCGTACGAGCTTTTGCAATGCAAATAGCATTTGAGCTGAAATGCGGAAATGGTGCGGTGAAACGTAGTAACCGCGGGAAACTATCGCACCTGCGAATTGGCGAACGGATAGAGAGTCGGATATGGTAGATGGAGAAGTAAAAAATCAAAAATTTGTTGCAGCAATATGCATTTTTTTTGCCGCAACGGATTCGGCTATTGATATCGATTGAATTACACAACTTTGTTATAGTAACGAAACGTAATTCGTGACGAAAAAAAAAAAAAAAAAAAAATTCTGTAAATTCCAAATTTAGATATCGCGCGAAAATTTGTATATTTATAGATATGCGACACGACAATATTTCTGTTCTTTCAATTTTCCGCGTACAATAAATTGAGAAAAAAATCGTTATAGTTTTTCAAGTCGCCGAAAAGTTTGGACATCAGATTGAAATTTGTCCGATATAAATTCACGAATAGTATAATAAGTTTGATAATTTTTCAATTCATCGGATTAGTAATCGGAGATATATTGGAGTAAAGAAAAAAAAAAAGTGGGAAATATCTAATGGAAAGACCGATTCGAGAGTTGGCGCTTAGCTTCTTCTCTATCCCTCGTTACGAGACTTGTTCGTCGACGTTATGAATCGTAAAAATTTCTCTTCGCAATCAGTCCGGAAGGTGCAATTACAAGAGATGAAAGAAAGCGAATGAAAAGCCGACGAGAGGGTTCGCGAATAGTCAACGAAAAGAAATAGCCGCGAGGATGAAAAAGGTATGCGCCGCTATGCTCTCTCGAGCTTCGCGACGACTTCACGATAGAAGCACGAAAACTCCGAACCCTTCGAGGACTCCTACGAGAAGGACGACAAAAAAAAAGAAGAAAAAAAAAAAAAAAAAAAGAAATCTTCATTTTCTCACGTCCGTAATACCGGACGTGGTACCGTTTAAACTTTCGTCGTTCGAAGTTAAAAATTGCCTCTCTCGTTGCTGTTCGCTGTAAAGATATCACGAATACATACACCTAATGTTCTTTCATACATATATACGTATATATATGTAGATATAAGCTAAAGACACTCAGTTCGTCGTATCTCGAGCTTACAGTACGGCTTTATCTTCGCAAAATGTATAATCCACCGTCTGTTCCTTCTGCGCATTCTCGTTCCGTCTCCAGCAAAAGCGAAGAAAACTTCTCGTTTTCTTCAAAAAGTGATGTACGAGACGCCGCTATTCTTTCCAGAATTTCCTTTTTATCTTTTACAATAATAATTCTGTAATAATAACCTCCGGCGAGATAAAACGAAAGTGAGAAATGTGAGAAATTCGAAAAATTGAGAAGGTACCGTACTACTTCACAGATATACATTTGGATGTTATACGATGAGAAAACAGATATGAAAGTGCGCGATTATCCGAGATGTTCACCGAGGTATTATGGAAATCTTGAATTACCGTCGCGAATTCACCGGTGTCTGCAGTTTCCTCTGTTCAGTAGGTTTCTTCGGCGTGAGTATGAAATCGACTCTGCGCTTCTCGCGCGAGAAGATTCTCTCCTTACTTACCGTGAACTCGAACGCGTCTCAAAGTCACTCTTCTCTCGTCATCTACTTCTCGTATAAAATACATGGATACGCGCTGTATTCGCACACTATGAAAGATTTAGCAAACTTGACGAATGGGATCGTTGTCGACGCCGGTGCACGCGAATTTTACGTCCTTCCGGAACATACGCTTCGCAGGTGCGCACCGCTAACGTTTTACAAAGCTTCGTCGGCTGGCTATCGCGACGTTTGTATTAATTTCGTTGGATAATCATTAATTACGTTGCGCCGCGTTAACCGTTGGGTGAGAAACGATGTACAACGTGGTTGGGCGACTATGCGTCGCAATACGCCAACGGTAGAGAAAAGTGTGACAGAGAGACAGAAAAACTGGCGAAAGCCTTTCTCACGAGAGTGAAAAAGAGAACGAATGAAGCGATGAAAAAGTAAAGCGGATACGGTCTGCGAGCTCCGAGACTCATATTTCATCAGCCGCTTAAGATTTTTCTTTTTTTTTTTTTTTTTTCTTTTTTTCTTTCTTTCCCCGCAGTGCTGAAGAATCGTGCGAAATTCCTGGACGATAGGAAATACACGATTTTTATTTTCGTGTTTCTTTTACACCAAACATCGCGGCTATTTATCTAAATGAGTCGCTGATATAATTCTTATACATTTTTTATTCAACGAGTCTACCAACGCGTTTTTTTTTTGTCAGATTAGTAATAATCTACGTACAGTTTTAAACTTTAATGCATTCATTAAATTTTGAAAAAGCAACGGGTATAACGATGTCGTCTCGATTATTATAAGATCCCTTCGAGTACCCGAATAGACGATGTAGATGTGTATACAATATTTATCTATAGATATAATGAGACCCTGTTATGTAAATCGAACTTTACGCAACCCTTTTAATTAATTTAATTTATAAAAATAAAAATAAAACGATTTTTGTAACGTACTGCGGTGCGTTTGATAATTTTTTTTTTTTTTTCATCCATTTTCCAGATGTTAGATAATCGATGTATTGACAATTTCAGAAAGCGGATCTTGCCGTCGGCTCGATGACGATAAACTACGCGCGGGAGAGTGTCATAGACTTCACAAAGCCATTTATGAACCTCGGAATTTCCATTCTATTTAAGGTAAGAGGTCAACATGGAAACTTAACGGTGATAAAATAACCGTAAGAAAAGTCGCAGTGAGAAAACTTTGCATCTTAATTGTCACCGACGCAATGAAAAACTCGTGGCAATTGCCATAGTCCTGAAGCAGGGGTCGCGAGCGCTTAAACGCCCCCAGATAAACTTCCACGTTAATTCTCGCGCCCCATCGGTAATTGCATCGTCCGAAAGGAAGATCCATTTTTTATTTCATTAAATGTCTCGACCTCTATCCTTTCAGCTCAATCCACAAGCCTCCACTTCATTAAGTATCCCTTTTTATCTTTTTCCTCGTAATAGAGAAAAAACGACTTTACAGAGTCGTGAAAATTTAGTAGATTTGAGTTTCGCTATGTATATTCAAAAAGTCGAAATAGACATTTTTTTTTTTTTTTTCAATTCCGTCGACACGATAATTTCACTGAGACTCGAGAGGACAAATATTAACTTCATTTTTCGTGTTAATTGAACGCCGAATATATGTATACTGGCAATTTCTATACTCCTTTCGCACTCTATACCTGTAATTGCTTTATTATTTCTAATTAAATTTTCTCCGTTCGAATTAGTGTAATAAATAAATTCGTTCCTCTGATTATAGAAGGTAATTGCAGGGCTTCGCCTTTTCGAGTTCAAAAATTTCATCAAACTTCATGTAAATATTCGGGATGTTTTCTTTTTACTCAATTTTCCGTTGCCATGTAACCAACGCTTCGCTGAAGCTTTCGAAAACACACGAGCAAATACGGTGCGGAAGGTTCAACATTCAATCGCGATGCTTTTTCAACAATCTGCAGGAAATAGTTCAGCCAGCGGCGGGGGTACGGGGCGTCTGTGTTTGTTTCCCATAATTCACGAAACTCGAGTAAAGGGATCCAATTTAGCGGATGCAGCATTTTCATCATGAAATATATCGGGCAAACGAAAATGTTTATTTAAAAAAATTTATTTACCCTCAAAGGGCACATTGAGAGGCCATTCGGCTTCATAGTTTTTTTTTTGGTTTTTTTTTTTTTGTTTTTTTTTTTTTGTTTACCCTCTCGTGATCGCCGGCTCTGTCAGGGACACTCGTATTCCACCGCGCTTCGTCGAATAGTATCCGCATTTGTGCGCTATATCTGTAGCTGTTACCACCGGTTCGTCTCGTTTATCCTCGAAACAATTGTTCCGCGTACTATACATCACTTCGAGTACAAGTTAGTCCTCGCCAACTGACTTCATTAGCGCGATAACGAACAGAAAAAAAAAAAAAAAAAAAAAAACACGAAATTTAATTAAAATCCTACCGAGTTACGAGGACACATCGTAAGCTATAGAATTTCAAAAGTGGCAATTACATTGCCGTGCGATTCTTTTGTTTCAATTTTTAATACTTTATTAATATATTCGACGAGATTCTCTGCGAGAAGAATCATTCATTGTATTTGCAGATTAGAAACTCTCGTAATTTTTACGTTTATTAAAATAACAATCGTTACTTTCGATTTTTTTAACTATTTTATCTGAGATGACGAAAAAATATGTATTTCCGTGGGTAATCGGCGAATTTTTATGGTTTTATGGTTATATATGTTCCGATAACAAAGTCGATCTGTTTAACGACTAATAACGGAATTCCATTAATTGAGTGCTTCGCACAAGTGGATGGATCTCAAGTACCGAATTTAAAAGAAAAAAAGTGATACTTGCACAGCAAAGAGGTAAACTGAACCCTTTACTTTGCTTCGAGACTATCGAGCAACTACTCCCCGTTAGTTTGGGCGAAGGGCAAGGCGGATGGAAACTCGACCATTGCAGCAGACAATTCTGGACCTCGATAATTGCTTCGTTTAACTGAAACGTTTGCTTCGATCGATGGTACCATAGCGCGGACGTTGCCCGAGCGTATACTCGTGGACGGGCAATTACGCTAGTTAATTAACGTACTTCGTCCGACCACACGGTCCCTTTTGGCACGTGAAAGCTTCTGCCGCTTCCGCTTCATTTCAACCCTATTCCGCGTGGCAACATTGACGAAACTGAAATGCTTTTTTTTATAACCCTCAACTACTATTATAAAAAAAAATTAAAGTTATTATCAAATCATATAATATTGAAATTCTTATAGTCTATTCTCTTGTAACTTTTTTTCCGTGGATTTCTTTAAATATTTAGGAACGACTATGAAAAACTTTCTTTTTTTTTTGGGTTCAATTTTGCCATTTGCATATCGGATTTTAATTCACAGAAACTGACTTTTTTTGATGCTGTGGTTTTATCTCAAGGTACCATTTTTTTTCGTGATTTTCCTTAAATATTTAGGAGCGACTATAAGAAACTGTCTTTTTTTTTGGTCCAATTTTGTCATTTGCATATCTGATTTTAATTCAAAGAAACCGACTTTTTTTTATGATCCGTTTTTATCTCAAGGTACCATTTTTTTCCGTGGATTTCCTTAAATGTTTAGGAACGACTATAAGGAACTTTCTTTTTTTTTGCGCTAATTTTGCCATTTGCACATCGGATTTTAATTCACAGAAACCGACTTTTTTTGATGTTCCGTTTTTATCTCAAGGTACCATTTTTTTCCGTGGATTTCCTTAAATGTTTAGGAGCGACTATAAGGAACTTTCTTTTTTTTTGCGCTAATTTTGCCATTTGCACATCGGATTTTAATTCAAAGAAACCGACTTTTTTTGATGTTCCGGTTTTATCTCAAGGTACCATTTTTTTCCGTGGATTTCTTTAAATATTTAGGAGTGACTACAAGGAACTTTCTTTTTTTTTTTGGGTTCAATTTTGCCATTTGTATTTCGGATTTTAGTTCAAAGAAACCGACGTTTTTTTGATGTTGCCGTTTTATCTGAAGGTACCATTATTTTTCCAGGTTCCGACCAGCCATCCGGCCCGATTATTTTCCTTCATGAATCCCCTTGCGATAGAAATCTGGCTGTACGTGCTCGCGGCATACGTACTCGTGTCGGTGACGATGTTCGTTGTGGCACGTTTCAGTCCATACGAGTGGAATAATCCGCATCCTTGCCACTCGGGTCCCGAAATTGTCGAGAACCAGTTTTCTCTGGCAAACAGCTTTTGGTTCACCATTGGCACTCTTATGCAACAGGGCAGCGACCTCAACCCAAAGGTACGTGTATACAACACCCAATAATGATAATAATACAAACTTTAAGAAATTCAATATCACAAAGTAAAACCAATGAAAAATTCTTAATATCTTAAAAAATTTGATTACCAAAAAAAAAAAAAAAATTGATTTTCACATCATATTTATGTGAATAGTTTCTTTTTTACATTTGCTTATCAGACACAAATCAGTTACATTTCCTTAGGGACCGTTAAATGATTAAATGCATTCGATCCATAAATGTTTTTTACACAAATAAAAGAAATATCCGATTATCGAGCAAATCGCGTCGCAATCGCGTTTTTTTTCCCGATGTGTGTTTTTGCGACTCGTCTGAAAAAGTTGCTTCCTTTACTTTCCGCGAATTTAGTAATATCGCTGATAGTCTGTTGTGCAAAACTGTTACATCGAAGATGATGATATCAACAGGTAGTTTGAACGCGCGATATACGAAAGTGGTAGTTAATCAATTCTATTAATGAGACGCAACGATTCAGTTAGCATCGAATGAAGCTTTGCATTCAGCAAACAAATATTTCGCACTCGGGAATCACGGGTACGACATGCAAAAGTTACAGGGTAGTTGTTGGCTCGTTTACGCTAAATACAACTGAGCGATTCGTCAATAATAATTCAAGCGACGTGAGCAGCGTAACAATGCGGGAAACTTCGACACGAGAGGGTCGAAAATTCATTGCGAAATTAGCTTAATCTCGTGGCATTCGGTTGTAAACTATTATCCGGAAAATTCAGGGATCCACCGCTCGGCACACGTGACCTATCTATTGTACACGTTGAAAACATACCCTCGAGCGCGAACGGGTAAAGGCGAAATTATTGGGTTATTGCCACCGCTGGAAAACGAATTGCGCGTCGCTGACCATTTCGCTTCTCTCGTCCAACACATACGCGCGTCCAGTGACACTTACGCGATCACGCAAACGCGAATACATTTGTAAAACCCTTTCGATTTATGATGTGTCGCGGTTGCGATACGTTCGACACCGGGTCAACATTCTCGCGACAATAGATTCAATCGGCTGTTCATCGACATTGAACGACATCGGTTAACCGCATTTCTATACGCGTACCGAGTGAATTTCTCTCAACTATTTTTCATTTCAAACATTTTTTTTTTTATTTGATCTTTTTTTTTTTTTTCTTTTTTTTTTACATCACACGAAAGCCCGACGCGACAATCGAGCAGTTCACTCTTCCGGTGACGCGAATATTGCATAGAATACAAATATAACGTTTTATAATGGTGAAAAATCGTCTTTATGAATCTATAGAGGTTGAGGGAGAGTGCCGACAATGCCCTCGAGCCACAAAATCGAATAGATTTTAGAAGAGGTAGATGCGTCTTTCGTCCTTCTTAACTGTATTCTGTACGGATGTCTCGGAGAGCACGTGCCGTTTTTGCCGTTCTTCACTTCCTCGAGAAAAAGCTCTCCTTTCTCTCTCGCGTTTTGCGTTCTGTTCAATCTATTTGCTTTTTTTTTTTAATCTTTTTCTTCCGTATTCTTGAGAAGGAGACGGTGCCATTGCATTTATTTACATATTTATCAATGGCGTCTGAGAATTTTTCTACATCGATGCATTTGGAAGAGAGACGAAAAAACGTCGAATTAAAATCGAATTTTCAATGCTTTTTCGAATCGAAAAATTTTCCTTTGTTGAAAAATTATTACATCCAACTTATGATAAATCGCGTAGAAAATCCGCGTTATTCGCGAACTGAGAATTCTTTTTTTAATCCGATTTTTTTTTCTTTGTTACAAAGGCTACGAGTACACGGATCGTCGGAGGTATCTGGTGGTTCTTCACGTTGATAATTATCTCCTCGTACACCGCAAATCTCGCCGCCTTCCTGACGGTCGAGAGAATGATAACGCCGATCGAGAACGCCGAGGATCTCGCTGGTCAAACGGATATCACATACGGAACACTGGAAAGTGGCAGTACGATGACATTCTTTCGGGTAAATCGTCGTATCCTCGCGATAATTTACGCGCTGTTATCTCAAACGGAAATTAAATGTAAGCTTTGCGAATTTTTTTCGTTCGATACGCAGGACTCGATGATCGAAACCTACAAGAAAATGTGGCGATTCATGGAAAACAAAAAACCTTCGGTTTTCGTACCGACGTACGAAGAAGGTATACAACGAGTACTCCAAGGAGATTACGCTTTTCTCATGGAATCCACAATGCTTGATTACATCGTTCAAAGGGACTGCAATTTAACGCAAATCGGTGGACTGCTGGACACGAAGGGTTACGGAATCGCAACGCCGATGGGTTAATATTATCTAATGTCATAATACAATTCTTCGAATGACTTTGTAATCAATATAAATTCCATAAAATTGTTCACAGGTTCGCCATGGAGAGACAAAATATCACTCGCGATTCTCGAACTTCAGGAAAAGGGAGAAATACAAATATTGTACAACAAGTGGTGGAAGAGCCCCAGCGACACTTGTCAGAGAACGGAAAAAGGAAAAGAGAGCAAAGCCAACGCTCTGGGAGTCGCCAATATTGGTAATAAAAAATATAATATCTTCGGGTTGAACCGGTAAATTCGTTATTATTTTTTGAAAATAATAATTTGTACTGAAACTTTATTTTTTAACTTTAAGGCGGCGTTTTCGTGGTTCTCCTGTGCGGATTGGCGTTCGCTGTGCTCGTTGCGATCTTCGAGTTCTGCTACAACTCCAAGAGAAATTCACTACCGGAACGCGTACGTTTTAATAGAAATTTTTGAACGAATCGATAAGCTTTAGTCTCGTTGATCGTTTTCAATGTTTTTTTTTTTTTTTTTTTTTTTTTTAATTATCGCGAATGCATGCAATTTTTGTAAAATGCACGCTTTAGCGCGAACTCATCAACTGATGAGTCTGACGGCCGAAGAGACGGCACTCGAAGCACTATGGGGAAATAAGGTAAGAAAGTACGAAATTTTTCATTTTTTTTTTTCTATTTCCGTGCAATAAGCTTTTTTTTTTTACGCGGACTACAATCCGGTTAAACGGGAAGACCAACATTTTTATATTATTCTTGAACTCTTCCAATGAATATTTTTACTCTTTTGCTGCTTTCTGCTTTACCTTCAATTTCATATCTTTACGAATAGTATACATCGGCCAATGTGAAAAAAAAAAAAAAAATTGTAACGAACTTTTTTTATATTTCGTTTTTATGTACGTAGCAAAGACCACCGGTACCGCCACCACCGCCCACATGTTCCGGTTCGCTTCAGGGTATACCGCAAACTATTCAACAGCAGCAGAATCAGCAACAACAGGAATCGTTGTGCTCGGAAATGGCACGCGAATTGTGCCGAGCATTACGCTGTCGTGCGTTTTCCCGCAGGCGACAGGCCTGCGAGAAATGTTCATCCCACGTTGTGGGATATCCGCTTGATAATCCTACAGCGACACCCCTCAACGGAATACGATCTCAGGTGATATAACGCAAATTGTACCATAAAAAAAAAAAAAAAAAAAAACTTTTTCACGAAATATTTTATACGATATATATGTAAATCTATTTTTTTTTGTTTTTTCTGATATCAGAGAAGCAGTTTAGGTGTACCGGTCGAACTTCCGGCTCACATCCACATGCATCATCATCCGGGTTCCCACGATTACGAGGGTAACTGATAGGGGCTGTGCGTCATCCATTGTGAGCTTTCGCTCGGCTACGACATACGGACGTATAAAAAAAAAAAAAAAATACACGAATTTCGGAAATTTTTGCATCTAAATAAAAAAAACGCTGTAACACGAGAAAGTGAAAGTGAGATAAATTATATTATTTCGAACGCGTTTGCTCGGTAGGAACAATTCGATTGTTCCGAGATGATGATTAACAAAATTGTTATTTAACGAATTAATTATACAGTTGCAAACTGCCGTTTCGATTACGATATTATTTATGGCCGTTTAAAGTAAAAGTTGATTTAGATACGATGAGACTTTCTTTTTTATCTCCGCAAAACAATTTTTTGTCTTTAATTCTTTGTGCCGTTTGATTATTATCTATTCGGTGATATCGACGATTTGTTTCTGTTGCACGCGAATAATCCACCGACTAAGACTTTGCACAGGATAAGAACTTTAGTGAAACTAACTTAATTCTTACCATCGAGTCTGAGGGCTCACCGAGAATCATATTAATGAGAATTACGTGTGAACGTTGTACTGTATGAAAAAAAAAAAAAAAAAAAAAAAAAAAAAATTGATACTGTAAATATCGTGAACATGTGAAAGGGGTGCATAGATGAGTAAAATTCGTATAATTAATTAGCATTAACGACTGGATGAGTAAATCCTTCGATGTTTGATGTCATTTTACCTGTACACATTGAACTAATAGAATAAATGAATTTTTTTTTTCTGCTCGAAGATAATTAAATCGATTTCTCCGTAAGTAACTTGAAATTTCGCTCGTTAAGTTAAAAACTAAATATCTTTCGCTCGTAATTTTCATATTGGCGTTTAATGATATCTAATTTCGCAATTCCTCCACTTGTTTCGCATCGAAAAGTTTACACGTATACATTAAAAAAAGAAACACAAGAAAATCGTTAATAATCGCTTATCGAGGAATCGCAATTTGGGAAATGGTATTCAACGAAAGGTCAACGGAAAAAAAAATATATTGGAGACGAATCATTTTTTTTTTTAATATAACATCATTTATTAAAGGATAAAATAAATGACAAGTAACATATCGCTTATACGAAACTATAACATTTCTTAGAGTGTTCATTATTATTTGTTACGATATAAAAGAAATCACATCACATACGACCCTCCATATCTCGTCTTTCGCAATCCCCCATGCAAACCCGACGATTCTCCACAACGATAATATCGCGCGTTTAGTTTTATAAGTAATTTAAATAATGAATTTATCGAACGAGAATGAAAAACACGATGTTGGACTCTTTTTTGATCGATCGATCGATATTGGACTCTTTTTCACATGATACATGATACAGTTAGGCTTTGACCGCTCGGCTTAACTCCATCAATGTGACTGTAACAAAAGTTTCACCAACATCGCCAACACGATTTTTTTTTCTTTTATCAAATCGAATTAATGAATTTTTTTTTTTAATCGTCGCGAATTATCGTAAAGATGAGAATCGTCAAGTTTGGGATTTGGGTGCTGTCTCTCCCGGCAATATATATCCTCGATACTTGGAAGGTCCAAGTCAACTCACTTCAATTATCACACTATCACTATGTTGTGATAGCGCATGTATACGATTAATATGCTTTGTGACTCCGGAAGTTGGGCTTATCGGACACAAAGAAACAGGCAAAAGAAAAAAAAAAAAAGAAAACTTGTTCGGTTCGGCGACCGATCGGTGTGTGGATGTGTGTGTGTATATATATATGTATATATATATCGTATAGTTATAATTCTTTCCGTGATATAGCATCGACTCCGGACGATCTCACCCTCCGTACGAGTCAACGAAATCAACGTAAGCAAAATAATGATCCAATTAGCCCATCTTCAAGATTTTTTTTTTTTCATTTTTTTGACTATAAATTCGAGTTGCTTGGTATTAGCAGCTTCTCGTTTTTTTTTTTTTTTTTTTTTTTTTTTTTTCGACATGCCCCCAGCAGTTTCGCATTTTGACAAAAATAAAACGTTTAACAGAGGAAACGATGAACGAGCGTCGAATCGACGAAGCATTTGCCGGCCTCGTCGTCGCGGAACAAAGTCAAATTATTTCAAACTGATTATTAACCAATAAGACGTAATAATAATTTCCTTCCACATAAAAAAAACGAAAAAAAAAAAATTCTACATTCCTCTTCTCTCGCACTTGCATTCTTTACAAATTTTTCTTTTTTTTTGTTTTTTTTTTAACTCCCGTCAAACGCCCTCTCGACGTGTCTTTGTTGCTAAATAAATTACATGAATAAAAATAATTACGATAATCATCTCGAATCTTCACTTGTCGGTGCATTGGCGAACCCGGCTCTCCAACGGTTGCACTTTTTTTCAACTTTTCTTTTTTTTTTTCTGTTTTAAAAAAGAAAAATCTATCTTATCGATCTTTGTCTAAACTTTTAATTTATCCGTTTGTTACACTTTTCTTTTTTTTTTTCAAATTTTTAATCACATGTCCCTGTCGAGGACTCTTCATTTCCTTTTGTCCGCCCTGCGATTCGAGAAATCAAATATCGTGCGGCCCGTCTCGGCCACTCTATCACCCTTCACATCGATTTATATAGATATACATATATATCACCGCGACGACTCCGCGATCTCGCTTTACAAACAAAGCGACGATCTTCTCGAATACAAAAAAAAAAACAATTACAAATACGAGAGAACAGTGTCTGCTTTTTTTTAAAGTCTAACTTTGTTTCATTTTTAATTTTTTTTTTTTTTAAATTATGTCTCAGTCCCTCGAAGAGATCATTTCGCGAAAAAATTGCGACCTCACAAGCGTCTCTCGATCTCATCCGAAAAAGCTTCGATTGAAAAGATTTTTTTTCAAATTCATTATCAATACGTGTAACACGCGTGTAGCTTTCTCGTTGGCGCCGGTGAGTTCGCAAAAGTTCGCGGTCTGTATATGCGCGTCTGTCTTAAATTAAAAAATACCCCCTGTGAATTCTCCACAGGGTTTTGGCATATTACCAATAAGGGACCGATAAAGACAAAAAAAATTGGTTTCAATAAAAGATAATAGAGCTAGAAAACGAGAGAGAGAGAGAGAAAGAAAAAGAGAGGGAGACGAAGGAACGCGAAAAGAGAGAGAAAAAAATAATCAAAACGATCGCACGAATTTTACAGCTTATTTTACAATTTTTTTTTTCTAATTTTGCGCGATTTCGTATATAAAATGTATGAATAATGTTAAGCATGCATGATAAACACTGCGTGAGAGAGTTTCGGTTTAAAAAAATAATTAACATTCATTAAACAACGAGAAATGTACGATTTCTATTTTTTCTTTAATCCGTTATCAATCTCCCACTCTTTCTCAATCTGTCTCTCGCACGTTGAACGCGATCTGCCCGTCGAAATCTCCCTCTCTCTCCCAAACACTCGCGCAATTCGTTGCCCTATGCCTCATTTGACTTCTTTGGACATAAATCCGTCAACTTCTATTCGTTATCAACAAGTTTTTCCTTCGATAATACGTAAACAAAAATGTGGCAAAACATCGGTATTGAAAAAACTCGAGTCCCCGAGCCGGTTTCACGATATCGCTGTGTCGTGACGTCAATAAAAAAAAAAAACAAATGTTTAAAATCATACGAGAGAGAAAGACGAAGAGGTAACAACAACACAAAAAATATCATGAAGAAAACATATGTGTTTGTAGGTGTATATGTGTGTGTGTCTGAGAAAGAGAAGGAGAAAGAGAGTAAGTAAGATTAATAACGTAATTCCGTGTCGAAAAGAAAAAGAAAAAAAACAATTTATAACGAAATACTGTCGCTTCGCATACACAACGTTTCCACTTCGATCGAAAATTCTCCGCGACACGTGTGACGGTGTCATTTTTTTTCTTAACCTTTCGAAAGCGTAAAATCGACAACGAATAACCTACATAACCTAATCAATCAAAAGCACCAATGCGGATCGCTTTGTTTTTATATTTTTCGTTTTTTCATTCTATAAACCTGTCTGATATGTAGGTGTTCGCCTGTAGAAGAACGCGCGGTACAAGAGCGCGTGGCTATTGGTCAAAGTGTGCAGATTTCGTGAAAATTTCTTAATATTCTCTGTCTCCCGTCGAAAACGAATATCATCGTGACTCGTACTTGAAAAACTTGAATCTACTCGACTCATGGAAAATTGATTTAAAAAATCTCCGTTTTCGAAGATTTCGATCAATTCTACATAAATTCCTCTCGATACAAAACAACAAAAAAAAAAAAAAAGCTATAGAAATCAAGACGAAGGGATAATCGAATAATTTATAAGAATTACATTTTTTTATCGTTTTGTATAGAGGTTTCTGTTTGTTTTTAGCGTGTATACGATATTGTAAACTTTAAACTCGACTACGTCTGATGCGACAAGTCACGACCGATCCTTCCAGATAATCCGATCGACGACCTCAATTATCGCGTAACATGACGCAAACAGAGTCTTTGCTCTTCGAATATCGCACACGTAAATCTATATGGTGCATATACACGGTTACATAATTATGAGACGGTGATTTGTTTTTTTTTTTTAACTCTTTCAGATGCCCACGTATCGGCGTCGCTGTGGGTTTCCCACTGTTTCGGCGCGTCTCTGTTTTCTACGCTAATGTATACAATATATATTTCTATATACATATTTTTGTTTTTTTTTTTTCTTTTTTATATATGCGATCACAGAACATGTATAATTCGTGTGTATGCTTCGTGGCCGCGTTTTTACGGTTTTTTTTGTTTTCGTCTTTTCCATTTTTTTTGTTTGTTTGTTTTTGTTTCATTTTGTTTTTATCATACGATCTTACGATTTACGCGGATTTGATTCGTTTGAACGGAACACGTTCTCTCTTTCTCTTTCTTAATCGATACGCGATAAGCGACCTATTGTTGCGAACCGTTGGTCATTACGGGAAGGATCCTTTTTTTTACTATCCCCGGTTAATTGTTTGTTTCTTTGTTTGTTTTTTTTTTTCTTATTTTTTTTTCGACGCCTTCAGCATACCCACGTTATAAATTACATCAAATTTAAGCTTAAGGCTCTCTATAATTCAATTGTTTCAGTCATTCCCGTTGCTCGTTTGCATCGTTACGCATACTACCGCTCAGTTGTCTCAATTTTACTCTCTTAAAAAAGAAAAAAAAAAAAAAAAAAAAAATAACAACATTCAAGATGCGAAATTTTACAATAATATTATGTTGTGATAAAAATCAATCGCAAAATGTTGATTATGCGATGATAACAAGAATTTTTTTTCCAACGAGTACCGAACATTTTCTTTTTTTTTTTTTTTAGTGTTTATTTTGATGAATCGAAAATGCAAATCATCTATTGTAATTAAATGAACGGTAGTGCACTTTTTTTTTCAAGCGCTCCCTTATCAGTCATTCTGATCTACAACATCGAAGGCATGAATATTCGTTGATAGCCGCCAAGTCATCGACGTCTGCTTTCGATTTTGAGAACATACTGTCATTGTTTTTTTTTTTTTTTTTTTTTTTTTTTTTTTTAACGCTTTTGTGTGTATCTGCGTGTGTATATGTGTGGTGTTATCATTGTATATGTATTATATCGGCGCGCCAGACAGCCTAAAGTCAACGCCTTTGAACCCGATTCGCGTATACTTTTCGCTCGGTGATTAAATTCGCGACGATCGCGTGTTTTTTCGACGTGCCCTCGAGAGGCCAAGTTCGAGGCTCGCGTGTTTCAATCGCCGCACCTCAAAATTCTTAATCAACCTAACTGATAGATATCGTTTCTCTATATACATGTCACGTGAGAGCGCCATTGCCTACAATTTATGGCTATTTAATCGTTTTTTCTCCTTTTTTATTCCATGCAAAACCGCGGCTAAGTATTTTGAAAGCGATGTAAAAGCATCCTATTGACTTTGACAACGATGAGACTCGCGAGAATTTAATATCGAAACCATAAGCAGTCGTTTCTCAAAGCGTTAGAATTCTTTGAATGAAAACATTTTTTTGCAAATTTCGCGATAGAAGAAAAAAAAAAATGATATTTGATCGGTAAAAACAAAACTTTCACATCGCTTTAAGCGCAAATTTTTCAAGAGTATCTTTTTTTTCCCACGAGACTACTCTCCCGCGTGACTCACAGAAATACATTTTTTTTTTGTTTTTTTTTTTTTTTTTTTTTTTCATATATCAACTTTCTTTTATCATTCATTACACAAGCGAGTAGATAAAAATTGTCCTTCGGTTCGCAATGACTCAAAGCTGTTTTAGTATTACATTGTTCTCTTTGTTTTTCTTTTTTGTAGTTTTGTAGTTTGTATTATTGAAATTTCGTTAAAGCGTAACGTACTGTGTATTGTGTGCGGATTCGCCGCACGAATCTCAGAGTAGAAAAAAGAAAATTTAATTTTTTTTGGACAAGCGAACGGAAAGGCCTACACAACGATAATGCGCCGAACGTAGAAAAATACATAGTTTATATTTACAAAGTGAATCTTCCTCTTTTTTTTTTTTCTTTTTTTTGTCGTCTAAAAGATTAAATAAAATTCTTTTTTTTTTTGCTTCGCGGATTAATTACCCATTTCTGACGATCCTCAGTATCTTTCTCTCTCTCTTTAGATCCCTCTCTCTCTCTCTCTCTCTCTCTCGCTCTCTCTCTCTCTCTCCGCTACCGCTACGGCTCTCGACCCCTTTCACCTCAATCTCTTCGTTTATAAATCACTTGTTTTTATCTTTATCTCATTCTTTTTTTTTAAACATATCACTAACTTTCGTCGAGTTACTTATATTGTCTCTCGGTAAACCGAATACACTGGATTGCCGAGTTGTTTGTTGGTCGCGACTCAGCAGCGTATGTTGCTATCGCTAAGCGCGAAACGACAAGAACGCGGAATCGGCGTTTACTTTGTTTCAAACTTTGTAAATTACTTGTTTCCTTTTTCAATCGTTTTTTTTTTTTTTTTCAAAATTATTCCTCGGAATTAACCGACGAATAATATAACACTATACCGAAGCAATTGGAATTGATTCGCAATCGCTAATTATCCTCACAGACCATCTCGATTCTCGTGAGAACACTTTTTCCCGAAGTGAACGCGTTCGACGATTCGAGGTGAAACGCCTTGGCAATTGATTTTCATTTTGAATGGGTTTTCTTTTACATTCCGACTCTATATTACCCATCGTTAAGTTCAGTCGTCGGATTTCTCAAAGTCGTTCTTCACCTTCGTTCGACGAGTCACAAAACGAACTCTAAGCTCGACGAGCGAACAACGGAAAAGCTTTTCACCGCTCGAGTCTCTTCGTCCCGCAATCCCCGAGAGTTTGGGTCTTCCGTGTCGCGCGTATTAACGAACGCTTTACGGCTTTATTTTTTCCCTCTTCTTCCGATTCGTGTGCACCAGAGATTTTCGCCGGGAGGGGGTTTTCGTGGACGAGCGCATACGATCGATGAATCGACAAACAGACCGTCGACTGACTTAACGAACAGAACGAACGAGTCGAGCGCGCGTCCCCATCGCTTAAGTCATGTATCTCATCACGGCACGTAGTGCATACAGTAATTCCGCCTGCATGCGCGCTTCAAGGATCATCAGATTTACGTGTACCTGAATAGACGAGACAAAAAAAAAACACAACGAATTTAGTAAAGAATAACGCGAGCGAAGTCGACCTTCTAGAAACGACGAGCGACAAAATTCTTCGAGTAATTAATCTGCACGAGAAATTAATCTTAAGGATGTATTACAAGTACATTCCCAACCAACAGTTTAATACGATCAAAATTTCACTACTGATAAAAAAAAAATAATAATAATAATTTGAAAAAAATTAAACATTTTAAAGATATCAGGAACATTGATTTTACATAATAATAATTGCAAAAAATTTAGTAATAAATAAGTAAATGAATAAATTGTTCAAGAAATAGCCACTGAAAGTTCTTTTTTTCTCATTGAAAATGAATTTGCTGATTTTTAAGAAATATAAATTTAATAATCTAAATTTTTTTTCAAAAATGTCGTATATTTCTGATATTTTTTTTTCGCAATTTTTAAATACGAATATAAAGGCACGAGTTTTGGATATATTCTTGTAGCAACATTCCATAGCACACTCACAAAGTTTCGAGGCGATTGTACTAAAATTTACGTAACAATAGCGTTTAATAAATTTCAAAAACGGGATTTTTAAAAAATGTTCGAAAATTCTGAAAAAATTCAGATGGTTTCTAAAAAATCAAAAGATTCATTTGAAATAAGAAAAAAAAAGTTTCACTGGCAATTGTTTAAATTATTTATTTATCTATTTATTTGTTAACAACATTTCGGAATTGTTATTATGCAAAATCAAAGTTCTTGATGTTTTCACTACGGTTGATTTTTTTCACATTTTTATGCTATTTATAAGTGTTTATAATATAAAATTCTCGCGAAATCTAATTTTTGGCTGAGAAGATACGTGTGAAGAATCCTTAAGCATAAAATATTTTTTTCCTCAATGTATAAAACATTTTTTACTCATTCATTAAGTTCGCAATTGACTTATTGAGCCGCAAATTGGTTGAAAGTAAAAAAAAAAAAAATCTTCAAAATTCGATTTTTATCGGTCCCGTCGTTCTAGCGTCGGAATAATTTATGTATTATTATCTAAACGTCAAATTTTTCAACTCACTTTTTCACTGTGTTTGAATTCTCTCATAACTCGATCGTAATCCCTTTTTGTAACGCGTTCCGGATAACAAACAGCGCTCTTGATGAACGTCTTGAGACTGCGTTCGAGGAGTTGATTGACCTCGTTGTAGTCATAATCGTCGTGTCTTATGCCGAACATACATTGAATGTAATTCCATATGGCGCGTCTGAAACGCGACGTATCGACTTTGTTGTGTGTACCCATTGTATAATACGTCAGATTATAGGCCGTTTTGAATTTATCATCGAGAAGATTTCCAACGTCGTTGTACAAGCGATTGACGAGGGAGTAACCGTGATCGTCCCAAGAGTAATCTTGTACGCGGAAGGTTGGTATGTCGTTTAACTGGCCTCTCTGCAAATGAAAAAAAAAAAAAAAAAAAAAAAAAAAAATTATTATCATCGACCAGAATTTGCATAAAGTATAATTGATATTCCTAAAAAAATGTCGTTTTACCTTTGCAAAGTCTTGATAAATAAAGGTGGGATCCTCGATGAATTGACCAATGTCTGAATCGAGAACGGAACTACTCCTCTGTGGTGCGGCAGCCAATTCGGCTGATTGCGTCTCCACCGTTTCGAATCTCTTCGACAATTCTTCTTGCGTTATCTGATACGATTCCGATTTTTCCGAGAGGCGTTTCATGCGTTCCATAAGGGTTTCGACACCGACTTCCTGCTCGCCAACTATACTCGGTGAAGAGGGCGGCGACGGGATCGTTTCTGCAAAGAGATCATTATAGAGATTAATTATGGAAAAGAAATTTAGCGACATTTGTAGAGATGACGATGTGAGATTTTTTTCTTTAACTCACCAGTCTTTCCGCCGCAATTGGGAATCTTTTTTGGGCTGCTGATCAGCTTGTCTTTGGCAGGTTGCACTGTATTGCTATTGTCCTGAACATTCTCCTTGTAATGATGACCAGCGACGTTGTCGAGTTCCTCATTGATACCACAAGAAAATACGAAAGACGAGAGCGAGTGGAAGTGCGCCAGCAGGACGATGGCGTGGACGACCTCCGCCAGCGACCAGTTGTCCGCACCTTTCGTCAGTTTCTGTAAAAAAATTAATAAAATTAACATCGATACATCGCGAATAGTTATTCGGCATTATTACTCCTTAAAAAAAAAAAAAAAAAAAAAAAAAAAAAAAAACGCGCGATGTTTTTAATCAATAAATTTACCTCTATGTGAGTTTTGTTCAAAAGCCACGGCCTGTGTGCTAATATTTTATTGATTTCGTAAAGATTTTGTAACTTGTCGGGAATCGATCTGAGACCCTGAAGCCACAGTGGATCGCCTCCTTGAAGTATGAACTCTCCTTTCTGTAGATTTATCAAATAACTGCATTGATGTCGACCAGCAGCCTGAAAAAAATTATAAAAATACTTGTAAATTACATTATAGTTCTATCGAAAAATTGAATTTCAGTCAAAAGTATCGCGAAAAAAATCGCGATTTTTCGAATGCTTTTATTTTGAAAGAGCCAATTGCGCGGTGAAATTAATACTTCTTTATTTGAATAAAAAAAAAAAAAAATCAACGCGATCATAAATAGGCCAACAGTCTCAACGGGTTCTCGTTTTCTCAATGCCATTATACAGCCGACGCGTTACGAGAGGCTCGTGATAAAGTTGGGAGACCCATAACGAAGATACATCTTTCTTGGAACCCTCACGGAGGATCCCAGGGGGTTATTACTTCGCGTACATATATTGCGCGATATACCGTAATAAGTAGTAACCGCCGCAGAAGTGGAACACTCGTTCTCGTAGTTCATTAATCTCGCAGCTTGCAGAAACTTATTCGCACACGTGTACACGTAAAAAGTAATTGCGATGTTCGCGATCGCCAACAAACGGATTCCCTGCAGCGCAATCGACTCATCCACACTTTGAAAAATATAGCAGATAGTCTCATTCTTACGAAAAGTAATTACCATCTTATCGCGACGAGTTTCCGAAGTGAGTCATTCTTATTTTATTTTTCCTAACAATCGCGAATTCTTACGCTGCGTACGTAACGATAAGTCGTTTTAAGGATCTCTTGAACACCGGCATATCAGCGCGAAAACAACTATATATGTAATAAGGTTTCATTTTTTTACTCTTTATTCTTCGTCCTGTAGAATTGTTCGATTCCGACAATAATCGATGATCCGATATTTCGAAGAGTCTTCGAGACTCATTAAGCGACTCAAAGTCGTAAAGTTACGTCGATCTATCTAACGATTATCCTTGGAGTATAACAAGCGTTGCGCTAAATGAAATTTGGTTATTTTCCGCGTGAAAATGAATTATAGTCACCGATAGAAACCGACCGTATCGTCGAGGACTCAATCGACGAAATCTCGTTATCTCCACCGAATTTTTGATAACCCGATAAGCTTTGTCACAGCGATAAGACTTCGCACCTGGAATTTTACTAAATTTCTTTTTGTACGTTGTTACGCTTTACTGTAAAACGAGAAGCTGTTTTCCGAAAATGCTGAGTACCCTTAAGGAAAGGGAACTGTGAAAATGAATGTTTTTAATTCGCGGATTTACGGAGAATTTAAATGAGAAAAATAAAAAACACGGGGTTAATGGAATTAAAAACAGATGCGATAGAAATGATTATAAACGGTGAAGTTAATTGCAGAAATACTAAGATTGCTTAATTGAAATTCAGTGAATTAAAGAACAGCAATTATTATCAAACTATTATAAAGTCCGTGAAGCAGTATGACGAGAAACGGAAGAGAAAAAAAATCCAACGGTTTCTCATAACTCGAGGATACTGTGTACTTTGGTAAAGAGGTAATTTTATGAACCGTTGCCATTGAAAATCGAAAGCCCTACGATGATTATACATCGCTGTTCGCTACGTGAGATTATTAATAATGATGGGCAACGCGGGTTTCCAAGGGCACAAACATTTAATTCTCGATGTATAACTCATCAGTTAATCCGACGACGTTGCGGAGAAGCGCTTTCGTTTCTCGATCGTGTGTTGACTCGCACCACATAGATCGCGCATTCAAAGTCGTCTAAGTGTTTCATCACAGACGCTACCGACCCAAAGAAAAAAAAAAAAAGTGTTGTGCTCTCGTTAGTTCCTTCTTTCGTACCGCGAGCACGCAATCTTACGATCGGAATCGATGCCCGCGAGGCATCGAAAGATTACGAAAAAAAAAAAAAAAAAAAATACACCTAAAGATAATGCGCCGGTACACCCCGACGAAGTGATCCATGTGTTCGTTTAAATCGAAAAAAAAAGGTAACGAAACGCGCGTGCGACTTAGAGACACCGCGTATCGTGAGCTCATCCACAGCAGAAGCCTCGCGATAACCTTTCGACATCGACACACTGAACTAACCGATGCGACCAGCACGTGACAATTGGCGCAACGAGAGGCTCGGCCGACCGATTAAAAGTGACGAAAAATCGTCTTTCACACGGGAAAAAAAAAAAAACAATTTTGTCATTAAGAAAAATAAAAACAATACGATCTTTCTTAACCGCGCGAAATTCGTAATTTGCTGTAACGCGCTTACGAATAATGAGCTCAAGTTTACGAGAATTTTTGTTTTTAAAAACCCCGTTGAACTTTGACATTGTATCTACGAATCGTAGCTTTTTGCCTAAATATCTCGATAGATAACAATATTTGCGTAATAATTGACCTTTGATAAGCGAATAACTTTTGAAGGCTAAAAATTCCAATGACGCTAAATACTTTGATATTTATCACGCGTAGAGATAGTGTTAAAAAAATAAAAAAATTCCCAACCACTTTCTAATCAACAGTGACGGAGTCTCCGGACACTGTAACATCTATGGTTAGAGTTGCAAGAAATAGTATTAAACTCTCGTCTAACGCATCTTCATCGTAGTCTATCTAACCTCCGGGAATTCTCGCAGAGATAATAAAACGTTCTATTATTAAGTTTCCAGCTGATGGTTAAGCAACTACCAGACAAGTGGCTATCGTCGACGCGATGTTAAACGGCGAACATCGATTCATCGATCGAGCGCCGCGAGATCGTATTTTAAAAAAATTTTGGACCGCGGATGCCGCTATTTTAACGCGTTACGGTAGTAAAAGGGATTCGTAAAGGGTTCGTATGCAAACCCCATGGAACCCCATAGAAAACCCCATTGCAATCGGCGAAAAAGTAAAATTGCGTAAGAAAAGAAAACAATGAAATTAAATACGATTACTCACCATAATAGCTATCAGGTGGCGATAATCGTAAGGGAGGGGTCCGTCGCCTCGCAAAACAAAGTGTTGCGTCCTTAAAAAGTGTTCCAGATACGAGGGATGTGAGGACATAACCCTGGAGACATGGTCCAGACGGTTGTTCTGCAGAAAGGCATCCATCAACAGCATGTGTGTCTGTAACATTCCGAAACAAAAAAAAAACCAAAAAATTTAGACACGTCGTGAGCATAAAGTCATCAATAATCAATTGTCGAGCAAATAAACGTTAAATATTCATTCGTTTTTCCATTTGGCGATTAGAAATTGTAGTCTTGACCTCGGAATAGTTAAACGAGAGACTCGCGATCATTCCTATAAATACGACAAAGTGAAGATAACGTAATCTAAATAAAATCACGTCATCGCTTAATTACGAACATAAGAATATAAATAAAATTGCTTCCTTGTGAAATTTTCACTCTTTAATAACATTTATCGCATTTTAAATTCGTTCGCATTCGATGCAATAACCCGATTCATAAGGCAATCGTTGACTTTCGAGGTCGTTGATGAAGCGTTTCAAAATAAATCCACGTTCGTTATACCCGTTCGATCGGCGAAGATTTCTCCGTCCAAATGGAAAACGAGGTTTCACGGGGTCGCCAAGCGGGTTCACTCGACGAGCCCATTCCGTCTTTTATATACGCCTCGATGTGTGTCTGCGCGTTACTCCCGTACAGGAGCAATGTATACAGAGAAGATACGCACAATCGTGAGTTTACGTTGCGTCATGCGTGCGCAAAAACGCGCAGACATCGGAAGCACAAAGAGGCGTATGACTCGCACCACGAAGACTCAGAGACGAAGACGCGTGCGTGGCAAGGTGCAGTATAAGAGTTCGGTGCAGCGAACACGAGAACCGGCAATGCTAGTCGGCCTGTCGCCTCGGCGATAACGAGTGATTATCTATAATGAACTTTCTAAGATAACAAATATCGATGTATGACGAAAATAAAAAAAAAGGAAAGTGCAATGAGGTACTAAAAAGTGCCTTTTTTTTTTTTTTAATTACGTTTTTTAACCTATTAAAGCGACAATTTGCTAAAGCTGTAAGAATATCGAATGAAAGTGTGAAATTAAATTTTTATTTTCCATTCGATTATCATTTTTTTTTTTTCCTGAAAATCATTCAAATGTCTTAAACATACACTGAATGATAATGTCTGCAATAGTAGAAAAAAAAAAAAAAAAAAAAAAAAATGATGCATTCGCGATCCATTATAAGGCACAGTCTTCCTTGAGTCTCGCCGATGCAATTGAAATGGCATTAGCACTATTCATAGATCCATTGTTGCACTCCGTAACATTTAAGCGCGTGATTTCATCGTCGTATATACGTGCAAAAGTTCGTTCGGAAAAACTGGATTACACCGGTACAAGATATATCGGATAATGAAATGTAATGTATTTTGTTGAATCCGTAACGCGTCGATAATACGAGAACGAGAGGTTAGAAGTCACTAAATAAAAGTAATAAAGTGAAGACGATCGATCTAATAATAATAATAATATCCGAAAAGTGATTGTCCGCTCTCGAGGATCATCCGTCGATCTAATCCGGAGCAGAGTCTGAGAATTCGTAGCAAATTTAATCCTCTTACGATCGCAGCTTCCACGTGCGCGATATATATTTTAATATTTGTATAATAACACGCGAGATAAACAAGTGTCGGGAACTATTTATAACTGCGAATTATCAATTGGTCGTTTCAATTCATCGAACTCATTAATATCGTTCGCGAGACGACGGAAGGGAGATCGATAAATCTCCTATAGAAATATCGCTGCAGCTCGCTGTTCGATCTTTCAGGCTTTTGCGTCGGAGAAATGGGGAAAAAAAAATGTGTGAACGGTTACGGC